>OV656862.1:6354515-7579828 GCA_927399475.2 Acleris emargana
ATTAAAAAAGTTTATTTTTAATTAGGAGGCACCGGTGGACGATGAAGATGTGGAATTCGACGAGGAGGAAGAGGTCGAGAGGGATCAGTACCCAGAAAGAGATGCCGTGCACGTCGCGCTGTAAAGTAAGTTGACACCAGAGACAAGACCCGCCATGACGACAAAATGGAGGGAAAATCAATGTCAGATTTGACAGCTGTCAAAATAATTATGTTTTATGAAAAATATTGATTGTTAGTTTGAATTATAAATTAAATCTGTGAATAAATGAATGATGATTACTAGTACAATGATAAACTAAGACAAAACGTGAGACTACAACTGTCACTTGAACATAGATTAATCTATTGTTTCATTTATCTTGTCTATTGATGTATTATGTAAGTATAATAAAAAAACTAGTGTAGATTGATGTAATGTTTTTAATCTACGAAAACGCGTTCCACCGCCTATTTTAACCGTCACTGGGTAGGTAAACTTTTTTGAGCGAAGTGATCCTTAAATTAATTAGCTTAGATTGAAATCGCTATAATTATGTAATGACTGAGATATTGTAACTTACATATCTTCACTAGTTTAAATCAATACGGTGCCATTTGCATTCTATTCCAGAAAACGTTCAAGTCATCCAACTTTGATAGTATATTTTCACAAAAAAAGCTCATAGCTTCAAAGAAGAAATTTAATGATACAATAAACAAACATGAAAATGTTTTTTATTTCACATGTTTTTCCTACATTTTGAAAGGGCGAGCGCCAGTTTTATTTTGACCATAATAATATCATTTAAAAAAATATTAACCTCGTAGGACGCAATACCTATTTTAGTAACATTGTAATCGCAACCTTGTGTTATTAACATTAGGATGACTTTTATGTTTGGTATTAAGTCCAAACCTGGGGATTCAGCTGGTCAACTTGTAAAACCAATATGTTTTTTGCTAAATGTGTCATAACTATGTTTATGTGTTTCTGGTACTGATTTATAATTGTATAGGTTTAAGTTAAAAGTGATCAGTTTTGAATAAACAAACTGTTTTACAGTCTCTTTTGTATTTATATTTTATATAAATATGTTAAGGTTAACTTTTGTAGCGTGTTATATATTTTATATATAAAGTTGACTTATGTATTAAACACGTTTACTTAAATCCGCTTCTCGGTTCTGTTATTTAGCCGGGTCTTTGTTGACTCGGCAAATCGTTGAATTCATGTTTCAAATATTATGTCATTGTATACGATTTTTTTAAGTCCGAGTCGAGAACGTGTTTGAAGTTCACCAATTCACAGTATTAAATGTTAGAATTGCTCACTTATGCATATTTGAAGTTTTGATTGTATTTAAAATTGTCAATTTTTTTAATGTAGTTTTTTAAGCTTTTTGCATGACTTGACTCAAATGATTGACTAAATGAATGTTAGCTTAACATTTCGCCTCTGTCCTAAATGTATAACATTAATTTATTAGGAGTCGCCAGAACGCTCGCATTTCCATACAAACGTAGTCTTATTTTTGAATGAACGTCAAATCCGGATGTTTACCACCATCTTATCCTTTAACCTAAAAGGAAATGACCATTTGCAATCTTAAGATTGCATTCTTGAGATTATAGTCTTGAGATTGAAAATGTCTGTCGGTCTCAGACCTCACTTACCATCAGGTGGCCTGTGTGCTCGTGCGGATATTCTAGACTATAAAAATAATATTAAAAGGCAATTTAATTTTTTTATAAAAAAAAATTGCTTTTTTGGTTATTTCACCTTCCCTTTCACCTTTTCGTTTTAAAAAAAACTTTTGTACTGGAAAGCGAGTTGACTCGCTATTGCTTATTTATTTTTAATAAGCAATTTTTAAAGACAATTATAGGAAATAGGCACTTGTTCTAAATACATTAATTTAGTGTTAAACTCCCACTAAATCATTTAATATACTAATTCCAAACTTTTAAGCACTTTCATTAGCAACAATGTCACTGGAATATTTCACAATAATTGTTCTTGCAGTTTTTTTTAAGAGGCCACCTGTGCTAAAGTCGGCAGTGCTCCGCGAACAGCCTTTGCGTCTGTTCTTTGGATATATTAAACTTTGTCATATTTCCTAGACACTGTTAAACGTAAAATCACGATTAGAAACGTCCTTGATAGTATTATTTTTCAAAATGACACGTTTATTCTCAAGTTTTTGGTTGAATCTTCGAAGCCCATTGTAATAAAAATCGTAGTTTTAAAGTAAACAGCAATTATTTTAATTTGACCCTGGAACCTGCAACCTATCTACATCTCAAGATCTTCGCGCGGAAGCACATAATGCCATCCCTTTAGATCCTGTGGCCTCGTTAAGTACCTACAAACATAAATGTAAACCAACCAAAACACGTGACTGGTTACAACAGCCAATCAGAACTGTCTCGAGCTTTGACGTATCACTTTCCTATTGGCTGACGAACTATAGCACTACTTTTTTTAAGCTAGGTACCTAAACAAATGAACACATCAAACTAACTTCACAAGACTTCTTATAAGGGTGGTTGACAAAGATTTTTTTCTGATTTCTTGTAAATTGAAATGGAATTGTGAAATTCTCGAATATATTATGAATGTATTGTCTTTAATCTTTATTGCGCATAAACAATTGAAAACCCTTTTTGCAATATGATCTATGAAAACAAAATTTTGAAATGATGTGGATTAAAAAAGCAAGTTTTGAGATTGAAATTATTAAAATTGTGAAAAAAAAAACTAAATATTATATTAGTTTTGTTTTTGAAAATCTGTTCTCGATAAAATATCACATTATTTACATTTAAATACACCATATGCGCAAACTTATATTATATTTGAGGATTTTATTTAATTTCACATCAATAATGACTTAAGTAAGTATGCTACATTGTCAACACACCTTGTAAGAAGACTTAAATAAATATTTAAAATTTGATAATTTAAATAATCTGTGCCGAGATACTCGTCACATGAAATATCCAAAATTCAAGTTTTCCAAGACTTGTTTACTTGTATCTTGAGACGGGAATCTCAAGGTCAGTTTGATAATCAACACTGCTTCAATATATCTCAGTAATACGCTTCGCCATAGAAATGATTAGAATAACTATATATATCCTTTCACACTTTTAACATTTTTGTTAAATTTTAGTTTCGATAACCTTTTATAAAAACTGTGATTTTTGAAGGAGGCTTCGCTGGTTTTTGTTGTATTTTTGTAATAAACTGTATGATTTATTTGCCTGGTTTTATTTACCTTTTAAAAGCCAACGACGCCTATAGTCGTCAGGACTCTTCAGCTGTCGTGCCTCGTCAGAAGAAAGAGAGAGAGGTGGTATAAAAATGTGGAAATGTTTGTCCTAACGAGTCGCGAGTCAGAATTATGATTTGTCTGGTTTCAGCCAATGATATCTTATATTTAGATACGTTATGCTCATACTAAACGCATTTAAAACCCGTCGCCAATTACTGACAGTTGCTACGTTATCATATTTCTACAGACAAAGACGGCAATCCGTAGCGAACGCTATTGTTAGAAAGAGATAAATAGTTGTTTCAAATTGCTCACCCCTCTTTCTGTGGCTACCCGTCTTTATCGCACTCATGCGATATCTAATTGTGTATCTCCTGTTTCACAGGTAATGCCGGTGCAAATTAACCAATGGCGAGAATGTAAACAAAATGCATACAAAATGCAAAAAATATTTACGGAGCTTACGAATGAAATGAGACATCCTTTCTTCCTTTATAGTAACAGTTTTCGACAGCCTCGAAAAACACAAGACGGCATTTTTTACGATATATATTTGTTACTTTTTGTTAGTAAAATTTTACTATCTTACTGCCGCACTCAGAGACGTCAATTAAATTTAATGCTTGTTTAGTGACGTGTTGTCTTATTCTATTGCTATAGCAAAGAAAGTGACAGCAGCAACTTTAATCAAGCATTAAATTTAATAGACGTCTCTGAGTGCGGCAGTTACATGCGTGCGTGTCAGCGGCCTTGGCGCAACTAAACAGTAGTAAGGTAAATTACCTTCCTTTTTGAGGAACGCTTTTGCGCGCAGATGACTTAGCTTAATATAAAATATAATTGGTTTCAGCAGACAGCTATTATACTTGCGGTTTGTTTAGGTAAAGGTGGGACACTATAGGGCTTAATCGGATCGGACTGCGTGGCAAATGTACAGGGCTTGTTACGCTAAATGTGGACTGTGTAAACCACACAGGTAAGAACCCGCGCGTCACCGGTCCCACCTACTACGAGCGTCTACCAGCCGAATTCAAACGCGAACCATCTGACGAAATGTTTAGGCGCCGGCTTAAGAATATTTTTTTGGATAACCCAGTCTATTCAGAGAATGAGTATATGGAACTTGACTTATAAAGTTATAAATAAGATTGACTTTAATTTTTTTAATATACTCTGTATTTGTGTTGACTTTTACTATTATCTATCGTTTAATTCTATTTCCGACGACCTTAATGTAACTGCAAATAATTTGGCATGCCATGTAATTTATACTGTGTTATATTGAATAATAAAATCTGAATCTGAATTTGAATCATGCGCTCGGGTCGCATCGCGACTAAGGGCCTGTTGTTTGATCAGTAGTTAACTCAACTATTTGTTAAAATTCGAAAAAGGAATGGAAAATTTGACACATTTCCTTGAGATTTAACCATTGGTTACGATTTTTAACAATTAGTGACTATAACTACTGATCAAACAACAGGCCCTTAGTCGTAGCATGTCAAATACCGTCCTCATACATAACCAGTTCTGAAACGCGTTACCGGGTCACGGGACCATGTTACTATTAAATGTCATAAATGTGGACCCCCTTTAGGTTCAGGAAAATTGATTGTGTTTGTCACATAGAGACAGACGGACATAGTGAATTTGTAGTGAAACGCGTGAAGCCCCTGTACTTCTGTTTAGTCCACAAGAAAACCTATTATTTAACAAAATGTCCTCGCGTGTGTAATAACTTTACATTGGCGAAATACACTGACCTCCGATGCAAATGTCACAATTACAGATAAGGACAAAGCATGGCATAAACTATTCCAACCTTATTGCACGATAGGGGGATTAAAGTAAAGCCAATAATTAAAATTAGAATTTGTAGGTAAGTATTCTATGGCAGAAGAAACATGAAAGTAGAGTTAGTGCAGTGTAGTAATAAGAGCGTTGAGTATTATGGTTGGGGTGAACGTGTGTGATCACTTGATCAGAAACAGTGTAAAAAGATAACGTTGTGGTTTAAAAGGTGTAGAGACAAGGACAAAGGAATGCTAAAGTGGTTTGGTCATATACACCGTGTTTTTATTGATTTACGATAACTTTAAGGGAGCGTTCTTTAGGTCAAATAAAGTTAATTTTCCGAAGACAGACAAATGATAACTGTAACGGTTTTAAAGATATGTGTTAATTTTTTAAATTTAATCAGTTAATCACGTTGAACTGGTCTAATGTCGGGTTCCTATATTCAATCCGAGGATAGATAAGGCTTACCTCGGGTTAAAATTTGACATTTGCCCAAACAAAATGTGTCAAATTTTAATCCGAAGTAAGCCTATCTGTCCGCGGATTGAATATAGGAACCGGACGTAAAAGGCTCTTAACTGTCTGTGTATGTCACGTCAACATTGACATATTTGACACTGTCTGTTATGAGTTAACTCTAAAGGCTCTTTTAGAATGACCAAAGATACAACATTTAATTATTTTGTTCTAAACAGTTTTTTTTTTTGCATTATTTAAAAATCTAATCTACCAATTAGTTTCTATGGATGTACCTAGTAATATGCCGAAGTTATCGTAAATCAAAAAAAACACGGTGTATATGAGGCTAGAGAAAATAGGAATGTCGGAAGAGAAAAGAAAAGGCGAACTTTACACGATCAGATCGGGGGCGTTTTAAGAAAGTGCCAGGTCAGGAGACTAAGTATTACCATAAACCGACGCACGTGTATGAAGAGACTTGTGAGTGTGGAGGAAGCGAGGGAAGTTTAAGGAAGGTAGCACGTGGAAGGAAGTGATTGTATGTATGTATAAGTCATCATCATTATCATCATGTCAGCCGAAAGACGTCCACTGCTGGACAAAGGCCTCCCCCAAGGCTCTCCACTCAGACCGGTCTTGTGCTTTTCGCATCCACCGCTTTCCCGCGATCCTTACAAGGTCGTCACTCCATCTTGTTGGAGGCCTACCCACAGCTCGTGTCCGGGTCCCCGGACGCCCCTCAAGAACCTTCTGACCCCATCGGCCATCAGTCCTGCGAGCGATGTGCCCCGCCCACTGCCACTTCAGTTTAGCTATTCTCTTTATTGGCTATGTCGGTAACCTTAGTTCTCCTGCGGATATCATCATTAATTATAAGTTATGAATATGAATAAGTGTTCTACTATAACTACGGAACCTTAAAAGTGTTGTAAAAATATGTTCTTACATTAAAGGTTCTTGACTGTTTATAGTTATTATTGGAAGTTAATTTTGTACCACGTAATTTAGTGACTTATAAGGTAGAATTGTGATTATTTCAATGTTAAGCGTTAAGTAGACGTTTAAAGCAACATCGATACGTAATGACGGTATGTCTAGACTAATTGTATATTGCAGGCAGGGGTGTTGCACTAACGGCATAAATTCTAGTGTACTGGCTTTTGCCCGCGACTCCGTCCGCGTAGAAGTTTATAGCTGCTCCCATAAATATATATATTTAGGTGGGTTTTTTTATTTATTGATTAAGACAAAAGAAATACCTACTATCTATTTCTTTTGTCTTAATCAATAAATAAAAATAAAAAACTTCGTTTGCCCGAATTTAATTTGCCATATATGTATCACTTGCAATAATATTAATTTGCCATAAAGACATTTTTTCTGAAACCGTAAACCTTTTAGTTAATTTTTACATGCCATCCATCCATTCTGAATAGTTCACAGTTTCAAGAAAAATAGCCTTATGGCAAATGAATATTATGACAAGTGATACAATTATGGCAATTGAAATTCGGACCAACGATATAGAACCATAAGTACGATAAGATAAGATTCAACAAGGTACGTATTATTTGTAAAATGTTAATTTTTTTCAAGATTGGTTTGTATGGACGTGTGTTGATACTATACTATGATACGCAATTATGATTTGATACGTGATACGCCACGGTCCATATCAAGTCGGTGTATCTCCGATCATCAAAAGGGATACGACACGGTGCTACGCTACGTCTAGTATGGACTCATTTTCTTACCCGACGATGCTAGTGCCACGGTATGCCCGAAGTGAGCGTCCATACTTAGGATACGCGTGTTTTATACTGCCGTTCTTGGAAAAAAGGGCGTATGTCTCATACAACCGCGTTTTTATTAGTGACCTTATTTCTAAACACAGAGGGTTAAATTTACTTTGACTATCAAATTGCATATGCGTCCTTTTTATTTAGAAGGGGAGGTTACGATACGCATAATCGTGGCCAAAATGACATAAATGAGGACCCAGCTAAACATGCAGTTGCATGTTGCCGCCAAGCTTATCGATCATGTCAAATCAATTTAAAAAAATATTAAAATTCAGTGTCTTTAGGGGTTAGGGTTCCGTACCTAAAGGAAATCAAACTGGACCGTATTACTGAGACTGTCCGTCCGTCTGTTCGTCTGCCCTAATATTAAATACCTGTATCTTTTAAACCATAACAGATAAGATACTTCCCCGATTCCCCGTGTGGTTGCCGGGTTAGAATAGTGCCACTCCATGTCTTCCCGTGGATGTCGTAAGAGGCGACTAAGGGAATAAAGGCTTGTAGTACTGTTAGGCGATGGGCTTGCCACCTGTCACTAATACACTGGGAAACATCGTAGCCTACTTGTGCAAAATGTGGTTACAGAAATATCAACAAGTTTAAAAAAATTGTTGGTAATTCTTTAGCTCTGCCTGTCCCACTTTGGGAATGAAGGGGTGAGTTTATGTATGTATGTATGTAGATAAGATACTACTTGTGGGAGGACCTTGTGCAGGGTCCGTCCGGGTTGGTACCACCATCTTATCGATTAACCTACCGCCTAGCAGCAGTGTTGTGTTCCGGTTTGGGGATAAGACAGCCGGTGAAATGACAAGCATAGAGGCATTCCATCTTAGTCCTCAGGGTTGGCAACGCATTTGCAGTGTTAGGATTGCATTGCAGTCTTGTGAATGAGAATGTCTATGGGTCACAGTTTCCACTTACCATCAGGTGGCCTGTGTGCTCGTTTGTCATATCTATGCCATAAAAAAAAAAGAAAAAAAAACATCCCTGCCTCTGCCGGGATCGACCAATTTCATGATTCTAAAAACACGTTCAAACAATTAATTTGTGAGTATTTTCGTCGTGAATGATGTCCTTCGTGTTATTGTTTCATTCCTCTCGTTATTGTTTTGTTCTTATGCACATTGTATTTATTATTCGTAATTTAGATTTGTAATAATAATAGCGTATACTTTTATCTTAGTTGTTAATACTATTATTAACTAGCGGCCCGCCGCCAGTGGCTTCGCCCCGCTGCAAATTTCTGACTTCCCCGGTTGATTTTTCAATTCTTTCATACAAACCTTGTCCTGACAATGACGAACACAACAAAAAAGAAATCAGTCAAATCGGTTCAGCCGTTCTCGAGTTTTGCGCTTAGCAACACATTTAGCGATTCATTTTTATTATTATAGAGATTAACTGTAATCTTCAATACAATATAATTGAATTAGCTGTGGTCACCGATAATTAGATAAGCATCATATACATAAATAGATTTTTTATTTTTTCCCATTTGCTATTTTATAATGTACTTACTAACACTAGTATAAGACATTGTTACTAATACCCATATGGATTCTGTTTGAATTTGAATTTGAATTTGACTAGCCTAAGATCCATTTTTTTTTATCACTGTTGGTAATTCTTAAATAAAGAAATAAAATAAAAAATAAAGCCCTAAATAAAAACCATAAATGCAACAAACGGTCAAGTGTGAGTTGGGCATCATTTTTATTACAAGATTTTATTTAAATTGCAATGTATTTACGGGTCAAATCGTGCAAGTTAAATTTGACCCACTCACATCCCTTTAACGGAATGGTCTGAAATTACGGCCACATATGTAACCCCGATGACAATGCAATATTATGGTATCTAAAAGGTGATCTGATGATGGAGTCGGAAGTGAGGACTCAATAGCTTGGTCTTGATAAGCAGATATAGGTTTCGCAAAAAAAGTACGGTCGAAAACAAAAGCTAATCCCAAAAATTTTTTTTTTACGGAAACTTATTTGTAAAAATAACCACCGATTTCACGTATTCTGAAAAAAAACACTTAATAAAAAATCAGCAAGACAAAGCATCTCTGGAAAATGTGGCGTATGCGTAACCGGCGGTATTTATCATTCTTCAATTATCTTCACGCTGGACTTTCATTTTAAATTCGTTGTTGTAATCATTTAATACGACATGGTTGTTCATTTTCTTTATCACTATTTCAGAAATCGCTTAGAACCGTAACAATGTCCCGGCCGGCGGTATACCGTAAGTGTTTTCTTTATGATACTACTTAAAGACTGTTAAAAATATAATTATAGATATAAATAAATCATAATCATAATCATAATCATAAATCATTTATTGTGAGATTGTGGTTTTAACAAAAGTTCTTATAATAGACAAAATAGTGGAAGCTCAGCACAATCAGCCGTTTCAGGCGTACAATACTACTTATACTATACTTAAATCACTAAATATTTATACACTGTCAAATTTTAACGAACCTAATTAATATTAACAATATACTTTGCCAAGCTTTATACATTACGTCACGTTCGGTCTTATTTTATTAATTATTATACATGTCACATGTCAGAATCACCCATTTAAAACTAAATAAAGTCATTTTTATTGGTTTCCATTTTGTGAAAAAAATCATTAAGAGTATAAAAACATTGGTCAAGTAAAAATTTATTTAAATTACAATAAAATTTATTATTGGGGAGTTCTGTCCATGAACTAGGTAGCACGTTGTATATTTTAATTGCCATAAAGTAACAATTAACTTTTTGTAAATGTAGTCGGCTATAAGATTTCACTAGTGCCTTATGTCTATTTGTGCGTTTGTCTTTGTTACATTGCTTTTCAAATAGTTTAAAATTATTTCTAATGAATTTGCACATTTCTAAAATATAAAGACTCGGGACCGTCAAGATCTTGTATTTCCTAAACAACGGCCTGCATGATTCAGACCATTTTAGTCCACCTATCGCTCTTACGCATTTTTTTTGGGATACAAACACTCGCTGGATGTTTGTAGCATTGCCCCAAATTATTATTCCGTAACGCAACGCAGAACAAACATAGCTATAATATACCATTAGTGCAGTATCCTCGGAAGTCATGCTCTTAATTCTTTTAATACCAAAAATAAATCTATTTATTTTGGTTGCAACTGCGTCTACTTGTTGCTTCCAATTCAAATATTCATCGACTACTATACCTAAGAATTTTGTTTGTGGAACTTGTTCTATCCGCTCGTCACCAATTTTTACATTCAATGCAATTTCCTGGCTATTTCGAGTCTTGAAATGAATTAATTTTGTTTTAGAAGGATTCATACAAAGTCCATTGTCATCTAACCAAGTAGATATATCAGCCAACGTTGTTTGTACGTTTTCATTTAGCTCCTCAAAACTTTTCCCTCTTATAATAACAGTTGATACAAATAGTAAGCATCGATGTCTAATGTAGGCTGGTAAATCATTAGCATACAGTAAAAATAAAAGAGGCCCTAAAATACTTCCTTGCGGTACACCACTTAAATTAACGCGTGGCGTAGAGTCTACACATTCTACTGTATTGTTTTTCTCATTAGTTCTTCTAATTCTGGTTAACTGTTTACGATCCGATAAATAATTAATAATTATCTATTAATAAATAAATATTAAAGTCAATATAATGCAAAATTAACTTTAGTCATATTTTTATCAGACCAAGTAAGCACGCTATAGTACATTGTGTATTAAGATCGGTAAGTAAGGAATTACGATCGAGGCTCTAGTAGAAGCCCGAAGTCGAAGACTGAGGGCTTTCTGAGTCGAGGTTCGTAATTCCCGTACCGCCCGTGAAACATACAATGTTGTTCATCACATTTGCGAGTAAATAAATATACAAGTCAGCACAACTATTATTACGAATTACTTGAACTTTTTTTAAGCGGATGGCTGGCGGACTCCACAGATTATAAAAATGTTTCGTTCAGAAACGTTAAGGGCAAATACTTACGTAGTTATACATACAGCCCTGAAGGAGTGTAAAAAAAAACGACGTTTTGATACAGAAAACTATTAAAATCGGTTATTAAGATCATTAATTGAGTATTTAAGTAACATGTAGAGAGATTGCAATGAAATTCCTGTATTTCCTGTTTAAATAACATTTTAAGACAATTTTTCAATTGCGTGTACACTCTTTGCTTGAACTTGCATGACCTGTGTGCTGTGCCATAAATTAAAAAAAAATTACTTACCGACCTTGGGTTTCATGGTAAAAAGAAAGGTCGAGGGTTTTATATGGGGCATTGCGGCCAAGTTAACCTGTATGTTTAGATACTGTTTACGTGCAAGTGTGATGAAATAGTTATTTGTTATACAAGTGGGGAAAGTTGTATTTTACCTGCGAGTGTTCATTTGAAACACGAGCTAGCGAAAGGATTCTATGATTGACCACGAGCGAAGCGAGTGGTTCAAAAATAGAATCCTGAGCGTAGCAAGTGTTTCAAGACACGAGACGTAAAATAACTTTTCACCCGTGTATAACACAAAACTTTTCACCTCACTACAGCGAGGAAACTAAGAAAAGGGTTTGTACTGTAAGCTCAGTTCCGCATTTTGCACGGTTTCCTGTAATTCCACGGGTGTTAATACGTCTTTATCACTCGAATCACTCATTTTTAATAACAAAAAAAACTAGAAAAACATGCGAATATTTAACGTTGACGGCTTAATAGAAAAGTTTTGACGTAAGTTTTTTTTTTATTATTTCGGATGCGTTTTGTTTGCACATCAACTTATTTGGACTGTCAGAACATTTTATCCGTTTTTAAAACAAGAATGAAGGTTAATTTTGAATGCTGATATTTATGAATTAAATTTAAATTAGTGTTTTTTACTCGATGCAATTCATTAATTGTAATGTTAAAAATTCAGCACTTGTAAGGTTTTACGTTTGGTTAGCTGTCAAATATCACTTAAGCTGCCTTCAAATGTCAAAACTCTTTCTTCACTTGTGGATAAAAAGCGATATTCTCAATAGATATCAAACAAACAAAAAGAGCTTTCCGAGCTAGTGAGATGAAATAGTACATTGTGTATTAAGGTCGGTAAGTAAGGAATTACGATCGAGGCTCTAGTAGAAGCCCGAAGTCGAAGACTGAGGGCTTTCTGAGTCGAGGTACGTAATTCCCGTACCGCCCGTGAAACATACAATGTTTTTCATCACATTTGCGAGTAAATAAATACACAAGTCAGCACAACTATTATTACGAATTACTTGAACTTTTTTTTAGCGGATGGCGGGCGGACTTCACAGATTATACAAATGTTTCGTTCAGAAACGTTAAGGGCAAATACTTACGTAGGTATACATACAGCCCTGAAGGAGTGTAAAAAAAACGACGTTTTGATACAGAAAACTATTAAAATCGATTATTAAGAACATTAATTGAGTATTTAAGTAACATGTAGCGAGATTGCAATGAAATTCCTGTTTAAATAACATTTTAAGACAATTTTTCAATTGCGTGTAAACTCTTTGCTTGAACATGCATGACCGGTGTGCTGTGCAATAAATTAAAAAAAAATTACTTACCGACCTTGGGTTTCATGGTAAAAAAAAAGGTCGAGGGTTTTATATGGGGCATTGCGGCCAAGTTAACCTGTATGTTTAGATACTGTTTACGTGCAAGTGTGATGAAAAGGTTATTTTTAACCTTCAACGCAAAAAGAGGGAAGTTATACTAAATTTGACCGCTATGTATGTGTGTGTTTGGCACCATAGCTCTGAAACAGGTGAACCGATTTAGATGCGTTTTTTTAAATTAGAAAGCTGGTTTATTAGCGGTGGTTCTTATCTAGGTTTCATGAAAATCGGTTCAGCCGTTTAAGAGATATTAGCCCTAAAAGAGATCACCGGGATTTTTTATCTACACAGGTATATGAGACCAAGTAAATTGTAAATTTTAGGATTATTTTTAATAAAAAGGCAAAACGTCGTTCCGTCCACTTGGATCCATTGCATGGCTCCATTGATGGATCCTAGTACACTTTTTCCTCCACCTGAATCCATCGTGCCAGTCAGTTCCAAATAATGGATTCTAAGACACTTTAAGGTGCACTTGGATCCTCCACTTACTTAAATACTAATTATAGTTGTAAAAGTAGGTAGGTTAGGTTCGTTAGGTATCTTCAGATGCCCGAAGGGCAAAACCACCTAGAAGTAGGAGCCCCGCCCTGGGCCCTGGGCGGGGCTCCGTCGAAAGTCAGTAGGACAAAAATAGTAGGACCACGAGGAAACGGCCATTTAAATTATACTTTGTTTGATTAATTCGGAGGATCCAAGTGCACCTTAAAGTGTCTTAGAATCCATTGCCATTGAATCTAGTGGACGGAGGGCAAAACGTTTCCACAATATTTTACGAGGATTAACTTGCAATATATTCATGTAGGTACTTTATGTACAAAGGAAGTATGTATCTTGAAAGGAAAAATTTAATTACTAGATAGAGCTGAAATTTGATATACCTACCTACGTATCTTCGATGAGCATTATACAGTTATGGCACCATGGAGCTGGCCTGATGATGGAGTCGGAAGGCGGCGACAGGATCTCCGCTATACTTAATGTAGACCCAACGTGTTGGGATTCATTCGATTGGTCTTGAAAAACAGATAAGGACTTTGCAAACATAACTACAGTCGGCAACAAAAGCATGTCCAACTTATTTCACGGTGATACGCTAGCCGTTCAGTGTTCAAGTCCCGGTTAGGGCAGATATTTGTAATTTAAGTATGTATTTATTTATATTAGTAAGTTTATCGTTGCTTGGTTCCCATCATAGTACTAGCCTAGAGCGTAGTTCACTTGCCTAGACTAAGAAAATTTGTGTGACATTGTCCCTCTGATATTTTATAACTATAATTAAGCAATTTACTGGGTTTGTTACCGCCGACTACGTGGGTATTATTGGTGTATAAGGTTAACGTTGTCTGTCTGTGGCTCGTAGTTTTTAAAGGGATGAACTGATTTAGATGCGGTTTTTTAATAGAGCTAGTTTAACTAGTGTGGTTTTGAGCTAAGTTTGATGAAAATCGATTGGGCCGTTGAAGAGTTATCAGCAGACCTAGGAATGTACGGGGCAAAATTAAATGACAGCTAGGGATTGCCTATATCGATAAACTCAATGCTCGATGCTTTTCCCATATACCAGTGATCGCTCCAAGTTATGTTTGTAAAAATAATTTTGCAAATGAAACAAAATAGCAACATAATTCTGGGTATTCTTTATTTTAAACAGATTTTTTTACCTTCACTCATAAACATCATATTTTTTTACTTCTGACAAATTCTGATCGTTTATTTTAACAAAAGTAAATGCTATGGGGACGGTCATTAGGAAATGCACAAGCACAAAAAAATATGATGATGATGAGTGAAGGTTAAAAAATCCTCATTCTGGTTATCCTAAACCAAAAAAATAACCAGAATTATGCTATTTTGTTTCATTTGCATACTTTCAATAAAAGAACATTTTTACAAACAAAACTTGGAGCGATCACTAGTATATGGGAAAAACATCGATAATTGAGTTAATCGATATAGGCAATCCCTAGTTGTCATTTAATTTTGCCCCGTATATTCCTAGGTCTGGTTATCAGTTATGGAAGTAGTCTCTTATTGCGGGGTATTTATCTACCTATAGTAAATATATTTAATAGTAATGTAGCAATTATTTGAGCACTATGGCCCTGTTGCTTGATCAGTAGTTAACTCAATTAATTGTTAAAATTCGAAAAAGGAATCGAACATTTGACACATTTCCTTGAGATTTAACCATTAGTTACAATTTATAACAATTAGGGCCTGTTGTTTGATCAGTAGTTAACTCAACTAATTGTTAAAATTCGAAAAAGGAATGGAAAATTTGACACATTTCCTTGAGATTTAACCATTGGTTACGATTTATAACAATTAGTTACTATAACTACTGATCAAACAACAGGCCCTTAGTTAGGTACTTTAACTATTGATCAAACAACAGGCCCTAACTATCAAAATCAGAGACGTCAATTAAATTTAATGCTTGATTAAAGTTGCTGTTGCCACTTTCTTTGCTATATCAATAGAATAAGACAACACGTAACTAAACAAACATTAAATTTAATTGACGTCTCTGAGTGCGGCTGTAAGGGCCTTATTTTTTTTGGTTTGGATAACCATTACGTTGTTAGAGTTCCGATATTAATATGACTACACTGTTCGTCCGTACGTCCTAACTTTAAACAGCTGCAGCAGTATCCCCATACAAGAAACGTTATTTTTTTTTGTACAACACTGTAAACTCTGAAGAAAAACATCAAACACTAAAAAGTGGTTCGTCGAGTGTAGGGTTACCATCAGTCCGGATTTTTCCGGACATGTCCGGACTTTGTCCGGCTCTTTAAATTGTCCGGATTTTTGCAATGCGAGCGTCTGCTACCATGCCTACATACTGTAACTGAGTAATGTCTCCATTTTGTGTAAAAAGTCCGGACTTTTATCAAAATGACAGGGTTTTTGTCAGGACTCTTCAAATTCCTAAACGGTATACCTAGTCGATGGTTAACGCGTTACATTGTCTCATCTTCGGTGCATTTTTGCAACATAACCTGTAAACTAAAATTGTAAGTAAAATACAATCTAGAATTCTAGAACAATTTTTTTTGGGCCCCTTTCATTAGGAATCCTACATGATCCCACACTGAGCGTGGTCCGACATGGACTTGCCCGCTTTTTTTAGGCCTTCAAGGCAAACGATGGTAAATGGGATTCCCAAGACTACAATCCAAAGACCGTAGATGCGTTGTCAACCCTGAGGACTAACGGCTGAACCCTATATTCAATCCGCGGACAGATAGGCTTACTTCGGATTAAAATTTGACACATTTTGTATGGGCAAATGTCAAATTTTAACCCGAGGTAAGCCTTATCTATCCTCGGTTTGAATATAGGGTTCGGCCGTAAGATGGAATGACTCTATCGTCGGTGAAACTGACAAAGCGCGTAACTAACAAATTTATGGTAGAGCAAAATAAACCTTACCGCCTTATTAAAAAGGTGCATTTTGCTCCTTATTTAAAATGTTACATATTCTAAGCTACTTCACCGGTTGTCTTATCCCCAAACCGTAACAACAATGTGAAATGAGTAACACGTTATGCGAACGCAATATATGTCGGACATTTTTTTTATCGAGAATGTTCGTATACCTAATCTTGTTTTAGTTCCGTATCCATCGATAAATAGGAAACAAAATAAATAAGATGTACATATTATTAATTTAAAATACAATATTAAATGTTTATTTACGTCACCGTCCATTTAAATACAAATGTAAAATAATTAAATCTGTAAGGGTTTATTCTTTACCAAGGTATAGTATAGTTTTATCGGTCTATGTCACGTGTTTTTAAGGAATGAGACCCTAATAAAAGCCGCCATCTTGAATTGTTGGTGCCAAAATGAGATATTTTACTGAAAAAGAAAGAACCAATGGCACAAGACACACGAAAAATGACGCAAGAAAAAGAACCAATTTTGACACATTCAATTCAAGATGGCGGCTCGAAAACTAGGATTTTTATTAGTACCTACCCCATTCCTTAACAACTTATTCTGCCCTCCTACGGAGAAAAGGCGTGTCTACTATGTGAATTATATTGAAAATCCAACCTTATTACAACCCTTGAGAGTGTAATATGCTTCTATGAATTAATTGCACATGCGCCTTTTCTCCGTAGGAGGGCAGTAATTATAGATCCAAAGTAACCTTTACCCGAAAGGAGTATAACGAGATCCTATTAATATGCCTACGTTGTCCGTCCGTCCGTTCTAACGCGTTAAGACCCGTAATATACAGCGGGTTGATTTATTTTTCAGAATATGTAAACAAGTTACGGCGGATTTCCAATTTTTTTAGAAAATTTAATATTTTTTTTTCGTTTTACACGAAAACGGTAAACTGTACAGCGTTTGGTAGGGTTATAGAACAAACGCTGAAGAAAAACAACAAATACTAAAAAATAATGAAGTGTGATTTGGGCTCCGGCTGATTCGATTAAAATTCGAATTTTAATTATAAACACCGGATTGACGGGGCAAAATTGTACCTGTGCTAGTGATTCATTAAATGTCGACTTAGTTTATCGACATCGATAAAAAAACAATTTTTAATCATCCATTATTAGCATTATCATAAGTAATGGCCAAGTTTGAATACCTTTTAATTATGTGCAAACCTCTTTTATTCATACTTATCGCAACTTTAAACAACTGGTATCTATCGTGATAGTGACCTTGTACTCGAGTCACTTTTGACAACCATTGAAATTAAGTTGAATAACCAATTCATTCACTACAACAATATTCTTTAGCATTGCGACGAATTGAGAACCTTTTTGTTAATTGAGTCGGTTAAAAATGCCTCTAAAGAAAAAATATTATTTATCCTCATGGAAAGCTGATCATTCAGATTTAGAAGATAAAGGTACGACTTACTTTTGTAAGAAATGTAAGATCCATATTTCACGACAAAAGTTGTCGATAAGCTTTGTCGATATTTAATGAATCACTAGCACTGGTACATTTTTGCCACCGTCAATCCGGTGTATGGCAATGATACCTACTGTACGGAGGTGCGCTCGCGGGCGAGTCTGACTCGATCTTGACTAGTTTTTTAGTCCCTACAGACTAGAATAAAAGTGCATATAAATTGGTTACAGTTGCACTGTTCATGCCAGCCATCGTAACAGCTCTTACTACGACTATTAGAGCAAGCGACGAAGATCCAGTGACAAGAAAACCCCCTCAAAATGGACACCATTCAACACCATTCACAGCGAAACCATTAGAACGAAAAAGCGTTCACCTAACTTACACAGAAAAATTCGATAGCGACGAAAAACCAACGTATGCTAGTGAAGTACAATCGGAAGATAACCAAACCGACGACAAACTGATCAAAGACAAACTAGTAAACTTATTGCTGTCTTCCAAGAAGGATATAGTGCAAAGGATGAAGAAGGTTGACTCAATACATGACGTGTACAAATCGGAGAAGTTTTACAAGGTTGGCTACTTGGTCAGTTTTGTCAACAAACTGTACAAGAGATTGATAAGTTCGTACACAGATATTGAAGAGAATAAGTACAAATGGAGTGTGCTAAGAATCTTGAATGCTTACAATGAGGTGAGAGATGTTAAAATGAGTCGTATTTCTTATTTTTTTTGACATACGAATGCAAACGAGCTCACAGGCCACCTGATGGTAAGTGGAAACTGTGACCCATAGACATTCACATTCACAAGACTGCAAATGTACTGCCAAGCCTGAGGACTAAGATTCAAATTCAAATTCAAATTCAAATTATTTATTTGTTGAACATAGGTAAAACAGATGTTACATTTTAATATTATGTACCACTACATCCCACCCAGAGGCCTACAAATATCTTATATGTTTAACATGCGTCATGCTTTAACATTGAACATTAATCTAATTTGTCAATTGGTTTCGTGTAAATATTCTTGCACATTGTAGTAGGCCTTATCTGCTAAAAAATTAAAAAGTAGTTTTCTAAAATCATTTATACATTCAGTCATCAAAATTTCAGTCGGAATTTTATTAAATATTTTAGGTGCCATTCCAAAAACGCTTTTAGCGAGTAATGCTGTTTTAAACGGTCTCGTGTTAATCTTGCCGCGTTGGCGTATACTGCTAAAAATAGGGAACTGGCTCTTGTTACATTTCACATAGTTTGCAATTTCAAAAATGTACAGACATGGTAGGCATAGACATGCCTCTATGCTAGTCATTTCACCGGCCGTCTTATCCTCAATCCGGAACACAACAATGCAAACACTGCTGCTTTGCGGTAGGTTAATGGATAAGATGGTGGTACCAACCCGGACGGACCCTGCACAAGGTCCGCCCACAAGTACTGTGCTGCTACACTCGCAATTGCAATCGGCTTCAAATGCAATTTTTTATTTTTTTTTGGTGGGCAATTGCTTTCATTTTGAAAGCAGACTCGCTTATGGACTATCAAAATGAAAACGATTCCGATTGCGTGTGCATTAGGCCATAAGCCAGACCGGCTGGCTTATTTTACAGTGCAAGCATTTTCTTAATAGCGATCGGCTTTCGTTTTTCTAAGACACACGAGACAAATATACTATCAGTTGCGAGTGCAAGCGTGATAGCAATAGCTAGCCGAACGCTATTAAGAAGCTGGGAATACTGTAACTAGTGGCTACTATAGACAGAAACACACTGAGACCGGAGGCGGCGGGTTGCGGTGTGTTCCAAAATTGTGGCAGAAGCGTTTATAAACGCGCCGCCTACGATCTAAGACTGTTTCCGTCTTAAATCTTTTTTTTTTAGGCTTAGACAATGCACACGAGCACACAGGCCATGGTAAGTGGGATCTGTGACCCATATAAATTTCCATTCTGAAGGCAGCAATCCAAAGGCTGCAAATCCGAACCCTGAGGAGTAAGATGGAATGCCTCTATGCTAGTCATTTCACCGGTTATCCACGCTTCGGAACATAGCAATGGTAACTGCTGCTTGGCAGGTTAAAGGATATATCATCGGGGAAACTGCAAAACCGCGTATCCAACAAATTTGTGATAGAGCCAAATAAACCTTACTTTCTTATTAAAAAAGTGCATTTTGCTCGTTATTTAAAATGTTACTTACGTGGTTTTGAAGTTTCACCGAAGATATGTTTATAGTATTCCGGACGGACCCTCGTCTTCCCTCCATCATAATCATCATATTCATTTTGGCGACACTCATTCTTTTCCCAAATTCATTATCATATCAGCTGAAAGGACACGAGCTGTGGGTAGGCCTCCAACAAGATGGAGTGACGACCTTGTAAGGATCGCGGTAAAGCGGTGGATGCGAAAAGCACAAGACCGGTCTGAGTGGAGAGCCTTAGGGGAGGCCTATGCCAGCAGTGGACGTCTTTCGGCTGACATGATGATGATGATGATCAGCTGAAAGACGCCCGCCCTCTGTTGGACATAGGCCTATACATCCCAAGGTCTGCCACAAGGACCGATCTTGTGCCGCTAGAATCCATCAGTTTTCTGCAACCTTAGCCACGCCGTCGGTCCACCTTATCCTATTCTAGTGTTGCCATGTCTAGACTATCGGAACTGTGCTAAAAAAAACAGGATTTAACTTTTCAAATTGAAACAGTAATTCATTCATTTTTGCCGATTGTACTTAATTTGCAGAGTTATAATATGCTTATCAAGATCAAAAAAATACGCCCAACACGGTGGGTCTACGTTAAGTAAAGCGAAGCTTCTGACTCCATCATCATCAGCTCCATGTCATAATTGCATTATCATCCAAAACATGTATGCAAATTTTCAGCATCGCCATCGTCGGAAACCGGGAAGTGGATCAAATTTAACTTGCAAGATTTGACTCGGTACATACCAAACATACATTAATTATTTGAATTGCAGCCCTCTTACAATCTAGCGAGCCGTTCTTAACCTTCGATTGAAACCAAAGTATCACTATATGACGGCTTTATCGATGCGCTGGAAATCGGGAAAATTGGCGTCCCGACCAGGCTCGAGACAAAGAGTTCTGCAAAACGGGACGTCTGGTGAAACTACTCTATCCAACAGCTTCTGTTTATGGTTCCAGGTGAAGAACTCCAACGACTTCCTAAAGGAGATGCTCAGAGTCATGCAAGCTGTGCTCACTACCCACCACAAGGTACACGAGCTGCCGGTTCTCTCCCGTTGCGAACAGAGAATCGCGTGGTCTTACTATGACGACAGTATGTTCTAAAACGTGAGTGAATCGGCTCAGCAGCCCTAAGGAACCACAACCTTGACGTGTAAAAGTGCCCGTGCGGCCTACTTACTGAATAAATGTCTTTATCTTTATCTTTATCTTAGAATGAGACGTCTAAAAGAAAAGACATGAAAGTGAATGTTAAAAAGACGAAAGTGATGGTTGTGGAGATGATGAGTTTGTGTATTTAGGTTCTATGTTTACGAGAGATGGGAAATGTGACGGGGATATTGAAAGAAGAGTAAAAGCGGGAAATATAATCAACGGGGCGTTACACTCAATCTTGACAAACAAGGTCTTATCGAGCAAAGCTCGCCTTGCTATTGTTCAGGGAGTATTGACCCCAACATTAATGTATGGTAGTGAATCTTGGGTATGGCAGAAGAAGAACGCAAGCCGGATTAATGCAGTTGAAATGAGAGCTCCAAGAAGTATGTGTGGAGTTAAGATGATAGATAGAGTAAGAAATAGCGAGATCCGAGAACGATTTGGATTGAAAGAAGATGTAGTGACTAAAATCGAAAAGGGTACCTATGGTAAGATGGTTTGGTTATTTAGAAAGGATGGATGAAAGAAGGGTTACGAAAGATATATGGCGAGCGAGAGTGAGCGGAGATGTTGGTAAGGGACGTCCTAGACGAACGTACGGTGATAAGACTCGCGATGTACTGAATAAGGGCCGAATAAAAAGCACCCGAAACCGACGTACGTGCATGAAGAGATTGATGAATGTAGAGGAAGCGAAAGTTGTATGTTTAGATCGGTGCACCTGGCGTTCCATAGTCTCTGCCTACCCCATTGGAAGACAGGCGTGAAGTTATGTATGTATGTAACCTTAGAATGAAAAGACACATATTACATTAATATCGTCTACGCGCCAGCTCTGAGCAATCGGGGGTTGGGAGGAAGACGCGTGTGCTCTTCGCCCGTCACATCGTATCCCGCCTCTCAGTACGAGAGGCCTTAACCCTTAGTTGGCTATATCATTAACGCAAGACTAAATCACCGCACTAAATCCTGATGTCGGTATTTCTTGAGATTGGAGTCTGCAGAGACTAAGGAACGCCAGGTGCCCCACTTACGGCCATTTTCTACCACGCTGTAGTAACGCCACTGGGACACATCCACCAACCACACTTGTCTGAAAGACCGCATCCTCAACTGACCTCTACTTTCCAGCTGCGCCGACGGCAGGTCAAACTACGGCAACCGCTGGCCCTGGACGAGAACCAGCTGGAACTCCTCGTCCTCGACACCAAGAACAGCAACTCCAAGAAGGGCTACTCATCAAACTCCATCTCATGGTCATACTATGACGAGAACATAGGGAACTGAGCGAACAGTTCCTTCATCAGACTCATAGGTTAATTACAAACACTTGCTTTTTTTTGCACTGCGTACAAAATTAAATCATCGGTGAAACTGCAAAACCGCGTAAGTATTTTTTTAATAAAGAGCAAAATGCACCTTTTTTATGTAGTATTAAGGTTTATTTTGCTCTACATAAATTTGTTAGTTACGTGGTTTTGCTGTAACACCGAAGAATTATTCTACGGCCTGTTTTACAATCGACGAGTAAATTTATCTAATTAAAGTTGGCTCTCTCTTTGTCTATTTACAAGTGTAAGAAAGAGAAAGGGCTAAATTTATCTGTCAAATATGTTTTACTTGTCGATTGTGAAACAGGCGGTTAGAGAAATTGACAGTTATAATTTACTTTAGGTCATTTACTAAGGTCTTAACTGATGTACAATGAACTTCTGTTAGAAACGAACCGACAATAGGGATTTAAAAAGTAAGTGCTGACATCTATACTTTTTTTTTTGGTTTTACATAATACATATTTTGTATGAAGGTAACAGTTTTTTTTTTTTCAAATCCTTATAAAATAAAATTCCAATTTCAACAGAGATAAATTGTACGTAATTTTATACCTTACTTTAATAGTTAACGATAAAATTAGTTAAGTGATTTTCAATTTGGTTGTTAAGATTCAAAAGTTATATCGTTGGTTATACTGCAGAACCGCGTATCTAAAAAAAATATGATAGAGCAAAATAAACCTTACGGTATCAATAAAAAGGTGCAATTTGCAGCTTATTTCAAATGTTACTTACGTAGTTTTGCAGTTTCACCAACGATATTTGTAGGCAGTTGTATGGGAAAACGAAAGTGTTTCTAATATGATCACTCATGTACGAGTATATCTGTCTTCAATGATCCATTACATCAAAACCTGTAATCACAGGGCCGTATTAATCTTGAGATTACTATTTCAAGGGCCATATTAATCTCACTTAGGCCATACTTATCGCTAAGTTAGCGATTTTAGAAAAAAGACGAAATATTTAGGAATGACGTATGCTGATGACAGATCTCGTCGACAACTTGTTCTTCCACTTGCAATTCGAAACCAGGCACTTGGCAGAAGCGCGTGGAGAGAACCCCGTGCGCTTCTGTTTAGTCCATTAGAGAAAATTATCTTTTACCGAAGTATTGTCTTCGCGTGTGATATCCATGGACTTATTGCTCTAATAAGTCCATGGGAGTGTCTATGAATAACTTGACATTGGCCAAAGTACACCTTAACAGGAGTGAGAGCCATTATTTCAAATTAGATTTAGAATTAGATAGAAAACAGAAACATTACAGCGTAATGGCTAAACCTTTAGACTCTTGACAAGATGCTTAAGAGGTCAGATATGATGCCTGAAAATCTGATTGAAAAACAACGGAAAATACCCTAAAAAAATTGTTTCTGCGGCAAAAACGGCCGTACCGTTTGCTTTTTTCACAAAATCAAGGCCTGACCTGAGTATATGGTTTTAATTTCAACTCAATACCTCCACGCGTTCCCGAGATAAAGGCTTTTGAAAGACAGACGGAGTGACAATAAATTGATCCTATAAGGATTCCGATTTTTCCTTTAAGATTTTTCCTTCCGAGGTAAGAAACCCTAAAAATGTATGGAATTGAATTGACATAAGCACTCGACGCGACCGTCCGGCGGCTCAGTAGCCCTAGGCTAGATGCAAGCAAACGCTGATAACGTTTCTGTTTTCCATTGACTTGAAATCGCACTGCTAGATGAAGACAGTATCAACTCAAAATATTTATTAGTTTTGTTTCAAGCTTATATACGTTGTATTAAAGTTGATTTTAAAATACAGTTGTATTTTGGGTTACTACACTTTTGATCTGGCAGTGCGAAATGTATGAACTCGACATAGCGGTCGACGCGAGTCATCAGCTTACGTAAATTCTATACTTTGTCGATTTTTGATCGCTAACTGAACGATAGGCATCTTAACAGACCAATGACGTTTGTCGAATGCATCTTATTTAGGACTACTTGACTAAGATGAACGTCTCAACTTGTTAACATAAACGTTAACTAAACGAAGACTGTTAATACGGCCCTCTGGCTGAGATGCCTGACAGGGCATTATTACATGGCAAGCGTTTTTTATGACTTGACGTGTCTTGAGACGTGTCGCGAGACATAATAATAGAAATTACAGTTTCCTATGCGTTTTCGTTTATAAGTGGTTTTTCAAGGTAACGAACGCGTTTAACGGCCAAAGTAAACGTAGTTAGATATAGAAAACTTATTTTTGGCCGCATCGGGAGACGGCCGTTAAAGTCACATTTATTAAGCCTGTTAGAGTCCTGGGACGTGAATTAAATGAAACTAGTGGACTGTATACTTTTATAGGGCTGATTTAATCCACCGTACTTATACAATTATTCAGTCTCGTTGTAAAATGAATTAATATAAAATAAATTGAGTAGTCGTCCGACCGCGGTGGAGTATCGTAAGGCGAGTGGCAGCCACGTCGCTGCGGCTCGCCGCTGCGGCTCGTCGTGACGTCGACGTGTCGTCCTCCCGCGCGTCTCCACCCGCGCGTATGTGTAACCGGTTCCCAACATGCTCCCCGGGTTGAAGTGTGCAGAGAACTTCAAAAATCTGGAAGGGGACAGATGTTATTAAAGGCCCTTCGAATTGTGCCTCTCCTTGTCTTCAACTCGGCGACTCTGGAAACGCCATCGCTGCCAGGATAGAGCTGAATGACTCGTCCTAAGGACCACATTAGTGGTGGAAGAGCTCTTTCCTTGACAAGAACAAGAGATCCCAATTTCAGCTCTTTGGTCGACGACTGCCATTTCACCTTTTGTTGAAGTAGAGTGACATACTCGAGTGAAAATCGGCTCCAAAAGTGCTGCTTTATAACCTCGATTCTTTTGAATCGATCAAGGCGGTTGATATTCACATCACCTATTTGTGGTTGAGGGATAGCAATCAGTGAGCGTCCAATCAAAAAGTGGGCAGGAGTCAAAGCGGAGAAATCTGAGGGATCAGTGGAAATAGGGGTGAGAGGCCGAGAATTTAAAACAGCCTCTATTTGAGTGAGGCATGTCGCCATTTCCTCATAAGTTAAATGAGTGGTTTGCAATAAACGCTTAAGATGGTGTTTTGTAGAGCGTACTGCTGCTTCAGCTAAGCCATTAAAGTGAGGGGTGTAAGCGGGAACAAATTTAAACTCTATGCCTTCTTGAGCTATTTGACCTTCGAGTTCTGACTGAAGAAGAAATTGAGCCAGCTCGTTGCTTGTACCGATAAAATTCGAACCGTTATCTGACGTGATGCTCTTGGGCTTCCCGCGACGGGACACGAATCGATTTAAAGCGGCTATATATGCTTCGCTGGATAGTGCCGTAACGAGCTCAATATGACAGGCCTTTACCGAACTGCAAATAAAGATTGCCAAAAAAGACTTCATAAGTTTACAACCTCTACCTTTACGGTCTGCTATCAACACTGGCCCGGCGTAGTCGACGTTGCAATGAAGGAAGGGAAACTCTAGTTCAGTACGCGAGGCGGGAAGCTGGCCCATGATGGGCTGAACAGTTTCCGCCTTGTGCCGAAAGCATCGCATACATTTGTTTACCGTGACTTTAGCTAGGTTTTTGCCACCTAAGGGCCAATAAGTTTGCTTGATATTTCCTAACAGAAGTTGAGGCGGTGCATGTAAATATTTTATATGAAAATGTTCGAATATGATCTTAGTGAAATGATGTTTGCTGCATAACAGAATTGGATGCTTTGTGTCGTAACTGTAAGGGGAGTTATCGAGTCTGCCACCAACCCTTATTATGTTATTAGCATCGAGGAATGGGCTTAAAGCTATAAGTCGATTTTTGTTGGGAAGCACCTTTCCGGCTTTAAGAATAGCATATTCGTCAGGAAACATTTCAGATTGAGATTTACCAATAATTAAATTTAAGGAACTTTGAAGCTCTGGAACTGAACAATGATGTCCTTTCATTTTCTTTTTTGGGTTCCGACAATTGTAAATAAATCTTTTTAAATATGCTACCGTGTTTTGTAAGTTTGTTAATTTAGATTTGTTTTTGATTAAGTTAGATATTAAGTCTGCATTAGAATTGTTATTAAGCGCGAAGGAACAAATAATCAACTCTGGAAGATCCTGTTTCACGCCGACGTTAGGCATTTGTGGCCAATTAGTTTCAATTTCTGATAAGAAAGGTGGCCCTGACCACCATAATTCTGAACCGCTGATGAGGTCGGCCTTCAGCCCACGGGAAACAAGATCCGCCGGATTGTCCTTCGACGGTACGTAGCTCCACGTGTGACTCTCCGTGCACTCCTGAATTTCGTGTACACGATTCCTTACAAAACTTTTCAGATTAGTGGATGGTGTTTTTAACCACCCTAAAACAATAGTTGAGTCACACCAGAATCTACACTTGCTGATATGTAGTGTTAAAGAGGTTAATACTTTGTTACACAGTCTTGCAGCCAGTAACGATCCGCAAAGTTCAAGGCGCGGAATCGTGGTTGGCTTTATTGGCGCTACCTTGCTCTTAGAAGTCAAGAGATGTACCTTGATAGAGCCTGATGCGTCCATAGAGCGAATGTAGATGCAAGCCCCATAAGCTCGCTCAGAAGAGTCTGAAAATACATGGATTTCATGGACGATTGAGTGGTCTTGAAGTACCCACCGAGGAACCTTTAAGTGGTTAAGAACCGGTGGTGCTCGAAGGACCAATGTTAGAGTCCTGGGACGTGAATTAAATGAAACTAGTGGACTGTATACTTTTATAGGGCTGATTTAATCCACCGTACTTATACAATTATTCAGTCTCGTTGTAAAATGAATTAATATAAAATAAATTGAGTAGTCGTCCGACCGCGGTGGAGTATCGTAAGGCGAGTGGCAGCCACGTCGCTGCGGCTCGCCGCTGCGGCTCGTCGTGACGTCGACGTGTCGTCCTCCCGCGCGTCTCCACCCGCGCGTATGTGTAACCGGTTCCCAACAAGCCTGTCGTATCTAAGCTAGGGCATGTCATTTAATCCTCAAAACACTGAACACCATGCCAAAATATCTTCCTCAAGACTTGATACAGAGTTGACCGTAAAAAAATGTGTAAGCAAATCAAGGCCTGCTGTGTAAAATGTGATAGCAATATACCTAGAAATATTGTAAATTAAACTCAGTAATAATCTTTTAATGACGGGTTGAATCAACTTGTCCTCCTGCAGCTGAAGCTTCAGCTTTCAATGACCCTATAAGATGCATTGTGAAGTTGTTATCGTTATAGAAACGTAATTGACTTAAGCTGCCAGACGGTCGCTTTTTTTTTGATTAAAAAAAGGTGATATTCATGACTTTTTTTCACGGTTTCAGTAAAAACTAATTCGTGTAACAGACAGTCGAGAAACTTTAAATAGTTATAAAAATACCAAGATATAAGCCAACAAAGATTTGTTGCTGTCTTTTTCTAGCAAAATAGAATTCAATGGAGTTTATATGGCGGACCTGTTCTCCTGATCTCTGCCTAATTCGCTGTCTAATGTTAGCAGCTCTTAAAATTATTGTATCATATCCGTATTTAAAGACATATTTTAATTTTAATTTCAATTTTGGTGATCTCTTGGACGGTATATTTATATTTTGTTGAATGTTGAATTCGATTTAATAAATCAATGTGCCTTATTATATACATCATTTACGTTAGCGTCACGCATGTCGTCTAGGTTTCTTGTAGCGGTGATAATAACGAATGTACAGTCAAGGAAATTGAGTCGTAGACCATTTAGAAGTATGTCAAATTGACACTAAATAAAATCATAAGAAGTCTCTTACGTTTTGATTGATTACGTCTCTACGACATAGTCCAAAATGGTCTAGGAATCAATTTACTTAACTGTACCTTAGATGAAATTTAATGTTTTATTTTTAAGGGCGTCTTCCTCTCCGATCACCTAAACTGACCAACCAGTTGTACAGAATGGAACTCCGAGGAGCCATTTATTCCTATCGAACCAACCAAATAGATCGCTTTTCCAGTCTCATAGCATAAATATGAGGTAGGTTTAGGTTATGTTAGTTCTTCAGCTGGCCCGAAGGGCCAAACTACCCAGAAATAGGAGCTCCGCGGCAGCGGAGCTCCGTCAACTCTGTTCTATTTGATAAAGTTGACCCGTTGGGAAAGAAAAAAAGTTGACCTGTTTTAGTTGGTCAGTTTAGTTGATCGGAGTGGAAGAACTGTTCAGTCTGTAAGTAGTGCGAGACTTCTTGGATTTAATACAGTATAGGAAGAACTTGTTTCTTGATCTCTGTTCTTGAACAGTTGCCGTTAGTATAAGTATCAATGTATAATGGATTCGCGGTTGTATTAATGGTTTATCCTAGTTGAAATTAAAATGAACGGTTGATTATATTTACCTGTTTTTTTAACCTTCAGGAGAGTGGGAAAGTGTACACCATACGTTATTTGTGAGCAATTGAGGGTACTCCTTAAATAGGTATCATAAGCATACATATACTGCCCTACTACGGAGAAAAGGCACATCATCATCATGTCAGCCGAAACACGTCCACTGCTGGACACAGGCCTCCCCCAAGGCTCAGACCGGTCTTGTGCTTTTCGGGGTGCTTTAGGTATTCGCCGCCAGAGACCCGGCTGATCTGAAATGACTAGCATAGAGGCATTCCATCTTAGTCCTCGGGGTTGGCAGTGCATTTGCAGTCTTGTGAATGCGAATGTCTATGGGTCACAGTTTCCAGTTACCATCAGGTGGCCTGTGTGCTCGTTTGCCTCCCTATGCCATAAAAAAAATCTAAGACGTGGACGCTCACAATGGGCCTCATGAGGAAGCTCAAAGTCACTCAGAGGGCTATGGAGAGGGCTATGCTCGGGGTTTCTCTGCGTGATAGAATCAGAAATGATGTGATGATATCCGCAGTAGAACTAAGGTTACCGACATAGCCCGAAGAATAGCTAAAATTAAGTGGCAGTGCGCGGGGCACATCGCTCGCAGGAAAAGGCACATGTGAAATTAATTCATAGAAGCATATGAAACTGTCAACGGTTATAATAAGGTTGAAAGTGCGATGCCATCACATAGTACATGTGCGTCTTTTCAGTAGCATAGCGATTTTATTATTTTCAGTAACAATTCCAACATTTGCACTCATAAAGTATTATTCGATAAAGTGGAACTGATGATGGAGACCACAAATGACCACTGGAACTCCTCAACGGTAACTATTTCAAGGGTGGTGATGATGAACCGGTGATGAGATATCCCGGTAAGATAGTTGAGCGGCTATGTCGAAGGACATTTAAATGGTTTTAGGGGGGGGCTTTTATTTAAACCTCGAAAAAATCTAAAAAGCGTTTTTCTCACCCCCGGTGCAAAAAGAGGGGTGTTATAAGTTTGACGGGGAAGTGTGCGTGTGTGTATGTCCGTCTGTGCCACCGTAGCTCTTAAGCGAGTGAACGGATTTGGACGCAAGTTTTTTTAAATAAAGCTACACCAATCAGGATGGTTCTTAGCAAAATTTCAGGTTTCCTCGTTTCACGTCATCTTCCAGTGACGAGATTGGTTTAAAAACGAAACGAATAGAAAGAAGATTGACGAAAGAGACATACAGATCGAAAGTGAGTGGAAGGGTCGGAAGGGGCCGCACTAGGCGTACTTTTTCGAATCAAATCGGAGAAATACTGGAAAAGGGCCGAATCTTAAGTACCCGAAACCGACGTGCGTGCATGACTCGATGTATGAATGTTGAAGAAGCGAAAGAAGTCAAGATCGTAGCAAGTGGAAAGAACTGTGCTCTGGGAAACAGGTGTGATTTAATGTATGTATGAATGTATGAATAGAAACGCTAGTAGTGCGTCTTAGCTAGGGCCTCTGACGTCGGTCGAGCGTACGAATACACCATGTTCTATAAGACACCGCACAGCGACGCTGACGTCCGCGGCAGATTAATTGCTACGCGCCGCTGATGGCGCGCGTCGGCGCCGCGTACGTCGGTGCGCTGACGCGCCATACACCACCATCGCGCGCTCAGTGCAAAGCTGACCGGCTGGCTGTACCTACGCAGCGCAAGCTGCACGCTTTCGAACGCTCGAAAGTTTCACTCGAAACTGACAAAAAACAATGAAATGGTATTTTTGACTTGCGAGCGATAGAAAATATGAAAACGAGTGGTCCGTGGCATTCGTTTTGAATTCTATCAATAGAAAGTATCATTTGACATATTTCAAACCTGTTGGGTTACCAACTTGGGTATGTTTGCCGGGAAGTACACGAAGCATGAACAAACCTAGCACAATGCCATAGACATCCACAGACGAGAAAGCGTTTCATTTTTTCTACTTATAACCAGTCAAGAATTTGTAAATTAAGCGTAAAAAAATCTTATGGGCACTGAAATATTAAATTGCTTGTTATGATTTCATCTTTTGTTAGCTTCACACATATATTCGCAATTAAAATATGAATAAAAAAAACCGGTAAAACATCAACTTTCTGCGTATAATGAAACAAGTTCCAACCAACAATACTATTTACTAAATAAGTGAGGGATTGACCAAATAGTATTTAGTCAATCCCTCACTTTCGAGTGAAAATCTCAAAAATATGGAATTTGGGACCATTCGAAAATAAATCGTGAAAGATTTTTGCTTTCGAATATTTTCTACCGCTCGGTTTTGAAATCGAGCGCTCGAAAGTCAAAAATCGGTCCCCTGTTCCGTATTGCGATAGGTTTTTATAATACGCGCGCGACCGACGGTAACCTCGACCGACGTCAGTGACAGATGTCAGCGTAGGAGGAAATCAAGCCTTACACTGTCCATTTTACGATACCAAGTACCTACTGTAAATTTCTCACGCAGTCCGATCCATGAGCACTACCGTGTAGATGAATCCGTGTATTCAGACACTTAATGCCGCCGGGTTCAAGAACACGGTTTCCGTGCAGTCCTCAATGCAGCAGTCGTTAATGTCTAAAGCGTATTATAGGATCAAGGACTATCTAATAGACAAAAATGCGGGTGCAGACCCGTGGTCACACCAGGTTGTCATACCACTACTATTCGACGGAGCCCTGCCTGAGGCAGGGCTCCTATTTCTGAGCGATTTGCCCTTCGGGCATCTAAAGATACCTAACGAACCTAACCTACCTACTTTTGCGGAATAAAAATGATTTCTGTCGAATTTCCGACCAAAGCGAGTAGCAGTGGTGTGACAACCTGGTGTGACCACGAGTCTACCCCTAAAAATGCTTGGCCTAAACCCGAAACTTAATAATATATATTCCTTTCAAATTCAAAAGCTTTATCTTGTCCAGGGGACACCGTTGATGTAGTAAAACATATCAATCTTATGTGGTCGTCTTGCACCGTCTTATATACACATAAGTAGGTGTTCTTTTTCCTTTTCTCTCTCTATCTCTCTCTTAAGATTTTGGTGGTTTTCCTGCAGAAATACGCAGGTTATTTGATATATATTTTAATTTACTATTTATTTCTTCTTTATATATACAGGGTGCCATCGGAGGCGTAATCAGAAACCACTTTTTCAGACCTGGTAATTGATGGTCATAACATCGTAATAGGAGTTACCTACTTGAAATAAACGTTCTTTTTTTTTGTTAATTTTATTCTTCAATTATGTCACTAATTCACTAAATCATGGTTACCCTAATTATTTCATGAAAACCTCTTTGGTTTTCATTCAGAAAAGTTTATTATTATGATACTTTTAAAAATAAAATGACAATGTCACTGTAAGTCACTCTTAGTAAACAATTATCTCTGGGCCATTTGCAACGTTAAAAGATGGCGGACGTGTAATTTGTTTTAGACTTTAATTTTTGGGTAATTAGGTGTGCAAAGTTCTTTTCTGATAGTGATTTGTACTTTTTATGCCTTAGTGTCGCACAGTGATTGAAGACTTGGACTTATTTCGTGTATCTGGCATCTTTCTTCTCGTTTCAAGTGGACTCGCAGTGGTGCAGAGGTTAAAACTATCTTGACCTCTGACCTACAAATCACCGTACAACGTTGCCCCCAATCTTCCTAGAGAAGATTGGATTGTGTTTTATTGCTTTATTGATTTATACTCATATAAACCTTGACACTGGCGAAATCACTTCACGTGGAAACGCCATAATATCCCTGCGGTAGTAGCTGTTCAAGTCGCCGCGGGGGCAAAAAAAAAAAAAAAAAACAATTATCTATTAGTGAAAATTAAAAATATCTTAATAAAATATTTAATAATGCCTGCACCGCATGAGTTCTTCAACTTAGAACGATATGATTTAATATCGTTTTATCATCGGACCAACAGCTCGCTAGAAGCACAAGAGTTGTTTCACGAGAAATACCCATACGACTTATTAATCGAATGGTGCAAAACTTACGCGATTTCGGTCAGTTTCAAACACCACATCATCACAGAATAAGTACAGAAGTAAATCACATGTATGTACCTCACTTTTCATACCTACGCTCGGCGGTCGCTCTAGGGTTGTCAACTATGGCTTATGCACAAAAAACTATCGCGGTTGTGGCACTCGTAGGTATCTAGTCGTTTGATTTATTGTTGAGAATGAAACTGGAAGAATGGAAATATAAATTAACAATAACTAAAAATGTGGTTACAGAATTATCAAGAAGTTTTAAGACTTGTTGGTAATTCTTTAGCTCTGCCTACCCCACTCTGGGAATGATGGCGTGAGTTTATGTATGTATGTAATAACTAAAAAAATATTTAATGACATTGTTACCTATATTACAATTTTGTCACAGAAAATATAAAATATACCGTAGGTAACTTCAAAAATAGCCGACCAGACGAATTAATATTAAAGTGGAGGGGCATAGCCCGTAATAGCAAAAAACGTATCCTACAAAACAAAACAATAAACCTACCTACTAGGTATTACAATACAAAAAGTTTACAGAGCAGACACATACAAAATTTTACGTTTGTCAATTTTCATTATCCAAAATTCCTTATAACTTCTAAACGGATTACCCTAGTTACACAATTTCCATTACCATATACGTTAGACCTAAACCTATCAAAAGACAGTAAAAACAACACAATAGGTATCTACACAAACAAAAAAACATGTTTTCAACTTACGTAAGGTGGCGTGAATTTACCTTACAAAAATATAGTTTAGTACTTCGTTTATACTGATTCAAAATAGGAAACTATTATTTAAATCGATCTTAGATATATTCTTCGGGGGCCGGGGCGGGGCGCTTACCTACCTAATTCTTCTGTGTAACGTTAAAACGAACCATTGAAATACAAGTAGATACCTACTTACCTCTCTGAAGCCACTGGTAGCTTGAAAAAGGACAATTCACCGTTTAAAGTGGAATTTAAGCAACCGTCCACTGAACAGTTTTAATAACTTATTTTTTGTTGCTCCATTATACCTAATTATCGCACAAAAAAGTCCACAGAAGCGACGCGTGTCAAGCGGACGGCACTCGCGCTCGCACGCGTCTCAACTCGTCTGAGATATTGCGTCCGTGAGCGGTGTCTATGTGTGCGTTGCTCGAGCGCACTTTGTATGTAGATTGTCTTCTGTACCTATCTGTTCTGTGACATCATGCTCAAGCTCGCGGTGGACCACGACGCGTACATGAAAATGTAGATAGACGAATCCGCAATTACAGTTTACATTTTACCTTTGGGGAGATGTCAAGAGGATTGTTTACAAACTGGATTCTAACACTGTGCACGAATTGCGTCAAAAAAATATTGCTGCATTTGAAGAGGTAAAAGCAAATCACTTCGCTCTTAACCGTCTTAAAAATAACCACATGCGACGAGCAGCATTATGTCAGCAAGAAGGAGGTGGACATTTCGAGCACCTTTTTAAATACGTGTAAGTAAATGCAGCTACTTAACTTACCTACTGGTTAACAATTAAAGTTTTTAAAGCATAAAATGTGTGTTAATTATTATTTGTGTTACGGTTAAATTTGCGATAGTAGTAGGTAAACACGTCGAATGGCAGTTTTTTATAAGTTTGATATGACAAGAAAACAGCAATACAGTGCGATTACACTTAAATACTTGCACAGGTACTCGAATGATAAATGCAATAATGTTGAAGTGCACAATTACGCATGTGGAACAAGTGTATCTTTGCATTTCTTTCTTGATTGTAGGGTGACCACGCTGTTTGAAGGTCATAATTTAATTTTAAAGATTACATGTATGATTAAAATTAAATAATGCAACTATCGACCTACATTCCTGTGTTACTGTAATCTCAATTTAATGCTTAATTAAGTATTGTCACTTCTGATTACGTCTCCGATGGCACCCTGTATAATTCTTCTGTCCGTGTGTTGACAGTGAACTCCTCCTAAACAGCTGAACCGATTTGAATGAATATTTGTGCGTGTTCAAGTGGATTCGAGGATGGTTTAGATTCACAAATAAACCCGGCAGATGGCGTTGTCCTGCATGATACCTGCCATGCAGGACAACGCCATCTGCCGGGTCCGCTAGTAGATTTATATAACGCTAGACTAATGCCCCGTTCCTATATTCAAGAAACGAATCGTTTCCCTTACGGGCAGTAGCGTTATGACATTTGCTACGTACAAAATGTGTCAATTTTTAACGAGACGTCACAACTCTACCAACGGTTTTGAATATAGGAACGCACCATGAGTAGTATCATTGTAATATTAAATATATATAAAAAATTACTGACTGCTGAGTTTCTTGCGGCGTTTCTTCTCAGCAGCGGTCTCCTCTTGTGAAGCGCTGGTAGATTCTTGACGTGTAAAAGTGCCCGTGCGGCCTAGGTACTTACTGAATAAATGTCTTTATCTTTATCTTTTATCCTATATCACGTGTATCGGGAGATCTCGTTGTAGAATCGTGAGTCGACACCCTAAGTCTCTACTAGACTGACGCTCATGCAATCAACACAAAGAAATAACAATATGAAACATGATATTTCTTTATTTTTCTTAACGGAATGATTTTACAAGGCAACGAAATTAAGTGGGCCTTAAACAGTCCCAATCGAGGTTTACCAATTCTTATAAATAGTTTTGTTTTGCCGCAATAGGAATTAGGATGACAATTTAATAATAGTTCAGAACTCGTAAATTCGATAGAGCCCCGCTGGGCGGGGTTCATATTTGGTTAGCAGTTTGCCCTTCGAGCACAACAAACGTATCATTCCTGTTAAAATTTTAATTGGTATATAAAATGCTTGTATTTAAAGTATTTATTGGCACGAGTAATTCATATAAGTGCAAACAATGCAAGAGGTTTTAAAGTGCTTCGGGTTCTAGTCAAGTCAGTAGGACTAGCATAAAAGTGTATAAGAGCAAGTGAGAGAGAAATACAAGCTCGAGTGTTGTTTATTAAACTTAGGCATACCTACGACTATTTCAAGTTTGGGTCTCGATATCTCAACCTTAATCGGAATAGTTCACAGATTAAAAACATTTAATAGAAATGCTGTTTTATTTAAAAAAACTTAAGCACGTTAATTTCTGCGGTCACATCAAATCATAACAATACAAATTTACGTGTCAAAATTAAAAACATTTCATAATTAAAAGCATAAAGAAAACCACTTCATTACCCTTTTTTTAGCACAAGACACGTATTTGAGATGACATGTGTGACAGTCCTTATATTATTAAGTAATCCTATCTCGTGTTTTTTTTAATTTGTCTGCGACTAAATAACCTTCCTACTTATTTCATTATCATGGTCGCAGCAACAAACAGTTCTATTTAAATGTAATTCTGCCGGGTTACCAAACATGGCGGCTGCCTGTGTAGTTATAGTATTAAGCATTTCAAAAATACCAATAGTTATTTCCGCCTTCTTTGGTATTAGGACTATATTTCTTCTAATTATTTCCAAGGGAGTAAGACTGAATTATTTAAGGCTATTTTACATTAATATAATGTCGTAAAGGTGGGCTCTGACATAAATTTATTCAGCCTATTTTATTATGTGAATATTATTTAGTCAAAACGCAGCAATGTAAAGTCAGGGTTAATAAATTATGGCAACAGATGTACCTAACCAAATCAGTACTGTTTGACACATAACCTCAAAATTTCTGCAAACGGGTTTTGATATAAAAAAACGTAGTAATTTTAAACAGAATGTAAAAGTAACAATCAAGCGTGTATATCATTAACGGCCGAACCCTATATTAAATCCGAGGATAGATAAGGCTTACCTCGGGTTAAAATTTGACATTTGCCCATACAAAATGTGTCAAATTTTAATCCGAAGTAAGCCTATCTGTCCGCGGATTGAATATAGGGTTTGGCCGTAAATCCTCACGCGATGTCCAAAAGCACGTGATTATGGTGTAATAATGGTAAATACGTCCGTGTGTTTGTGTTTCTATTGACCCCGACTGCAGTTCATGTAATGTTTAATTCGGATCTGTTCCGACAATAACCCAGAAATGTCGAAACCCAAACTTGAAGTAATCGAACTTGTCTTGTATCTTTAATCTCTCACGCTCTAAAGGTATGATTATGCCGTGATAACAAAGAAAGCAGCTCCCTTAAACTTACAGAATGCTTCGACTAATATATTGTAGTTACCCGCCTTTTTGGTATTACGACAGTGATGCCGTCTAAGAGCTAGCGCGCACGGGTAACTTTTGTTTCGGGTTAGTATGAAAGTGCGCGCATGTAGCGACGCGACTCCCAGGAGACTTATCGCACCTTCAAAGTTTAATTTTCGAATTTGGTCCCTATAACAATAAATTTATGACTTGAAATTTGAAAGCTGAAATTTTGAAATCTATAGGTCACTATTGTTCTGAAGATGCGTTATATCCGCGTGTTTGGTGACAAGCCCGCGACGCTACTGTCGCCTTCTCTATTGCTTCCAAAGCAAGTGCGGCGACAAATAATTTGCCGGTCGGCCAGTTGCGGCGATAGCGTGTCTTTATAATTTGGATATGCTCATAAACATTGTATGAAATTTTCCTAGTGTCAGCCTATCATTCCATAATGGACACCCAATATTGCTTTTTTCCCAGTCGTCTTCGCTTTCCAAAGACAAGTGCACCGACCACAACAGTCTCTACATTCATGTTGATGACTGCTTAATTTTTAAAAGAAAAAGTTGAGTTGTTGTCGCTCTTGTGTGCGCGCTTTTTGATCGCGGCGAGGTGGCGACAGAGACATAAATTGCCGAGTAAAATTGCTCGTGCGTGCTAGCCCTAAGCTGATCTGATGATGGAGTCAAAAGGTAGCAATAGATTTTGGTCTCATATTGATTCGTCTCGATAAGCAATGGCTATGCTAAATTGCTACTGTATTAAAAACATCGAGAAATTTCATTGGATATTCGTCTCCTTTTTTCCCTAGCACCTAGGATTCTGTGAAAAGACCTTTCATCACGTTCACCATTTATTACGCCATCTACAACTTCACCTAAACTTTAGAATAACATTAGACACTCCACTACATTGCTCGTTGGTTACCCAAGCTACCTTTTTGTAGCTTAAGCTCGAAGACTGCATTGTTGGTCGATTATCTTTGCTTCACTGTGATCTTCCCCGTGTAACGGACGTCCTCAGTGTCTGTTCGAAACAGCTCCGGTCGATAATCCAACTGTTTTTTAAACATTTCCATGAGGTTTTGATTCTCTAAAAACAGCCTATCCTTCTTGGAAAATTTGGATATCGCAGCTAAAGTGGTGTTAACCCAGGCTTCGTAGTAAGGCATGGTACTATTCTGGCTTGGAGACCATTTGGCCACCTCCGTGGGGGGGGACACGATCATAGCAGAAGATATAAGAGGCGAGGTCTTAATCCGTTCACGGCTGGATATCTTTGCAGGCTTGACTTTGGCGACCTTCTTCTTAGGTTTTTGCTCAATCTGGTGATTGCTTATGGTTTTCACTCGCTTTGGAATTCTTGACTTGAAATCTCCTTTCTTTATGGGTGCCCTCGGCACTTTTATTTGTAATGAATTCATTTGTGGCGTGTCCGTGAATGTGACTGCTTTGTACACTCTGACAGCGTCCTTTTTCGATGTTATAGTTTTTATTATGGGTTTCCTCTTAGGGGTTTTGATTGAATCGTAAGACTTGGTCACGGATGGGACTTTTGACTTGTCACGTATTACCGGCTCGTCGGAAGACTGTATCTTTAACACATCTGGGGGAGAAATTAGCGAGTAAACAATTAACACGTTCATGGACACAGCACCATCCTCGAAATCGCACGATATGGCACAAATAAATCTCATACAACATTTTCTATGGCCATGGACGAACTGTATGACGAAAAATTTATGTATGTAATTTCGTACGATAAAAATCTTATCTATTGTGGCAGCTCGTCCACGGCCGTTACGTCCACAGCCGTGATGTGCCACAACACGCGTCGTTCCCCTGTTAGGGTAGTGCATGAGATTGAGGTTGCCTTACACTAGCGGCTTGTGTTAAAGCCTAAAATGGCACAGAGTCCGAGCTTCCTATAAATGCTATGGGAATCAGCCGGCCGTGGACGGAGTTCTGTTTTTGGTGTAATTAAAAACACTGGCCACAGCCGTAGTGCCATATCACGAGGGTCTTAGTTTACGTCTCTACGTACTGTCCGTGAACGTGTTAATAAGTCGTCGTTAACCGGAACTACATCCACACAGATATTACAATGTACCGCCCGAGCGGCAATAGCTAACAGAAACTCCTAAAGCTCCGGAGTCTGTTTCTAATGGGAATGAAACAAGACGCGACATGCAGGTTCTGTCAGGAAACAGAAGAGACAGCAGTGCACATCCTCTGTTCGTGCGGACCACTAATGCGCAACAGAAGTATCCACCTAGGGCGACATATCATTTACCCACAAGAGATACAACTACTCACTGCCCAAAGCATCTGGAAATTCTTGGACGTAACGGGCCTTTGTAGTGAACTCTAAACAAAGGGCTGCCACAAAAGATCAGCAATGGTCGAAGTGGCTCACAAGGCCCATCTCAACCCCCCCAATAATAATAATAAAGCTCCGGAGACGAGCTATTTATACTATGTATGAATATAAGAAATCCCTCGTCCCCCCCCCCCCCACGTTCGTCATCCCGCGGGACGCTTTGTCTTTGGATTCTTTGGAATCATCATCAGGGACCGTGTCAAGGTCACCTTCATCGTGGTGGATAAACCATCCGTCACTCTCACACCTACATACTGGTCCGACAGTGACACTGCCCTCCTAAGGAGAAAAGGCGTATCTACTATATGAATTGTATTGAAAATCCAACGTTATTATAACCCATGAGAGTTTAATATGCTTCTACGAATTAATTGCATATGCGCCTTTTCTCCGTAGGAGGGCAGGACAGATGTTTATTCTTCATTGATTAACATGGCCTTTAGTTGTAAATCTAACGTAACCTTTATCTACGAACCAATTTCGGTCTAATTAGGTACAATGGGAAATTTGCGACTGGGAATAATCTAGAAAAAAAAAAAATGGAAAAAATGCGATTCGGTAAAATCACGAATGGAAAAAATCGCGACTGGGAAAGTTGCGACACGCAATAATCGAATTTGGGAAACAAATTGGCACACCCATCCTAGGGTGCCTAGGGCTGCACTAAAAAAGGATTTTTGGAAATTCATCGCTTAAGGGGTTAACATAGGGAAAAGGCGGGGAACTAATTCCTCACGTACGAAATCGCGTGCTTCTTGCATTTAAATGAGAAAGTTTTAATGTTTGCATGTTTGTTACTTAATCACGCTTCAACCTTTGAACGGTTTGGGAAGTGACCTGACACAAATATACGTTAGGTCCTGGAGTGAGACAACGGATAGTTTTTAACGTACATAGGGTAAAGTCACCAGTGGTCAGCCAGAGACCAGTAGTCGACCTTATACGAGTGCGAAGAGTGGGAAATATATATTTCGTACTCTTCCCACTCATACAAAGTATAGGCAGAGACCGACTACTGGTCTCTGGCTGACCACTGGTGACTTTCTTTGACTGGACACTTTACCCTACATAAACTCACGCCTTCATTCCCAAAGTGGGGTAGGCAGAGCTTCAGAATTACCAACAACTTTTAAAACTTGTTGTCAATTCTTAACCACACTTTGCACAATTAGGCTAAGATGTTTACCAGCGTATTAGTGACAGGTTGCAAGCCCATCGCCTAACAATACTACAAGCCTTTATTCCCTTTGTCGCCTCTTACATCCACGGGAAGAAATGGAGTGGTACTATATTCTAACCCAGATTTTTTTTAATTTCCCGGTCGCGGGCAGAAGCTAGTAAAACATAAATTACCAACAGATGTACCTCCAGATTTAGCTTCGTTCAAGAGTAGATCCCTTCTTGAAGATATTTTTGAAAAATCTTTTGATCGTTTGTTATAGCGATCTCTGATTCGCGTCCGGTAATCCGAGTGCTCGTCCGCCGTGCTTTCAAGCCCTTCCGGCCTGCTGCTGAGTATGATGACGTCCAGAGAGGTATTGGTGGCTTGACTCACAGTGAAATTGTGCTTATTCAACCGCGGCGACGAAGATCTAGGTCTCTCGTCTAGTCTTTTTTCGTTTATTGGCTTTATTCGTTTCCCCTTAGTATCGCCGCAGTCCGGGGGGGCTCTCCTCAGATTGGGTATTCTATTAACCCCCATGTAATCCCTCTCCCTGGGATATAGCTTCTGCGGCGAGTCACCGCGGTCCTTGAGGTTTTTTTCTATTTCCATGCGTTTACCCCTATGCCCCATTTTTCATTTTATTATTTTTCAAGTAATTAAATTTTGTATGCCACCGGCCGAAAACAAGACATATTTGAAATCTATTGACATGACAGGCCATAGAGATTTCGCGAGTATTTCGAAAAAAAAATACTGTTCTTGGACGACGGAACATGGAACTAATGCTGCTTTTATTTATTTCCTTTAAATTGAAAAATAGAGTCGCAGATATCTTCTTAATTTATGTGGGATATGATCATACGACGTTATCGCGGGAGCAAAAACAAATCTATTAAAGAACACATATAACAGAATGTATGTTTAGTATAAATGGAATATTCTGCCTTAACTCTCTAAGCCTCTGAGAAGGTCTTCATATCTAGCACGATTTTTTCGCTGGAAACGGTCAATCAAACTTATTTCACACTGAGTAAAAACGCGTCTATAAGTCAACGTGTCAAATTTATTATTTAGAAAAAATATTATGTCAAATCCAGTATTTTTCTCCAAAAACAGTTAAGTAGCAGGAAAAGTGAGTGTAGAGGTTGACGTTACGGTTGCGTAGCTATTCTCTTTAAATATATACTACTGATCAAGTCAAGTACGGAGGTAAGATATTTAAAAAGAAAATTTGAACAGTTTGAACTCGTAGGTATAAACTCGATAGGAGTGTCACTACTGTTATTGCCTATTTGCCATAATCTTTCACTACTGTCAAATCGTTTTTGCTCCGGCGATAACGATGTATGGATATGATCCATTCTTATACCCTACAAAGTTTTGACTTGGTGGATGTAATTCGCTAGAGGTAAGGCGTAACAACCAGCTGCTGGTTACTGCCTGCCTGCGCGGGGAGTCGGATTGCTCTGAGCTCGTAGACCGAGTCGTGGGGCTGTTTGTCCCTGAAACATCGTGAATAATGTAAAAACGTTACAAACTTAAAACATAAAATGAAACAATTCTGGGAATGAAGGCGTGAAGGTATGTATGTATGTATTAACTAAATATCCAATTAGCCAATTAGCAGACGTCCTGTATTCATTGCATTATTATTATTATTTTCTTTGTCATTCAAATTATGTATGTAATATTTAAAAATAATGTAAACATACACACTCACACGCGTGCACGCACATTCAAACCCAAACACACACACACACACGCAACAATTAATAAGTCTCGTGTTCAGAAAAAATTACAATATCTAATTTAGTTTAAGCATTAGGTACTCTTTATAAATAGTAGTGAGATGGATTGGGAGCGCTCTCGTCTCTCTTCAATCCGGTGGCCCTGAAAACCAGCGTCAAGGCTATAAAGCCTGACACCATGCTGAGTGGCAACCTTTTCGGTGTTCATTTTAGATTAAGTAAGTACTAAGTTTGTATTACTTTACTTTAATGTTTTTGGATTTGTTTTTGTTGTTGTTTATGTTAATTTTATTTTAGCACCCAATAAACGATTTCTATTCTATTCTATTAATAACGCTTCGGCTGCGTACGCGTCCACTGTTGGCTGCGCCGGCGGCGCGCACCGAGTCGCGAAGGACCTCGCCCTTGCTCCGTGTCTTGATGCAGCTGAATGCACTTCTGGTGTCAGTACCTGAATGTGATTTGTTTGCGTGGCAATGGGTAGCTGTGTGTCGTAAATGTCTAAGATTTTGCGAGATGATGGATGATAGGCCATCTAGTATTAATTGACTTCTGTTTTTAATTAATCATCTCTGCTGTTTGTAATTAATTCTAAAGTTTCTCGGTGTATTTGTGGCGACCTAGCGACATCTAACGGAAAACTTGTATCAACAACTCGCTAGCGCCAACAGTGTCAGACAGCGGAACTAAGAATCCTACAACGCGCTAACGAAGTTTCTAAAGTCGGTTGACATATATACCACTTCCAACTTCATCCTAATGGACTTCGGTCCCCAGGCATAACACCCGCCTGGAGAGAGATCTCTCTATTGCCCTCTCCTCCTACATTGGTGACCCCGACGTTATCGTCCTCCTACATTGGTGACCCTCGACAATGGACAATTACGCAACCTGACGACCTTTCAAGCACATGACGCAGTTTCACAGCAAGCCAGACCAACCCGCACTGTGCACCACTAGCATTCTGCATTCTGTCATATCTCTATGCCTGGTGTCTACAGTGTGCAACCCTACTCTCACTCAACAACGCGACTCACTGCGTCCTACAACGAGTACTTCACGAGCAGAGGTACACGACTCACTGTGTACTCCACTCACACTCCTCTTCTCCTGCTACGCTCGCCAACGCGGCTCTGAGCACCATTGGAGATATCCACTGGCACTTGCAAGCGGCAATTCGACGCACAGACTGCTCGTCATCACATCACCATCAACCTCCGGTCTCAAAGGGGGGCTGATGTGGCGACCTAGCGACATCTAACGGAAAACTTGTATCAACAACTCGCTAGCGCCAACAGTGTCAGACAGCGGAACTAAGAATCCTACAACGCGCTAACGAAGTTTCTAAAGTCGGTTGACATATATACCACTTCCAACTTCATCCTAATGGACTTCGGTCCCCAGGCATAACACCCGCCTGGAGAGAGATCTCTCTATTGCCCTCTCCTCCTACATTGGTGACCCCGACGTTATCGTCCTCCTACATTGGTGACCCTCGACAATGGACAATTACGCAACCTGACGACCTTTCAAGCACATGACGCAGTTTCACAGCAAGCCAGACCAACCCGCACTGTGCACCACTAGCATTCTGCATTCTGTCATATCTCTATGCCTGGTGTCTACAGTGTGCAACCCTACTCTCACTCAACAACGCGACTCACTGCGTCCTACAACGAGTACTTCACGAGCAGAGGTACACGACTCACTGTGTACTCCACTCACACTCCTCTTCTCCTGCTACGCTCGCCAACGCGGCTCTGAGCACCATTGGAGATATCCACTGGCACTTGCAAGCGGCAATTCGACGCACAGACTGCTCGTCATCACATCACCATCAACCTCCGGTCTCAAAGGGGGGCTGATGTGGCGACCTAGCGACATCTAACGGAAAACTTGTATCAACAACTCGCTAGCGCCAACAGTGTCAGACAGCGGAACTAAGAATCCTACAACGCGCTAACGAAGTTTCTAAAGTCGGTTGACATATATACCACTTCCAACTTCATCCTAATGGACTTCGGTCCCCAGGCATAACACCCGCCTGGAGAGAGATCTCTCTATTGCCCTCTCCTCCTACATTGGTGACCCCGACGTTATCGTCCTCCTACATTGGTGACCCTCGACAATGGACAATTACGCAACCTGACGACCTTTCAAGCACATGACGCAGTTTCACAGCAAGCCAGACCAACCCGCACTGTGCACCACTAGCATTCTGCATTCTGTCATATCTCTATGCCTGGTGTCTACAGTGTGCAACCCTACTCTCACTCAACAACGCGACTCACTGCGTCCTACAACGAGTACTTCACGAGCAGAGGTACACGACTCACTGTGTACTCCACTCACACTCCTCTTCTCCTGCTACGCTCGCCAACGCGGCTCTGAGCACCATTGGAGATATCCACTGGCACTTGCAAGCGGCAATTCGACGCACAGACTGCTCGTCATCACATCACCATCAACCTCCGGTCTCAAAGGGGGGCTGATGTGGCGACCTAGCGACATCTAACGGAAAACTTGTATCAACAACTCGCTAGCGCCAACAGTGTCAGACAGCGGAACTAAGAATCCTACAACGCGCTAACGAAGTTTCTAAAGTCGGTTGACATATATACCACTTCCAACTTCATCCTAATGGACTTCGGTCCCCAGGCATAACACCCGCCTGGAGAGAGATCTCTCTATTGCCCTCTCCTTCTACATATTAATCATACTGTAATGCCGTGTAAATGAATTTGAATAATTAAATGAATGTGATCTACTGTATTTTTTTATTTATTTATAGAAACACAAAATTAAAAAGCAATTTACTTTTGTACATTTTTTTTGAGAGCATGTTTTTGGGAAACTGCCTCAGTTCTGGTGGCACGGTACCTACCTTTTCTCGAAGTGCTTCATCGATTTTTTGAACCCTCATATTTTGGGGGCCGTACGCTCAGGACTAGAAGGGGTTAGTAAAAATTAACAACTTTATTGACCTAAATGGTAGAGAGAGGTAGTGAAAATAGCGTTAGTATTTTTCGGACTACACTAGGGGAACCATGGTTTTGACGAGTAAATCAAAAAAGTACGTAAATGTTACATTTATAAAAACGCAAAAGTGTGAAATAAATGACCTACATCGAATCGAATCCCATGCGCGAATCGGACTTGCTCACGCACGAGAAGTTCTGTATCATTTTTAAATGGGAGTCCAATTCTTTTTAAATAACTAGTCGCAGTCATATTACGCACCCACTAAAAACTATACTCCAGTTATTTTAGACAACATTGTGTTTGCGTCAAATCCGGTAGTTCTGATATTTTTTTTTACTTGTTTATGATGTTGGCCCAATGAATAATTCAAGTTTGTGACCTCGAGTGACGAACGCAAAGCATAGTTATTTAGAGAACCTCAAAATACAAATTTATGGCGTTAAATAATATCGGAACTGAGATATTAAATATTTAAATATTCAGTATTTGGTACTAGAAGTACGCCCAGGTATGAATATTTAAATATCTCGGCTCCGATGCTCTTAAGAGTATTACATACATACATACATACATAAACTCACCCTCTATTCCCACTAGTTCAGTTGTCCAGTTCAGTAGACTGAACTAGTGGGATTATTTTTCTCGTTTGTTCAGTTGTGAAATCTTAGTTACGAACGTGGATGAAGCGGGTATATGCTTAGAGTGTCGACGGAGCTCCACTATCGTGGAGCTCCTATTTTTGGGTGTTTTTGGCCCTTCGGGCCTGCTGAACACCTAACATAACCTAAATCGACCTCTCTTTTAGGATACACGTTTTGGCCAGGTTCAGTCAACTGAACAAACGAGAAAAAAAATCCCACTAGTTCAGTCAACTGAACTAGACAACTGAACTAGTGGGAATAAACCAAACTCACGCCTTCATTCCCAAAGTGGGGTAGGCAGAGCTACGGAATTATCAGCAACTCTAAAACCTTGTTAATAATTCTGTAACCACACTTTGCATAATTAGGCTAAGGTGTTTATAGTATGAATCTTCTCAAATGAACTTTTCGCTTCGAGCCCTAATCTTCCAAACAAAGGCCATTGTTTCTATTATCGCAAAACCGCTAGCTACCGAGTTAGCACGTGCTACTACAACATTGATATTGAAAAACAAACGGTATCGTCATAGTATTAAGGTTCAAATTGAATGTCACTGACATTCTAGATGTTACGTTATTATGTATCGTCCTACACTACCAAAACGTAACATCTAGAATGTCAGTGACATTCAATTTGAACCTTAATACTATGACGATACCGTTTGTTTTTCAATATCAATGTTGTAGTAGCACGTGCTAACTCGGTAGCTAGCGGTTTTGCGATAATAGAAACAATGGCCTTTGTTTGGAAGATTAGGGCTCGAAGCGAAAAGTTCATTTGAGAAGATTCATACTATAACAGCGCATTAGTGACAGGTTGCAAGCCCATCGCCTAACAGTACTACAAGCCTTTATTCCCTTAGTCGCCTCTTACGACATCTATAACATAACAAAATATGATTATTTTGAATAATTCTATCATAATTTACCACTTTTACGAATGGCCGCTTTTAAAGGTTAAAATGTATGACTTTAACAAATGACCATACTTTAACCCAGAGTTCTTTGTCAAAATTAAAAAATACCTCGAAGATTTCCTTTCTCTGTACTTTTTCTATACGTTTTTAAAGCAAACCAAATTTGCTGCCATATGAAACTAAAATTGTCTCTGTATTGTCTCTGTGTCTCTAATATTTTCGCGGTTATTTTTAATTTTGTCATTGTTGCGTTCGGCGCTCAAGGTCACAAACTTGGATTATTCATTAAACAAATGCAAACAATCAGAACTACGGGATTTGACGCAAACTACGGTGTACTTTAAAACCCCAATTTTGCTGGAGTACTATTACGGTTCATGAAGACACTGACGATGCAGACAGACTAACGGACGGACGGACGCACAGCGGGGACTTTGGGTATGGAATCCCATTTTATTTCATTTTTTATTTTGATTACTAACCTCAGGGTAAATCCACATTGTACTATAAAGTTGTCGGAGACGTCAACATTGTTCTCGGTAACATTGTGAATCTACCTTTACATCTAAAACTTCAAGTTCAATTACATTCTGTGTCACTGTCAATCAAATCAAGAAACAAAAACCGGTAAACATGATGTATACAAAATAAATTCAAAGCAAATAATGAAATAAATTCCTAGCCCCCAAACTCTGTTTACTTTGCGATGGACCTACAGACGGGTCGCCCTAACGCCCTGCTAAAGTCCAAGTCTTCAAACACGCGTGTCAAGGAAAGGGTAGACGAGAAAAAGAGCAAGAGCAGCGGGGAATTCAAAACGTCATTAGTGAAAAAGCGTGGCGTCTACGTCGAGAAAAGAGCTAGTTCACCTGGACCCGATCCGCACGAAGGTATGATCGTCATCATCATCAGCATCATCACCATCATCATCATTATCATCATCATCATGGTGGCCTTTTAGTGATCCAATCTTGGATGCAGGCCTCTTCCCTCTTCTTTCACTCTTGGCGATCTCGTACCGTCGTTGCGGTGGTCTGCCGCGCCCTCTAGTATCGGCTCTGGTTCTCCATTCAAGGACTCTTCTTGTCCAGCGACTCTCATCCATTCTCGCAATGTATCGCGCCCAATGATATTTTATATTAAGATACGTCATCTGCACGCAAAAGCGTTCCTCTAAAAGTAAGGTAATTTACCTTACTAATTTTTAGTTGCGCCGCGGGCGCTGACACGCACGCATCAAAGACAATTAAATTTTACCACCGAAAAGTAACAAATACATACATACATACATACATAACCTCACGCCTTCGGTCCCAGAGTGGGGTAGGCATAGCTACAGAATTACCTACAACTCTAAAAACTTGTTGATAATTCTGTAACCACATTTTGCACAATTAGGCTAAGATGTTTACCAGTGTATTAGTGACAGGTTGCAAGCCCATCGCCTAACATAACTACAAGCCCTTATTCCCTTAGTCGCCTCGTACGACATCCACGGGAAGACATGGAGTGGCACTATTCGAACCCGGCAACCACCAAGTAACAAATATATTTCGAAAAAAGGCCGTCTTGTATTTTTGTTTTTTTTGTATTTTGGCAAATAATCTTAAACTAAATGTATAAGAAAAAATCTGGAAACTATACATTTTCAATTAAATCACAATAACAGGGTCTTTATGCAAGGAACGGCGGTCCAAATTTTGATTTGAGTTAACCGAGTCATGTGCGATTGCCTCGGTGGGCGAGTCCCACTCGCGCTTGTCCGAGTTTTTGTGTACTTACGGTTCCATACCGAAGGGTGCCCTACGTACGGTTGTTTTTTTTCATTGTGTTATTACGACGCATTTACTAAGTAATAACTTACTAATAAATGAATTTAAACTATAAATCCATACAAGTTTTTTTATCATCATGTCAGCCGAAAGACGTCCACTGCTGGACATAGACCTTCCCCAAGGCTCAAATGGTTGAATGATGAAGGCTACCCAGGTAAATATCTTAAGTCAAATTGTCGAATCATTGATTCGGTTCACCGAAAGAAAGTGATTAAAGTGAAGATTGGGATGAAATTTGGAATGGACATAGATTTTACCCAGATTAACACATAGGCAACTTATCATTCTGGAAAATTTAAAAGAATAATAGTCATTGGAATTTACGAGGACGAAGTCGCGGGCAGTAGCTAGTATGTCATCATCATGTCACCCGAAACACGTCCACTGCTGGACATAGGCCTCCCCCAAGGCTCTCCACTCAGACCGGTCTTGTGCTTTTCGCATCCACCGCGTTCCCGCGATCCTTACAAGGTCGTCATTCCATCTTGTTGTAGGCCTACCTACAGCTCGTCTCCCGGTCCGCCACGATGGTTGCCAGTGACGACCTACGGATCCGAGACGTTGGCGCTAACAATAGGCCTCATAAGAAAGCTCAAGGTCACTCAGAGGGCTATGGAGAGGGCTATGATCGGGGTTTCTCTGCGTGATAGAATCAGAAATGATGATATCCCCAGGAGAACTCAGGTTACCGACATAGCCCGAAGAATAGCTAAACTTAAGTGGCATTGGGCGGGGCACATCGCACGCAGTTTATATTACAACGTATTTAAAAAAAAAAGTTTCGTTAATAGTACATTATTGCCTAGGCAGTGAAGCAGGCAATTGCGGGGCGAGAATTGGTTTAAACGGACGAGCTTGCTAGTCCGTTTAAAAATACGAGGCCCGCAATTGCCGTTCCTGCCGAGGCATATAATATAGTGCTTTTCTCAAAAATCGAAACATACAAATCGCATATAAACAGAAACTTCACGTGAAATAACATCACTCTCTACCGCCTTTATTTTTATGACAAGAAGAAACGCAAGCTTTTTTTAGAAAAAAAAAACTCAAGTTATTCCAGACACAGATAAAAAAGTTACGTTTCGAGTAAAATATGGATGTATAAGACTTGTGCCCTCATTTTATTATGGCCGTTTTCACTTTTTTTAAAGTTACAAACTAGATAGAGTCTGGCAAACGAAAGCGTGGCCTGAAAAAATGGCAACACTGTAGTGTCGTCCCTTTTTTCTTAGATTGATTTGAAAGGGACGACACTACAGTGTTGCCATTTTTTCAGGTTACGCTTTCGTTTGCCAGACTCTAACAATGAAATTTGTATGCAACATGTTTTTTTTTATTTTATTTAGGAACTGTCTGTAAACTATGTACTTCGAGTCTCAGTATGGACTTAGTAATGTCAACTTTTCCGGTAATTTTTGAGAACATAATATTTTTTTCCAGTTGTATCACCGAAGATCAAAGCGCCTCCTAGGTCCCGCCCTGGTGCCAAGCCGTTCTTAGATTCAGTACTCAGCATCCTCTCCAAAACTACCACTGGTACCCAGTTCCCTATCCGTTCCCCCAAAATGTCCAAAATTTTTCAACCCATGGGCGCGAACTGCGATGAAGACATGGACCTTTGGTTGCTTGAGCAGAATGCAACGGTTAAGAAATCAAAACACAAAAAAGGCGAACAGAATCCAAAATCGAAACGAGACTTAATAAGCCGTGATTTACACAATTCAAAAGAGATTTTGAAACGAAAGTTGTCTGGCCATGTGCCAGAAGAAGCAAGAGCACAAAGTGAGATCGATCTGGGAGAACGTAAAGCGGGTAAAAGGGTTATAGAAGGAAATAGAATGCATCTGGAGAAGGAAGTTCTAGATCCGGTGACACTGGTAAATACTGCAGCAAAAGATGACAAACTCTACAGTTTATTTGTCAACCTTCTTGAAACAGTATACAACGCTAAAACTAATAAAGATGCACCATGCAAAAATACTAAATCTGTTAAAATCAATACCCAGAAGGACGGCTCTCTAACAAAAAAAGAGCCCAGAAGGGAAGTTTCTCCAACTGATAAATTATTTATGAATAGTAGATTCGCTAAAGTTACGCCACAGCCGTTCGATTCAAAATGGCGCGAGCATGAACTAGACGAGAACATTGAAGAATCTACACACCACTTTGAGGTCGATAGTGAGGCATGCCAAACAAACGTATTCGAAGAAGTAGAAAATGGACAAATATACAGACCTAGATCTAAAGCTTTTACAGACGAAGTTTACAAAGAACTGCCGGAACGGAAGAAAACATTAAAATCTAAACATGAATTGCGAAACAATGTAATATCTTCGACTTCGAAAGATAATGATAGGTTAGGACCAGAGATGGTCAACTCAGAGACTGGAGAAGTCATGATTACCGGTAAGGCGATCGATGTAGAAAATAGTATTGCTAGAACCGTCATGGAAGGGAATAGATTGAATATGGAGAAGAAAACAGACACTACAACAACCAGCGGTCCAGAAAAAGAAAAGAAGCTTTATAGTCTATTTGTCAATCTCCTCGAGACTGTGTACCCTGACCTCCAATCTCCGGTACTTTTCCATGAAGTAAGCAACCAATCTTCTAAATTACAATTTGAAATGGAAGTCAACGCCGCGCAGAAACTTAACAACATGATAAGGCATACGAATGATTACTTTCAACCACTCTGTCTCCACTGTAAACCACGCGGAGAGGGGCACCAAAGAAAAAGACATCATAGAGATACTTCCGATGCTATGTGGTCTCATCGCGACGACCAGTCGGAGGCACCTGAGAGCCGTGTAAGAAAGAGAGCTAAACGCCATGCGAATAAGCATGAGTCGCCAGAGCGGCGCGCTCCAACGCACCCACGCCCTCTCCGAAAGAAAAACAAGAAACAGGAGCTCTTGGCTATTATCAAACAGAAGCTAACTAGACAAGACGATAGCTACAAGGAGCCGGCGACGTTTTACGACGCGTTACGTATTATGGCGAAGAACAGGCGTAAGGATTGCAACGATACTAATTTCATCCGGCGCGCGCAGGAGAATGATATTGACTTTGATTCCGCCTGTAGATTCAAGAAGCGTAAAGCAGCCCGTGATACTCGAGCAAGGCCAACGAGATACCCAAACGCCGACAACCGTAAAGCACCAGCCACCGCACGATTCCGGTATTCCCAATCGGAATATAGACCTCCATATTACGAAGCAGAGCCCCAGCTTGATTCTGACGACTCGTACCATTCTCTGGCTGTGTACGGTTATGATTACATTTGGAAGCCGCACTTGTCGAAATCCTCGACCAGTTCGGCAGATATAATAGATTATGAAATTACTTACAACAGGCAAACAACCGTAGGTTCCCAATGCTGTAACCATATAAAACAGCAAAATATTTAAACACTTGTTTTATTAGTTTTATTACAGTAAGTTGGTTGGTCATTCATTACCAATTGTACAACGCGTGTCGCTAGATTCTGCGAATGGGGAGCCGCTACCTTAGTGTGCCTAGCCTACGAAGGTAGTGGTTCAGGGTTAGATTCCTGGTATGGCCAAGTATAGCCTGGCAAAAAAGTCGAGCCAGTGGTGACAGCTGCAACTAGATTTTTTGTTCCATGGCAACAATACTGTGCTGTCAAGTACTAGTACTTATTGAGTCAAACACGAGTCGATTTTTGAGATAATTATTTAATAACTATATTTAAAGCATTGTGTTCCATCTAAAGACTACAAAAACATGAGTAGGCCAATTCGAAGTTGTGCGAGAGCAATAATTTTTAAAGTTTTCTTGCGGTGTTTAGCAGAAAGTGAGGCTGGACAGACTTTGTCTGAACTTGACGATGTTTATCGACGTACTGCTGAATATACAGGTATTTATTCATATGAAACATGTTTTGTGTATAGAATATTACCCATTATTACAGTTATTATGATGAATTGTATCATTTTACCATAAAATGTATGAATTTGGAATGTTATTTCCAAAACGCATTTTCGAGGTTATATTCATAATTTTACGTGACTCTTAATATGAGGACTGAATGTGGTTGATCCTTTTAGTATTATTTTACAAGTGGCTTACGCCTTCATAATATTTATTTTAGGTGTAAGCGTGGAGACAGTACGAAGAATTGAAAAAGAAGGGGAAAATAATAGTGGAGCATTTTCTACGCCGGGAAAACACCGAAAAGGTCGTCCAAGGAAAGATTTGGACAATTTTGACTTATGTGCCATTAGACAAAAGATTCATTTCTTCTACACAGTGATGAAAAAGGCAAGTATAATTGTTATTTGTTTTAGCTCTTGATTTAAGTTTGAAATAATAAGTTGATTACAAGAGTCATGTTATTTATTATGACATACTTTTTGATTCACATGGTATGGCATGTTTGGTTATAGATATAATTATTATGTTCATAATTCTATGATAAGCTGATTTAATTTGTTTAAATACCCTAAACTGAGTTTAGTTGTTGATACAATTCTCCCTATTAAAAGCAATCCTAACGTTTATTACCTTATGCAATCCTAAATAACTCATTTATTTTAGGTCCCAACTCTTCGAAGTCTGCTGGTTACAGTAAGGGAAGATTTAGGTTTTGAAGGAAGCAGAGAACACCTCCGAAAGGTTCTAAAAGGACTTGGATTTTCCTATAAAAAGTGCCAGAATGATAGATCCGCATTAATGGAGATGACTCATATTGCTGCAAAACGGGAGAAATACCTCAAGGTTATTTTGGACAACAGAAGTTTGCCACAGGAGTTGCAAAAAGATATAATTTATTTGGATGAGAGCTATGTGCACTCCTCATATAAACTAAAAAAGTGTTGGCAGTCAGTAGATATTGGTGGAGTCAAGGAAAATGTATCCAAAGGAAAGAGATACATTATTGTTCACGCTGGCAGTGAGAAAGGATTTGTGCCAAATGCTTTACTTATTTTCAGTGGAACAAACCAAAAGGAAGACTACCACTCCGAAATGAACAAAACAAATTTTACGAAATGGGTCAATGAAAAACTGATTCCTAATCTGACAATGGCGTCCATTATTGTTATGGATAATGCACCCTACCATTCTGTTATTTTAAATAAAGCTCCTACAAGTGCAGCAACAGTTGCGGAGCTAAAGTTGTGGCTAGTTGAAAACAACATAACTTTTGACGCTTCACTGCGTAAACCAGAACTGGTAATTCTCGTGAAGAGAAATAAACCGGAGCCCATTTATGAAATTGACCAGATTTTGGGTGACCATGGTCACACAGTGGTACGGCTTCCACCATACCACTGTGATCTAAATCCCATCGAACTGATTTGGGGAATTGCGAAACATAAAATCGCCTCAAATAATGTGTGTTCCACTGATATAAAGGTTCTTATTTCTTTTAACGTTACTAGCTTTTGCCTGTGACTTCGTACGTGTAAATAATAAATGAATAACCCTTTTTTAATGCACCTACCTCTTCAATCTCTAGAGAATAATATATATTTCATTTTTCTATCTTCAGCGGTTTAGGGGGTACAGTCACTAGCAATAATATATCTGAGACGTCTTTATTCCTAGAGGTATAAGAGCGTGTCAGATGTTTTTGAACCCAATGTTGGATAATATATTATTGCTGCCGACTGTACATTGTCTGTCAGTCAGTCAGGAAACTGTTTTGTATGTATAGATAGAAAGGTAGAAGATCCTCGTAGATAATAGTTTTATTTTCTTTATATCGTGTTCAATATTGTTGTATATCCAACACTGAACATCTTTCAGCTGGGATGATTTGAGTAATATTAACATTCATGGATGTAATTTTTTTTTTTATTCAGGTGGCGGCTGAGCAAGCATTCTACGATATAACTGTGGAGAATTGGGAAAACTCATGTAAACACGTGAAACGAATTGAAAAGGAATACTATGAAAGGGGTCAAACACTGTATACGGATATGGAAAAACTAATTATTAATCTCAGAGATGACAGCAGCAGTGAATCATCCGATTCAGAGTATGATGATTATAAAGAAGGTGCAGGAACCTCTAGCCAAGACCCTCTTTTTTCTGGGGTGGAATATTTAGATGAAGAGTTCCTAGACTCTGACTGACATTTTGAAGTACTGGAAACGCGTCTTCAAATTAAAATAATAATAATAAAGAGTGATTCTGATATTACGTTTTACATTTCATATTTTTTTATTTCTGCTGTTTCTAAACCATTTCGAGGAATAGGCTTCTCGAAAACCTGTAGTTAGATTAAATTACAAATTTAATGTGATTGTGTTAAGTAAATCTAGTCTAGAAACAAGGGTCATGTAGGAAGTGTTGTATTAATTGAGGTCTAGGTAATAAGCAATGGTTGAATGCTTATAATACACTGAAATAATAAATTATAACGTATTGCGATTGTATGTTTACATTATGTTTGAATGACGTTCATCTATTATGACTGAAAACGGATCACATAATAAAAAATCGTCTTCCTAAATCTTAGATGAACTATACCCATCTTTCTAAATCGCTTAGTTATTTTATCATAGTATGTAGGCGGGTTACTTTTATTTAAGAAATTATTTTAAACAGCAATAACACTTTTAATCATGAAATGCTTCAAATAAGATGCTTAGGCTATTCTTTCGAATAATGTTAAAGATAAATTTGATAATAAAGTATCAATATCGTTTCAGTCGTAGTATATTGGGTGGCTATATGAACGACAGTGCTGCCCTCATTTTTTGGCTCGACTTTTTTGCCAGGCTATATTTGTGTTGCGCGCGCCTTTTTCTTTTTTCTTTTGACAGGGTGGAAAATGCTTTATGCATTCCCCTCACCATGAGAGTGCATAAAGCATATGTGGGACTCAACCCGTCATCCCCTCTCCGAATGAAAGGGGGCAAGGAAACGCAACCCACTAAAAACCACCCTAGCGTACCTTCCTGCCGGCTTGGTAAGACACCGTGGAACCTGCCTAAGCATTGCCCGCGGTGCCTCCCGGCTGCCCCAGCCATTGCCGGGGCTGCCCGCGCCAAAGGAGCGAGGAGCCGAGCACGTGTGGCCCCTCTCGCAGACCGCCAAGTGACTAGCCTACGGCAGGCGACGGAATTTCATCCCCCACCTGCAGTCACTAAGGGTTGAGGCGGGCGGCAAAACGCTAGCCTAGATCAACTGAAGCCAGCGGAGTCGAGAAACTTCACTTGACGTATCAGCGTAATAATAAGCAGCAATATAGCTGCGTTTATCGCGTGACAAAATGTGGATTAAGCATACGTCACTCTCGTACTTATATACGTGTCAGAAAGTGACGCATGCTTTATCCACATTTTGTCTCGCGATAAACGCAGCTATATTTGGCCCCCTGGCGACATATCGCGCGACAGGCGTCGGCAGCGACGTCGGGCGAAGTCGAGCGGCTTCGTGAAACTTCGGCTGACGTATCTGCTGTATCTGCAAGCCTATAGTGTATTTCTATGGAACTTGCTAACTATGTAAACAAAAGACTTAACTTTGTTTTGTCACTGTTTCTCCTTGAATTTTCAAACAACCTCATCAAACACCATTGAAACCATAAACTATTGAAACGGTGTCGTTACTTTAAAATACAAAATCACCAAATATGTAACTCTTGGATATTTCATTAAAAGTTTAAATGGTTTCATAGGTTATTAGGACCTGATGGGATGACGTTTTTGTTTCTTTTAAAATCTACAATTGTCTACAAAAAATCTACAACACTACCCGTGTTGTGGCTAAAGTTGGCGATATATTAAGGCCCCTACACACACATTACCTAACTCACGCTGATCACACTCACAGATGATATAACGGCACCTTTTGTAATAAATACTGGTGATATATCATCTTCAAGTACCGATTTTTCTTCAGATCGTGATTAAACAAATTAGAAATAAGTAACTACTTGTTTTTTACTTTCGGTATTTTAATATTCGATATGGTTTGACATAAGTTAAGGAGTATTGCCCATCACTAGTAAAGACATCGTTCAGAGACAATTTCAATATGGCGGTTTGTTTACAAAGTTAGCAAGTTCCATAGAATTAGACCTTAGTATGGCTGCGTCTATATCGCGTGTGACGCGTGTCAAATGTGGATTAAGCACCCGCCACTCTCGTACTTATACACGTGTCAGAAGGTGACGGATATATTATGAGTGTTTCTCAAAACCGTTATTGAATGGTCAATACCTGGATTCCGCGGTATTATTAAAAGTGCTTAAGAATAAAAAAAAACGATAATTTATTTATTTATTTAAACTTTATTGCTCAATACATATGTAAAAAGTACAAATGGCGGACTTAATGCCTAAAGGCATTCTCTACCAGTCAACCTCATGGTTAACAGAGAATACAAGGTGCAAACAGTGTTGAAATAGTAGTTTATGCAACAGTTGTATAAGAGAGGTCAAAAAAGACGAGTGGTGTGGTTACGATGTGAGCCGCAGGCGAACATCGTAAAGCAAGACACCACGAGTATTTTTTGACTTAGTTATACACCGTTGCATACAATACTTTTTCTACGACTAGGTTTCAAATAAAATGCAAAATTAAATAAACAAAATTTTATTTATAGATTTTTACTCTTTAATATACCTAGGTTAGAATACGAACGAACGAAGCACAGAACAAGAAACGAGCGGGAAACATTCGAAAACAACAAAATATGTGTCTATGGTTAACTTTGTTTTTATATTGATGTGCACTTGCCAGGTTTCATATTTTAAAAAAAAGTTGCACAATCTATTTAACTTGTGAAATAGGGACTAAAAAACACCTAATGATTTGAGAAATGAATTCTTTTACCTGATTGGTCGATTTTAATATAGCTGCGTTCTGGTTGGTTGATACCTACCAAATAAAATGTTTTTTTTAAAGAGTTAAATTAGTAAAAGAGTTTACATACCAAAAAGAACCTAACGTTCCGATTGGCAGTCAATATGTATTGTGATTGGTGGTTTAATTTGGTGAAGTATTTTGATTGGTCAAATTAACCTAGGTGTAAGCTTTGGCAGCTAGGCATATCGTTTTGGCTCAAAAAAGCACAAGTGCTGTTAAGGGGAATAGACTAGATAGACTTTTCTACGGAATGTTCTGCGGACATATTATCTATATTCTTATATTAGTGTTCGTGACTATATAAATGACAGATAAAAGTACAGGAGTAGGAAAATGAATTAAATACCTACTTAACCTTTAACTGCCGACCTATACGTCTCACAGACGTCATTACTTTTATTTTGAAATTATTTTTTAAACTATGCCACTTGCGGTGCTGCCCCTCCTGCTACCTTCCCCGTTCCGCGCCTGCTGGCCGTCAGGCGACGCCGCGAGCCCGGTGAGTGCGTACTTGACCGTCGCGAAGCTATCGCCGTCTGAGAGACGTAAGTACGGTGTTAATGTACAAAAAATTGGACCCGAATATATGCCCGAGCCTCCAACTGAAATCGGCATAAATCAGGAACCAGAGGTTCGCAAACCTGTGCTATCTGTCCAAGCCGTCTAAAAAGACGTACGAAGTACCTACTCTTGTTGCAAATGCTTTAACCCATGTGCCTTACGTGCTGTCTTCAGATAGGCAGTGACTGCAAATTGGCCCATTAAATGTGCCATGTCTGACTGTTGTCATTTTTTTCATGGTTTAATTTAGAAGAGATTTTATTTTTTCAATTTGTTGATTAGTTCAAGAAGTAACAATATTTCATGTTTTTTTGTTAAATTTTCCCTAATCATAAGAAAATTTAAGACTGATTAATGTTCCTAAAATTAGTACTATGATTTTGTGATCTCTCTGATAATTGCTGTTAATTCTCAAAAAAAAACTGGTTTTGTTTTTATTATCCTTTAATTAATTACCTTTAACAAGTGTTTATGCAATAGGGAAACTAAAAAAAAACTGACATGTACATTATATTATTAATAATGAAGATTAAAATATACGTAGGCAGAGACCAGGGAAACAGGCGTGATTTAATGTATGTATGTATGTATGTAAAATATACGTCTCTCAGACACCACATCGGTGCAAGTGCCACGTAAAAACCAGGTCGGTAGTTAAAGGTTAATACTAAAATGTATAAAATACATAGATAATAATATGTTCATATAATACATGCATATAATAATAACCTACTCAAATATAATAATAAATAGATAATCTTATAGTATTTCCGCTAAGTTACGAGTATGCTTGTGTCGAGTCGTATTTAATATTTATTTAGGGTTCCGTACCCAAGGGGTAAAAACAGGACCCTATTACTAAGACTCCGCTGTCCGTCTGTCCGTCTCTCTGTCACCAGGCTGTATCTCACGAACCGTGATAGCTAGACATTTGAAATTTTCACGGAAGATGTATTTTTGCCGTGTGGTTGCCGGGATAGAATAGTGCCACTCCATGTCTTCCCGTGGATGTCGTAAGAGGCGACTAAGGGAATAAAGGCTTGTAGTACTGTTAGGCGATGGGCTTGCAACCTGTCACTAATACACTGGGAAACATCTTAGCCTACTTGTGCAAAATGTGGTTACAGAATTATCAAAAAGTTTAAAGACTTGTTGGTAATTCTTTAGCTCTGCCTATCCCACTCTGGGAATGAAGGCGTGAGTTTATGTATGTATGTATGTATGTATCCGTTTTGATATTCGGCCGTTGCCTTGCGAGTTGCGAGGCATTGCATATCGCATATTTTTCGTGTATCTCATAATATCATTGTTCTTACTTATAGAACATTCACCTTATCTACTCATATAGTTATACACGCCACGCGACTACTTTTTATCTCACTCTAAGCTTTTCTATAGTTATTGCAAGGGGTAGGGGTGGCTTCAAAATGTATATCGTGCATTTGTTGTGTTGCAAAAGATCAGCAATGGTCGAAGTGGCTCACAAAAAGATTAAGCCTTAGAAGTGGTCCGAATTGGAAGTAGACAACTTAAGAATTGACTGAATAGGAAGTGGACGGCTTAGCAATTGACAAAATTGGAAGTGGACGAATACGGAACATCAAGTGACATTTTAGGAAAAGGACGTTTTAGGAGTGGACGAATTAGGATGTGGGCAATTTTGGAAGTGGACGAATTAGTAAGTGGTCTAACGGCCAAACCCTATATTCAATCCGCGGACAGATAGGCTTACTTCGGATTAAAATTTGACACATTTTGTATGGGCAAATGTCAAATTTTAACCCGAGGTAAGCCTTATCTATCCTCGGATTGAATATAGGGTTCGGCCGTAAGTCGACCGGAGGGATCTCAACCCGCCAATAATAATAATTGTTGTGTTGTGTGTGAAATGTAAGTGTCAGCCGGCTGATGTCCAATGTAAGTAAATTTGAATTATTTTCTGCCTAAATATGTACTTATTTGTAACGCCCAAAAAAGTGACAGTTTTTCCAAGATGGCGGAGAAAGATATCCTCGGTAAAACTGTACCGTGCAAAACCGTAAGTAATTTTTTTAATATGGAGTAAAATGCACCTTTTTATTAATGCAGTAAGATTAATTATTATTACTATTATTATTATATATTATTATTAATTATTATTGATTATTTTTTTGGAGGTGGGAGGACCTTGTGCAGGGTCCGTCCGGGTTGGTACCACCATCTTATCCATTAACCTACCGCCAAGCAGCAGTGTTCGCATTGTTGTGTTCCGGTTTGGGGATAAGACAGCCGGTGAAATGACTAGCATAGAGGCATTCCATCTTCGGCCTCAGGGTTGGCAACGCATTTGCAGTCTTAGGATTGGGGTCTTATGAATGCGAATGTCTATGGGTCACAGTTTCCACTTACCATCAGGTGGCCTGTGTGCTCGTTTGCCTTCCTATGATATAAAAAAAAAAAAAAAAAAAAAAATTTTGCTCTATCATAAAATTGTCGGGTTAGCAGTATCACCGACGATATAGAGCTGGGCCTCTATTCAACACGGTAAAAACCATATCGTGCTTGAACTGTTACCGTATTGTCACCGTTTTGATAGCCCTTGTTTACTTGACTGTAAGAGCGGCTGACGTCATAACAGGTTAACTACGATATCTTTTTTACCTCCAAAAATTAGGATTAGCGTGACTATGTGGTCCTTTACAACTAATCAAAAAACCGTAAAAATGGGACCTTTTTTAGTGTACCGAGACCACGATTTATTAAATGTACGAAGATTTTATTTGTATGAGCTGCATATATTCCGTTATAGCATCCTTCCAGTATAAATTTCGGAATAGTGACAGGCAGATCCGTATTATGCAGGGTAAAAACCCTCTGATAACGTTGTCACCCAAACTGTTACATGATAATTATCAAGAGTGTTGGGCTCGCGATGATTTGATTCTTCCAAATCGAATTCAAAATTAAATATAGCAATACCTACTGTGCGGTAATTGGGAACCCTCTTCTTGGGTACTGGTTTTATCTTTTTCCATGTGGCAATTTTTCGTTTTTTTTTTTTACAAAATATAAACAACATTGAAATTGGGCTCAAATATTCAGCATTTAAGTCATGCAACATATTGTTAAAAACTTAAACTGTCATTTTTATTTGACTTGACAGAAATTTACAAATAATAAATACACTGCGCTTGTTTGTTTCTTATTTACTAATTGAATCGGCTTTTTTTAAATGAATATTAATTCTACAGTTTGCCAGACATGTCTGAGCAAGGAGAGGCAACTATTTTCAATAAGAAATTCAAGCTATATGATTTTAAGGGCGGAATTAATGCATATTAATGTTTGTATAATCACTACATTTGTTATTTATGCCAGTTTTTTTTAAATATAAAGTTGTAGCTCAATAGTGGTTTGTTTTCAGGTAAATATTGACGGTGGCGTGTGTTGGGAATGCAGGAGGATGCTTGTAAAGTTCTCCAGATTTAGGAAACAAGTGGAATTCGCTCAGAAGTTATTGATCGGCGATTATCAGGTCTGTGTTGTTTTGAAAAGTATGGCTTTGGTTACCTGCCTGGGACTTAATAGGTTTTTTAAATGTGTTTTTATAACCCTAACAAGCATTTCGGTACATATCAATGTTAAGTAATATCATCAGGGATCGGAAATTCGGATCGATATTTATCTATACTTTCGCACCGGCTTTGTTGTTCATTTGTATGGAGGCGGACTCAATCATAGAATTCTTTACTAAAACGTCTGGGATTTCAAAATAAATAAATTGCACCGGCATTAATTCATAATCAATTATTTATATTAACTGTTTGAAGTTATTTTTCATGTATAGATTTACCAAATGTTATTTAATTTACTTGTTACTCATTAACCTAACGAATTTATAGGAGCAAAAATGAATGTTTTATCCTACATGTAAAGTAATTATTATATTAACATTTTGTAGAATCCCAGAATCCCGGAACTTACATTATTAAAATAATATTTTTAAGAAGCCGACGCCATGTTTGCCTATCTTTTTCTGGGATTTTGACAACTTTAGCACAGAATAATAACTAGTAACTAGCGTTACAGAAGCTTTACTTCACAACGGTTTTCAAAGAAATATGTACTCAATCTGATAGACAATATGATTTAATTTAGCTCGCGTTCCAGTCGAGCACGTGTTCATTTACATACCTTCTAATTTTTTTTGAGGAAATATGGGCCTTAATTCACTGTACTACGGTTCATAATAAGTTAGACGTGGTTATACGTGGTTATACGTGTGTCGTCTTTCGCTTGCGGCAGCCTACTAGGTTGGCCCTTCCGCCGTGGCCGGCGCCTGGAGGTATGTTTTTAATACCTACACGCGGAGTGACACAGGCCTGACTTTAGGTAAATATCGATCCGAATTTCCGATCCCTGAATGTCATGCTTAAAAAAACTGAGTGTTAAAAAGAAATGTGTAAACAACAATAAAAATGCGCAGTCAAGGAAATTGATTCCTAGACCATTTTGGACTATGTCAAAGGGACACTGTAAATAAAATCATAAGACGTTTCTGACGTTTTGATTAATGTTGTGATTAAATCAATTTCCTTCACTGTACCATACAAATCAAAGCTCAAATAAATCATAAATGATATACAGGTTGATCTAATAGAACCTATAAATAAATTCTAATGTTAAAACTTTTTTTTCGAAGACCTTTAACGCCATTTTCAGTGGTCTTGCTACCCTTGAAAAACAAATAAAACAAATATTCCCAAAGATCACAACCATAACCTCATATTGCAAATTTCATCTAAATTGTTTGAGCAAAAAGTATTTACAGATATTGCTTGTTTAATAGTACCTATAGGATCTTATTCTTTTTTTAGCCTCACAATTTAAAATGCTTTAGCAATTTATCATTCTCAACAACCAACACATATGATAATCAGACCTCGGACCCGCTCACTTCTGAATCTCTACCCGTAACTCTAGAGTCTGAAACAAAAGAGATCAAACAAGAAACGGAAGATCTCAAGTCAGATTTTGATTACGAGGAACCTGTTGAATTCCCATCAGACGTATATGTCCAGGAAAACATTGTTAAAAAAGAAGTTACCGTAAAAAAGAACTTAAAAAAAGTAAAAAACAAGAAGAAATGTGAAAAAATAATTGATAGAGATAGCAGTTGTGACGAAGTGAATGGAAAGTTTATAGAAGTAGAGTTTACGGAAGAAGAGATGCTGAAAAGCAGAGAAGAGAAGAGAAATCATCCAAATTTTAAGAAGTTGCCGTTTAATTGTAATACTTGTGTGCTGGGTTTCACGAGGCAGGAGACTTATGACTTGCATATGGACAAAAAACATAAGAAGGTATTAAATCTATAAATTACACAATTGATTTACAGACTAACTTTGACCTGGGCCTTGATTCTTTTTTGTTTTTGCCCAGATTGTTTGGACACCTATTTCTGTCTGTCATCATAGTTTGTAAATGGTTGAACGAATTTAGATGAATTTATGTCGTAGAGTTGTTGTTGTAACAAGACGTTGTCAAAATTTTGATGTGCGTCTTGTGCGTGTGGTCTCCTTATGCAGTTTGGTTCACTTTCTTGCCTAATATCTAAAATATTAGATTTCCTACGGGATACCTACGTATCTATCTGTCAATGTCAAGTTTAAATTTATGATAGTTTGTTTTTCTCGTGAAAAAGGCTATGGTCTATTCGGCCAACAATTACATTTGTTTTATTACTAAACTATTACTCAATTACTAGTGATTCTAATAAAGTACGTGCGAGGTGTGACGCGTGGGGCGGGGTGATCGCGTATTCGCACGTTCCCACAATATACCATAATTTGAAAATATCAAATTCCAAAAACACCAGTTTCAAAATTTTGGGTAAGTACAATAAAATAAAATAATCCTTATTTTGAATGTTGAGTTATGAGATTCCAGTATTTTGCAATTCTGTTTTTTTTTGGGAATGAGCAGTTGTACCATCAAGGAATTTGAATATTTAGCAGTTTGACATAATGATGAATGAATGACACATGGACCATGTACAGGGCTGGGCAAAATACACACCTTGCTTTAATTGAAATACAAATTACAAATTACTTTTTCGCATGTAATTAAAATACGAAATATAAAATATTTTTTAGACGGGTATTTGAAATATAAAATACAAAATACAGTATTTTAACCATTTTTAATTAAAATACAAATTACAAAAATACAAAATACATTTACACGAGCGTTGCGCCAACGCGAAAACGTGCGTTAATGTCCAATTCAACCAATCAGGTAGCACATCGTCGGCCTAAGTCGCAAACCTCGTAACTCCATTTTTTTTGAAAATCATTTTTTGACTCTTTTAGATAGCACTATTCTGAACGCATCTAACGGCAAAACTCTTAAATACCAAAAATAAACCGTTTACGTTTAAAAAGCAAAACAGAAAACCTCGCAACTCCCGACCGCCATTTTCTACAAGAAACGCCTCGTAACTCCCCCCCGCCACTCCCTTCAGTACTGGGGCTGTGATTTAAGTTTTAAGATTTAAGTATAACGACGTTTTTGAAAAATATTGTTAGTTTTGCTAAAAGATTTTACACCAGAAGAGGCTGTGATTTAAGTTTTAAGATTTAAGTATAACGACGTTTTTGAAAAATATTGTTAGTTTTGCTACTAAAGTTTTTCATCAGAAAATGCCTGTGAATTAAGTTTTAAGATTTAATTAAGTATAACTACGTTTCTGAAAAATATTGCTACTTTTTCTACTTACGATTTTACACCAGAAGAGGCTGTGATTTAATTTTAATTCAATACGTATTTTATTTTAATACTCACAAGCAATATTGTTTAATTAAAGTAGGTAAACAAATGTGATAATTTTTCTATGAAAACTATACAAATATTTTTATGTTAGTAAAAATTATGAGTCTAATTATTATACACCGTGGCCGTTAATAACCCGAAAGATTTAAACCATCGATTCTAGACCCTATTTGGAGTATATAATGTGGTATAACATGTAGTCCAATAACGCATAATTTCCGAGATTTTTATTATTTAAAAAACAATTTCATAGTTAATTTAATTTGAACTCTATTCTTAATAAAATTAAACCAAAAGAAATTAAATCACAGCCAAATATATAATTATCTTACATTTGTCACCTTAACTTAAGGATTATTTACTTAGAAATTGATTAAATTAATTTATGTTGTATGTTGATGATATTGCTATTTACAACATGAATCTTTCTTAGTAAATAATGCTTTAGTAAATAATAATGGTTAAGGTGACAGAGTTCAAATTAAATTAACAATGGAATTGATTTTTACATAATAAAAATCTAGGAAATTATGCGTTATTGGACTACATGTTATACCACATTATATACTCCAAATAGGGTCAAGTATCGTTAGCTTAAATCTTTCGGGTTATTAACGGCCGCGGTGTAGAAGGGTTGTATTATGTTTAATAAAAGATGTACCTAGGTAGTTTATAATATTTTAGCCATATTAACAGTTGAAAAACAAAGTATAGTTTTGCTACGCACATTTTTGAAGCCAGAAGAGGCTTTTCTGTTTAAAATTTAATAAATAAGTATGTTTAAAATTGCAAACTTTTTATTTATTTAATCCAGAATAATCTTATTTTCATCAAAAGATTAATCCTCTATTCTATATACAGATTTTTATAGCAAAACTCTTAACTCCCGATTAGCTTTCTAAAATTTTCAAGAAAAACTCGTAACTCCAAATTTTCTAGGTTCTGATTATTTAAAACAAAAAAGGTTTTAACAATATGACGGCTAAATTTAACTAAACATTAAGTAAAAAAAAAACAAGCAAGTCTTCATGCAAAATTTTTGGTAATGAAGTTTTTTGTGCCTCCTGTAAAATTTGGTCAGATTAAGTTACGAGGTTTGCGACTTAAGCCGACGACATAGCACTAGCAGCAATTTGACACTAGTGCGCATTTTGGCGCTCTGCTCTGGGTGCTAGTGTTTATAGTCTATGTACGAATCAGCTAATTTTTATTATCAATTTATCATTTATAATAAGATCGCTAAATGTATTTGTTAAAATGTATTTTGATGCAATAAGTATTTGAAATACTAATTACAAAATACCTCGGCGTCGGGTATTTAAAATATTAAATACAAATTACATTTTTAGGTAGTAATTGAAATACAAATACTAAATACGTATTTGTATTTTAAATACGTATTTCAATCAGAAGTAATTCAAATACTGCCCAGCCCTGACCATGTATAACCGGTCTCGCTATTGCCTGACGCACTCGCAATCGCAATCGGCTCCAAAGCGGAACTATTTAAACGGCTGTTGAAACCATAAACGATCGATTGACGATATTTTGGGGTTCACTTCGTATTATGTATTTGAAGCAAATAATGTACTAGGGTCAATCAACTTTTCTTTGTAGCTCGTTGCCATGGTAACGTCTCCTGGGTCACTCTTTAAAACTATGATTTCAAAGGATATAAGTCCACTAAAAAACTGTTTTATTGGCAATTACACACCCATTCTTATATGGCCTTTCTCCTGAGTGTGCTGGAAGTATATATTATAACATATTTTCTAAGAAACTCTATCACTATTGTCTCCTGGCTTACGGGACAGAATAACAACAACAAAAAGTTGATCCACCCACTAGGTAATTTTGAAGATACTGAATACAGCGCAATTGTTTCGAGGAATATGACGAGAAAGCATTTTGTACCGTATTGTATTTTGTTTTTTTTTTCTTCACAAATCAAAATTTTTTTGCAAAGTTCAGGAGGCAAAATCCTTTCGATTCCTATAGTAGGCGTATTTGTAGGTGTCACAAAAATGAAATTTTGTCAATTATCATTGTCTTCTTCTTACAAAAACTTATTATAATAATTAAAATAAATTGTTTCAGAGTGCCGGGACCCACATTTGTCCGGTGTGTCAAGTCTGTTTCACATCTGCCTCATCATTGACCAAGCACGTGCGAAAGCATTACCACTGTTACCGATGTAAGCTCTGCACCTATGAGACCACGGAACTGTGGTCTGCGGTGAGCCACTGCCGAGTGAAACACAGAGGGGACACGGAGGACTGTATACATTGTCAGCAGTGCAGTTATGTTGCCAAGTTAGTGCTTGGTATCCTACTTAAATTATAAACTAGTGAAATGCCCTCGCTTCGATCTGTTTATATAACCCCATAGATAGTCCATATTTGTGCCTGTCTTGAGATCGTCTTTACCAATCTTAGAAACTCTTAAAAAACATAGTAGCTTCAGCCCGCGATTTCGTTCGCGTGGTTGTAATAGAAATTAATATGATTAAATAGGCATAAATACAACTATTGCACTGACATTCATAAAAAAAAAGTCTCATTTTGCAATATTTACTAATTAAATTAGTAATGAGTGGTGGCAAAAAGATGTGATGCTGCCGTGATCCGTATTTTGAATGCGATTAAGATGTATTTAGCTATAATCATTTTAATCAATCAATCAATCATTTATTTGTGTTTACAGGTCATTACAAAAGATGGTAAAATATGTACCTATAGTATTTATCACTGTAAATTGCCGGTAGGCGTACAAATTTATAAAGAAATGCAACTAATGCTATAATAAATGACAATAATGTAACAGGAACAAGGTATAAAATGTTAAAAAAAAATGTTAAATGTTAAAATGTATGTTTGGTAATACCAATAATACCATAATGGTGTTGTTCATTTCATTTCATTCATTTCATTCAAAGTTTAAATCTGATTGGTAATAAAAAAAATTTATTAAGGTTAAAATGTATCTATTAAAAATTCAGTTACACAATAATAACATTTTTCAATCAGTAATTTCGATAGCTTTACCTTAAAACTAACAATGTCGGCATTTATTACATTGTCAGGTAATTTGTTGAAGATTGTAGGTGCCATACCAAATATATTTTTTTTATAAAGGGCAGTTTTACAGAGCTCTGGTATGATGACATGTGTGATTTGTGTCTTGCTTTACCACCTTCTTATTTTCTTTTTTTTATTTGTACCAGTAAATACATACCTAAACACCTGCCAAATGAAAGCAGAGCACCCTGTGTGTAATTTCGTCGTTTTTACGTCATTGGCATCAAAAGTACGACCCCTGATTATAAGCATAAGTACATTGTTATCGCGGGAGCAAAAACGATTTGACAGTAGTGAAAGATTATGACAAATAGGCAATAACAGAAGTGACACTCGTATCGAGAAACGTTTATACCTACGAGTTCAAAATATACATTTTCTTTCAAATATCTTACCTCCGTACTTGACTTGATTATTAGTTCATATTTAAAGAGATTAGTTACGCAATCCTAACGTCAACCTCTACGGTCACTTTTCATGCTACTTTAGACATTTGTCATTCTTGATTGATCTGATATGTACAAAATCATACAAAAATATATCTAAATTAAAATTGAGTGCAAATAGCAAACATATATTTTAAAAGTTAATTTTTTTTTGGATGAAAATGCTAGGTTTGATTTGACATATTTTTTTATTTTTATATTTTAAATTTGACATGTTGACTTATAGAAACTCAGTTACTCAGTGTAAGACGAGTTTGATTGACCGTTTTCAGCGAAAACTTCGTGCTAGATGAAGAACTTCTTAGAGGCTTAGAATGTATAGGCAGAATATTCCGTTTATACTAAACAGCCATTCTGTTATATGTGTTCTTTAATAGATTTGGTTTTTGTGTGATGAGCGCGAATATTTGTTCCTGAGTCATGGATGTTTTCTATGTATTTAAGTATATATTTCTCTATATAAGTATTTATATCGTTGTCTAGTACCCATAATACAAGCCTAGAGCTTAAATTGGGACTAGGTCAATTGGTGTGACATTGTCCCCTGGTATTTATTTATTTATTTATTTATTTAGTGATACTGGGATACCTTAGACGAGGCCGCCTCGCACTTGACCGTAACTCATTCCCATGTGTAGGACACGTGAGGAGCTGGCGGAGCACAAGAAAACGCACACACTGACGTGCAACGAGTGTGGGGAGAAGTTTAAAGGACCCAACACGCTTAAAAGCCATTTACGGTATGTTCTTTTTTAATTTTTAAACTTTATACAAAGTCATGACTGTCCACTTTTGCGCTATGTTTCAATGATATGGTCTAAAGTGAATACGTGTTGTAGCCGACTGTGGGTTAAAACCTTTTTCGTTGCATTTCGTTACTTGTGGGAGGACCTTGTGCAAGGTCCGTCCGGGTTTGTACAACCGTCTTATCCATTACCGCCAAGCAGCAGTGTTTGCATTGTTGTGTTCCAGTTTAGGGATAAGACAGATGGTGAAATGAGTAGCATAGAGGCATTCCATCTTAGTCCTCAGGGTTGGCAACGCATTGGCAGTCTTGTGAATGCGAATGTCTATGGGTCACAGTTTCCACTTACCATCAGGTGGCCTGGATGCTCGTTCGCCTTAGGTACTATGCCATAAAAAAAAACACAAACTTTCCCATCTTCTTCTTCTTCTTTATATATATAATTCTTCTGTGCGTGTGTTGACAGTGAACTCGTCCTAAACGGCGATTTCAATGTTTTTTTTGTGTGTGTTCAGGTGGATTCGAGGATGGTTTTAGATTCACAAATAAACCCGGTAGACGGCGCTGCAGTCGGTATCTAGGTTATTCTAATCGCTTGGTATATCATGCAGGACAACGTCTGTCGGGTCCGCTAGTTTATTAGTACATTATTGCCTAGGCAGTGAAGCAGGCAATTGCCGTTCCTGCCGAGGCATATATAGTGCTTTTCTCAAAAATCGCAAGAAAAAATTTGTGTTGGAGTAAAATCTTCATCACTCATTTTTTGAATTGCATACAAGCAGAAATTTTACGTGAAAAAACCATCACTCTTTACCGCCTTTATGTTTATGACAAGGAGAAACGCAAGCTTTGTTTAGAAAAACTTGTGCCCTCATTTTATTATGGCCGTTTTCACTTTTTAAAAAGTTACAAACTAGATAACAATGAAATTGGTATGCAACATTGCGGGCTTGTGTAGCGAGCACGCAATGTAATTTTTTTTTTAATTTGGGAACTGTCTGTAAACTATGTACTTCGCGTGTCAGTATGGAGTTAGTAATGTCAACTTTTCCGGTCATTTTTGAGAAATAGTACATTATTGCCTAGGCAGTGAAGCAGGCAATTGCGGGCCGAGTATTGGTTTAAACGGATGAGCTTGCGAGTCCGTTTAATAATACGAGGCCCGCAATTGCCGTTCCTGCCGAGGCATATATAGTGCTTTTCTCAAAAATCTAAAGATACAAATTGCATATAAACATAAATTTTATGTTTATGACAAGGAGAAACGCAAGCTTTTTTAGAAAAAAAAACTTAAGCTATTCCACACATAGATAAAAAAGTTACGTTTAGAATAAAATATGGATGTATAAGACTTGTGCCCTCATTTTATTATAGCCGTTTTCACTTTTTAAAAAGTTACAAACTAGATAACAATGAAATTGGTATGCAACATTGCGGGCTTGTGTAGCGAGCACGCAATGTATTTTTTTTTAATTTGGGTACTGTCTGTTAACTATGTACTTCGCGTGTCAGAATGGAGTTAGTAATGTCAACTTTTCCGGTCATTTTTGAGAAATAGTACATTACTGCCTAGGCAGTGAAGCAGGCAATTGCGGGCCGAGTATTGGTTCACTTTTTTAAAAGTTACAAACTAGATAACAATGAAATTTGTATGCAATGCAACATTGCGGGCTTGTGTACCGAGCACGCAATGTAATTTTTTATTTATTTGGGAACTGTCTGTAAACTATGGTGGACTTCGGGTACTATTGGATGCACAGGGCTTGCCACGGTAAATTCAACCTTACAGATAATGCTATACTTTAACAATAAACAATTTTCAACCAACGACTTTTGATACTTGACTTTTACTTGTGGGAGGACCTTGTGCAGGGTCCGTCCGGGTTGGTACCACCATCTTATCCATTAACCTACCGCCAAACAGCAGTGTTCGCATTGTTGTGTTCCGGTTTGGGGATAAGACAGCCGGTGAAATGACTAGCATGGAGGCATTCCATCTTAGTCCTCAGGGTTGGCAGTGCATTTGCAGTCTTGTGAATGCGAATGTCTATGGGTCACAGTTTCCACTTACCATCAGGTGGCCTGTGTGCTCGATTGCCTTCCTATGCCATAAAAAAAAAAAATACAAGTGCTAGATTATTGCGTCTCAGTATGGAGTCAGTAATGTCTACTGTTCCGGTATTGCGTGTAGCCGCATCCACGGCAGCCTGCGCGCGCACCGCTGCGCGGCGTGCCCGCGCGCGTTCGGCTCGCGCGGCCGGCTGGAGGCGCACGCGGCGGCCCACGGCGCGGCGGCCGCGGCGCGCCTGGCCTACTGCGCCGCGTGCCGCGTGCAGTACAAGAACATCTACGTCTACCGGAACCACCTCCGCACCAGCGCCCGGCACAGCGAGACCAGGTCAGCTAGCCTCGCGAGGCCCCCCATAGAACAAACAGGGAGTTTATTTATTTAATCTTTATTGCACAAAAGAATACACTTCATATACAAGAGGCGAACTTAATGCCGTAAGGCATTCTCTCCCAGTTAACCTTTGGGCAAAGCAGAGATTGTGGTAGCGGTGCAACATAGGGTCTGACATATATGTTGCTTAAACCTAATAATATTATACCTCCATACCAATATATTAAAATAAATATAAGTACTTACATAAATACATAATATAAAAAAAAAATGAGAATAAGCCCAAAACATTACAGATAACACCATCAGAAAATCAAGATGATGTCTATTCTACCTACAAAAGAAAAAAAAACCGCGCACTTTCTTTTTAAAAGCAAACTTAAACTGAGGTATTTGTAACTGGGACTTAGAATCTACCATCAAGGCAATCAGGGCCGGATTTAGAGGTGTGGAGGCCCTAGGGCACCAAAGAAATGGGAGCACCTAATTTGTTTTGAAGAATAGGTTAACAAGAATTTGTGGGGCCCTTCTGTTGTGGAGGCCCCGGGCCGTTGCCCCGCTTGCCCTCCCTTAAATCCGGCCCTGGGCAATAAAGTTCAATTACATTCGTATTGAAACACAGTCCTGATTTAATTGCCTGAAAATTGAAAAAAAAATTAAAGCAGTTTTGCATAAACCTGTATATTAATCAAAACTTTGATTTATATAGAATAATAATAAAAATAATGTATTCTAAACTATTGCAATTATTTGATGTACGAGCTTGAAGTATTCCCATTTCGGACGATAAAGTCATAGTTAAAATCACGCACGACGATGATACTGATAACAGCCCCAACTTTTGTAAAAGTTTCTGTAGAGAGTTCAAATTTGCGTGACATATTGAACAGACTTCTAGCTTTAAATTCTGATACGAATGTATTCAAAGCAACTAAAGATCCGCTTGGACACCGGTCAATCTTGATGACTCATTAAATCGACGTTAAGATTTCACATGATTTTGCAGAAATACAAAAACACACCAAATCTCTTGCTTCATAAGTTGGAATTAAATCATGTTGAGAAATATAATTTTGGTCTCTAAACATATACAGAGATAGGATTTTTTATAATATTATACAAAAAAAGTTCTTTGGTAAACAAAGACTAACTTTTAAGCGATTTCAAAAAATGATATTTACGGAAAAGTCATGCGTAATTTCATCGATGCCGGCTGTGAATGTTAAAAGATCGTATCGGGAATTGCGGAAACTAAGAAAAATGATTAATTGTTTTTCAAAATGTATATTAATTAAGCTTTTAATTTTTATACATATTAAAATTAAAAAATAAACATAAGTTAGTTTTATTTGCATCAACCTTAGTAACAGAACTTAGTAACCAACTGGGTACTTGCCAAATTTCATAGTTCTAGGTCAATTGAAAATACCCTATAAATGTTGATTACCTTGAGAGTATCGAAATATACGTTTTTTGCGGCACAAAACGGCCATATCTTTTTTTTACGGTAACTTTAAAGTTTTTTTAACTTTAAAGTTTAAAGGAATTGTAGACTTGAGTATATAGTTTTAATTTCAACTCGATACCTCCACGCGTTCCGGAGATAAAGGGTCTTGACAGACAGACGGAAGGATGGACGGACGGACAGAGAGACGGTCAACAAAGTGATTCTGTATGTTATTTACTAGTTTTTGTTTACGAATCAGGGATTGTAAAACCGGTGAAATTGAATACCTGTATATAAATTGTCAAACGATTACCGCTAAAATAATAATACCTATATTCGAGTTAGAGGTAATGTTGTCATTCCGCTTTTGTCTTTTTCACTATGTATGTACTATTTACAGTATTCTTTACCTCTATTTAATATCGGTATTCGTTGCTCTTGATAGATAAGGTGTCAAGTAGACATTATGACTGAAGCACAACAAATAGGTGTAACATAACTCAATAGCATTGTTGGCTAACACTGGTTGAAATGTCTGCTAGTACTGAACAAATAAATTGATTTGCGACGTATTTCAAATTCGTCATGATGGTAGAAAAACGGCGGTTTTGCAAAATTTCGACAATTTGATCGATTACGAAATTATGACATTAAATACTGTCTTAATTCTTTAAACTGCCGAACTGTAAAGTTGGCAATTTGCAGATCCGTCATTGTTCTACGATCATGACGAATTGTCAATTGTCAATTTGTTTATTCGCCTTTCTGTAATAATTTAATAAAGTAGCAAAAAGCCACACGAAAAAGAAAGATTTCGTATTTATATAAAAATATCTAAAATGGGCCGCGGACGGAAAAGAAAAAGACAAACCGATCATATGACAGAATGGTAATCTTTTCGTTGATTGTCATAATTCAAAATTAGAAAACTTGCTTGTTTGGACACTGACAGGTATTACCGGTAATGGGTTTATTGGTAAAGTATCAAATAGAGGTAATGTTGTCAATTGTCGAAACCGCTATTACATTTCAATACCGGTTTTGATTATACCGCTTATTAGAGCTTTAGTGATATAAATACCAAAATGCAATTATAACCGGTTATACCTTATTTAAAACCGGTAGTAAGAATACCGGTAACGATCCCTGTTACGAATAGACACAAATTACTTTTTAATGTGATTTTAACGAAAATAAGAAACCACAAAAACCGAATTCTCATTACCTTAAAGGCCCTCGGCTACAAAATAATGAGATTATCCACTTTTGGACCCTATAGAAAAAACCAATCATTCTGACAATGTGTATAATTTAATGTTATTAAAATGTATTATTTTCAAAGAAAAAATGTCTACCGACTTAAGAAATGTTTCAAACGCAATGTATATTTGCGAATTATGCAAAAAATACGTTTATTTCTCGAGCTTGTGATTCTTATAATCGTTATTTTAATAATATCGAAATATTCAATGTTTCTTTAGTTTTAAATGTGCCTTGTATAAATCTACCATTAATTTATGTACCTACGAGGGGCGTTCAATAAATTCTCGGTATGAGAAGGAAAACCAAAGCATACGATTAGTGTTTTATTTTTATTTTTCTATATATTCCCCCCCTATGCTTATACACTAATAAGATCTGTCAATTAGTTTTTTTAACCCTTTATAAAAATATTTTTTGTCTTTGGTGTCAAAATGCTCCACCACCTCTGCCTTCAACGCTTCATCATTAGAAAATCGATGTCCACGAAGATCCTTTTTAATGTTGGGAAACAAAAAGTAGTCGCTGGGGGCCAAGTCTGGACTGTACGGCGGGTGAGTAATTGTTTCGAACCCAGATTCAAGAACAGCAGCCTTGGCAACATGAGCAGTATGCACAGGGGCGTTGTCATGAAGAAGCAGCACTCCTCCGGTCAATTTCCCCCTCCTCTTCTCTTTGATTGCTTCCCGTAATTGGCGTAAAACGTTAGCGTAGTACTCTCCTGTAATATTTAAACCCTTTTCTTTATAATCTATTAATAATATCCCTTCACAATCCCAGAATATTGTCGCCATGATCTTGCCAGCTGAAGGGACGACTTTGAATTTCTTGGGATGAGGTGTTCCTTTAACGTGCCACTGCATCGACTCTTGTTTGCTCTCAGGGTCATAATGATGAACCCAAGTTTCATCTCCGGTAACAATTTTTTGGAGCAAACCATCAGGGTTTTCTCCACACAGCTCAATGAAGTCGGAACAACAAGCAACACGCGTATGCTTCTGAAACGGTGTCAACATTCGTGGTACCCATCTCGCACTAACTTTAGACATGTTAAGATGATCGTGGATAATATCATGTATTGTACCGATAGAAATATTGGTTTTTTGTGTTATAGACCTAACCTTCACTCGACCATCGTCCAGTATAATTTTCTCCACTTTTTGAATGTTTTCTGGTGAAGTAGCTTCAACAGGCCGACCAGGTCATCTTCTATGCTCTCCCTCCCACGCTTAAATTCATTTGACCACTTTTGGACAGTAGATAATGAAGGAGCGGACTCACGGTAAACTAAATCCATTTCTTCTTTAATACACTTTTGATTTTTACCCTGTTTAGTCAAGAATTTTATCACGGCTCGATGCTCCAATTTAATTATCATTGTAAAATCGCTCATGGTGGTCACGTTTGTTCAGCAGTAGCAGAAAAACAAAAGAACGTGTGGGCTTCAAATTTACTTTTTTTTACTGTCGATGAATGACTCTTAGCGGCCAGTATTAAGAAGTTTACTAAAAAGGTTTGCAAGATACCAATACCGAAAATTTATTGAACGCCCCTCGTACTACAAGTCCAGGTTATGTCTTTCTCATTCAAGATGCCGCATTTTGCATGTGTGCTCTCTCTGTCTATCTCTCTTCCTGTTCTTTGATACTTGACTAGTTAAGAGGCTTGATTATTTTATATTTTATATTCCACCTGTGAACACTGTTTTGTCAATGATTTTTTTTCTTTTTAATGTAATAAGATTTATGTAAATGACTGTTTGTGTTCCAAATAAATAAATAAAAATAAATAAATATATTGTTAATTGAATAAACAACTAAACAAAACTAAAACTATAATGAAACAAATAAAGATCCGCAACCACCCGGGTAAATATCAAAAAAATATTTTTACCTTGAGTAAATACTCACAAGTGGGTTTACATTTTGGGTAAATACCCTGAAGTGGGAATTGATCTTGGGTAAATACTGAAAAGTGGTATTCGGAACACCTGGAAGCTTTGCGTAATGAAAACGCGGAACAAAACTGTTTTAGACCAACTTTAAAACACATATCATGGACTCTTTCTTTCCCTTCTAGATACCACTGCGAGGTGTGCAACAAGAAGTTCGCCTCTAAAGTGTACTACAAGCGACACTACACTTTCTACCACCAAAAGAGTTCACCCTTTAAATGCGAGCAGTGTAACCGGGTGAGTGAATCATTTGATCCTATTATCAGATACAATTTATACAGGGTGTCCGGTAAATAGTGGACTACCTTACAGGGTTGGATAGCTCAACTCAGGAGTGGCCAAAATATCATAAATTATGTTTAGTAAAAGTCGCACCAAAAACGAGATATCTCAACTTTTCAATATTTTGGAAATGCGGTACCTTGGTTCACCGTTTTCAATGCCGCAGCCACATTTATTAGAATTTTTCAGTTTCGTTTACTGTGAAAGATAGCTGTTTAAATTTGCTATAAGACCCTATCAACGGAATCAATAAAAGTATAGCAGTTTTTTATTTTTTTTAAATCAAATTTAAAGTTTAGGAATTTGAGTTTAACTTGTGGCAAGTTTAACATCCCACGGTGTAAAAAAAAAGTACTAAGACTTGTAGTGCTGCTTTCCTAAAAATTGGCTTGGTTAATGGAGATTCTAAAATGATATAACAATTGAGTTTATTGATTACAGCAGCGAAGTTATTATTAAGTTTGTCCAACAAAGACTGAATTTTATCAAACTAGCGAATTTAATAAACAACTTTTGCTTCCGTTTAAAATCAGGTTAGCTGGTTCTAAATGTTTTAAAAGACAATTTACATTAATGTGAAATACAATGACACTACGATAAAAGGTAATAACATACATTTTCTTAAATTTAAAGCAAGTGTACGAATTGCTTGCCGCCAGCCCTAATACAAGCTCGGCAGCGTTTCATGAACGACCTCTTAAGTTCGGAGGCATATTGTCGCTCACCAATTTGTCGGCTAGCTTCTGCGACGCGACTACGCAGCTCTTCCACTTTTTTGGGCTCCTCGTTCACTGGATTTGAACCCTCTAGACTGTTTTATTGGGGTTGTTTAAAAGAAAAAGTGTACGGCAAACCTATTGCCTTTTTGGAAGAGTCGCGTCGCAGAAGCTAGCCGACAAATTGGTGAGCGACGATATGCCTCAGAACTCAAGAGGTCGTTCATGAAACGCTGCCGAGCCTGCATTAGGGCAGGCGGCAAGCAATTCGAACACTTGCTTTAAATTTAAGAAAATGTATGTTATTACCTATTATCATAGTGTCGTTGTATTTCACATTAATGTAAACTGTCTTTTAAAACATTTAGAACCAGCTAACCTGATTTTAAACGGAAGCAAAAGTCGTTTATTAAATTCGGTAGTTTGATAAAATTCGGTCTTTGTTGGACAAACTTAATAATAACTTCGCTGCTGTAATCAATAAACTCAATTGTTATATCATTTTAGAATCTCCATTAACCAGGCCAATTTTTGGGAAAGCAGCATTACAAGTCTTAGTACTTTTTTTTTACACCGTGGGATGTTAAACTTGCCGCAAGTTAAACTCAGATTCCTAAACTTTAAATTTTATTTGAAAAATTAAAAAATCTGCTATCGTGGTATTAATTCCGTTGATAGGGTCTTATAGCAAATTTAAACAGCTATCTTTCACAGTAAACGAAACTGAAAAATTCTAATAAATGTGGCTGCGGCATCGAAAACGGTGAACCAGGGTACCGCATTTCCAAAATTTTGAAAAGTTGAGATATCTCGTTTTTGGTGCGACTTTTACTAAACATAATTTATGATATTTTGGCCACTCCTGAGCTGAGCTATCCAACCCTGTAAGATAGTCCACTATTTACCGGACACCCTGTATACAACATACAGTGGTGGACATATAATTAGAAACAGTACATAAAACTTAGGTAAACACAGAATGAACTATCGTTATGAGTAAAAATTATATTGATTAAATCACTATTGACTATGCCAGAATATAGCCAATGAGTTAAAAAACTCATAAAATATTTAAAAAAGTAAATCTGTTCTATCTTTAAGTATTAAAAGATTTTAAAAATCATGATAGTTGAATTTCTATTACTGGCCGCTTGGACAACTAATTAGAAACAGGATCCATGGTTCGTTCCATTTTTGAAACTAATAAAAAAACCTCTTTTTACGCTTTTTCTGTTGTTTCGGCGGCAATTAAACGTCAATTTGGAAAATTACGTGAATAATAAGTATTGTTAAAAATGGGTAAAAATAAGAGTTGTGACGAGTCAACCAGGCAATTAATCGTTAAATTACATTTAGATCGAAAGTGGACTTATAGAAGAATTGCTAAACATCTAGAATGTTCTGTGAAGAAAGTTTTCAACGCTATTGCTCATTATAAAACTAACGGAACTACTAAAAGTGTTGTTAGAAAGACTCGTCCAAGGAAAACATCTCCCCGGGAAGATTCGCAAATAATACGTGTAGCTAAACAAGACCCGTTCAAAGGCTCCAACGAGATTAGAAATGAAGTTTTTTCACCTGATGACCCAAGGAACATTTCCTCGAAACTGGTACGCCGCAGATTAGTGGAAGCTAAATTGTTCGGGAGGGTTTCTCGAAAGGTACCGCTTCTTACCAAGCAACACCGAGAGAAGCGATTATTATTTGCAAAGAAATATCTTAACTGGACCGTACGAGAATGGAAAAAAGTGTTATTCTCGGATGAAACAAAAATAAATATGGTGAATTCAGACGGCAAACGCTACGTTAGACGTCCAATAAACCATGCTTTTGATTATAAATACACGAGGAGTATAGTCAAACACGGCGGTGGTAATATTAAAGTATGGGGATGTTTTTCTGGTTGCGGAGTTGGACCCGTCCGTAAGATTGAAGGTATAATGGATCAATTTCAATACAAAAACATCTTAGAAGAGACAATGATTCCCTACACCGACGACCATTTGCCTGTGACCTGGATCTTTCAGCACAATAACGACCCAAAACACACGGCCCGCAGTGTTAAATCCTTTCTTAGTGAGCAACGTGTTACCATGTTAGACTGGCCTGCAAATAGTCCCGATTTAAATCCAATTGAAAATTTGTGGTACGTCGTTAAAAAAAAAGTCTCCGTTAAACGTAATTCCAGTCAAAATTGATTGTTTTTATTCAGTTTCTTAAAAGTGTACCAATTTTTGTTATTGTTACGTAACCTACATTGCTTGCTGTGTTTACGTTCCCATAGACTATAGACTAGTTTTTTGTATTCTGTTTCCTTAGTGTTGCCAACCTTAACAGGGTGCTATTCTTATGGTCGTTTGAGATAATCTCGACCAAATGATTTTAATTTTGATCTTTCATGTTTTTAATTCTACGTTATTTTGTGTTAAGTGTGTCACTATCCGTCACTTCACCAAGCGGTTTCAACGGAAGACCAGTGCTGGCTTTACGGCTAGCGAATGCTGAGTTGGGACCGCTTCGCAACTGTTTCTCTGTCTTGTTCTTTTTGTATCTATGTACCTGTGGTTTTGTATTGTTGCGAATAAATGTCTCTTTATCTTTATCTTTATCTTTAAAATGAACTTTACGAAGCCTTTGTTGAAGCATGGAACTCGATCCCACTCGATAAATGTATGAAATTACTTGAATCAATGCCACGTCGTTGCAGAGCCGTCATTAATAACAAAGGCTATGCAACTAAATATTAATTGTTAAGAAATTTAGTAAACCAAACATTATTTTACATAAATAATTTGAAATTATTGACGTTGACACCTTAAAACTTTGATTTTTACCTCATTTCTTTAGTGTTTCTAATTACTTGTCCATGACGGATGGTACTGCAAATGTCGTTTAGTTGTTTGTACGTAACTAAATATCTAAATGGTAGTTGTAAACTCGGATATTTATTTGTTTTTTAATTAATTATAAGTTGTTGAACGTATTCTATGCATTTTGTTGTTTTATTTCCAAAAACAAAAGTTTTACGGCAATGTGCCTTGTATAATGTGAAATACGTCGCAAGTGTTTCTAATTATATGTCCACCACTGTATATAATAAAGGCTTGTAGTACTATTAGGCGATGGGCTTGCAACCTGTCACTAATACGCTGGTAAACATCTTAGCCTATTTTTGCAGCATGTGTTTACAGAATTATCAACAAGTTTTTAAAGTTGTAGGTAATTCGGTAGCTCTGCCTACCCCACTGGGATTACAGGCGTGAATGTACATATTTATGTAATTTATATACATGATTATTGGTAAGTCGACCTATTCCCCTCTAGATGTTTTGGGGGAGTTCTTTTGTGATAATTTTGGTCCCATAATACCCTACGCGAAAGTTAGTAAATTTTTCTGTTTTTGTGTCATTTATGTTGGATAAACTAAACTAAAAACATGTTTTTTTTTTTAATTTTTGGAATCGCATTTTAAACGTGTACAGATAATTCTACTTTTAATATTGCAAAAGAACAGCAATTTTACCTTTTACATAAGCTATAAAAAATAATTTAAAGCGCTAATTATCTTTTTTGTAATTTTTTGAAATTTAAATTATCTCAGAAATGGTTCACTTGCATAGGGTATTATGGGACCAAAAATATTGCAAATGACCTCCCCCATAACCCCTAGAGGGGAATAGGTCGACTTACCAATATCCCTGTATATACCTACAGTGGTGGCCATTAGGAACACTTGCGTTTTTTTCAATACAATGGCCAACAAATATGACTTTCCAAATTTGACAACCAATCAAAAAGTTGTTAACCAAGCTTATTTTTAGTTACACTTATCGTTAACTAATAAACTAAGGTTTAAATTTGGGCTGTTAAAAACGAATATAACATTTTACAAGGATCTGAGAAAAAAAATTTTTGGCGTTCATACAAAGTTGTAAAATTTTGTATGGATGATTATATGAGGATGATTATATACCTTATGTGCAATATAATTAGTAAGTAAGTACAATGTAAGATAGTTGAGCTGAAGCCCTCTCTTCATGGTGCTATGCCCAACAGGGTCCATAATAAAGTTATATATTAATTACTGTAATAGATTAAGTTAGCCTGTCAACGGCCAACACATTGTGGAATGCAATAAACATTTGAGTATTGAGCTTTTTGATTCTTTATCAAAATTGGAAAGTCATAATTGTAGACAATTGTATGGGAAAAACGCAAGCATTCCTAATGATGTGGCCACCTCTATATTTCGGAAGGTCGCAAGCGTTATTAAAAACTGCCACGAAAATTTTGGACTCTGTTCATGATAATCTGGTATAGAACGTTGTCTTCCAGCTGTTTATATCTGATTGGCGACTGCGGAACCACAGGCAGATGCAGCACGGCTCGCCCCGCAGCAGGGACCACGCCTGCAACGATTGTGGAAAGAAGTTCTTTGTAAGTATAGGGTAAAGTCACCAGTGGTCAGCCAGATACCTGTAGTCGGCCTCTGCCTATATATTGTAGGAGCGGGAAGAGTACGAAAGATATATTCCCCACTCTTCGCACTCACATAAGGTCGACTACTAACTGGTCTCTGGCTGACCACTGGTGACTTTACCCTAAGTCTTATACACCGTGTTTTTTTGATTTACGATAACTTTAAGGGAACGTTGTATAGGTCAAATAAAGTTTATTTCCCGAAGGCAGACAAATGATAACTCTTTCGGTTTTAAAGATATTTAATTTTTAAATTTAATCAGTTAATCACGTTGAACTGGTGTAAAAGGCTCTTAATTGTGCGTGTATGTCACGCTAAAATTGACGAATTTAATACTGACTGTTAGTGAACTCTAAAGGCCCTTTTAGAATGACCAAAGATACAACATTTAATTACTTTGTTCGAAACAGAAACCACATTTTTTTTGCAATATTTAAGAAACTAATCTACCACTTAGTTTCTATGGATGTAACTAGTAATATGCCGAAGTTATCGTAAATCAAAAAACACGGTGTATATACAGGGTGACTGGATATTCGATACAAACCTTTTTAGGAGGCATAGTAGAACTCATTTGGAGCCAATAAGGCCCTGGCCGAAGATTATATCTTTCTGAGATATTTGAGATTAAAGTTTTTTTGGAAATTGCGGAACGAAGCTCGAAAAAAAAAAAAAAAATTGCCATTTTTTAATGCAGCTAAAAAAAGTGTCCGTTATTTTTTAGACTACTCTCTAACATATATAAAAATAAATTAATTCGGAGCCTGACAGTTGGATAGCTTTCCTTGTTAGTCAGATTTTCGACAACATGTTTCTTTTCGCCCATGACAGTCAAGGAAATTGATTCGTAGACCATTTTGTCAAAGTGACACTTTAAATAAAAGGTTGAGATGGGCCTTGTGAGCCACTTCGACCATCCACCATCGTTTGTGGCAGCCCTTTGTTTAGAGTTCACTACAAAGGCCGGTGCGTCCAAGAATTTCCAGATGCTTTGGGCTGTGAGGAGTTGTATCTCTTGTGCGTCAATGATATGTTGCCCTAGGTGGATACTTCTGTTGCGCATTAGTGGTCCGCACGAACAGAGGATGTGCATTGCTGTCTCTTCTGTTTCCTGACAGAACCTGCATGTCGCGTCTTGTTTCATTCCCATTAGAAACAGATGTCTGTTCTGTTTGCAGTGGCCAGTTAGAAGTCTCTTACATTTTGATTGATTACGTCTCTATGACATAGTCCAAAATGGGCTAGGTATCAATTTCCTTGACTGTACCTATTGGAAAAAGGATGCACTATACTGACCATGAGCGCGTTCATACTGACTTGCACTTGGCCGATTCTCGGGTGGCTGTGACCACAACCTTTTTTGAGGGCTGGTAATTAAAAATCAATATGGCGGCAGCTAGACGCCATATTGTAAATAAAGAAAAAAGTCGGCGAAGTATGACAAGAGAGGTATCATTGAAAAGGAATTTAAAAATCATCTTTAAGTTTATTTAATCATTATAAGCGATCATTTAGGCTTTGTAACTATTTAAAGTTGGTTAACAACAACATTTTTTACCATCTCCACAAGTTGTCACCGCCGCCTATAGACATTTGCAACGTTGGAGGCTTCACCAATACGTTGCCGATTTCTAAGAAATTTAATGAAAACTTCTTTTAAATGCCCCCATATTGAATAGAATAGAATAGAATAGAAAAACGTTTATTCAACAAACACATCACCACAGGGGTACCCCTATTGTATCTTAGAAAAGATACAATAACGTAATACAATCACTTCTTACCCCCTAACAAGCGACACCATTAAATTAAAAAAAGTACAATGAGGATGTTATTGCGATATTGCATAGCGCACTAAAAAATTAAAAATAAAACTTTATTTCCTTAACCTTTTGAACGCCACAGTCGGCTCTGGCCGACAACTGAAAGTCGTGCCACTGACGCCACCGTCGGCCACAGCCGACACAAGTTAGAGATTAAAAGAGACTTTGTTTCGTATGGATTAAGTTGTAATTTGCGTAGCATAGCAGACATGTTTGGCGTGTGAGTGACGCATTTTGTATTTGACGTACGGCGTTCAAAAGGTTAACAAACCAGCCTGGTGTCGCTCTAAATGCGAGGTTAACCCTTTATCAATAACTCGCGCGTTCTCCAGACGCCCGCCACGCTGCGCGCGCACCGCCTCACGCACTCCCCGCGCCGCTCGTTCATGTGCGAGGCGTGCGGCGACACGTTCAAGCAGCGGCCCGCGCTCTACACGCATGCGCGGCTCGTGCACCGTGCGCGCCCTCCCTAATACACGTGTCGATCTAACTTGCGTTTTTTATTCGTGACAATCACTTGTTCTGATAGCTGTCTACCTAAATTTGACAGCGTCAGTTACTCCAGACGTGTCAGCTGCGTCATTAATACTGCCCTTCAAAGCCAATAGGTAGTACGTATCTCAGATAAAATCCATGTAGCAATATCAATTTTATTATTGAGACAATATAATTAAATTTGCCAATTGAATTTAAGATACTGGGCGGGGTTATTCGGCGTTTAAACCGCCGTCATTATTGTGTTCGCATATTATTCAAGATAAACTATATATTTGTGCCGTGTGGTTGCCGGGTTAGAATAGTGCCACTCCATGTCTTCCCGTGGATGTCGTAAGAGGCGACTAAGGGAATAAAGGCTTGTAGTACTGTTAGGCGATGGGCTTGCCACCTGTCGCTAATACACTGAGAAACATCTTAGCCTACTTGTGCAAAATGTGGTTACAGAATTATCCAGAAGTTTTAAGACTTGTTGGTGATTCTTAAGCTCTGCCTACCCCACTCTGGGAATGAAGGCGTGAGTTTATGTATGTATGTAACTATATATTTCTTGTTAATTTAAATGGAATGGACACTACCCCCAGGTCCGCTGATTTTGACATCAAAAGTTGCTGGTAGTTTATTTTCGTCAATATATTGAAGACAGCTACGACGGCGGTTGAAAAGCTCGAATATTCACCCTACTGCTTAAAGGCTTAGGTAGGAGCAATCGGTGTATCGGAAATGTGCATCTTGTTAAAACAAGGAGTGAAAGCAATTAATCCCGGAAAATAACCCTTAATGTGAAAAAAAGACACGTTATATTCTATATGACAACCGCGTTACTTTAAACGTAACAGCTGCGTTTCTAAAGGATTATGGGCATTTTTGTATGGAAATTGGGAGTGGCACCAACAGAATTGAAACCTATATATTCAAAATGTACTTTTTTTTTAAACATTTCTTATTATGGCCGCAAATACCTAGCTCACCGGAGAACCAAAATATGATCACTTGAAAACAAGACATATATATTATCCATGGAAACTTTAGCTATTATACGTATAACAAAGTAAAGTATTGTCTTGAAATCGAGAGTTGATTTGTCGTACAGTACACAATTTATAATATACATAATACTTAACGAGCGACCTTCGTGGAACTTTTTTCAGTCAAGTTACTTAATCGAAGGTTATGTTGATAATATAGTTTTATAGTGCAGTCATTGAAGCATTATTGCTCCGAATTTTGTTACTGTGAACCGAATTGCATACAATTTTGGAATTAGGTTCATCTTACCCTTAACTTCAAAAGTGAAAATGATTTGAACTCCGCAACCACCCTGGGGGTGGTTGCCACCCCTTCTCGAGTGTTTTTTTTTTTTCAAAATAACCTTGGATATCGATAGAAGACCTAATTTTAAGCAAAAAATCATCTATAAAGTTTTTCGAAAAGTCCAATACTTTTAAAGTTATTGGCAATTGAAAATTCGCAATTTTTTCACGTTTTTCATCGGTTTTTTGCAAATATCTCCAAAAATATACGTTTTATCGAAAATTTTATTTTAAAAAAAATCTAGCAGGTAAAAAAATGAACAATTTGGTTTTTTATAAAGTATTCTAAGTGCAATATTAAGCTAGATATTAAAGATCAAAGCCGTTTTTTATTTTGTCTGAAATTTAATCGATGTGGTCAATGCCATCTAGCGGCGAGCAGATGCATTTTATGCATTCTAATAAAAAAGGGTTTTGTATTGCTTGAAATAAGCTTTAAAATGAGCACTATTAAAAGTCTTTTGCACGTAAAATAAGTGAGCTGTATTGCAAATAAGAGGAGCATTAATGTTTTTTCTTTTAAATCAATGGGTTTCATAAGTGCCATTTCCACCAAAATTAAAATTAATCGTATTCCGCCTAAAATTAACTTTATTATGAAGAGTTTGATAGATTGTATAAGTTTGGCTGCTTCAGGACACATATTTTTCAAAAAAGTCACGATTAAAAATAAAATAAAAATTCAAATTTTTAAAACACCCACCTTTTTTTCATAATATCTCTAAAATGACGACAGATACGTATAAAAGTGTAGGGATGAAAAATTTAGGTATTTTTCTGACAAACAATTTGGTTTTTTTGTTTTTTCTATCAAACAAAAAGTGACGGAGATATGATTGTTTAAAGAGCGCGTGGCAGCGCAATCACAGCCTCTCTTAAGCCCTTTAACCCTTCACCGTTTTAGAAAAAGGTTTTTTACTATATATTGCAATGAAGGATGTTGTAGCTCTCCCCTTTTTACCTTTACAATGGTTTTTTATAAATTGTAATAGCATGAAAATTGAAGGAGTTATGGTCCAAAAACTTATCATATTTTTTTCTACTTAGTATTAACTGAAAATTTCGGAGTGTGAATATTTGGAGCAATGTGAAAGTACGCAGTATAATAGAGACCCAAAACTATTGTAATGTGTATATATATACATAATATGGCTCATATATTTTGGAAACGTAGGCATGAATACATACCAACGTTCTTATATGTATATATAACACATTTGAGTGAAGGGGCCAACGAAAGATTTTATATAATTTTTAAATATTTTATTCAATAAATGGCAATTTTTTACTCTAAATTAAATTATTTTTAAATATGTAATCATATATATTTACTGTTTTAATTTAGGGGTAGTTTTAAGGGTAGAAAAGCTTAAGAATATGATAATCATTTTCGAGTGTGGAATAATATTTAAATCCTTTTCATTTTATCAAAAAAAAAAAAAAACAATTTTTTATCAAGGGGTACTTTTCAAGGGTTGAAAGGGGGTTAAAAATTTGATAATTATTATAGAGAATATAAAATATTACTTACTCTATACTTACATCTTTTTATGTCATACCAAAGTATTTTTTTGTGGTTGTTTGCAAGGGTTGTCACGGGGTTGAAAATGATTTTAATATGAGGTAATTGTGTTAGAAAACACTTTACAATTTCACCACTTACTATTAGACATGTTTTCTAGCGATAAAATGGCTCAATGTCAATTTTTCCATTAAGGGGTTGTTTACACCCCTTAAAAATAATAGGCGGAGTTCAGATCATTTTCACTTTTCAAGTTAAGGGAGCCTAATTCCAAAATTTCATGCAAATCGGTTCACAGTTAAAAAATTCGGAGGTAAGACCGTATTTTTCGCTTCAATGACTGCACTATTACGAGATACTTTGTAATCTTGCGAGTAACGTCAAACGTGTTGTTACGATTGCTTCTCAAGTGAATAAATTTGATTTGATTTGATTTGATTTGATTTTTAAATGGCTTTTTTAGACAAGTTCTGTAGAAACACGAACGCGACAGTAGGTATTGTCAGTTTGTGATATTTTTATACATCAAATACCCAGTTCTATAATTTAACTGTCACAATATTATATTAATTAGCCAAAGTTTCTATGGAGGATATATCTTTTGAAGTGCCCATATTTCTGTTCTCCGGTGAGCTAGGTATTTGCGGGATTATTAAGAAATTATGCTTTAACTAAAGCCTTTTTAATAATGTAGGTTTCAATTCTGTTAATAATACCCAATTTGCCCATGATCCTTTGACAACAATGGAGTTTTTAGTGTGTAAGTGATTCCACCTTTAATGTCACTTTAAAAAGGATAGTCCTGCCTCTCTTAATATAACAGTCATGTCACCGTAAGTATGATGGGTATGACACTAAGGGCCGTATTAATAAACTCATCTTGGCTGAGATGCCCGTCACAAGATACGTCAAAGTAAACGTCAAGACATATAAAACTGTCATTTTTGACATATCTTGAGACGAGCATTACAGTCGAGATCAGTTAATTACCTAAGGGGCCTAAATATCACAGTCTTTTGGCTCTAAATGCTGCAGTCACGTCACTAAATATGACAGCTGTCACTTTAAAAATATAAATGTGACAGCTTGGCACAGTCGTGTCATGCTTAATTAAAACTGGATCGAATTAAAAAAACTCGTGTCAACTGAACCATTCATTTATTGCATTTATACAATATAAATTAGACGATCAATTCTCAACAGTGTCTCGTCAGTCACAAAGTAACTTTCGAGGTCATTTGTACGTAAATACAGAAACTAATATTAAATGGAGGGAAATCTGGGAATATATTTAAAAATACATCCACACTTTCAATAAGGCTTATTTTAAAAGCTTGTTAGACCGTTCAACGCCCGAAGGGCAAACTACACAGAAATAGGAGCTCCGCTGCGGGGCTCAAATTAAAATTGATGCCTTGTTGAAATTGTGTTTTAGTATAAAAATAAATCGTTGGTATGGAATTGATTGTAGTTCTGATGTAATTTGAAAGTCTAGTTCTGGTATTCGACAGAGGTCGTAGTCGATTGGGACCAGAGGGCCTTATCGTTGTTGCAATCCTGGATGGACTGGGTGATCTTATCCAACTGGACGGAGAGGTCTGGAAGAGAAACATAGTAAGTTATGAGAAGTTTCAGACAAAGATGCAATTTTTAGGACAAGCTACGGGCATCAACTGACCAAAATGAGTATCATAAATATGAGGTAGGTTTAGGTTATGTTAGTTCTTCAGATGGCCCGGAAGGCCAAACCACCGAGAAATAGGAGCTCCGCTAGTCGAGCCCTTTAATCTGATATTTAAATGGAAATTGTGCCACTCGTCTTCCCGTGGATGTCGTAAGAGGCGACTAAGGCAATAAAGGCTTGTAGTACTGTTAGGAGATAATGGAGTTAGGCTGATAGGGTTATATCACGGTATACAGCGAATTTTTTTGGCGACTTCTGATAGCCGTCACGTCAGTCGCAGAGGGTTAAGACAGTCGCCATGACCGAGATCGGACCAATCATCATCATCACAAGATGGGAAAGTACATTTCCCATTTCATAGCTATCCACCAAATCTGGCTACCAGGGGATTATTATGACCAAAGAGCGGAATTCTTCATAGCAAAAATCAAACTGTCAGAGGGATCCCTCTGACAGTTTGATTTTTGCTATGAAGAATTCCGCTCTTTGATTATGACATAGCTAAGCAGTTCATTTTACGGTGAGCGTGAAGGACGGAGCTATATCAGTTATATAGCTCTGTCCTTTTCTCTCAGCTTTAACTGAACGTAGTTATGTCATAATAACCCACAGATGGCACTAAAGGGAAGCATGCCGTTTTCAATGGCAAATGTCTGAATAATATTGTTAAAATTTACCTGGATATTTGTTTTCCACTAAGTATGAGCTGCAAACTGGCACCATGTTCTGCACGATCTTCTTGCCAAAGTCAACCGACCAGGAGTTGGCGAAACTGCCGATTAAGGTCGTCACAATCTTGAGCAACTCCGTCAAGTCAGACTCGACGATCAACGTTTTCTTCTTGAACATGGCCACCATAGCAGAGCATTGGTTGACGGCCGCTTTTTCAGACCCGGCGAAAAGTTTGAAATCTAAAAGGAGTGATTTAATTAGTTAAATAAAATTGTAAATATAATTGTTTATTTCTTTGTGTGGTGTGAAACTAATTGATAGAGTAAGAAATGAAAAAAACAGAGAGAAATGTGGAATAAAAGAAGATGTAGTGACTAAGATTGAAAAGGGCATGGCTTCGATGGTTCGGTCATTTGGAAAGGATGGATGAAAGAAGATTTTCGAAAGAGATACCTATACAGATCGAAAGTGAGTGGAAGGGTCGGAAGGGGCTGCCCTAGGCGTACTTTTTCGAATCAATTCGGAGAAATACTGGGAAAGGGCCGAATCATAAGTACCCGAAACCGACGTGCGTGCATGACTTGATGTATGAATGTTGAAGAAGCGAAAGAAATTTGTCAAGATCGTAGCAAGTGGAAAGAAGTGGTCTCTGCCACCGCTCTGGGAAACGCGTGATTTTATGTATGTATGTATGTAACTAAAATAAATATCAGAGAGCCATCTGAAGGCCCGTTGTCTTACGTTATTGATAATGCCAACGGAAGTGTTTTCGCCTTCGTCATCAAAGAAATCGGACGTGTTTATGTTCGCACAGTTTTCGAAACGATTATGAATTACTCGGCGAAACGGTCAATAGCCTGCTTCAATGGGGATGCCATTGAAGCAGGCAATTGACCACATTATTGAGAGAGTGACGCCATCTTGTCCGATTTCTGATTATGGCATTTATGACCAATGATCGGATATCCCGGTGCAACACGGGGTGAATGACCTCAAACATTATGCTAATATGGATATGCCCCGGGGTTCCGGGACTTATGTTGTTAAATATTATTCTGATTTTATGACTAAATAAATTTCAATACAATTTGAACATGTAAAATAAATATTTCGACAAAAGTAATTTAGATACTTATGTAAAAAATAAAAAAAGTTAGTTTTTATTATACTCTGTTTAAAATTGATCTGCCAATTAGTCTTTGGGTATGAATATAAATAAAATATATAATACGGTACGCATTATCAGTTGACCACACTACACACAGATATTATATTTTATTAGTTTGTATGAAATTGAAATAGCATACAATTATTTTCTCAATATTTTATATGTATAATCGATTTCTTTACACGTCTAAAATCCTATCCTAATGCCTATTTATAAATATCCCAACAATCGCATTTTCTTTTCGAACCAGATCCCGGGATTTTAGTCATATCCATATTAAGATTTCTACTCTATATCCCGCAGTGTTGCACCGTGAAATCCGATCACTGTTTATGACACACCCGCGTTCGTGACGTAACACTGTGCCTTCAGTGCGATAGCTCGTAGAAGGCTCTTATACGCTCTTATTAAGAGCGAGTGAGAGAGAACTCTCAGACTAGTAGTATTTCCTTTTACCTCCATTCTTGAAAGACTTGAGGATGGCAGCCAGGTCGCTCTCCGGCTTCTCCAGCTTGAAGGAGACGAGCAGTCCATTCCAGGTGTTCTCTGACGCGGCCACCGAGAAGCTGTCGAAGTAGGCCTTTTGGCACACGAAGCTCCTGCTGTTCCGAGAGCCACCGAGCACGCAGACGATGTAGCGGAGGAGGAATCCGAAGACTGGAAAAATTAAAAGATAAAAGATGTTTACTCAGTAAGTAGGCCGCACGGGCACAAAAGACCTCTGCTGAGAAGAAACGCCGCAAGAAACTTAACAGTCAGTCGTTTTTTAACTTTTTGAACGCCACAGTCGGCTCTGCCCGACAACTGAAAGTCGTGCCACTGACGCCACCGACGGGAACAGCCGACACAAGTTAGAGATTAAAAGAGACTTTGTTTCGTATGAATTAAGTTGTAATTTGCTTAACATAGCAAACATGTTAGGCGTGTGAGTGACGCATTTTGTATTTGACGTACGGCGTTCAAAAGGTTAAATATTGCTTATGATATTATACATTAACAAACTTAAGACTGCTCCGAGCAAATTTCGAGCGTCCAGTGGCGCCCTCATTACAATTATAATGTTTTCTAATTAACTAAACAATTTCCTTGGAATCGGACGATGCGTTTTTGTAGCGCAAGTAAATACACAGGTTATGGAAAACGTTACAAACTTTTTCATCACACTTGCACGTAAACAGTATCTAAACATACAGGTTAACTTGGCCGCAATGCCCCATATAAAACCCTCGACCTTTCTTTTTACCATGAAACCCAAGGTCGGTAAGTAATTTTTTTTAAAATTTATGACAGCACACACTTCATGCAAGTTCAAGCAAAGAGTTTACACGCAATTGAAAAATTGTCATAAAATGTTATTTAAACAGGAATTTCATTGCAATCTCGCTACACGTTACTTAAATACTCAATTAATGTTCTTAATAATCGATTTTAATAGTTTTCTGTATCAAAACGACGTTTTTTTTACACTCCTTCTGGGCTGTATGTATACCTACGTAAGTATTTGCCCTTAACGTTTCTGGACGAAACATTTGTATAATCTGTGGAGCCCGCCCGCCATCCGCTTAAAAAAAGTTCAAGTAATTCGTAATAATAGTTGTGCTGACTTGTGTAAGTATTATAAGTTTTTTCTGCCCTATAAGTTTACTTATTTACTCGCAAATGTGATGAAAAACATTGTATGTTTCACGGGCGGTACGGGAATTACGAACCTCGACTCAGAAAGCCCTCAGTCTTCGACTTCGGGCTTCTACTAGAGCCTCGATCGTAATTCCTTACTTACCGACCTTAATACACAATGTACTATTAATAACAGTTACCCTTCGAGTTATCAGCTTAACGGGAAAAGGTGGCCACTTTTTTCGTTAAGTTGATAACTCGAAGGTCAATTGTTAGTAAACTATGTGATATATCCTATAAGTTGTGTTTTCACTTGTAGTACAAAAAAGCACCGTCCGATTCCAAGAAAATACTTTAGTTTATTAGAAAACTCAATAACAGTAAGGGCGCCACTGTACATCCGGCGTACGCTCGGCGCAGTCTTAACCTAGAATTATATAAAACAATGAATCTCGCATAAAACAAAAAATAAATATATTTATGCGTAGTCGAACAGGAACATGTGTCAAAACTCAGAATTTTAATTGGTTGTTAGATTTGTATTGGCAAATGCAGTGGTTGTTTTACTGGAGGAGTCAAATCAATGCTCACTAGAGAAATAACCACTCCTAATATTTTTTGTCGGGGGGTTAAAAAGAACGAGTTAATTGGGAAATTTCACAGAATCAATAAAAGCTGAAAACATTTTTTTGAATAGCTATAATGTAAATTATAAGATATAACCCAACAGAAATTTGTTCGTATATCTTTCAAGCAAAACAGAATTTGACATTTAGTTGGCCGACATGACGTCACAGTGCACATCGGATCTCTGTCTAAACGCTGTTTAATAGAATAGAATAGAATAGAAACATTTATTTCGAGTAAATTTACACCCATATATTGTTAGTAGTTCATTAATCCTAAATGTTAGTAACAATTTACAAACTTACACTAATTGTAAGGGGCGTGTAGCCCACAACAATGACGCATGTAAGGGCAGTCTACTCTGCCCCCTATCATGCTGAGGATGATATTGGGGCTGGCCCGCACGCGGCGCACCAAACAAATGAGCAAACCCCGGGGTTTTCGGTGCGGGAATGACTTGAGAAAGAGTAGAGATAAACATATAGGTTATTCTGATAAAATAACATATTGTGCCTAATGAAACCTTCCTGCGAATTGTAAACAAACTATACAATTTTATTTTAACTTAAGTAATAAGTACTTTAGCATTTCTTCCAAGCCTTACGAGATAATAATAAAAATATGTTAATTAATTACCTGCCGTCAATTAGTAGTTGACACGATTTTCAGAATAAACAATTAATATTTTTTCTATATTTGGTACAGTTAAGCTTCGGCGTCTAGCTATCAATATCCATTTCAATAAACTGAACGATCTTTCTACGTCGGCAGTAGTAATAGTAGCGTAGTTAAATTAAATGTTTTAAAATAAACCAGTGAATAAATACGCTTTCCATTTCTAATTTTATATGATATGAACGTATGTTTTTTTAATAAGTATCTTTTTATTGAATAAATTATTCATGTAGGTAAAGTACATTCTGTTTTTAAGTCAATACCTATTCTTTGGCTAATGTCATTCATTCCCGCACCGAAAACCCCGGGGTATGCTAATTAGCGGTTTAAAATAATTGCGTCGTCCGTATTTCTTGGCCGATTTCAATTTTAATTTCACTTTTGGTGATCTCTTTTACGGTACCTATTATCATATTTTGTAGAGAAATCCGATTTAAAAAATCCATATTCCCTATTATCTCTAAAAAGTTGAGTGCTATATACTCACGTCTGATCAGGAGACTTCCAAGTTGTCCAATGAAGATGTCGATGATGTTTCCTAGGGCGAGGATGACCTTGATGCCGAAGTTGAAGACGCCTTCTAAGCTGCGAGGGATGTCCAAGTTCAGAACAGCCGTGACGGGCGCGTTCTTATGTACCTTCTTCTTGTCCTGGACTTTCGTGAAGAGGTCCTTCACGTTGGTGACCAGACCGTCTGCCTTCACCACGACGGTGCTTTCAGCCTGTCAAAGTTAGAATTTAAATAAGTTTCTGTAAATTTGCTGCCGAATATACATTTTGATGAAATTGACGAGCCCTAATTCGGTACCCACATATTAAGTACAGCAATGATACCGTCGCCACCTTCTGACTCGATCATCAGATCAGCTCAATGGTACCGTAATGTAGCTCATGTATTCCAAATTTCAGCCAATTACATTGACGGGAACCGGTTCAAAATGGACTTTCAAATTCCAGTGAAGTCGTGATAATGTGACTGACTGACATATCAAGCCACAGCCCAAACCGCCTGGATCTAGAGATCCCAAATTTGGCTCGTAGGTTTCCTTATAAGGTCTCGGGGTGCACTAAGAAAGTTTTTTTTTTCGAAAATCGATTCGAGCACACAGGCCACCTGATGAGTGGAAACTGTGACCCATAGACTGCAAATGCGTTGCCAACCCTGAGGACCAAGATGGAATGCCTCTATGCTAGTCATTTCACCGGCTGTCTTATCCCACAACCGGATCACAACATGCGAACACTGCTGCTTGGCGGTAGGTTAATGGATAAGATGGTGGTACCAACCCGGACGGACCCTGCACAAGGTCCTCCCACAAGTTTTCGAAAATCGATTCCCAATGGGAAAAAATGGAGTAGCCGGAAACAAATTTTACGCGTACGGAGTCTCTAATCTCACGAACGCGGGTGGGCTACTTGTGTGTGATGCATGAACACACGATGCCCCTGTATGCGTGCGTATTCGTCGTGGCTGATTGTCGCCTTAGTGTGCGTGTCTATACACATTACTACTCTACTAAACTCCTGGCCAAGCGTTTGTTTGGGGTCCCCCAACCTAGTTACAGGACGTCCCTTGCTAGGCGCTCTCCAGACTTCATGTTTCGGCGTATCTATAATAACATCTGCAAGGTGCATAGCATTCAGTGTCATACAACCGGTAAAGTTAAGATCATTGTGAGGGAGTGGCTACTGTCACTATCATATTGCGACACAGAGGCCCTACTTACAAGTAGCTAAATTCTCACCACTAAAACACACCCACCCACACACACACACGCACGCGCGCACACATAGATACATACACACATACACGAACCTATATATATACACATACAAACAAACACTACTTTCTGACGCACTGTTTGAGTCGCTCAAAATAATTAATTTATTTTTCTGTTCATTTAAATTGCATGACTATCACTTATTTTTTCACATAAAGCACTCCAGGGCCCCAAGATACAGGCTCAGCCTAGTTTGGGGTCCGCCAGACATCTCTTTTTTATGTATATCTGTGTGTTGATAAGCAAATAAACTTTTTTTTTTTTTTTACTACATATAAGGCCCACCCGCTGTGGCGCTTTAGTGAGATAACACAACTAAAACAAAATGTCTGCTCACATCCGCGTCATTTGATAGCTTCTGATTCGATCACCAATCATCTTGGCGCTATCGATGGTTTTAAATGGATACTTACATTGGGACTCGGTCTATTCGTCTGAGATTGTCTCCCGTTTTTTTTACCTAAGTGGGAACTTACGTTAACTTTGCCACCGGACTTCCAGTTGACCTGACCGTTGTCAGAGACATCGATGACCCTCACGTCCACGGTAACACTGGGGTATCCCGCGCCAATGAAGAACTTGTTCAATGGTCCAACGGTTTTTTGAACGAGCTGCGTTCCAGCTGAGAAATAAAACAGAGTTACAACCTTATTCAAGGTTTTTTTTTATGCCCTAGGAATGCAAACGAGCACACAGGCCACCTGATGGTAAGTGGAAACTGTGACCCATAGACATTCGCATTCACAAGACTGCAAATGCACTGCCAACTCTGAGGACTAAGATGGAATGCCTCTGTGCTAGTCGTTTCACCAGCTGTCTTATCCCCAAACCGGAACACAACAATGCGAACACTGCTGCATGGCGGTAGGTTAATGGATAAGATGGTGGTACCAACCCGGACGGACCCTGCACCAGGTCCTCCCACAAATAAACACATGAAATTAAAAAATCGAAGGAGTGATAGTTCAGTAATTACATTGTCAATGTCAAAAGAAAATTTAATATAGATCGATATGATTTTACTGAGTAGAACTAATATTATTTCACTTTACTAACTTAGACACTTTCACTTTACTTTATATTGGTTAGAAAAATATGTGCACCTAGTACCGACTGCAACGACTCCAAACGATAGGGTTTTTTTAATTAGCCATAAAAGTCAAACGAACAGACTGACCACTGGATGGTAAGCAGTTAGTAGTTACCGTCGCTCATAACATAAACATCACAGGGGCACAGCCAAGTTGCCTTTTATTGTTTTTTTTTTTAATGCGCTGCGGTCTTCCCGAGTAGATGATGACCATAGTGCATGGCCGATAGCAAGTCAATATTGACAGTCCTGTCAAACTCCGACGACAGCTGTCAGGATTAACATACTTTCGGCTGGGAACGATAGCCTCGTGAGAACTACAAAATCAAGGCAATTTAATTTGAACTATGAATTAACGGAAATAAAGTTCATTTTTCATTGTTTCACATACATACATACATAACATCACACCCTTATTCCCAGAGTGGGGTAGGCAGAGCTACAGAATCACCAACAACTCCAAAAACTTGCTGATAACTCTGTAACCACAATTTGCACAATCAGGCCAAGATGTTTAACAGTGTATATTAGTGACAGGTAGCAAGCCCATCGCCTAACAGTACCACAAGCCTTTATTCCCTTAGTCGCCTCTTACGACTTCCACGGGAAGACAATGGAGTGGCACCATTCTAAGCCGGCAACCACACGGCAACAAAATTAATAATAGCATTACCTTTTAGGTAATTGAACTGTATCTCCTTGGTAGTAGATTCAAATTACCATTACCAAAATTTACACTGTTTGTAATATGGCCTGATCACTGACCAATATTGGATACTTACAGCCCTTGCTGTTCGAGTTGGTAATTGCGCCGATGACGGTGAAGGTGTTCACGAAGCAGGATGAGAAGTATTGCTTGGTGATGGTCTTTGAGGAGACCCATGTGGCGAAATCGGCGGCCCTATCGAGCACGATGGTGATGGAGCCGTATCCTGGAAAGACAAACATTCTCTATACCGGTTGGGACCATACGCGCACAATTAGTCTTCCACTTATGGGATAAATTCCAAAAAAAAAATGTGTAAGAAACACCTTTAATTAGGTAATAATAAAAGGACAATGGGCAAAATGTCCCCACCCACCAACAGAAACGAAACATCTCATTTGATAGATTTTGGCAACCTGATGATTTTTTACTATGACGACGATCGTCCTATGTATGGGGTTTTCTTGGAAAACCAATATCATATCTTATGGAATTGGTTTAAAAATGAACACATTCTTGCATTGCATGACTCTTGAAAGGTTTTTTTCATAGAAAAAATCCCATCGATTTAGCTACTAAAATAGTTATTTTGTCTTGTTTTGGGTCCTAACGAACATATAAACATGCATCCCGTGACTGTTGGAGGGGGGGGGACGGGGTCCATACAAAATTGCCCATCACCCTTTCATTTATTATAATTGATGTTTATTTTAATTTTAAAATCCGTAGAATAACTCAAATTAAATATTACCTATCATTATATAGCATCGATGAAATGTCTCTTTGAAATAAGTATTTGAAACAGTTATCGATAAAATAAAGACCGCGCCGAGCGTACGCCGGGTGTACAGTGGCTCCCTCATTACTGTTATTGAGTATTTTATTAAAAAAAGACGTGTGGCACTCGGGGACTGCCGCGGTAAAGCTATTGCATGTCGTACAAACGCACACAACGCCGTGGCGAAGACTGCCGAACTGAACCGACGTTAGACGATGCACGGCCTTCAAGCCACACCTCCTTGCCCGTCGGAGTGGGGAGCGTGAGGTTTTTTCGTTACGGAATTTATGGATTCGGTCCCCGCGCTCAAGGCCCGCGATAGAAGCTATGCAATAGCTTAATAATGTATATTCTTGAAATCGGACGGTGCATTTTTGTACCACAAATGAAATCACAACTTATAGGATATATCACATAGTTTCATAACAATTGACCTTCGAGTTATCAACTTAATGGAAAAAAGTGGCCACCCTGGGGTAAGTGTTATCAAAGTTTGTTAGAGATAAACTACGATAACATGGCACGCCCCTCCAAAATATAAAACGGTTGAATGTATTTGTGAATGTATTTATAAAGTGTCACAAAGATTCACATTAGATGTGTGCGTGCTGAGATGGCAGTCAAACAAAAGAAAATGCTCGGATTAGTTGCTTGACTTGTGGTGTCACTAATAAACCCATTGCTAGCAGCATGACGCTTTTGGAGGGGCGCGCCATCTTACCGTAGTTTATCTCTACGTATCCCATAAATTGTGTTTTTACTTGCGCTACAAAAAAACATGATCCAATTCCATGGAAATTCTTTAGTTTATCAGAAAACACAATAATAGTATTGGGGGCGCCACTGGACGCTCGACGTTGGCTCGTTGCAATCTTAAATAGGAATAAAGTACCGAGTTAATTGACGTTTTTGCCACGTAAACTACTATGTCTGAGATTGTATTAATAGTTTACCTTTGTTTCCAATGCTCTTGCGGAATTTGGCAACGTCTTCCTTGCAGTTGCCCAAACGGTACAGGGTAATAAGGTCGGTGGCGGTTTTGGCCTCTCCGTTGATGCCGAAGCGTGCGTTGAACGCGGCGGTGCAAATACTCTGGTCGCCTGGAAAAAAAAATGCCTCTAACACTGACAAAAATGATTTCCAACGGTCATGAAAGATATGAAATGCTTGTACCTACAGTCAGCGTCAAAAGTAACTGGTCACTTCAAGCTACTTTTGTACTTTATCGCATTAACACATTAGACAATCTTGTTTGACATTGCTTATTTATTTATATTTATTTATTATTTAATTAACTAGTACCTACGGTTACAAACCACTTACACTAATTAATGAATAGATTAAAACTACAAAAAAAAAGCTTGTGACTACGACTGCGAAGGTAATTGTTATGTGACAGTAAAGCGACAAGGTATTTAAGTGATTAGTTTCTTGTGACGCTCACCGTACAGTAAAAGACAAAACATTCACGTTTACTGATTGTACATATTTAAGTACAATGCAATTCAGAGCAGCCGATTTATTAGTAGCTATCGGCCATCTTCGTTTTTCATGACATCATGACACACGAGAGACAATATACTGAAAGTTGCGAATGCAAGCGTGATAGCGATAGCCAGCTGAGAGCTAAGGTCGGATTTTTATTCCCACAGAAAAAATGTAAACAAAGTTACGTCACTGTCAAAGTGACATTTCAGGGGATCTCAAAGTTTGGACCAGCAAGAAATATAATATTGAGTTATCATTTCGCTCAAAACGTGATATAAGAATAAATTCGAGAAATAATTGAATTTGAAATATTAGCACAAATTAATCACTGGAAAGCGATTACGATACGGGCGCACGAATTGTGAAGCGAAGCGAGTGAAGCGACGTCTCACAGTCCCACATCAATCAAGCGGCCCTCAACTTGTTGACACATGTGTATCGAGGCAATGATACCAGTGCAATAAATAAATGATGCATACGAAAACAGTTTTCTTGTTTTAAATTAATACAACAAAGAGTTCATATCAAAATAAAGTTTGCCACCAACAAATTAAATTCCTCAATCTTGATTACAATATATAGTTTTTTTTATAGAAAGTCGATTTCTTATAAATGTGGAAATTATAAACAACTATTATAGGCAACACCTTTGTTTACATTTTTTCTGTGGGAATAAAAATCCTACCTTATTAGGATGCCAGGAATACTGTACCCATTTCAATTTGATGTCATTACAGTCAAATTGGTCGCATGTTAAAACTGTTTTAGGACCGGTAGCCTTACGATGAGTGACAATAATTAGCGTACTCGCTAGCGAGTCGAATGCTCTGTCCCTCTCACTCTATAAGAATACTTGCAAGGTCTGCGAGGGATAGAGCTTCCACTCGCTAGAGAGTACGTTAATTTTAACTCATGGTAAGGACCCAGTAACAAATCGTCGGTGAAAATGCAAAACCGCGTAAGTAACATTTTAAATAAGGAGCAAAATGCACCTTTTTAATTAGATTGTAAGGTTTATTTTGCTCTATCATAAATTTGTTAGTTACGTGTTTTTGCAGTAGATATCACCGACGAAATACCGTTTCGATCGTTAGGCTCATGTAGTATGATGCTGTGCAGTGAAAGTTCATGTTTCTCCGGTTAAAAAAAAAAAATTGTTTGTCTGTGATGGTGAGTCGACAATGCAATTCCAAAGCTACAAATGCGTTCCCAACCCTGAGTTGTAAGATAAAATGTCTATAAGTTAGTAAAAACATCTATCTAACAAAAAAACATATCTTTTCTACAATGGCATTTTCATTTATCGCTGTCTCTTACTATTACTCATGGTAACAACGATGCTATAACGGTTATTATAGAACTGTTATTAATGTTATTATCAATGCATTATACATTACAGAACTGTTATCGCCATGACAACGCTTTCGGTACACGAAGGGTCGCATTGATGTTAATGATTTTCATAATCGTTGCCGGAAATTAAAAGATGTAGTATTTAACCTGTATTTTTAGGGTCATATAATGGTTTCTAAACACTTACCTGGGAATCCGTTGAAGCAAATTCCAATCTTGAAGATGACGGCAACCACTGAAAACAGATTAAATTGAGATTTTGTTTCTACTAACAATACATAGGTCACATGCAGTTACCCAATAAAAAAGATGAGCATACTTAGAACCTTGTCATTCTGACTGCCCTTGTTATTGTCTTACTTGTCATTTGATGTTCAGTTTGAAGTTTATTATGACACTGCAATAATAGTACATTATTGCCTAGGCAGTGAAGCAGGCAATGCGAGTCCGTTTAAAAATACGAGGCCCGCAATTGCGATTCCTGCCGAGGCATATATAGTGCTTTTCTCAAAAATCGCAAGAAAAAAATCGCATATAAACACAAACTTCATGTGAAATAACCTCACTCTTTACCGCCATTATTTTTATGACAAGGAGAAACGCAAGCTTTTTTTAGAAAAAAAAACTCAAGCTATTCCAGACACAGATAAAAAAGTTACGTTTCGAATAAAATATGGATGAATAACACTTGCGCCCTCATTTTATCATGGCCTTTTTCACTTTTTAAAAAGTTACAAACTAGATAACAATGAAATTTGTATGCAACGAGCACGCAATGTAATTTTTTTTTAATTTGGGAACTGTCTGTAAACTATGTACTTCGCGTCTCAGTATGGAGTTAGTAATGTCAACTTTTGCTGTCATTTTTGAGAAAAATGCTTAACATTTTCGTTGGGGTACTGTACCTATTTGATACAAAAAAAAACTTTTGAACGCCACAGTCTCTGGGTACCACTGCAAGTCATACGCCAACGTCGGCCACAGCTGACGCAAGCTCAAGTTTAAAAAGAGACTTTGTTTCGTATGAATTAAGTTGTAATTTGCACAGCGTAGCATAGCAAACATCTTTGGAGCGTGAGTGACAAATTTTGCAGACGTAAGGCGTTTAAAAGAGAAAGAACTTGGTATAGTAGGATCTATTTAAAATGTCGGAATCCACTTAAGAGCTTATCTTCCAATGAATGGCTTTGTTATCTATTGTGAAGCCCGACCGCAAATTAGCAGTGCAAAATGAAACGCATAAATAACAAAAGATTTCACATGAATATCAACTTTACCGCCTAGAGAATAAGGTTCAATTTGTAATGGCAAGTCATTCGAAATAGTACTGTTTGAAATTGAAAGCTAAACAAAATACCTGGCAGCCGCTTTCAATTTGAAACAGTACTATTTCGAAAGACTTGCCATTACAAATTGAACCTTATTCTCTAGGCGGTAAAGTTGCTTTTCTTGTGAAATCTTTTGTTATTTATGCGTTTCATTTTGCACTGCTAATTTGCGGTCGGGCTTCACAATAGATAACAAAGCCATTCATTGGAAGATAAGCTCTTAAGTGGATTCCGACATTTTAAATAGATCCTACTATACTCTATCTCATGGCTATTACTAAGGGAATGCAAATAACCGGTTATAACCGGTTTTAACTGGTTATAACCGGTTATAACCGGTTTTAACTGGTTATTTTCACACAATACCGGCTCTTACGATAGGTTACTGCCAGGGACCGGAACCGCTTAGCGCGAAAGGGGTTTTCGATATGCTTTTTGATAGAGTTGTTGTTACAAACCCCAAGGATGCGCTAAGCTTATCGTCGACTTAGCTCAAAGAAAGGGCAACCAAACGATACGGTTAATTCGACTAAGCGCTAAGCCTATCCCAATACCCTATTGTCTGTTACCTTCTTCAAGCTTATTCGAACGGTTTCAAGCTGGTTTAACCTCTATGCGCAAGAGTTTAGACTTATTATTGAATTACCTAACAATTGATAGGGTGGCGGCAAGCAGTAGCTGCTTAAGCGAGACGGCGAATTGAGCGAAAAAGAGAGAGGCGATCAAAGGGGTAATACCCAGTCAATGCTAAGCGCTTAAATATTAAACTACCGAAACCCTAATGAACCGGGTAAGCTCTATGGATGCGGTTAACTACTTCAAAGGGGTTCGCCCTAACGTTAAGGTAACTCAATCATAGCTAAGCACATCGATTGGCTAACCGAATGATAGGCTAAGCCTATTGATAGGGTTAATCAAATGAAGGGGTTTTCCGGTCCTTGGTTACTGCTTAGCATAGATTGTAGCTACAATGACGTAATTTACAAAAAAGAAACAATAGTACATTGTTGCATAGGCGCGGAAAGTAAGGGTTTTCCTGACGAGGTGGTTAGCAGGCCGAGCAACAGCGAGGCCTGCTATAATACGAGTCAGGAAATCCTCGTTTCCGCCGAGGCATACATAATGCTTTTCTCAAACATGTGAGGAAATAATACAAAGCTATTTACATTTTTGTTTGCCCTCCACAGCATACATTGGTCATAAGTTCGGTTATATTTTTCCTTAGATTTAGCGGGAAGCAGGTTTTGCCTAACCGAGGCAGCTTCAGATTTTAATATAGGCGGTGTGGTACCTATTTCGTCGCTTTCGTCGCTTGAGCTCATTTTTTATAGTAAGTATTTCACACAACAAATAGTTTAATATTAGGTTTCACAATTATATTATTCAGAACTAGCGACCCGCCCGCGGCTTCGCCCGCGTGGAATGTATTATACATATAAACCTTCCTTAAGAATCACTCTATCTATTAAAAAAAACCGCATCAAAATCCGTTGCGTAGTTTTAAAGATTTAAGCATACATAGGGACAGACAGCGCAAGCGACTTTGTTTTATACTATGTAGTGATGATGAACGAATGTTACGCACTGTCAATTGTTTAATACTAACCATAGACATTGGAATGCAAATTCAAAAAGAAACACACGCACTGTGCTAAAAAAGCGAGCAGTTACCTTGGCTGTTTGGAATTTTTGTCTTGGTCCTTTTGATTTTGTATGCAAATTGACAGCATTTTTAAGAAATATATGGACATGGACGGAAAGTGTTTTCATATGGTTTTTTTACTCCTAGGAGTAAAATGAGGCTCTTTCCGTCCTTGTGTTTCAATCGGAAAACCGTTTTTTCCGAGCATATTTGAGAAAAGATACTTACATCTAGCGAAGAGGGATCCAACTGAAAACATAAAAACCAATTAGTATAAAATATCAATGATATTCATATTATACTGAACAATAAAAAATAAACTCACGTCCGATGACAACGGAGTCGATGACACCACCGATACCGAGGGCAACTAGAAAAAAAAGTTAGCATTTAATTATATCTTTGAAATAAATACCTAGTAACGATTGTCTTGCAATTGGGATAGACCAGAAAAAAACCCACGATTTTTACATTATAATTCCAAAGAATAGGTAATTTTAAGAGGCCAATTTCAATAATTTTGTATTTGACCCAATAGTTTTGTTTTAATATCTTTATTTATTCAGACATTTTAGGGATGACATGATTTATTTTTAATTAGGGTTGGCATTTTCTAATAATTTACAACAAGTAAATGATATCTAATGATATAAAATTATAAAGTGATTGTAATAGTGGAATAAACCATACTATTTCAAGCGGGTTTCGCCTGATACACCTAGGAGGGCTTCAAGCCATAAACGAAAGTCGAACAAAGGTCAAATATACTTTTGTCAAAATGTCCAAAATAGATAAATATTTCAAAAACTTAATAATGCAGAACGGGTTTAAACCCTATTCCTTGAAATGGTTTTCAAATTAGAGTAATTTAAAATTATGAACAATCCCAATTCCACTTGTAATAGAAATAAAAGAACATTTTATATATTTTAACAACTGTACCAAGTCGAGCAACAAGCAGGCATTGAAAACCCCACTACCCCTCACCCCACCCCAGGTTGAGGCCTAGATTATCTCTATCGTAAATAGGGTTGCCAGATGTCCGGTATTTAAGCGTACAGTCCGTTATTTTCGAGGCCTGTCCGGTAAAAAATAAATGGTCATACCGGACAGAACAATGTCCGGTATTTTGAAGAAAGTCGGTACTACTGGTCACAAGCGCCTACAAAAGTAGGCATATGAAATCCCTCAAACGCAAAACTCGCGCGCGAGATTTGTTTACCTAGTCGATAAGATTACGCATAAATAAAAAATATTAGTATAAAAAAAAACGTATTTTTACGACGTTAAATATTAAATCCCTTACCTCGAATGATAAGTTGGATGACATCCTTGAAGGCGACGATCTCTGTAAAAAAAATAAATGTTTTATTAAAGTGTTAATGTATTATGAGCAGACATAGGAGTTTTTGTGGCACTTGTAGTGGAGACCATGGGTCCTTGGTCAGCTGATATGAGAAGACTTATTAAGGCTCTGTCATCCCGGCTCATAGACACCTCCGGAGATCCTAGAGCTGGTGCGTACCTCTCCCAAAGGATCGGGCTAGCTATTGAGAGAGGTAATGCAGCCAGTGTCATTGAGACCATGCCGCGAGCGGACCTGCTAGAGGGGGTGTATCTTTTTATAGCGGTGATTATTATTTGCATCTTTAATATCTGAGTAGCTTAGTTTAATTTTAATTTGAGTAGCTTAGTTTAATTTTAATTTAAATAAGTTTAGTTTTAACTTTTAATTGTATTGTTGTAATTGTACCTATATTATGAAACATCCTACTAATATTATTAACTAGGGACGTCCTTCCGATAAATTAAATTTATCGATAACTCTTTCAAATACTTTTTTAAAGTGACATATCATAGTACACATAGGACACTATTATATTATAATGATAGGTAATATATAATTTAAGTAATTTTTAGGCAATTTAAATAAATATTTTTTAATTATTAACGTGTTTCAACAACACAAAAACTTATTTTAATGCTATTCAATCGATTTCCATACAAAGTAAACTGAAACCAAGAGTGCCTTGCAACGAAGGCCTATTTAGGTAAATAGTTATTGTACAGACCCTACACTGTATAATAGGAATGCAAGTTGCATTTTTATATTATACGTTATCTCATGGGTCATAGTCATAACTGGCATAAGAAAAAAAAGTATCGATAAATTAATATCGTTCGGAAGTCCCTATGACATTTTTTTTATTCGTGCCACAAAAACGTATATGTCTGATTATGAGTATTTATATATATTATAAGTAAATATAACTTACTGATGTTAATGATCTCAGTGAGAATGTTCGCGCCCAGTCTGCCGACACCTAAAACAATACAAATAATTAGTTAAATTTGATAATTTCCATATTGTATGTACAGTATTAATAGTAAGTACTCGTTATTCCATCTGTAAGTATATTTGCTATCTTTGGCTCTTGAGAGAGAACGTAAAAACGATAGGTGGTCGAGTATTATTAAGACTCTGGAGTACAGTAAAACCAGATTATTAAAAGTACTCGGCTATCGCCGTCGTTGGCATCTGTCAGTATATTTGTTATGCCAGAGAGATGGTGTAAACGTGATAGCTAGTCAAGTATTATTAATACTCTGGAGTACTATTAAAACTCTGGAGTACAGTAAAACCAGATTATTAAAAGTACTCGGCTGTCTATCGCCGTCGTTGGCATCTGTCAGTACATTTGTTATGCCAGAGAGATGGTGTAAACGTGATAGCTAGTCAAGTATTATTAATACTCTGGAGTACTATTAAAACTCTGGAGTACAGTAAAACCAGATTATTAAAAGTACTCGGCTGTCTATCGCCGTCGTTGGCATCTGTCAGTACATTTGTTATGCCAGAGAGATGGTGTAAACGTGATAGCTAGTCAAGTATTATTAATACTCTGGAGTACAGTAAAACCAGATTATTAAAAGTACTCGGCTGTCTATCGCCGTCGTTGGCATCTGTCAGTACATTTGTTATGCCAGAGAGATGGTGTAAACGTGATAGCTAGTCAAGTATTATTAATACTCTGGAGTACTATTAAAACTCTGGAGTGCAGTAAAACCAGATTATTAAAAGTACTCGGCTGTCTATCGCCGTCGTTGGCATCTGTCAGTACATTTGTTATGCCAGAGAGATGGTGTAAACGTGATAGCTAGTCAAGTATTATTAATACTCTGGAGTACTATTAAAACTCTGGAGTGCAGTAAAACCAGATTATTAAAAGTTGTTCATAACCATTTTAATATAACTACCCAGCGCTTCTCCGAACCCCGCGCCCTTCCCCTCTCTCTTTAGAAACATCAATCTTACGTGACATACCGACTTGATGCGTGTTATTGATAGCCTGTGTGTGCAGTGTGTGCTCAGTGAATTCCACCTATCCCGCGGGAACAGCAAAGGATACAGCTCCCAGCTCCAAGGTATGTACACGCTGACCTGACAAATTTAACGTTTTTCCCAAATTTTGTGTGCCCTACTCCGTTTTTGAACATTTTTGGTAGCAGAGCGTGGTTAGATCCCCTCTTTATTGATCATTCTTGTACTTAAATATTTACCCAAGATTACTTTCCGTCAAAATCATAATTGATTGCTAAATCTTATTGTAGTTATACCTAATTACCAAACGTTTAATACGTTCAATTACATTGACGAGTCACCTAACGCCCGGCCGCCGGCCTGTTTTTTTTTGCATTCTCGACCCATAACTCGTTCCCGGCGCTTATCTTTTATCTATTCCTTTCTTGTTTAAATTTGCACCTTGTTTTCAAGTGTTGATGGTTAAACCTTCTTTGTTTGAGTAAATTGTTTGTTAATATTCTGTTGCCAAGTTAAAATGAGTGAACGCGGAAATAATGATACAATTAGGTCTATGTTGTACACGGAGACCGCAGATTATCGGAAGTCCGTGGGCACTCTAAGATTGACAAGTGACTGGATCGCAAACGCGCACCAACTCCTTAATACCGCGGATCATGCGCGACTGTTTGTGTTCCTCAGTGAACTCGACGAACAGTATAAGGAGTTCCGTGAGGCCAGCGCCCAACTCCTCGGTGGGCTCGACCAGGCCATCGATGTGGAGGAGTACAGTTATGTTCAGGGACTCATTCGATCAATGCGTGATAAAGTTGTTGATATTAAAATAAAACGCAACGAAATTATTCCTATGGCTACTAGTACCCCCAGCCGCCCAGCTACTGATAGGGCCACTTTAGTGGGGTTGGACCTTGATCGTCCTCGTCGCCAGAAATTACCTGACCTCCCTATCCCAAATTTTAATGGTCGCCCGGACGCTTGGATTAGTTTTATCGACCAATTCGACAGCGTCGTCGATTCTCGGACTGACCTACTCCCTACACACAAAATGCACTATTTAATGAGCGCTTTATCTGACGAACCGAAACGCTTGATACAACATTTACGTGTTGAAGCTGGTAACTACAGTGTAGCCCGAGACCTACTCAAACGAAGATATCATAATACACGGGTTCTTGCGGATACATACATTTCCCAAATAATGACCTTGCCCGAAATCAGCCACAGGCTTACTGGCCTCCGCGCCTTATTTCTCAACCCCCTGCTTACGGCGTACCGCTGCCTGGAGCGACTCGAATTACCGGTCAGGCAGTGGTCCTATATTCTTGTCCACATTTGCTTTGGCAAACTCCCGACCGATTTAAAGTCCCGTTTCGAGCGTCGTCATGGTGACGGTCAGAGAGACCTCCCAACATTTGACCAATTAATTTCATTTTTAGAGGAAGAATGCCGCCATCACGATAATGTCGGAAACACCTCCATAGTCGATGCCTCGGCTTCCCATCCGAGGACCCCGCCCGCCGCGGTAAACCCGCGCCGCTATTTTGTCGCTGAAGCAGACTCACGCGTACCTGGGACGCCTAAATGTTATATGTGCTCTAGCCAATCCCACTACCTACGTGAATGTCGTGATTTTTTGGATATTTCACCACGTGAGCGTTCAAATTTTGTAAAAACAAATGGTTTATGCTACAGATGTTTGGATAAGCACCCAATAGCATCGTGCGCACGCGATTATCGTTGCAATACTTGCCGACGCTCGACGCATCATTCACTCCTGTGCTTTAATGACCCTCGTCACCCAGTATACCCCTCCTCGCCTGCCCCGACCTCTCGGTCGGTTGCCTTCCATCGTCAGTCCGAGCCGGCCCGCCCTGGCTCCCCGCGCTTTCGCAGGGGCGGGGGTGGACACTACTATGCGCCTGCGCGCCCGAGCCCCCGGGCGACACCGACAGCCTCGCCTCGCGCTTCTCCCCCGCCCGAGCCTTCCCGATCCTGGCACCGTACCGCTGCGCGTTTCCCAGCCCGACTCTCTTCTCCACCACCTCGTCGCAGTCAACGCTCCCCTACCCCTACCACCAGTAGAGGCAGACGTGCAGCGTCCCCCTATTCACCACGTGAAGCTCCGTATAGTGACTCTCGTCACGACAATCAACAATAGCTAGACTGCCCTCTCCCCTCCATATCCTCCCCTTCTCCCCCTATCGTTGTAAATACTGACTTTGTCCTACTCCCTACTGCATTAATTAATGTGAGGTCTTCCAGCGGACATTTCATTGAAGCGCGAGCACTTTGCGACACCGGTGCTCAAGGCTGCCTCCTAACAACTGATTTAGCTATTACGCGACTAAATATGCACCTTGCACCTCCAGTGTCTCCCGGGCTTGTCCGTGGCATAGGTAATATACCCTGTGTACCCGTGCGCGGCTGTGTTTCCTTGACCTTTAAACCAGTTAATACTTCTTCCCCAATAGTTAACACAAATGCCATGGTAATTGATACTATCGCCGGCACGCATCCTGATGTGGAGTTACCTTTATCCATTCAGTCGTGCACTAAGTCTTTGCCTCTTGCCGATGTTTCATTTTACCAACCTAACTCGGTCGACGTCTTACTAGGTGCTGACGTACTGGGCTCCCTTTTGCGCTCCAACATAGTACAATTAGAGCCTAGCGGCTTAACTGCTATATCCACTGTCTTTGGGTACATAATTTCCGGTCCTGTTTTGAATTTAACTTCCTCCGAACCTTTAATGACTGGCGTTTCCTTATCTCAGGTAGTTGAAAGGTTCTGGAAAATAGAAGAGCCCCCTGAGTTACCTCATATAAATCCACAGGACCTTGAGTGCGAAAATATTTTTAAAATGCACACTATAAGAAATCCTGACGGTACCTTTGTTACACGATTGCCCTTCTTAAGTAATAGACCCCCTCTCGGCGAATCTCGTGCTATAGCAGAAAGAAGATTTTTTAACTTAGAAAAGCGACTACAAGCTGATTCTTTACTCCGATCTAAGTATATAGAATTCATGCGTGAATATATACTCCTAAACCATATGTCCTTATCCCCTTTTGACTTTCAAACGAGTGAACATTACTTCATCCCTCATCACGGCGTCTTTAAATTGGCAAACAAAGATAAAATAAGAGTCGTTTTTGACGGCAGCAGCCCTACCACTAATGGCGTGTCCCTCAATCAGTGTCTGCATACAGGCCCCAAATTACAGCGAGATATTTCCCATATTCTCCTAAATTTCCGCAGACATGCCGTCGTATTTGTTGCTGACATCCGCATGATGTTTCGCATGTCCTGGGTAAATCCTGAAGATAGGCGATATCAGCTGATCTTATGGCGCGAGTCTCCATCTGACCCTCTTTGCGTTTATAACCTAAACACTAACACTTACGGTTTGCGATCCAGCCCCTATATTGCAATCCGGGTTCTCCTTGAGTTAGCTGAGCTGGAACGCGATAGATTTCCCCGAGCCGCTGCTGTCATTGATACCGATATATATGTCGATGACTGTTTGACTGGAGCTGCCAATCTTGAAGAGGCACGTTGCCTCAAGTCCGAACTAGAATCTTTGATGCGGTCAGGTGGGTATGAGTTGAGAAAGTGGCTCTCGAATCGACCCGAGCTTTTAGACAATGTACCCCAGGGGCACATTCAACCCCTTCATACCATCCAGGACGGCGAGAACCCGCAGACAGTAGCAGTCCTCGGAGTGCAATTTAATCCTGTGACTGATGCCTTTACTTATTCTTCCCATATAGATTTTGATGATCACCCTACAAAAAGGAAAGTTCTTTCGTTGATAGCCCGAACCTTTGATCCATGCGGTTGGATAGCCCCTGTTGTCTTTAAGGCCAAGGTGTTTATCCAACGCCTCTGGCTTTCTGGTCTTAATTGGGATGAACCTCTTATTCATGAACTGAAATTGGAGTGGCTGACATTTGCTGAAGACTTGGTCAACATCGACAAAATATCGATCTCCCGGCGTATTGCCCCTGACGAACCATCGTCATACACGCTTCATGGGTTCAGCGACGCATCGGAGGCTGGGTTTTCTGCTGTCGTGTACCTACGAGCCGTAGACCAACAAAATAATTGCTCCGTCCACTTGTTAATGTCCAAAACAAAGGTTGCCCCCGTTCGGACTCGTTTAACAATTCCGAAGATGGAATTGCAAGGAGCTTCGCTCCTGTCAAAATTAGTTCAACACGTTACCTCCTGCCTTCAGAAAGTAATAGTGTTGGACGCTATCTACACCTGGACGGATAGCAAAATTGTTCTTGCCTGGCTTAACACTTCACCGTACGAGCTGCAAACCTTTGAAGCGAACCGAGTCTCTCAAATTAATAATTCTAAGTTTCCCTCTACTTGGCGACATGTACCCGGAAACATAAACCCTGCTGACTGTGCTTCTCGCGGTATGTCACCGCAAGCGCTCCTACAACATGAGCTCTGGTGGTCCCCCTCATGGTTACTAAAACCCCCCTCTAGCTGGCCACAGCATGAACCCCTTCAGCCCACTGAACTTCCTGGACTACGTTGTCTCTTAGTCACCAGTGTAACTCCACCTCCCTCCCCTGATTTCCTGCTGGATAAGTTTAGTTCGTTCCAGAAGTTGATAGGTGTGACTGGTTACATTCTCCGGTTTATACGTAACACTCGCCAACCTCATCTACGCGATTTTCTGCAATACCTATCAGTGAATGAACGCAAAGCCGCACTCTACTTCCTCATTGAGCGAGTACAAAACCAGTCATTTTCTAAGGAAATTAAACTTCTTAAACGAGGCTCTACAGTTGATTCCCCTATTTGTAGATTGAACCCCTTCCTAGACAACAGCGGCCTTATACGAGTCGGTGGTCGCATAAAACATGCTGAGTTACCTTTCGATGCTCGCCACCCACTCCTCCTCCCTAAAAGGGGCAGCTTTGTAAATTTGCTAGTCTCACACTATCATAAGGTGAACTCACACGCCTCACCAGGTGCTTTAGGCGGAATAATTTCCCGTGAGTACTGGATTCTTTCAGCTCGCCGGTTAATTAATAACGTGGTGTTTAAATGCTTACCTTGTTACCGTTTGAAAGCCCTTACTAGACAACCATTTATGGGTGACCTTCCTAAAGATCGGGTAACCGCTGCGCGCCCATTTCAAGGCGTAGGCACGGATTTTGCTGGGCCATTTTACACTAAAGTACAAGCGGTTCGAAATAGAAAGTTAGTGAAAACTTACCTGTGTGTCCTAGTGTGCCTCGCGACTAAGGCCGTCCATCTCGAGGTAGTGTCCGACCTCTCAACAGAAGCCTTCATGGCGGCTCTTACCCGGTTCGCTTCTCGCCGCGGCCTCCCTTCCCTTATTCGTTCGGACTGTGGTAGAAATTATGTAGGAGCAGATAATCATCTCCGAGACGTGTACAGTTTCCTTAACCAAAATACCTTAATGCTAGGATCAGAAATGGCCAAACGCGGAATAACCTGGATTTTTGATCCCCCTACCACACCACACTGGGGTGGCCTTTTTGAAGCAGCAGTTAAGTCTGCCAAGGCCCATTTAAAACGCGTCGTTGGAGATACTCCACTCACATACGAAGAGCTTACGACGGTTTTTGCAAAAATTGAGGCGGTCCTTAATTCGCGGCCTTTATGTCCCTTATCCCCGGACCCTAATGACCTCGAGGTGCTCACGCCCGGTCATTTTATTATTGGACAACCTTTAACTGCGGTTCCCGAGTATCCGTTGCATGACGCCAAAATCAGTCGGCTTACTCGGTTTCAGCTTGTGCAACAGATTACGCAACACTTTTGGTCGCGATGGCATGTACAATACCTCTCAACCCTGCAAACAAGGCCGAAATGGACTACCCGTGTAGAACCCCCTTCAGTGGGTGACTTGGTTCTCCTCAAAGAGGACAACGTTCCTCCGTTGGAATGGCGTCGCGGTCGTATACTAACTCTACAACCCGGCAAAGACGGCGTCGTGCGTGTGGTGACCGTGAAAACCCCCACAGGTGTCCTGACCAGACCAACAAACCGGATTATTCCTTTACCCATTGAGGACTAACGCTTTCGTAAACATACTCATGTTTAGGGCGGGGGTATGTTCATAACCATTTTAATATAACTACCCAGCGCTTCTCCGAACCCCGCGCCCTTCCCCTCTCTCTTTAGAAACATCAATCTTACGTGACATACCGACTTGATGCGTGTTATTGATAGCCTGTGTGTGCAGTGTGTGCTCAGTGAATTCCACCTATCCCGCGGGAACAGCAAAGGATACAGCTCCCAGCTCCAAGGTATGTACACGCTGACCTGACAAATTTAACGTTTTTCCCAAATTTTGTGTGCCCTACTCCGTTTTTGAACAAAAGTACTCGGCTGTCTATCGCCGTCGTTGGCATCTGTCAGTACATTTGTTATGCCAGAGAGATGGTGTAAACGTGATAGCTAGTCAAGTATTATTAATACTCTGGAGTACTATTAAAACTCTGGAGTGCAGTAAAACCAGATTATTAAAAGTACTCGGCTGTCTATCGCCGTCGTTGGCATCTGTCAGTACATTTGTTATGCCAGAGAGATGGTGTAAACGTGACAGCTAGTCAAGTATTATTAATACTCTGGAGTACTATTAAAACTCTGGAGTGCAGTAAAACCAGATTATTAAAAGTACTCGGCTGTCTATCGCCGTCGTTGGCATCTGTCAGTACATTTGTTATGCCAGAGAGATGGTGTAAACGTGATAGCTAGTCAAGTATTATTAATACTCTGGAGTACTATTAAAACTCTGGAGTACAGTAAAACCAGATTATTAAAAGTACTCGGCTGTCTATCGCCGTCGTTGGCATCTGTCAGTACATTTGTTATGCCAGAGAGATGGTGTAAACGTGACAGCTAGTCAAGTATTATTAAAACTCTGGAGTACAGTTAAACCAGATTAATAGAGTACTATCTATAGCTGTCTATAGCTTTTAGACTTATCACCGTAAACACTCTCTTTGGCTTTACTTTACTGTAGCTATGACAGATAGATAGAATTGTAAAAACATTTGAGTCTCTTTACCTCAAACTCGGATATCTCCTTGAAATTTGTTATACGAATTGAGAACTTAACTTGTTTGAAAAAAGACACAAATTCCGTTCTCCTTTCGAATGGATTTATCGCAGTTTGAAGTTAAGCGACTTATTTATAATTTAATTAAAATTTAAAAACATACCGAAAAATCCTTTAAGAACTCCTCCAATCAAACCTCCAATGTCGAGTGTCAACGAACCCTAAAACAAAAGATAACATCAAAACGATGATCTTAATCACTGCAGCCTCACACTCATTGGGCGTTTCTTATTGTGAAAAAAATGGTTTGTACGCTTACATACATACATACATAAACTCACGCCTTCATTCCCAGAGCGGGGTAGGCAGAGCTACAGAATTACCAACAACTCAAAAACATCTTGATAATTCCGTAACCACATTTTGCACAATTAGGCTAAGATGTTTACCAGTGTATTAGTGACAGGTTGCAAGCCCATCGCCTAACAATACTACAAGCCTTTATTTCCTTAGTCCTCTTACCACATCCACGGGAAGACATGGAGTGGCCCTATTCTAACCCGGCAACCACACGGGTACGCTTCTGTTATTATTTATTATCTTAGAGAGCAAATCGTAATATTCAGAATTCGTACAAATCGGAATAGGTAGATAGATGACTTTCCCAAACGCATTTTTTCTTTGAAGCTAATTTTCTTGCGAGTTTTATCCAGTCGCTTCTTTTCCTACCACCATATTCTCACGGTCGTGTTTTTCCCGTTCCAATTTGTCGAAGATACAGAGTCGACGGAGCTCCGCTACTGCGGAGCTCCTATTTCTGGGTGGTTTGGCCCTCCGGGCCTGTTGCAAAACTAACATAACCTAAACCTACCTACGAATTACGATGTAAATACTTTTGGGAAAAGTGCGACTGAGATAGAAATCGAACGGGAAAAAAACCGACTGGGAAAAAAGTCGAACAACAAAAAAAGCGACTGTAATAAAATCGAATGGTGAAAAATAAAATTAGGTAATATCGCGTTCGGGGAAAAATGCGAACGGAAAATTTAATACAAAGAAATAATGAGTTCGGGAGAATGAATTAACAAACCAGAAAACGCAATCACATTTCGTATGGTAACTATTACGTCCACAGACCTTATAATTGACATTAACTAGCTCAGAGTGGGGCCGAAAGCATAATATTGCTGTACGCCGATGGGATAAGGCGTCTCATTTTCAATCATGAATTATGGAGCTTTAGAAGCGTTTTCAGCAGGCTGAAATATCGTTTCAGTCCGTTTCTGAAAACCATTTTCAGGCGTTTATGGGCCTTTATGGGTCTTTGAAGTACATTTCAGTATATGACAATTATTCACTAAGAGTGATATAACACGATTGAAAATGAGACGCGGCAATACGCCGAAAATTTCAGACCCGAGAGCCAAGGGCGTCGCGATCTTAAACAAAACAAGGTAGTTAGAAAGGCGTAGAACATTCCAGCAACGAATAGTTCTGCGGAGCAAAGTACATCGATCATTCCAGAAGGCATTCTGGAGCGATCTGACACGGGTACTATAAAACAGCGGACGAGTTACAAGTAGGTACATTCAGTCTTTAATTGGAAAACGAACAGTGCCAACACGAGCGACCCGAGCGATCTTCGAAGTTTATTGTGCGATTATTGTTTGTAACGGTTTAAGTGAGTGCGTTATTAAAGTTTATCAGTTACCTACCCCCACGTACGTAACATTATATTGTCATTGAATTTACATTTTTTTTTACTGCAAATGCGGTGCCAGCCCTGAGGACTACGAAGGAATGCCTCTATGCTAGTCATTTCACCGGCTGTCTTATCCCCAAACCGGGACACAACAATGCATACACTGCTGCTTGGCGATAGGTTAATGGACCCTGCAAAAGGTCCTCCCACAAGTTAATGTCTTCCCAAATTTCATCCCATTCACACACATTCATTTCACATTTTTGGGTGGGTACAAAATTGAGTAACGTGATTTGAAGTGTAGTAAATGCTAGTCAAAAGAATAACATGTGAGACATAATATTTTTAAGAAATATACGCACGCCAACAGTTACGCTGCCTCCAGTTTGGCCACCATTGTTGTTGTTACCGGTTCCGGTTGGCGCTGGGGTGATGTTGTCTTTTGGGGCCGGAGTGTTGTTGTCTGTTGGGGCTGGGGTATCGTTGTCTGATGGGGCTACGGTGGTGGAGTCACCGTTGTCGGTTGGGGCTGGAGTTTCTGGAGCTGGAGTCTCTGGGGCTTGGGTGGTTGGGGCCGGTGTTTCTGGGGCTGAGGTGGTTGGGGCCGGTGTTTCTGGGGCTTCGGTGGTTGGAGCTGGTGTTTCTGGGGCTTCGGTGGTTGGAGCTGGTGTTTCTGGGGCTTCGGTGGTTGGAGCTGGTGTTTCTGGGGCTTCGGTGGTTGGGGCTGGTGTTTCTGGGGCTTCGGTGGTTGGAGCTGGTGTTTCTGGGGCTTCGGTGGTTGGGGCTGGTGTTTTTGGGGCTCGTGTGGTTGGAGCTGGTGTTTTCGGGGCTGAGGTGGTTGGAGCTGAGGTTTTCGGGGCTGGGGTGTTTGGAGTTGGGGTGTATCCAGTGTTGTCGCCTCCGTTGTTTCCATTGTTGTTGCCTCCGTTGTTTCCATTGTTGTTGCCTCCGTTGTTTCCACTGTTGTTGTCTCCGTTGTTTCCATTGTTGTTGCCTCCGTTGTTTCCATTGTTGTCGCCTCCGTTGTTTCCACTGTTGTTGTCTCCGTTGTTTCCACTGTTGTTGCCTCCGTTGTTTCCACTGTTGTTGTCTCCGTTGTTTCCACTGTTGTTGTCTCCGTTGTTTCCATTGTTGTTGCCTCCGTTGTTTCCACTGTTGTTGTCTCCGGTGTTTCCATTGTTGTTGCCTCCGTTGTTTCCATTGTTGTTGCCTCCGTTGTTTCCATTGTTGTCGCCTCCGTTGTTTCCATTGTTGTCGCCTCCGTTGTTTCCATTGTTGTCGCCTCCGTTGTTTCCATTGTTGTTGCCTCCGTTGTTTCCAGAGTTGCCGCCTTCGTTGTTGTTCCCAGTGGAGGTCCAATTGTCGGTATCACCGTTAGCGTTACCAATTACAACAATGGTGGTGTTTATGTAAACGGTGATGTCTGTAAGGAGAATCATAAAATGTTATATTCGACTAAAACTTGTATGCCTAATTCAGTCATTTGTTAGGGCGCCATTGTTCAAATATGGCGGCCCGAACGGCAAAGATAAGATTCGAGACGCGAACGTTGAAAACTCTGATGAGTGATGACTTATTTTCAATACTCCCAGAAACCTTTCAAGCCCTTTTGAGCAGCAAATCACTGTAGGTGTCAAAAAATTCAACATTCAAAATATTTATTCAGTAAAAGAAGATGTAGTGACTAAGATTGAAAAGGGCATGCTTCGATGGTTCGGTCATTTGGAAAGGATGGATGAAAGAAGATTGATTTGCTTATCGTTTATGAACACATTATATTGAATTTATCTACAACATCATATGGATGTTCAAAGTTTTATAATTACCTGGATATCCTGAGTCCACCAGTTTTGGTCCGCACGCTGGGTACAGCTTTTGAATGATATCCTTGCCAGCTGAAAAAAAAGGAATAATTAGGGTACATTCTGGTAAGTCTGGCTTGTTTTATGAGAAATAGATAGAAAACATCCAAGACGCAGGATCAAATACTCGCGTTCTGCACACAAATATTTCCCTAATCGGGAATTGACCAACTAGGCTTTGTTATAGACCTAAAGTTAATACTTTTTAATCTTTCATTTTTTTTATATAACTTTTTTTTGTTTGTAAACTCCATTTAATACTTACAGTCTTTCGATTTAGCGTTAGCAATAGCTGCGGTAATGGTGGTTACTGGAAAAAGAAAACATTAAGATAAAATGCTGCAATAAAGACATATTCATAAACACACGCCTTTATTCCCAGAGTGGGGTAGGCAGAGCTACAGAATTACCAAAAAGTCTTAAAACTTGCAATAATCTTATCAGCCAGTTAAAATATTTAAATAAAGTTATCAATCAACTTACCTGAGACGATGCTCCTTGAAATGGTCTCCTTGGTGATGGAACTATGGCCTCCTGAATAAAAAACGAAATTAAGAATAAACAATATTATGATTATCATAAATTATGATAATCAGTTACAACAAAGTGTACTGTCAGCCCAATGGAAACCTGACCCACCAGAACGGTGCCACAGTAATATTATGAAACAATTTGTTTGACACTTCTTACGACTTGAATCATAACGTCACTGTGACACAGTTCTATGGTGGGTCAGGGTTCCATTGGTGTGCAAGTACATAGTTCATAGAATTTAAGAATTTAACTCAAACAAAAATAATGAAAAATGCGGCGTGTCGCCAGCACGGTTTTTAGTTAACTGTACAAGACCAAACAACTTAAGGTGGTAAGTATGTGATCTAAGACCCATACAATTTGAATTCTTAAGACAACAATATCAAAACTGCATCTCTAAGACCGCAAATGCATTGCCAACTCTGATAACTAATATGGAATGCTTCTGTTATGCCCACAATCTCAAAAATGCGAAAACTTGGTGGTAGGTTAAGCGATGGTGGTAGCGATCTAGACAGACCCTTCAAAATCTTCGTAAGACCCAATTTTAGTAATACTGTAATTTCAATCTTGTCGAATTAATTATAAGGTGCCTTTTAAGTTTGGTATTGTGTCCTCAGGCGACAAACCTGGGGATTCGGCAAGTCAGTTATATAATACTAACCTTTAACGAAACCAATTAGAATGCGGCTTTGGTCAATAACGATCTTGGTGGCTCCCTTGCCTGAAAAAAATTTTTTTTTAAATAACTTACATGCACACACTGATATCGACTTTTATGACACAAAGAACCTGATGGTAAGTGGGATCTGAGAACGATAGACATTCAAATTATAAGGCTCTGCGAACCCTAAGAGATAATTTTACACAAATTAACCTAGTCCCAAACTAAGCTCTAGGCTTGTGCTATGGGGCCAATTCACTCGGATGATTACAGAGTAGACGTAATTTACCAGTACCTATATAGTTTTATAAAATACAATGTTCAATTTTCAGTATACTTTTAGTCAGCGTTAGGTGCACTAGGTCACTCAATTATTATTAAAATCTGCTTTATTCTTAATTCACCCAGTTGAATATTGAGTCTATGGCAGGATTATACTTGTAAAGAAAAATACATAGAAAATATCCAAGTCAGGAATTTCGAAAAATTTCGCGCTGAACACACAAATATTTGTCCATACTAGGGAATCGAACCCGGAAACGTTTGGACTTTGTTTTTTTCCTTAGGAAAAAAGGACAATAAAGAGATGTCTCTCCAGGCGGGTGTAATGCCGGGAACAGAAGTCCATTGGGATGAAGTTTGATTTTAGTTCCGCTATTGGTCACGGTGGCGCTACCACAGCTCGATGTTTCCTACGAGTTATCGCTAGAGGTACTATGCTAGAAGTATATTCTGTGGTACAGATTCAAAATACCCGATATGGTCCTACTTTTACCTTTTCCTTTGTAACTCTTGATGCAGTTGTTGTAATCGTTCTGAACGCTCCCCATCTTGTAGAGGACGGACAGGGAGTCAGCGGAGTTGGCTTCTCCGTCGATGCCAAAGCGCGCGTTCCATGCTCTGTTGTTACATATGCTCCTGTCACCTGTCAATGATCATAATGCGTTAATTCCAGATGATCACCCCCCTAAACCTCCTAAGCTAAAAGCAGTATTTCAAATTCAATAATCAAATTAGTTTGAACTCTCTTTTGTTAATAATGAGCAGTGATGGGAAATAGGTGAGCTAAAATACCTATTCTTCGCGAGAGGACATAATATAGAGTGGTTACAACCGGATAAAAATTATTATTTTTTTCTGTTCCGGGTATTCGATATTTATTCGGGTAATTATCGTAATGTAAAACATGACATGTTTTGTTTAAAGTACGGCATGTTTAATGTTAGTTTTTAGTAAAAAGGGCTAGAGAAAAGAAGGAATGTACAAGATTTCTAAAAAGTAGTAGCAGGACTAATAATATGGGTTTTCCCACGCATTGTTTGTTTATGACTTGCAAATGGGCGTTCACATTTTCGGATTACTTATAATTTTAACTTTATGGCAGGAATGTTACCATTTTTACTACAAACTTTACAAACATTCTATAAGGAAAAGAATGTATGTTCAACATTACGGCTAGTATTCGCAGTGCCCGGATAAATATCAAATACCCGGAATCCAAAAAATATATACTTTTATCCGGTTGTAACCACTCCATATTATGTCCTCTCGCAAAGAATTGGTATTTTAGCTCACCTATTTCCCATCACTGATAATGAGGTTGATATTGCTACAGGAGTGTTATCGGAGACACTGCCTATTGACTTTGGAGGGCTGTAAAGGCAAGGGTGGTCACAAGAGACAATAAGGTAGATGACCATTTTTTTTATGCCTTCAGCCTATCCGTTTTTAGGGTTCCGTACCAAAATTGTAAAAAAAGAACCCTTATGGTGAGACTTCGTTGTCTGTCTGTCTGTCTGTAGGTCACAGCAGGTTTTCTCAGCAACTACAATTGCTATCCAATTGAAATTTGGCATAGTTGTACAACTTGCTTGCCCAGATCTGTTTTTAGTCAAATAACTCGTAAAGGAGTCTAGAATGGGGGTTGAAAAATGAAAGTGGTATGATTATAGCAAATGGGCGTCATACAAAAGGGCTCAATTTGCACATTTCAAAACAGTTCACTCCCTTATCTCCGAAGTTTATTAATCAAAAAATACCCTGACGTGTAGATAATTACTAATATTTTATTGAAAAAAAAAACGAATGCAGTTTTTGAGAAATAATAAGAAAAAAAAAAACTGTATTAAAATTTAGGCTACTCAAAATGGGCCTAATTGCATAAAAAATAAAGTTCATAACAAAATGGGTATTTTCTTTTGTGGTTACCGAGCATATATTTATTTATTTATAATAAGTCCACGGATATCACATGGGAAGACAATTGTTCGGTAAAAGAGTATTTTCATTTATCAAATAATATTAGAGATTCTCATAACGAGCCATTTCATTTGATAATGACACGGTAAGGTATTAAAAAAAACATATATTTACTTTGCACATCTGTGGTTGGATCATCAATTTACATATTTGTACCAAATTTCAACACAATCGGTCCAGTAGTTTCGGAGCCAATCAGATCAAAGCAGACAGACGCCCGAGTGGGTTATAAGGGTTCAGTTTTTTATTTTTTTCTACGGAACCCTAAAAAAGAAGTTCATCATCAACAAGTTAATTCCTTTTTAACGCAATAATGGACGATTCTAAGTGCACATCGCTTAAATAGCCTAAAACTAAATAGTCAAATTTTAAGACAGTTTAGACGGCAGATTTAACCAGTGCTATTCTAGAATGCCAAGCTGACAATGTATAAGACTGCCTAAACTAAGAAGCGTCAGATTCAAATTAGCGCTGTCATGGCGCTGTCATTTGATTATGACAGCTGCTCATAGAATAGCAAAGTGTTTTATCGACACCTAAATAAAATGAAGAGTAGATACAGGTGCAAAACCAGGAATGTCACTAAGATTAAAAAAGTATATTTTTGATGGCAATATTTTCATTTTCCCGCGTATTTTTATTTGGCATTACACAAAAAGCGTAAAAACAAGTATAGTCAGATGTATTACATAAGTCTCAAAACTGTATACCTACAGGAACAAAACAGGGAAGGACTTTTTAATTATTAAAAAAAAAAAAACTATTTTTTATATTCCTAAAAATAAGACTTTATAAGGTAAACTAAAGTTCCTATTAGTAGTTTATAATTTTAAGTGAACTTTAAAAATGGTTTTAACTTTGAAAAATTAAAATGTTAATTACATAACTTTTTGTTTTGTGACATTTCTTGTTTTGCCCCTGTACCCTTCAAATTAGGAAGTTTAGAGGGCACTGTAGAATCGGGTCCAATGTCACTATTTTAATAGTATTTAGTAGTTTAGGGTCATTGTTGGATTTAATTGTTGCTGTCTGTGATTAGATCAACTTACCAGGGAATCCCTTGAAGCAGACGCCGACCTTGATGATGAAGGCGACAATGCGACTCAGCAGCGAGCCGAGGCCGCGAATGGTGGTGTTGATGGCTCCTCCGACACCAAGGATCACTGACAACCGAGTAACACAAATTAATACAGTTAAAATACGTCCATATGTTAAAATATTTGAAAAGGATGGATGAAAGAAGATTGACGAAAGAGATATACAGATCGAAAGTGAGTGGAAGGGTCGGAAGGGCCGTAGGCGTACTTTTTCGAATCAAATCGGAGAAATACTGGAAAAGGGCCGAAACCGACGTGCGTGCATGACTCGATGTATAAATGTTGAAGAAGCGAAAGAAATCTACCACAGACTATCAGTCGGACTGACAGGCCGAGAGGGACGCAGCTATTTGATAGAAACAAAAAGCTTATTATTAAGCTATACGTCTCTCATTCTAACAGATATCTGGGTCCCTCTCGGCCTGTTTGTGGTTGCCATAATAAAGCTAAGTTCTACAACAGCGTTTATTCACAACTAATCTAAACTACCTTTAATTATACCAATACAAGTTAAACATGCCTATGCCTACATTACACTATCTATCTCGGCTACTTAAGGGTGTAGGATGAGAGGACAATAGAGAGATCTCTCCTGCCTGAACCTGGCCTGATGCCTGGAGACCGAAGTCCGTTGGGATGAAGTTGGAAGTGGTATATATGTATGTCAACAGACTGTAGAAACTTCGTTTGCGCGGTGTAACTTAGTTCCGCTGTGTGACGCTGGTGGCGCTAGTGAGTTGGTTGATACAAGTTGCCGTTAGATGTCGCTAGGTCGCCACACCAGGCCTACCGACGCGGAATCGACTTGAGCCGGTTAGAAAGAGTTTTATGTCCGTGCAGTAAGTATTAAGCCGCGTTTACACTAGAGGCAAGTCCGGTCGAGCTGATGCCTCGCTCCGAGGCCGCGCAAGTGGAGACACTGCCTCAACCCGAGGCACGTCGCGATCTCGATAAGAGCCGAGCCATATCCACTCTGTGCATTTTATGGAATCGGGCGTGTAAACTGCGCACATTGCGGTTCAAGTGACTCACTTCGAGCCTTTGCCTCAAAGCGAGCAGCCTCAAACTGAGGCTGTTTGCCTCAAGTCAAGGCTGTTCGGCCTGAGTCGGCTTAAAAGGTGTCGTTCTCGTCGGCTCGATTAGCCGTTGCGAACGAAACGATGTTATTTTCGCTCTTATTCCATGGATATAAAGCCGATTGCGCGTCGATGGGCCTTACTTTTATACTGTTTTTTGACATATATCCCTCATGGTTGCCAGCGTAAAATAGACCTGAGTGCCTATGAGGCATTTTTGATATTCGCTGGTTTGAAGCTGTTATTAGCGTGTGAGTAACGTCTTTTGTATTGTATGTAAATATTTATTGAAACTTACATCTGATGTTCAGGCCGAATACGTCAGCGAGGACATTGATCTCTGAAAAAGTAAAGATTAATTAATACTCATACTAATATTAATTTATTAATAATATCTAATATTATATGTCAATTTATTTTATCAATACAGTCTCTGGTTACCTTTCACAAAAAAATACAGGTAGGGTAGGATTACTATAATAGCAAAACTTAAAGATAAAGATGATAATTTAATATACCCTCGTAAAACCAGTAACATTGTAATTACAACTTTGTCGTGTTGATTATGTATTATGGCGTACATTTTATTTTTGGTATTATGTACTCAAGTGACAAACCTGGGGATTCAGGAGGCCATGCTAAATTTGTAAAGAGATAAGAAATGTTTTTTTGTTTGTAACCTTTGTAGCTACTAAACTGACTAATAAAATACACTAATTCGTTAGAAAGAGTGCCTTCTGTACTTGTACTATTACGGCGGTATCTCATATTCATTAGCCAAAGTAGATTCAATCCTCTTCCGATAGTTATGAGGTTGAACTTGCCTGTCTATGGTATGGCATCTTACAAAGATAATTTTCAATTGTTTTTTTTGTGGGATGGTTCTTAGCTAAATGTGCATTTAGGAGTTATCAACTACGACGGTGGCTTTAATCTATTTCATTCAAGCCAGTACTTACTGTAATCGAAGAGTTCAGCAAGAATGTTGCCAGCCAAACCGGTGATGCCTGTACATTAAAAAAACTCATTAATTATCATCAAAATGAAGTGACCTTCCAGGTTTAACCATTTCAGCTGAACAATTTCTAAATTATTAAGTTTAACATTAAGTTAGCGCTTATTAAATAAATGTACAGCCTTGCTGCTTTACCTCGAATGCCGCTGAGGATTCCACCCAAAACTCCTCCAATGGAACCAACCTGGAAACAAAAAAAAACAGTATTTACTATCGACCCGCCTTCGGTTTCGGTTTTGTGCATCAAACACTGCTGCTTGGGTGCATTTACCAGCCTTTTGGACACGTTGCATTAAGTATAGCGGATATTCCATCATCAGATCAGCTCTTTGATACCATAATGTTGCATCGTCATCTGGTTTACATATGTACTCCAAATTTTAGCCAATACCCTACTCTGGGAATGAAGGCGTGAGTTTATATATATATATATATATTGATTTTATAGGCCACATGCGGGCTCTTTTACACGTTGGTAAGGTTTATACAGTGAATCTACCAGCGCTTCGGTCGCTGTTTCTTAATTAACATAATACATACCACTTTGATTTTGACCTTCAGTATTGTCATATTTCAAAATTCAATCTTTCATTAAATCGCTAAACGAGTTTAAATCAATTTTGGTACGGAGGATATCTCCGCTGTGAAAGCGTAACAGACAAACAAATATTAGTAGGTATGGGTAAACTGAACTTATAATGTATTTAGTTTATTTAGAAATATGACACAACTGAAGGCCAAAATCAAAGTGTCATGTATTATAATAATTAGGAAATAGCGACTCCATGGATTCTAGAACCATGATAGTAATAATATAAACTATAAGGGCTCCTAGTTTAGGAGTTTCTCAATTCGTCGATCCCTGATGACTCACCACGGATCCAGTGGTGATGAGGAACCCAGGTTGGGTGTTGATGTCAGTGGTGGCGTCAGACGACCAGTAGTTGTCGTCTCCATTGGCACCATTGACGAGCTGGATGATCTGTTCCTCATTCGCGGCGAACCCTGACAAGTTAAACAATGCATTAAGTTTATTTCAGAATTATTGCATACTAGCTAAACTTAAGTGGGTGGGGCACATCGCTCGCAGGACTGATGGCCGATGGGGTCAGAAGGTTCTTGAGTGGCGTCCTTGGACCGGGAGATGAGCTGTAGGTAGGCCTCCAACAAGATAGAGTGACGACCTTGTAAGGATCGCGGTAACGCGGTGGATGCGAAAAGCACAAGACCGGTCTGAGTGGAGAGCCTTGGGGGAAGCCTATGTCCTGCAGTGGACGTGTTTCGGGTGACATGATGATGACATACTAGCTACTGCCCGCGACTTCTTCCTCGTAAATTCCAATGACTAAGTATTATTCTTTTAAATTTCCCAGAATGAAAAGTTGTCTATGTGTTAATGTGGGTAAAATCTAACTCCATTCCAAATTTCATCCCAATCTTCACTTCAATCACTTTCTTTCGGTGAACCGAATCAATGATTCGACAATTTGACTTAAGATATTTACCTGGGTAGCCTTCATCATTCAACCATTTGCTGACTGCTGGGATGAATCTGTTGCAGGCTTCAGTACCAACTGTAAAAAAACAATGACTTAATATAATTAAAACAATAGGAAATATTCACGACGTTTTTCACAGCTTCAATAAAAGTTTATTCATGTAACCAACCCAACAAAGATTTGTTCCTATCAAAATCAAATCAAATCAAACATCGTTTATTCGCCGTAATATAGTTACAGGGATCTTCCGAAATTAAAATTAAAACTGCATATTACACCATTGCTGGCGTGCGAATATTTTGCAAGTACAAGCCTAATTATCGAAGAACTCATTTATAGAGTAAAAAGGGTCGGCGCAACAGCCATGCATCTGTCTTAAATTTATTCAAGGGCACTCTTTATTCTAGCAAAACAGAATTTAACATAGAGCTTATCTCTCTGTCTAATTGTTGTCGAATTAGCAGTTTAAAATGCTGCTATATCATCTGTATTTCTCATCTTCATCTTCGTCCGTATTTCTTGGCCGATTTTAATTTTAATTTCACGTTTAGTGACCTCTTTTACGGTAATTTCATATTTGGTTGAGAAATGCGATTTAAAAAATCGCTGCTTCTATTATTGTAACTTTTTTATGTTTTTCTCACCTCTCACTTTACTCTTAGTACAAACAGCCACACACACAACAGCCCATTAAAGACAGAAGTGAGAAAATGTAGAAAGAGATAAATAGATTTCACATAAAAATCTCATGTGCACGACAGAGACAGTTTCTCTCTGTTTACCTTCATTGGTCACTCAGCTGTGTGGATGATTGTACTCTTACAAGAATAATTAATTGTTTCTATTACCTCCTCTAGCGTTGCTGTTGCCTACGGCTCCGAGCAGGTAGCTCACTGTGGATAAAAAGACGGTGAAATATATGAAATAATTAAAAAAATATCGTCGGTGACACTGCTAAACCGCGTTACTAACAATTTTGTGATAGAGCAAAATAAACCTTAAGTTATTATTAAAAAGGTGCATTTTGGTCCTTATCAAAAAATTGACTTACGCGGATTTGCTGTTTCACCGTCGATAATGCAAGTTGATATGCAAACGCTAACCGATTGAATCGTAGAATACGACCAAAAACCGGTTATACATAACGTTAAAAAACTTTTTTCTCTCCTGGATAATACATTTTTACATATCTACATTCTATTATATATTAATAAAATAAAAAAATATGTTACTTACGGTGTGTGAAGATAGTGATAAGAATAGACTTGTCCCATTTTCCAGCTGAAATAAAAATAATATTTTTTGAATTAATATTAATGAATTCAAAAATAATATGTTTATGGTAAATTTAACTAAATTGTGGTTACTGAATTATCAACAACTTTTTTCAAGTTGTAATTCTGTAGCTCTGCCTAGCCCTCTCTGGGATTACAGGCGTGAAGGTATGTATGTAACTATTATACCAAAAATGCTTTATTATTTAGCGATAGACAAATTGACAAATCAACAAAATTGCTAAGAATTCGTGTATAATCCGCACCACGGAAAAAGAACCAAGATGGCGGGTTCCGCGCAGGTAGCAACGCGTTCGCTATGGTAACGCGCGTTTCCCTTACACCTACCAAGTACCCATAGTCTGTGTCAATTTATATTGCCAAAGATGTAAACATTAGCACTGTTTGACACATAACCTCAAATATGAATCAAGCGTGTTTTTATTTTGAATAACGTACAGTTAGTAGTTATTTAATTTTAAAGCCTCACTTTATCTATAAAATCACGTGAATTTCGAGTAATAATGGAAAATTGGCTCGATTGGTTGTCAATCTTTGACAATTTAAATTGGCGCAGACTTCCTATTACAGTTAGGGGCATTCCCGGTTAACCACCTCTAGGGTGATATTCGTTTGCGCGTTCGACGCGTAACGACCTGAGCGCTGTAGGATTATCTATCAGTAACGAACAAGCCATTTTCTTTAGTGGCCGACCGCGATTGTCCCTGACAAGCCTAGAGCTCAGGAAAATACTGAATTGGGATAGACCAAAAAAATTAACTCACAGTTTTTAGATTCTAATAAAAAAAAAAGTAATTTTAAGAGACTTATTTCGTTAATCTTGTATTTGACCCGATAATTTTGTTTTAATAATCTTGATTTATTCAGCAGACATTTTATGGATGACATGATTATTTTAAATTTGAGTTGGCATTTTCTAATAAATAACAACAATTAAATGATATCTAATGATTAAAAGTGATTATAATAGTGTAATAAAACATGCTATTTCAAGCGGTTTTCGCCTAACCCCTAAGATATACCTAGGAGGGCTTCAAGCCGAAAACGAAAGTCAAACAAAGGTCAAATATTATTTTGTCAAAATGTCCGAAAAAGATAAATATTTCGAAAAAGAAGAAACGCAGAACGGCTTTAAAACCCTATTCCTCGAAATGGTATTCAAAGAAGAGTAATTTAAAAATATGAACAATGCCAATTATTGTCCCTCGATATTTGTTTATTTTGTGAACTTACCTTCAACAACTTGCGACAAAGTCAAACAGGATCTAAACAGGACCGTCCGCGAATCCGTCGCGGTGGAGCTGATGCCTGGAACAAGAAAGAAAAAAAATTACCTCACGACTTTATACATATACTAACACAATGGAAGAAATTGACAGAATAAATGAAATGATTATTGAAATATTTATTGAATTTTCTGTAAATTGGGTTTTTTACAATAAGTATTCAAATATAAAAGTAAAATAACAATACTAATTCTTCAATATTATCATTATTTATGCTTGTGCCCGAAGGGCAAACTGAGGAGTTTATGGGCGGGGCAATGCCGTAACTATTCCATCCATATCTCAGGCGCATGGTAAATTCATCGGACAGGGCCCTTCCTTTAACTTTTATTAAATAGTACATTATAGGCCCGCAATAATTGCCGTTCCTGCCGAGGCACATATAGTGCTTTCCTCAAAAGTCGCAAGAAAAAAAATGTGTTGGAGTAAAATCTTCATCCCTCATTTTTTGAATTGCATACAAGCAGAAACTTCTCGTGAAAAAACCACCACTCTTTTACTACCTTTATGTTTATGACAAGGAGAAACGCAAGCTTTTTTAGAAAAAAACTCAAGCTATTCCAGACACAGATAAAAAGTTACGTTTCGAATAAAATATGGATATAAGACTTGTGCCCTCATTTTATTAGGCCGTTTTCACTTTTATTAAAGTTACAAACTAGATAACAATGAAATTTGTGTGCAACATTGCGGGCTTCTGTAGCTGAACTGTCTGTAAACTATGTACTTCGCGTCTCAGTATGGAGTTAGTAATGTCAACTTTTCCGGTCATTTTTGAGAAAAAATAAATAAATATTAGGCCTTTCGGACCTTACCTTTGGAGGTAAAGATCCGGACACAAACCTAACCTAACCTTCCTCGTTCCCTTACCCCTGTTTCCGGTGTATTTTGAGATGTAATCTTCAACTTGTCTACGGCAGTTTCTGAGTCCGAAGGCACGAATGGTATCCTGGGTGGAGTAGACCTCCTGCTTTACGAAGAATTGGTTGTTCCACCCTGGTCTGCAGACTCCATATCCCTCTGGAAACACAATTTGGTTAAACCTCAACTGAAAAGTGTCTACTGCAAAAAATGTCATTGTGGCAGGTGGTCTACATTGCTGGTTTAGACTGTTAAGGGCACACTATGATATTATAAATACGCAGCAATGTGTCTCGTGTCATTTGCACTTCCGAACATTACCGATGAATGTCGAGAATTGCCGAGTGCCAAGGTCCATAGGATTAATATCGAACTGTACATACACAGATAAACAGACACACAAACAAGTAAAAATACGTACTGTTAGTGCCCAAGAAGCAGAGCACAATCTTCAGAAGACCAGCAACGACTGTAATAGAAGATTCACAATGAGAAAATGATTATTTATTAAAATTTATATTAGATAATATTATAATAAACAAAACTTACTTCGGACGAGAAGAGATCCCACTGGAAAATAAATAAAATAATTAATAAGGGTATAAAAGATTAAATATATTTATCATGTTTTAATTGCTTTATTTTAACATCTTTTATTTTGTAAGATTCTCTGGAATATATCGCTTGTCAGCAATAAGACCGCCTATTGACTGCGTATATAATGTCCCTATTAATTTTCTTTTTTTTATCAATAATAGTATTATGCAACTGTTACATAATGAAGCCTCTTGTGATTCTCTTGTGTTTGAATTGTTAACATTGTAGCGGTTTTAATTATTTGTATTGGGCAGTCGACTACAAAGCATGTATCCCCTTTTACACCTTATTCCATTGATATAAGGTATAAAAGGGGATACGGGACTTTGTTGCTGACCGTACCTACTGTATTAATGATACCAAATTTGGCCCTCATAAGCCAAAAGGCGATATCTCAAACTCAATAGCCAGTCTCTCTCCCGTTAACCTTATTAAAGGTTGCAATTGCTACGAAGTTTGGTCAGAGATGCCGCCATTTGTCTAACATGTTTCCAGGGCCTACTCGGTAAAACTACATTGCCTTTGACAATCATATTATCAACGTTACAATAGCGACATCACTTGACATGACAATAATGGGGGCAGAATTAAAAACAATACTATAATATCTCAAAAACGGTTAGCTCTGAAAATGCCTTCGGGTTTGTAGTTTATACCTCTCTATTTTATGAAGCCGACCGACTTTACGCGAACCCGAATGCCTTTTCAAGACGTGCTCTGTACTTACAGAGCGACAGCTTGGGATTGTACTTGTCTCTCACTCTCTCTCATACGCTCCTATTAAGAGCTGTCTTCAATACTTACATCCAGAGACAGTGGCATCCAAAAGTCCACCCAAACCAAGCAGAACTGTAAAAGAAAACTACTTTTAGAACATTCTCAATAAACTCGTATAAATTCCGTAGAGAGTTAACGTTATTAATTTAAACCTTATGGCACAATACACATAATAGGTACCAGTCCACCAATTTTTTTTTAAATTTTTTTTTTGGCATGGGAAGGCAATCGAGCACACAGGCCACCTGATGGTAAGTGGAAACTGTGACCCATAGACATTCGCATTCACAAGACTACAAATGCACTGCCAACCCTAAGGATTAAGATGGAATACCTCTATGCTAGTCACCAATGGTCTAAACAAAACAATTTCACATTGGTGTCAATTAATTTGAATGTAACTATAATGTTATTGAAATTTACGTTTTTTTTTTTTTTATAATATGTTTTTTTTACGACTCAAGTTGTAACATGTACCTATATTTGGTAGGGTGCTAGGGTACTATAAATTAAAGAGATAAGTACCTAACTATTTTATTTACTTACTCTTGACTCCAAGGGTGATGACGTCTTCGAAGGAGTTGATAACTGTAAAACAAAACGCCAATAAATACATCCATTGAATTAATATCCAAGTTATATTTATAAAAGAAAGTCAAAAAGTACGAATTATCTATATATTCAAATATACAATCATCACGCTAAATATATGTAAACATATACCTATTATCAATAGCAATAGGGCGTGTAGATATTTCGGGAACGTATATGCAGCGTGTTCCAAAGATACCAAAAAAAAAAAACAGTCTTGACAGCTTACTAGGGTTGACATCTTTTTAGGGTTCCGTACTCAAAGGGTAAAAACGGGACCCTATTACTAAGACTCCGCTGTCCGTGTGTCCGTCTGTCCGTCTTTTTTTTATACCACGACGGTGTCAAACAAGCGTACGTCTGTCTGTCACCACGCTGTATCTCACGAAACGTGATAGCTAGACAGTTGAAATTTACACAGATGATGTGTTTGTGTTGCCGCTATAACAAAAAATACTAAAAACAGAATATAATAAATATTTAATTTTACTAATACAAAAAACGTGATTTTTTATAAATAATGCGACTAGCACTTTTTTTTGGTATTCTTGTAACACATTGTCTATTTATGACAAAACCTATCTACTTACCGAACTTGACGATATCATCGATAAGGTTGACAGAAAGTCTTACGACACCTTGAAAGAAAAAGACACATTTAATAATACAGTATAGATTGTTAACAAGGAGATGAAAGTGATCAATAGGGGAGAATTCATTATCTTTTTGACAGCTTCAATTAAACCTATTTTATGTAGCGAACAGTTGAGAAAAAAACCTTTTTTTAATAGCTAACAAAAGTTTGTACATATACACCGTGTTTTTTTTGATTTACGATAACTTCGGCATATTACTAGGTACATCCATAGAAACTAGTTGGTAGATTAGATTTTTAAATATTGCAAAAAAAATGAAAAAAACTGTTTAGAACAAAGTTATTAAATGTTGTATCTTTGGTCATTCTAAAAGGGCCTTTAGAGTTAACTCATAGACCTCATAGTCAGTGTCAAATACGTCAATGTTGGCGTGACATACACAGACAGTTAAGAGCCTTTTAGACCAGTTCAACGTAATTAAATGATTAAATTTAAAAATTAAATATCTTTAAAACCAGAATCAGTTATCATTTGTCTATCTTCGGGAAATTAACTTTATTTGACCTAAAGAACGTTCCCTTAAAGTTATCGTAAATCAAAAAAAACACGGTGTATATTGCTAGCAAAACCGAAATTAACATTTAGTTTATACGGGCGACGTGTTACATGACATGACGTAACAAAACATATCGGATTTCCCTGTCTAACGGCTGTCTAGACAGCAGTTGAAAATGCTTGTATCATTCCTACTTATTTCTTAGCCGATTTTAAGTTTAATTTCACTTTTGGTTCTCTCTCTCTATCTCTTTTGCGGTATTTTCATATTTCATATTCCCTATTGAATATTTCGCAGTTACTAACTACCTAGTTGGTTTCTAAGTTCTGTTACTAAGGTTGATGCAAATAAAACTAACTTATGTTTATTTTTTAATTTCAATATGTATAAAAATTAAAAGCTTAATAATATATACATTTTGAAAAACAATTAATCTCATTTGTTAGTTTCCGCAATTCCCGATACGATCTTTTAACATTCACAGCCGGCATCGATGAAATTACGCATGACTTTTCAGTAAATTTCATTTTTTGAAATCGCTTAAAAGTTAGTCTTTGTTTTCCAAAGAACTTTTTTTGTATAATATTATAAAAAAACCTATCTCTGTATATGTTTAGAGACCAAAATTATATTTCTCAACATGACTTAATTCCAACTTATGAAGCAAGAGATTTGGTGTGTTTTCGTATTTCTGCAAAATCATGTGAAATCTTAAAGTCGATTTAATGAGTCATCAAGATTGACCGGTGTCCAAGCGGATCTTTAGTTGCTTTGAATACATTCGTATCAGAATTTAAAGCTAGAAGTCTGTTCAATATGTCACGCAAATTTGAACTCTCTACAGGAACTCTTACAAAAGTTGGGGCCGTTATCAGTATCATCGTCGTGCGTGATTTTAACTATGATTTTATCGTCCGAAATGGGAATACTTCAAGCTCGTACATCAAATAATTGCAATAGTTTAGAATACATTATTTTTATTATTATTCTATATAAATCAAAGTTTTGATTAATATACAGGTTTATGCAAAACTGCTTAATTTTTATTTTAAATTGTAATTAATCTCAGTAACAGAACTTAGCAACCGACTAGGTATGTAGGTATAGATCGCGGGTACGCAATGTATGCGAAAAGCACAAGACCAGTCTGAGTGGAGAGCCTTGGGGGAGGCCTATGTCCAGCAATGGACGTCTTTCGGCTGACATGATGATGATTATGATGTATATATATTCTACTTACCGACGAGTCCTCTCAAGAGGTTACCGATGATTTGTCCAAGGCCAAGGTTGACAGTTACCTAAAAACAATTCTCTATTATAAACAACTATATATGAAAAGCTTTATTAAGGTTTAAGGAGAGATCCAGGCGGGTCGAATGCCTGGGGACCAAAGTCCATTGGGATGAGGTTGGAAGTGGTATATATCAACCGCCTGGAGAAACTTCGTTAGCGCGATGTAGAACACTTTAATTCCGGTTTCTGACGCTAGGGGCGCTGGCAAGTTGGTTGATACAAGTTCTCGCTAGATGTCGCTAGGTCGCCTAACCAGCCTTTAAGACTGTGCGTTGAATTGCCGTTTACAAGTGACAGTAATGGATGTCGCCAGTAGAGCTCAGAGCCAAGTTCAAGGGGGTAGCAGGAGAGGGGAAGAGAGAGTGCACAACACAGCTAGTCGTGTAGTACAGTCAGTCGCGTCGTTGAGTGAGAGTATTGTTCACACTGTAGACACCAGGCGTAGAGGTATGACAGAATTCTAGTAGTGCACAGTGCGGGTGGTCTGGCTTGCTGTGAGACTGTATCATACTATGTGTATTTGTGTGTGTGTTAGCGCGATGTAGAACACTTTAATTGCGCTTTCTGACGCTAGGGGCGCTGGCGAGTTGGTTGATACAAGTTCTCGCTAGATGTCGCTAGGTCGCCACAGTATAACTCTGGTAGATTATGAAGAAGTATATAGAGTTCTTTAGGTCAGTTTGCGTGAGGCCCTAGGTCCTGTCGCGTCCGTCATTCGAAGGTCATTTGTAACTAAATCGAGAGAGATTTTCTTAGTAGGGCCTCCGGTATTTTTTGTTCTTACCCCAGTCTCAGTTTGTGCGTTGGCGTCGATTTTACCCCATGGTGCGTTGTCTCCATCGCCATAAGTGATTTCTTCTTGGATGTCGCTCCAGTCACCAAAGCCTAAACAAAACAAGGGAAAAATAAGTGTCTGTCAATTTTTTTTTTTGTCTATTGAAATTTTATTTTGCGGTCAAATGAACGAGACTCAGTGAGTCTACGTTACGGCTACGTCGTCAGACCAGCTCATAGACACCATAATATTAAATTGACATCGGGTTTTTCAAATACACTCTCAGTTACAATATAGTTATATATAAATGGAATTTACATGTTAATTTTACCATCTAACAATATTGCACTGTCCATGACAATTTCCGCAACCAGTGGGCATGCGCAACATGCATTCTAAAAACGAAAACGATCATCGAAATCAAAGAAAATCTATAGAATCGTAAGCTGCCGGACGGTGGCGTCAAGCGATTACGTAAATTCCATACATTTTGACACTTGTCGAAAGTCATTATCGTAGAATGCATTTGGTCTAACGCAATCACGACCGCTCCAACAAGCCGAACAGAGCGGTGCCGCGCTTGAATCGATCCGTGAATGTCAAAACTGTAGCGTTTAAAAGTACTTGGTGCGGTCCGTTGGATTTCCAAATGGACGGAAAGCCAGCTTGACGCGCAATCCGAATGGAATCGCGAATGTCCAAATGCAACGTTGGAACACGCCACGCCTCCGCGCCAAGCCAAATGGCGTGTCTGGCTGCCATTTTCTAATCAGTTTAACAGTCTGCTCTGTGACGTCGCCCCGTTGAGGCGTGGCGTGGCGCCCCGTGAATGTCCTCAAAATATTACGCCCATCCAGTTGTATACACTCCATCTGTCGCCGTGACAAACGGCGCGTCCGTGAATGTTTACATTACTTATTTATATCTTACTTTTGCATTTAGCTGCTAGAAGATACTTGTTGGCGATAGGGATGAACTTCTTGGAGAAGGTAAGACCAGCTGGAAAAAAGAGCATTAGTTTTAATTTTGAGTCAAGCTTCCTTGCAGATTTTTTACAAAACGTTCAATTGCTTATTAAAACCAATCTGTGATGGGTGCAATTCTGAACAAATTAGCAGTTATTTTCAGTTGTGTATAAAAAGCTTTATTCAATTTTACTTACATCCTCTTTGACGGCTGTTTCCGATTAATCCGAAGAAAATGGTAACTGCAAAAAAAATTACATGTTATCTACACAATATAAGTACACTTAGGTTCCGGGGTGTCTTTGTGGGTTGTCTTACTGCATTTTTTTTAAATACATACATATACATACCTTCACGCCTGTAATCCCAGAGTGGGGTAGGCAGAGCTACAGAATTACCTACAACTATAAAAACTTGTTGATAATTTTAAAATATTTATCGATTTATTAGTTAAACGGTTACGTATGTTTTATAAAAAAATGAATGTTACTGTTTGAGAAAAAATAAATTGAGTAAATTGGGACAAACGATACAGTGTAACTGAATGTCGACCTTATGACATGACCAGAATATTATAAGATTTCGATATATGTAAATTATTGGATACTGAAACTGTATTTAAAGTAGAAAATCATACTCACACTTGCGCATGCAGTAAGTAAGGTCGTCGTTTACAAAGACGTAGCGTCCATCTGGAAAAAAAATCTTATTGTAACTTTGCAATAAATGGTTAGAAGTATTTATTTACCATTAAAAAAATACAGTATTTTCGTGATTTAGCCTTGAGTATCTAACGTTCAATTCCCAGGTAAAATATCTTAAGCTCTAACTGAGATGCATTACGCTAACTAGCGTTTCTATTCGTTTCATTTTTTAACCAATCGTGTCGCTGGTAGATCACGTGACTCTTCGTATCACGTGACGCGATTGGTTTAAAAACGAGACGAATAGACACGCTAGTTTGCGGAATGCTGTACTGGCAGTTAAAGTTATCACATTCCTTTTGTCTTAAAAAGAAATAATAGAGCTATAATTTATGTGACCGATAAATGTGTGATCCGATCATTTCTAATCTGTGGTCGCGGACCACATTTTCCCCATACTGACAATGGGTGAATGAATATGAATTCCAGTGATGTATCAGCTTGTTACGTTAGCATTGTATGTCACCTGTCACGTATAGTCAAGGTGGTGAAATAGAGGAATGGTCATCGACTTTTTCATGGCATTGGGAAGGCAAACTAGCACACAGGGCGTCTATTCTCGGTGGTTATAACGATATCGTCTTTGACCTGTTATGGTATTGTTTTGACGTTATCAAGGCGTTGACAATACGGTAATAGATCAAAGATGATATTGTTTTTACCGCCTATAATTTGGGGACGGGTGTCATTCGCAATCCATAATATTGTTTGTATCATCTTCTTATATAATAAAAATGAATCGCTAAATGTGTTGCTAAGCGCAAAACTCGAGAACGGCTGAACCGATTTGGCTGATTTCTTTTTTGGTGTGTTCGTCATTGTCAGGATAAGTTTTTTATGAAAAAAATAATTAAAAAATCCAACGGGGAAGTCAGAAATTTGCAGCGGGGCGAAGCCGCTGGCGGCCCGCTAGTTTCGCATAAAATCGCATAACACCTTTTAGACTGACATTCCAGAATTTAATAAACGTCTTAAGGTTAAGGTTATTTTTTATAATAATTAAAATTAAAACCCTTTCTATATTATATTGTATAAACCGTTTTAGGTCAAACGATTTTATGCGAAATGATACAATTTGCGAAAAAGCCGTTTATTGTTATGGATTCCGATATAGAGCAATCTGAGACACATTCCTCCGGTAAACTGCAAAACCGCTTAAGTAAAATTTTAAATAACAAGCAAAATGCACCTTTTTAATAAGACAGTAAAGTTTATTTTGCTCTATCATCAATTTGTTAGTTACGCGGTTTTACAGTATAACCGACGATTTGCATTCTCAAGACCGCAAATCTCCAAGCGTGAGGACTAAGATGGACATGCCCTATGCTAATAATTTCAGTGATTAAACGATAAGATGGTGGTAGCGAATCGGACGGACACAAGGACCTACCAACACTAACATAGCCTAAGGATACAAACAATACGCGCGGTGCAAGCAAAAATAGACTTTGAGTCAACGGCCGAAGCGCTTTAACTTGGGCTATATTCATTGTGTTCTGATATTCCTAAAGTTTTTAGACTATGTGAAGAATCATACACGTAAAAAAAGGCGGAATGCGGAGATGTGGTGGACGGAAAAGAAAACAAACGACAAGATTTTGAAGATGGTGAATGAAAAGAAAACAAAATAATAAAATTTGTAAACAAAGAGGAAAGATGACGGGACGCTTAATACGGCAGTACTTTACTAAGATATTGGAGAAGTTGAAAAAAAGAAAGAGGAAGAATAAGGATTACTAACTTTAGCCAAATATTAGTTTAGTCCTAGTTAAAAACTGCTCGAGAAAAGAAAAAAGTGCCAATCACTCCACCGAAAAGAGCCCTGGCTCTTAAGTTTAATAAATAAATGATAAAAAATAATTCCCAGGGGCGACGGGAAGAGGGTAAACCACTCCGCTTTGCTGCCACGCTATTGGTTCGTCAGTAGACAACATGCGCAATCATACCCCCTCCACTTTTCCCTCCAGGTTTAAGAAAGTCCTTTTTACACATTATCTTAGTTCTATTTATTTTTTTAAGTTAAGTATTACATATTTAATTTCTATGATATATACCCACATAATGTAAACCAAGACTCACGGATCCCACAGTCAAACTGTAAAAACAGTTTTGTGGGACATTGTATTAAAACAAAATTTGTCAACATGTCATAATAAATAAATAAATAAATAAAAACAACTAGGCGCTGGGATCTCTTTTTACGAGTGTTGCCCTATATAAGGTGCCTAACAAATTAGATACCGATATTTTTACAGCACTCGGCTCTCGGACTAGATTTAAGTATAAAACATTTAAGGTTTTATGGTAGTTTTTGGAAAAAAATAGGGAAACAACTTTGTTACGTAAAAACACCCTGTTAATTAAATAATTAATAGTCACTGAGTAAGACCTCTGAACATCTTGTAGAACGTCTTAACAATCACTTGACTGGCCACTTCACGTTGATAAATGAAATACTTAAATGTCGATGTCATGATAAATACTTTAAATAAATTTATCAAAGGCTAGGTAGTCAATAACCTCAGTTTTCCCGCAAATCTGGAGATAATCATAATATATGACAAATAACTGTTTACTTGATAGTGTTAAATGCAACATCTTATCAGTTAATTACAATTACACACGAAGATTCATAATGTTTAGACACAATTTTAATTTCTCTTTTTAGTTCGGTAAATGAAAACAAAAAAAAAACATAGTAAAAGTTTTCTTACTTTATATTTAGAGTTACTTGTTTCGATGTAAGGTACCATCTCTTAAAATATCGGTATCTAATTTGTTAGCACCTTATATTCGATTCGGCTGTATACTTACTGATGTAGTCATCGAGTTTGATTGACATTTCAATGGCCATTTTGAACACGCCGCGCATGGATCCCCGGAGGCCTTTAAGTCCTGTGGAAACAAAACGTCACATAAATGAAAAGGCACCGAGAATACAAATGACAATCTAGAAGTTTATTTGGGAATGCATCGATCGACTTGTTCGGGTATTAAGGGGCCGTATTATAACCTGATCTCAACTGTGTGTCAAAAATGACAGTTTTATATGGCTTGACGTTTACTTTGACGTATCTTATTTTTATATATATCGATATTTTTAATTGCAGTTTGAGCTCCCTAAAGAGATCTTTTACTTAAATTTAAGTTGAAGTGTACTTAGTTTGTTTAAGTTATTGTATTTGTATTTGTGTGTGTGTGCGTGTGTGTGTGGTGTGTGTGTGTGTGTGTGTGTTTGTGTGTGTGTATATCTATATATTTATTGTTAACATGTTAGTATAGATTGTAGTGACCCTGCCTGCAACGCCGGCGGTCCCGGGTTCATATCCCGGTGGGGGCGGATATTTTTGGATGGATGTGGGTATTTGTTCCAGAGTCTTGGTGGTTTTACATTTAAATATGTTTATCTCTTTATAAGTGAGTTTAACGTTGTTCAAGTACTCATATAACGGGCCTTCAGCTGATTAGGGAATAGATCAATGTTTTGTGAGGGACTCGTTTTTTTTTTTTGTATATACATAATATTTAAGTTTTAATTTATGTACCTAATCTCGAACATTGTTAGCGTTAAGTATGTTGTCAAGTACCTGTGACCTCTGACTTTTGATTAAGTTCCCAGTATAGATACTTACTTGTAATATTGAGTTTTGCTTGCTCATGTTAAATTAGTTTTTTGTTTGCACATGTACAAGTAATTAATGGAATTTAGTACCAACTATGTATTAATTAAGGAAACTGTAGGTCTAATTTTAGTTTCTTAGTTTGTGTTCATGTTTGTATATGACCGTTGGTTTCTTAATAAATAAATAAATAAATCTTGCTTGTGACGGGCATCTCAGCCAAGATGTGTTTGTTAATACGGCCCTAAATGTACTGGATTCCAGGGCCTTTATCCTCGGCCTAGCCTTTTATGGTATTGTTATTAAATCTACCGCTATTACTGTCTAGTAAATAAGCGCTAACAAAACTTTGATTATATGATAACAGGTCAAAGAGGACATGGTTTTTGCCGGCTAGAATTTCGGCCCACTATACATCGGCCTGGATGGAGGATTTGAACCATATTAGAATGCAATAAGGTGAATAAGTGGATACATCTCTTCGTAGTCGAAAGGACTTAAATAGAAATTATGGTTACCCATAATTTTATCGAATTTTACTTCGATCGAAAGCTATTTTATGCTGAAACCATGATGGTTTTCAATGTATCTTAAACACTAATTACGTGGGTGAGGTAAAGTTAGACATAAAGTGGCTACAAAAAGAATATACTCGTGCGGCGAAACGTATCATACGTTCGTTGAAAGATGTCGGATCTATACTCAATCGGTTTAGGTAGGTACTTAAATAAATGTAAACAAAAAAATCACGTGACATAGTTGGTCAGCCAATAGGAGCCGAACATTGATACGTCAAAGCTCGACGGAACAGTTTGATTGGCTGATGATCAGAGCCTCGGGTTTGGTTTGTTTACATTTATTTAAGTACTGACATAGCCCGAAGAATAACTAAACTGAAGTGGCAGTGGGCGGGGCACATCGCTCGCAGGACTGATGGCCGATGGAGCCAGAAGTTTCTTGAGTGGCGTCCGCGGACCGGGAGACGAGGTGTAGGTTGGCCTCCAACAAGATGGAGTGACGATCTTGTAAGGATCGCGGGAACGCGATGGATGCGAAAAGCACAAAACCGGTCTGAGTGGAGAGCCTTGGGGAAGGCCTATGTCCAGCAGTGGACGTCTTTCGGCTGACATGATGATTTAAGTACCTAAACAGTTTGAGTATAATCTACTTCAATCCTCGAAGGTTATATAAGTTTCGTCGGTTACTCCAAAAGTTAGCCAAGTGTCAAAATTTCCCACGAAACTTTAAATATTAACTCGTAAGTACCTTTTCCTTTTGAGCATTTGTTAAGGGTGAGCTGCACCTGCGCCTTGACGTCAGTCAGGCCGCACAGCCTGATGAGAGCCTGGATGTCTGCGGCAGCGACGGCCTGCACTCCGAACTTGGTGTTCAAGCTTATAGGGCAGATTGAGCTGGATCCTGCAAACGAAAATTGGGTCAAGTCTGGCGATTCTACAGTTTCGGACACAGTGAAAAATGGTCGCTTCCTACAAGATTGTGATTGTTGTTGATCTTCGTGATTCCATACAAGCTTATCAAAACCAAGATTTTAGTTGGATTGCTAACGGACCTGTTGTCGGCTTTGGTTCATGTAAGTAATATGATAACTATTGTATTAATTTATTGCCAACTAAGAGAAAATCGGTCTTGGTTGGCTCTCATTTTTAGGTTTCCGTACCAGAATGGCAACAAAGGAACCCTTATGGTGAGACTTCGGTGTCTATCTGTTTTTCTCAGAAACTATATAGAAGCTTGAAATTTGGCATGGTTGTGTAACTTGCTAGCTCGCATCTTTTTTTAGCTGTAAAAAATGAAATTATTTTAGTAAATATTTGAAAATGGGATGTCATATGAAAGGACTCAGTCAGCACATTTCAAAACTTTTTTTTATAATTTTCCGTGACTTACTTTTTGATTTATAGCCAAAAATTTACAAATAATTACCGTCCTCGTGGCAGCCCTTGTGGCAGCTCGTGACGGCCACAAGGGCCTTCGCCATGGTAGCCACTAGTGGCCTAATGTGCTGCAGCTCTCAACTGGTTAAGTGTTCTTATGATAATGCTTACCATAACCTCTGTAGCAGACGAGGATCCTGTAGAAGACCAGGAAGAGCTTGGCAATCAGGTTACCCACTGTGGAACAAAATCAGGTAATCAGGTCGATTTAAATTTAAAAAACTCATACTTAATTTCTTAGCCCCCAAAACTAAGCTCTAGGCTTGTACTAGATATAAATAAACAGGGTGTCCCAAAAATAGCACGTCACAGTGAAACCAGAGATTCCCCAGCCTCAGATGAACCAAACCAGCCTAACATGCCCTCAGTAAAAGTTGCACCGTTTTCAAGTTATACCAATTAAAAGTTTTTTCCAATTTCTCACCTCTTTTGACATTGCAAGTGCCCGCATTTACTGGGATAGCTTTAGAATTTAGTTTTTTTTATTTGAACGCTTTCATGGATAGTTAATTAAGATGATAGAAGCATTTTGATGCAAAAAAAATGTATACGTGCAGTAGGTAGTGCTATGTTTGACGACAGCTGTAGACCACTTTTCCAAAAATTTAAAGTTCTCCCCTTAGCCTCTATGTATATTTAAAAAAATTGTCTATTTACCAAAAACCATCCAGATTATTTTAAGAGGCGCGACAAAATGTTCGCAGGAGAGCTACGTGCGCAGTACAAAAATCTACTATTCATTTCATTTCATTTCATTATTATACAGGGTGGCCCATTTAGATCGGTCAGTATGCGCTGTCTGTAAGTCTGTAACTATAAGACGTACAAAGATCTGTTCTTAGGAACCATATCATCGATTTTAGTGGCAAGACTGGCAAGAAAAAAGCTCACATAGACAAAAAAAAATACTTTCGGATCGACAACGATATAAATTAAATACATAGAAAACATCAAAGACTTAGAAAGAAATACTCGTGCTCATCGTACAAATATTTGCCCTTACCGGGAATCGAACCCGGGACCGTTAGCTTCGTAGGCAGGGTCACTACCGACTAGGCCATACTAGGCAAGGTTTAGGTTAGGTTAGGGTTAAGTCCTATAAGTAGTTGTACCTATACACAATAATAGTTTTATCGTAGTAAATTATCGTTTAAAAACACTTACATGCATTGATCGAAGCATCTACGACGTCGCCAAGTCCAAGGATTACTGTGATAAAAAAAAAGTTAGAATATGAACTACCTAAATAGCAACTAAAATATATCGTCAATGTATTTAGTCAAACATCCAAGTATTAAATTTAGTGTAGGTACATCACTGTAAAATTCATTATATTTATTCTATTTTCTCTATGAAATATAGTTATTTATTTATATACTAAATTAATAATCACTCCGAAAAACCATGTCAAAGGAAAAAAAAACTTAAATAAAATAAGAAAATATAATAATTACCTTGTAGCGTCCAATAAATAAGGTTATCAAAGCTTTTGACCTCTGAAAATAAACAGATTTTCATTAGGCGTTTTAAACTTAATTTGTTTTTCTTTTACTAAAAACAGATGCGGGCAAGCAAGTTATACAACTATGCCAAATTTCAAGTTGATAGCTTCTATAGTTCTGATATCGTCCGTGATACTGCAAAACCATGTAACTAACAAATTTATGATAGAGCAAAATAAACCTTACTCTCTTATTAAAAAGGTGCATTTTGCTCCTTATTTAAAATGTTACTTACGCTGTTTTGCATTTTCACCGACGATATGTTCCTTATTTACCATTTTAGTACGGAACCCTACCTTACCTTGACTTCGGTGTCTGTCTGTATGTCACAGCAGTTTTTCTCAGAAACTATAAAAGCTATAACTTGCTTACCCACATCTGTTTTTACTAAAAAAATATGTTTTTTTTTTTATTTGAAAAGGGGCCGGGAATCGGGGGGGGGGGGGGGTAAAGAATGAAAGTGATTTGATTATAGCAAACGGGGTGTTATATGAAAGGACTCAGTCTGCAAATTTCAATTTTTTTTATATGTATAATTATCCGTCTCGTACTTTTTGATTTATAGACAAAAATATACAAAAAATACCGTTCCCCTCTCCTTATCTAAGAAGTTAATGGGCCAAAAAATCTCAAGAAGTCCTGATTTAAAGATATTTACTTATTTTTTACGCAAAAAATAAAATGAAGTTGAAGTTGGAAAAAAAACTGTATTAAAATTAAGGCTAGTAAAAATGGACCTTATTGCATTTCCAACCATATCATCTTAAATACCCTCAATGCGGGACTCTGACTCGCACTTGACCGGTTTTTTTATCCCCCGAGCCCCGAAGCAAAAAGAGAGGTGTTAACGTCTGTGATAGGAACAGAGAAAATAGTGGTTTAAAAGAAGATGTAGTGTCAAGGATTAATAAAGGAACGCTAATGTGTTTTGGTCACATTTGGAGTAAATGAGAATGTTGAAAGTGGAAGGCTAAGGCGAACGTTCCACGTATTAAAAAAGGGCCAGGTCTGGAGACTCGGGAGTATAGATGAATTAGCGAGAGCGTGGAATTGCATAGGTTAAAGTCACCAGTGGTCATCCAGAGACCAGTTGTCGACCTTATAATGAGTGCGAAGAGTGGTAAATATATCTTTCGTACTCTTCCCACTCATATAGGCAGAGGCTGACTACTGGTTTCTGGCTGACCACTGGTGACTTTACCCTATGTAGTGGTAATGTGTGTGTTCTTTTTTTAATTTATATTTGAAATTGTGCAAATTGTGGTTACTGAATTATCAACAACTTTTTAAGTTGTAATTCTGTAGCTCTGCCTAGCCCACTCTGGGATTACAGGCGTGAAGGTATGTATGTATGTATATTTGAAATTTCCCTTTACTAGTACTATCAGCATAAAAAGAGGTTTGTAATAAAATAATTATATTTAAGAAGAAAATTCAAAAATAATGTCAGTGTCAAATTAGAAATATTATTTACGTTGTGCGTATATTTTAACGGCTGATTTTATTGTATTCTTACAATTCTTAAAACAATTCAATTGTTTTAAAACTCTCTGGGCCCGTACGATTGTAAGTTGCACAGTTTTTAACAACTATGGCAGATAATAGGTCTGATTTGGTAGGGAAATTATTTTGAACTGTTATAAATATTTGGAACTTGAACTGATGAAAAAAATAAATTCACCTTCTTTCTCCTTCTTCTCACATCTATAGGTACCCTAAACCGATGCACGTGTATGAAGGGACTTATGAGTGTGGAGGAAGCGAGGGAACTTTACCCCTACTAGAAAGAGGGGTTTTTTTTTATGGCATAGGAAGGCAAACGAGCACACAGGCCACCTGATGGTAAATGGAAACTGTGACCCATAGACATTCGCATTCACAAGACCGCAATCCTAAGACTGCTAATGCGCTGCCAACCCTGAGGACTAAGATGGAATGCCTCTAAGTAAAAAGTGATTGTTTGTATGTTGTACTTACTAAAGGCTAAGAGGTTTTTGAGAAGGCCCCTGGCCAAATGTTTGGCCCCTGTGACAGTTCTGAACAGAGAACCTATAGGTTGGGCGATGTCGTTGGATCCAATGTGGAGTCCTACATCCTAAAAAAAATGAAAAAAAATGTAGTAAATTTATCTGAAGTTCCCATTATTTTTTAGCCGGCTACAAAAGAACCGGAGGTTCTAAGTTGCGCTGTGTTTTTTATGTACGTTCTCTGTCAATTGTCGACCGATTATGAAAATTCTTATTTTTATTGGTATACTTGTAGTTCCAAGATGGTGACATTGTCACCAACTGTGAATCTGACGAGGGGTCGAGAAGGATTGAGGGAACTCCTCAAATATTATTATTGGGATGTAGCGATTTTGGTAGTTTTACTAATTTCGCATAATTGCTTTCTGAAATTAGCATTTGGTGACATAAAACTGATGATGAAAAACAAAGATGGCCAAGCTCAACGGTACCGATTTCATGGGTGGCGATAAGATAGTTAAGCGACTATAACAAAGAACATTTCGTCGTTACTTTGAAAAACCTCGTATCTCATATTTCGTGACGTACGATTTTAAACTTAAACGTGACGAGAATTAAGTTCAAGCTCATACCTCTCGAAGTATCAGATACGAGATTTTTCTAAAGTAGTAACGATTTAATGGCTAGATAGATTCCGATAATAACTGTGATTGGTAAGATCATTTTCTCAAATCAATTTCAAAAGCGTATATTTCTTTCTTGTCTTTCCACATTCATGAATTTACCACGCTATTTAATTCGTCTCCTTGTATTTCCATTCGCATTTTCCCCCATTCATAATTTTAACCACACGCATTAACATTGTAGCTTTTTCCGAGTCGCATGTTCGCCCATTTTGTGAATTTTACAAGACGTGTGGCTAAACCAAGAGTGAACATGGGACTTGGAAAAAGATTCAAAAAGGTATGCGTGTGGTTAAAATTATGAATACGGAAAAATGGTAATGGAAAAAAAAAGGAGTGGCAATACCGTCTTTAGCATAAGGGCACACGGGGCCCGTGCCCCAGGGCGCCCATCCTCAGGGGGTCCTGAAGAAGAATTTCTCTCACATTTATTCTCAAAATTTTATCGGATATAATAACAGTGAGCACCCTGGCCCCAAATTCTTGTGTGCCCAAGGGCCCCAGCATAGCTTAAGAAAGCCTAGAGGAGTAGAACAAATGCAAGTGGTAAAATTCATGAATGGGGGAAAATACGCATCAGGAAATAAATGATTTTGAGAAAATTATCGAACAAGTCAATCTTACTCAAATTAATTATAGAATAGAAACTATTTATATTATATTTACTTACTGTTATTATGGACAAGGGGTTAATGAGGCCCAGTTTGTGGCTTGTGGGGGCCGGGACCGGGGCCGGCGCAGGCGCCGGACTTGCGGCGACCGCGGCAACCTGTGTAAAAATATATTAGTTAAATCATCTTTATCTTTAGATAATTCGTTTTTTTTTAGCCTTTGCTTGTTTGCCACCGATGGGAAAAAAAACGAGTGCAAAAACGATTTATACAATTAACAGGTAAGAACCCGCGCGTCATCGGTCCCACCTACTACGAGCGTCTACCCGCCAAACTCAAACGCGAACCATCTGACGACATGTTTAGGCGCCGGCTTAAGAATCTTTTGTTGGATAACCCAGTCTATTCGGTGAATGAGTATATGGAACTTGACTTATAAATAAGATTGACTTTTAATTTTTTTAATGTACTCTGTATTTGTGTTGACTTTCTACTATTATCATTTAATTCTATTTCTGACGACCTCAATGTAACTGCATATAATTTGACATGCCATGTAATTTATACTGTGTTATATTGAGTAATAAAATCTGAATCTGAATCTGAATCTGAATAAAGCCAACGTCTAGTAGATTCTGATCCCAAGTGGACTCGTTACACGATTCTTTAAAAACCGGGAATGAGCATGTCTGAACATGCTCAGCCGTTACTTCACAAAAGCTATCTCATAAAAATACAAGTATGAACTAATTCTCTATTTAAAGTTATTTGGTGCTGTCTTAGGTGATTTTAGTAGGTACAAACACATTAGTCGCCTGGATCTCAAAAATTAATCAAGTCTAAGGAGTACCGTAAAATGGGGTTAGATTGATTAATTTTAAAAATAAATCTTCTGTAGCTCCCGCATTTAATCGTTAAATAAATTATTAAAAATATCATATTAGCGACTACTTATTTGGAGTAACTTAAAGCAGCTTGAGGCAGACTACGATAGACGGCTTATTAGAAAAGAATAATTACGCAGCCTAAAATCTTGTTTCTTAAAATTGTAAGGTTTCATTAAATAAATGCTAAACAGGAAGTTGAAAGTAGTTGTACTGACTATTCTGGTGACGGAAGCAACGAAAATGGCGGGACTTGGCGCCAGAACTCACTCTGGGTCGTGCGGTGAAACCGAACGGAACGTATTTTGGTGATTGTAAAATTCTTCGAATAAGCTCGTTATATTTACTGTTGTGAACAAAATATATTCTTAAATACTTTGCTGTGTTGGTTATTTCTGAGGTTTTACATCTCAGAAGTGGGATTACAACTCAAAATTTCCGTAAGTACTCGTCTACACTTATTATTGTAACGCAGGTTTTATGGTGAACAATAACGGTTTCTTTGTTAGGTACTAAGATGGACTTGCATTTAGCCCAAGTGCCCTCGGGTACCCCATGTACTGTACATTTCTATCTATATTATACAATAGCAGCCCCGGTTTTGCACGAGTGGATAAAAATGTTATACGAGTAAAAATTCCAATTCTCTTTACTCGAGTGTAAAACCGAGCTGAGACTACCTTATAAATAAAATGACATAGAACAAAATACTGTTCTTCCGTAAAAACAAATAATAAAAAAAAAAAACTATTGCTGTTTTTTTTTTTGTTTGTGTAATTCTTGTCTCGTTCTTTAACCCTACCCTACATTAATTAATTTATTAACGTATTTTAATGGGGTGAGTTTCAGGAAATGGATGGAGAAGATGGAACCCGTCGGAGTCTAGAAACTCCGCGACGAGACCGCTCTCGCTCTAAACGCAGCCACACAAGCGCGCGACACAGAAGTCGTAGTCGCAGCCACAGCCGCCGTTTATTAGAACGGGAACTGGCGTTGAAGCGAGAGCAAGAGCGGGTTAGACGAATGGAGAAGGAGCTGCAAAAAGAACGAGATGCAGGTCACCGCTCGCGAAGAAGCGAACGTCGCAGCTCGCCGAGTGCAAGGACGAGCCGCGGGCGCCGCAGTCGTAGCCGAGCCCCGGGTTCCAGAGCCAGCCGCGACCCGCGCAGTCGCAGCCGCGAACTAGGAGCCAGGACGATGCGCGACGGAGCTGGAAGGGACTCCACGAGCGTCGATCGTCGCACGAAAAGGTCATGTAGCCCTACTTTTTCTTCTAAAGACATTATTCAAATAATTAAATCCATTAAAGACGTCTTGCCATCCCAACCGTCAAACCAAAGCCAAGTTCCAGTTAATAGGAGTCTAGACCACAAAAATATAATACCTGAATTCAATCCGTCAGAAAAAAATCAACGTGTTCATGTATGGCTCAAAAAGGTTAATGAGTGTGCAAAGGTTTACGGATGGGATGAGAAGACAGTGATACATTTTGCTATGCAAAAACTGACCGGTCTAGCTAAGACCTGGTTTGAAAGCCTAAATACTATATTGTTTACCTGGGATGAGTGGCAGGAGAAACTAACTAACGCTTTTCCTTCTGAGCAAAATTATGGGCAACTGATAGAGGATATGTGCAAACGTAAAAATAGGCCTCAGGAAGCGATTGAAATTTACTTTTACGAAAAGTTAGCTTTACTCAACCAGTGTGACATTACGGGAAGACGAGCCGTCGATTGCATCATTCACGGTATCGTCGATAGGACGATGAGGTCAAGTGCATTAGCGCTGCGTTGTGAAGAGCCCCATCAGTTACTAAAGTTCTTGTTGAGTAGTAATAAAGAATTCTCCATCCCATTTCCTACGCTTAGAGATAGGAATGTTACTGGGGGAGACGATAAACAAAATAATAGAACCAATACAAAAGTTAATCCAAACTTATATTGTTACAACTGCAGGGAGAAGGGACACCCATATTCTAGGTGCCCCCGACCTCTGATTAAATGTAGTTGTTGTCAAAAGGTGGGCCATAAGGCTGAGGCGTGTAGACTTAAATCAGACCCAGGATCGGCGAAGGCTGACACAGTGGCGAAAACCATGCGCATATCAGGCTCTAATCCATGTGACAAGTTCTTAAAACCAGTATGCGTCAATGGTGTCACACTGGAAGCGTTCGTCGACCTTGGCAGCGAGGTCACGCTAATCAGAGAATCTAGTTTTGCGATTCTTGGACTTAGTCATGATAGTGTTTCCACTACAATGAGGGGGTTTGGAAATAGTCTTGTACAGTCCCTTGGCTCTGCCGAGTTAGTGTTGACAATTGACGGCGTCACTGCCACCGTTACAAGTAGGATTGTAGATGACTGTATGCTCGAAAAGCCCTTGCTTGTAGGTCAGACTTACTCCGAGCAATCACATATCATTGTTTACAAAGACGCGAACAAATTGCAATTTTTACCTATTGGTACCGAACTACCACCTAACTTTCATGACGTGCATAACGCAGACTTAGAGAGGGTAAGGATTTTAGCACGTAGTGAGATATATGGAGCCGCTAGTGTAAGGTCCGCCACGCAGACTGTGTTTACCGGTAGCGTATTTTTAAATACAAAGGTCGTAGGGAAACCTAACGAGCAGTATGTAGTGTGCGGTGGAGTTTACGAGGTGAAACGAGGTTATCTTTTTGTGATGATAATACCGTGTACCGTGCCATGTTGTTTACAAGCAAGTTTTGTGTTTACGCGAGGGGAACGGGTCCAAGCTGTTTATAGGCTAGCGGGGGTAGGAGCACCATTAGTCTCTAGCGAAGAAGCTAAGAAAAACCCAGCCCCACGGTTTGATGTGAGCCAAATCCGACTAGGCGATGACGTGTCTGAATGCGACAAGGCTAAACTTGTCGAGCTTCTTGAGCGTTATGACGATTGTTTTGCTTGTGACTTAGCTAGTTTAGGTTGCACGAGTTCTACCGAAATGAACATTGAGCTAAATAGTGGAAAGCCGGTCGTTTACAGACCTTACAGATTATCCCACCATGAACGAGAAAAGGTTCGGTTAATGATAGATGAGATGTTACGGGCGGGAATTATTAGGGAATCAGTGTCTAATTACGCCAGCCCCATTATACTTGTGCAAAAAAAAGATGGCGGCGTACGCCTTTGCGTGGATTATAGGTTACTAAATTCGATCACCGTGAAGGAACGATACCCTATTCCTGTAATAGAAGATGAAATTGCTCGCTTATCGGGGCAGGCATGGTTCATCTCGCTCGATCTGATGTCGGGGTACTATCAAGTACCCATTTCGGAAAATAGCAAACACTTAACTGCGTTTGTCACGCCGGACGGCCAGTACGAATATAATCGTATGCCGTTCGGCCTGGCAAACGCACCCGCAATATTTCAGCGCATGATGAACCATGTCCTGGGTCCCGCTCGATTCGATAAGGCCACCGTTTATATTGACGATGTCTTAATCTTTGCCAAAACCCCTAGCGAATGCTTAGATCGACTAGAGGAAGTCCTCATCAAATTAAAGAAAGCCAATCTTAAACTAAATTTATCTAAATGTAGTTTTCTACAAAATAAAATTAATTACTTGGGCTTTGAGATCAGTTCGGTAGGTATGCGCCCCGGAATGGCGAAAATACAGTGTGTTGTTGATTTTCCTCGCCCTGAAAATGTACACGGGGCCCGCCAATTCCTGGGACTAGTTAGCTATTTTAGGAAGTTTGTACGGGGATTTGCGGAACTGGCACAGCCTATTACGAAATTGCTTAAAAAGAATGCCGTGTGGGAGTGGACTGCTGACCAAGAGAAATCTTTTCAAACTTTGAAAAACCATCTAGTCGATAGGCCCATTTTAGCTATCTACGATCCTTCTGCCGAGACCGAACTCCACACGGACGCAAGTAGGTTAGGCGTCGGTGGAATCCTTCTTCAGCGCCCCGCGGGGAGTGAGGGTTCTTTTCATCCTGTAGCGTACTACAGCCGTCAGACAACGCCGGAGGAAAAGAACTTTCACTCCTACGAATTAGAGACGTTAGCCGTCATATGTGCGCTTAAAAAGTTAAGAGTGTATTTATTAGGAAAGTCGTTCAAAATAGTCACCGACTGTAGTGCACTGCGTTCCACTTTTGAGAAACGCGATCTTATTCCTAGAATAGCTAGATGGTGGCTAGCATTGCAGGAATTTGAGTGCTCTGTTGAATATAGGGCAGGTACTAAAATGGGGCACGTTGATGCTTTATCAAGGAATCCCATCGTCGACACCGAGACCATATGTCCTGAACAATACCCCTCTGTCATGACCATTACTGACGACGATTGGCTTCTTACGTTACAATTAGGAGATTCGGAATTGTGTAGGATTCGCGATATCATTGGTAGCAATCTAGACCCTAAAGGCGTAGAATATATTAAGTCTAATTATGTGTTGCGAGACAATAAACTATTTAGATGCGTGGGCGGCGATAAAGAATGTGTGAGGTGGGTAGTCCCGAAGGGTGCAAGGTGGCAGATATGCAAGCGTAATCATGACGATATAGGCCACGTTGGTTTTGAGAAAACTTTTAATCGAATTAAAAAGAATTATTGGTTCGCAAAAATGAAAAGGTTTATAAAAAAATATGTCGGAGCCTGTATCGACTGCGCATACGCAAAAAGGGCCACAAATGCACGCGAAGGGCTATTGCATCCCATAGAAAAGGTCGAAAGGCCTTTTCATACATTGCATATAGATCACCTTGGACCCTTCGTGAAGTCAAAGAGAGGACACACTCACATATTATCTGTTGTGGATGCGTTTACTAAGTTCTTATTTATCAGACCCGTCAGGAATACAAACACACAAAATGTAACAAAGGCACTACAGGATATTTTTGACACATTTCGTGCACCTGGGCGACTTGTCAGTGATCGGGGCTCCTGTTTTACATCTCATGCGTTCAGAAGATTCTGTCTTGACCGCGGCATAAAGCATGTATTAAATGCAGTTGCTAGCCCAAGGTCAAACGGTCAAGTCGAGCGATACAACAGGACTATCCTCGACTCACTGACAGCACAAAACCTTAGAGGGGACGAAAAGGACTGGGATGATAAGTTAGGGAGAATTCAATGGGGACTTAACAATACGGTTCAGAAAACAATAGGTAGGGCTCCAGCGGAAGTCATGTTCGGGGTGGGAATGACAGGCGAGTATAATCCGGCATTAAATGAGGTAACGGACGAAACGGTAAACGAATCCTGTCTCTCTTCCATCCGCAGCGAGGTTAAGGATAGGATCGATAAGGCTCAAGCCGCACAGAAAAGATATTACGATCAGGGCAGGCGACCAGCGCGATCCTACCATAACGGCGACTTGGTCAAAATCACTAAGGTGGCTTTCCAAAATAATGGTAAAAGTACTAAACTCATGCCCTCATATGAAGGCCCGTATAAGGTCGTGAAAATGTTGGGTAACGATCGCTATAAAGTGGCTCCGATCGCAGGGTTTGAGGGCATGAGGAACAAGCGAAAGACTACCGTAGCCGCGGACAGGATGCGACCGTGGATCCACGTAGTCTCCTTGGAAATTGATGATGATAGTGATAACGATGTTGGGGAAAATGCAAACGATGACAATAATTTGGAAGAATAATTAGTTAATTTACTGTGTTGAGGTTACTAACATACAGATATTTCCTATTCGTTATTTATAATGATGTAATACATATGTGTTATTTTTGTCGTTTCAGGTCAAGCAACGGAAAACGTGAAAATGGTTGGCGTTCCTAGCTTGACCTGTGACGGGAAGGTTAGAAAATATAAAATGGTTGATATCACTAGATCAACCTCGGAAAGGGTTGGTTTACATATCATGGTTAATTGGATACATGGTTAGTTGGATACATGGTTAATTGGATACATGGTTAATTGGATACATGGTTAATTGGTTATATGGTTAAATGGTTAATTGGCTATTATGGTTAATTGGTTACACGGTTAATTGGCTACTATTGTTGGATAAAAATAATATGGTTACCAGGATCATAGGATATAATGGAAAAATTGGATATGTGGTTAATTGGTTATACATACAGTTAATTAGCTATATGGTTAATTAAGATATACATGTTAACTGAATAATTATAATTGTAAGTTTAATTAGATATTGGAAAAGTGTTACTTTGGTGATGTTAAGAAAATTATTTTTAGGTGATAAATCGTTATAAGTCTATAAAAGGTGTAATAAGGTACATAGGCAGTAGATACTAGCTATTAGAGATAAGTAGGTATTCTTGTAGTTACCCTTGATATCATGTATAGAGAACATAATTGTATATCATATTTTGTTAGTATTACTAAATAGGTAGAGTACAATATTATTATTTTGTTCTTTTTACTGGGTATCTGGGTATGCCCTATTTTGCCGAGTGTAAGGTTTCACCAGATCGTGCCTGAGGACATGCACGTCATCAGGATGGTCGAGTGTAAGGTTTCATTAAATAAATGCTAAACAGGAAGTTGAAAGTAGTTGTACTGACTATTCTGGTGACGGAAGCAACGAAAATGGCGGGACTTGGCGCCAGAACTCACTCTGGGTCGTGCGGTGAAACCGAACGGAACGTATTTTGGTGATTGTAAAATTCTTCGAATAAGCTCGTTATATTTACTGTTGTGAACAAAATATATTCTTAAATACTTTGCTGTGTTGGTTATTTCTGAGGTTTTACAAAATGGGGCTACTTTGATTATCCTTGAGCTTATATCACAATATCAAAGTCACCCCTGAAGCATGCCAAAAATTAGGGGTTTCTTGTTTCGTAGTTTTTAAATCCAAATTGTCTGAAAATACTTCCACTTTCAACATTTTGCGCTCTCATATGAGACATATGAAAGTAATTTCGCGAAAGAGCTAAATAATAACTTAGCAATTCCACAAAATCGACGATTAAAAAAATTATCAAAGTTGCCCCGCGTTTCTAAAGTCACCCCATTTTACGGTAGTGATAATTTTTCTTTTAAATTCGTTACATGCGCTAATTGAGGTTTTTTTTCAGATTTTTAGTTTTTTTAATTTTGGCTGTTGACACTTGACTCTAACAAAAATTAGCGCTTTAATGCTTAATATTTCATAAACGGAACCCTTAATCAAAAAATTAGTAGTTTTTTTTTTGCAAGGTTTTATTTTACCAATTTGGTGACGTGACTAATATGTATATTCATGCCAAATTACAGCTTTCTAGTACTGAGTCTCTGAGCTAGGCTGCGGACGGACGGACGGACATGGCGAAACTATAAGGGTTTCTAGGTTGACTGCGGAACGCTAAAAAAGATATGTAACATACCGTCGGCCTAAAGTGTTAACCTGCCAAATCCATTTTTAGGATTTAGCAGATTTGCATTCTATATACAGGGTGTCCCAGAAACCAACGTCAACCCGCCTAGGGCTGATAGAGCAGCTCATAAGCTATAGATTAATGTTGTTGTTAACCCCATGTATGTTCAGCAATTGTTATTAGTTTCCGAGATATTGATCATTTAAATCAGAGTTTTTGCCATTTTTCCTTATGTCCGTGGTACGAAAAAACCCTAAATACATGTATTAATTCACATTTTTTCAGTGTTTTCTTGCATGATTAGAATCACTGTAAAACAAGGAAGTTTTTAAAGCTACATGCCAATTTTTTTTTCATTACAACTTTTTGAGAAAACGCACAGAGTTACTTTCTCCATACTAAGAGAACCCCGCGTCTGTTTTTCACCAAGTATGGAAAAACCAACTTTGTGTGTTCCAATCCTAAAAATGGATTTAGCAGGTTAACACTTTAGGCCGACACGATACTTAAGAGAATAATTAAAAGAATACTAAAATAGTAATGCATTACATATAATATATAATTGGGATTGTTCATATTTTTCAATTACGGTACTCTGGTTTGAAAACCATTTCGAGGAATAGGGTTTTAAAGCCGTTCTGCATTATTCATTTTTTGAAATATTTATCTATTTCGGACATTTCGACAAAAGTATATTTGACCTTTGTTTGACTTTCGTTTTTGGCTTGAAGCCCTCCTAGGTGGGTGAATTTCAACAAGCGTTAAATTATCCTAATTTAGGTGGTATTTTTTATTTTGTCAGTAGGGTTCACAATTTTAAGTGTAAGGGACGACGTCATTAGTCATAATTAAAACAGTGTTAAAATGGCCCTTCATTAAACCAAGTCGTTTTAAGATATATCGAATTTACTTATTATATACCACCAAAATTGCTATTATCCATCAAAATTACTTTTCTAAGAAAAACACACGATCAATAATGACATATCGGAATAGTTAAAATAATAATCGTTAGGGAATTATTCTTGTTATTTTTTAAAACCAACAACGTATTTTTTTTAAATATAATAAACAGTTATTATTTGGTGTTTATATAATTTTGGTGGAACAAGGAATTTTGACAATTTTGGTGTCTTAGGAAAAGCCACCAAAATTGTAACACCAAAATTAGAACTTGTACTTTTTATTTTATTTAACGTGAATATTTTAGTTTTATACAAATTTAACGTCATATAGTTAAAAAAACACCATTAACATACTCAAAATAATTTAAACACTATTGTTTTTTTTGCAAAATAACAAGTTATCTAAGTTATCACAATTATAAAAATGTATTTCGTACCACCAAAATTAGATACTTATGTACTTAGAGGGAAGATGCAGCAAGACGGTATAATTCTTTCACCATCTAATCTATCGCTGGAACTGAACGAACGACTGGCGCCATATTTGATTGTTTAATCACTTTTCGTTCGATCATAAAATCAATTTTAATATTCACCACCAAAATTCACTATTTTGCAAGGACAGTTTTATTTACACTGTTCCCAGTTTCTTTTTATTTGCAAATGCAATAATTGTAATATTTTATAATTCCTTAACTAATAGGGAATAGAGGTAACTAAAATATCAATCTAGTTGAGGCTTAATAACTTTGTACCACGGTATATCAGTGTATGCGACAAGTACTGGACACGACACCAAAATTGATTTTGGACAGCTTTTTTTTTTACAATAAACCTGATAAGTTATTAACAATTTTAACTTTGGCTCAACATGGTACTTTGTGTAAGATTTTCTAGAAAATAAATAGTTTTCCAATAAATGTACTTTACACCCCAATTATCACGTCCGCCGCTAAAAAATGTGGTTGGGATAATTACCCTTGTGTATCTTACGGGTTAGGCGAAAACCGCTTGAAATTATATGTTTTATTACACTATTTATCATTAGATATCATTTAATTGTTGTAATTTATAAGAAAATGTCTGCTAAATTTATAAATAAAGATATTTAAACAAAAGTATTGGGACAACTGTTCTACAAAATTAATGAAATTGGTCTCTAGAAATTACCTATTCTTTAGAATTAGAATGTAAAAACCGTGAGATATTTTTTTTGGTCTATCCCAATTGGGCTCAGGTAGGTCCATACTAATATGGTTTAATGGATATTTAATTAGAATAAGACACTATACAGCCGAATTTTAAGAAATATGCTAAGTTGTCCTAATTATTGCACTAGTTGGAATGGCTAAAAATCTAAAATTTCATTTTATGCTCTTGGAGCTAAAGTTAGGTATTATAAAAGCCAGAAAAAGATCATTACATAGTTACAATTTTACATAATTCAAAATGCTTTTGACAAATTCTTGCCCCTGCAAGTTTCTGTCAACAAAAAAAAACCGTTTTTTTTATTCACACAAAAAAATCGTTTATCCAAATTTATTTTATCTTTTAATTTAAAACTTACCAGACTCAACAGCAGGATCACTTTCAGCGACATCGTAGGCTCTGTGTAGAAAAAAAAACTGCCGAGTTCGGTTTATATACCGAGCTATGACAATAGGAGCGCATATATTGTCACAGATGCTCCGTAACATGCTTGTTTTTTTTACTAAAATGATAATGATATAATTAATTACATACACGAGAGATTATTTACTTTCGTAGCTTTTGAGTGGGTTTCATGCTCGACGTGCATGAATATTTTCAAATATACGTCACGTCCTCTATAAAGGACAAGTTTACATATAAGATTTCCCTGGCAGAAACTACCAAATTGATAGTGTCCTTTATTAAGAACATGGCAAGACGAGGATATCGAAAATGAAAAATAAGTTCAGGGCTGTGAAGACTCGGGCACTCACTCGCGCTCGCAGCACATGCTGAGTCTGTACCTTTTGTCGCGCCTTTTTTATTCATTATAAAGTTTTGTTTGTATTTTACTGGTTTTGGGTGACAATAAATACTTCTCATTCTTATTCTTAGTGTTCTATCAGCCCAATGGAACCCTGACCCACCATAGAACTGTGTCACAGTGACGTTTTGATTCAAGTTGTAAAAAGTGTCAAACAAATTGTTTTATAGTGTCACTGTGACACCGTTTTATGGTGGATCAGGGTTCCATTGAGGTGATAGTACATCTTAATGCTGTATTAATAAGCTGATCTCAGCTGAGATATCTAGCTCAAGATCGTTAAAATAAACGTTACTTATATGAATATCTGTCATTTCTGCCGTCCTATTCAAGATGTAGATGGAGTAAGTCTGGGGACTTGGCTCTGCCTAATCTGCAGACCTGGAGCTAACCCCACGTGCTTCTGCTTAGTCCACGAGAGAAAATTCTCTTTAACCGAACAATTGTCCTCGCGTGTGATATCCATGGACTTATTTCTCTAATAAGTCCATGGGAACTCAACAAAGCGTTGGCGAAATACACCTTAACAGGAATGCAAGCCGTTAATTAAAATTAGAATCAGTAGATTATGCTGGCGACTTTGTCCTTGTAGATTTTGATCATCGATATATGATAGTTTTAAGATCTTTTGTACAACATTAGGCAATAAAGTTTATTCAATGACTATGACTATGACTAAGACTATGACTATCGATGTTGTCTCGGGAACTTTTAATTTTTACCCGATTGCGACAGAACCATCAACAAAAAAACAAGTTTCTGATTAAGTTTTTTTTTTTTCGACGAACTTTTGGTGCCGACTGTACTTTTTTTGCAAAGTCGTTATCTGCTTATCAAGACTTAACAAATGAGTCCCAACACGGTGGGTCTGCGGTAAGTATAGCGGAGACTCCGTCGCAACCTTCTGACTCCATCATCAGATCACCTCTTAGATACTCTGGCGACCTAGCGACATCTAACGGCAACTTGTATCAACCAACTCGCTAGCGCCACCAGCGTCAGACAGCGGAACTAAGTGTTCTACATCGCGCTAATAGAAACTTCTACAGCTGGTTGAGATATATATAACACTTCCAACTTCATCAATACTATTATGACTTGGAGCTGATCTGATGATGGAGTGGATATACTTAACGTAGGCCCACCATGTCGAGACTCATTTGTTTCGTCATGATAAGCAAAAAATGACTCTACAAAAAAAGTACAGTCGGCAACAAAAGCTGGTCCCAAAAAATTTTTTTTGCCAGTAACTTTTTTTTGTAACTACTCTAGCATTTGCATTACAAAGGTATCATTTGGTGAAGTGGAACCGGTGATGAAGACCACATATGGCCGCTGGAACTCCTTAATCGTGGCGTGGCTATTTCAAGGGTGGCGATAAGATATTATCTCGATCTAGATAAACTTTAGTACATCAGAAAAGGCAATAATAGTAATGAGGGTGCCACTGGACGCTCGGTGAATTTTGTTACGTTATTTAATAGTTATTTGTTATACAAGGGGGGAAAGTTGTATTTTACCTGCGAGTGTTCATTTGAAACACGAGCTAGCGAAAGGATTCTATGATTGACCACGAGCGAAGCGTGTGGATCAAAAATATAATCCTAAGCGTAGCGAGTGTTTCAACACTCGAGACGTAAAATAAATTTTCACCCGTGTATAACACAAAACTTTTCACCTCACTACAGCGAGGAAAATAAGAAAAAGGGTTTGTACTATAAGCTCCATTCCGCATTTTGCACGGTTTCCCGTAATTCCCTCAGGTGTCAATAAGTCTTCATCGTTCGAATCACTAATTTTTATAACAAAACAAACTAGAAAAACATGCGAATATTTAACATTGACTGCTTAATTGAAAAGCTTTAACTTAAGTTTTTTTTTTAATTATTTCAGATGCGTTTTGTTTGCACATCGACTTACTTGGACTTTCAGAACATTTTATCCGTTTTTACAACAAGAATGAAGGTTAATGTTGAATGCTGATATTTATGAATTAAAATAAAGTTGTAAGACTGTAAGTATTTAGTGATTTTTACTCGATGCAATTCATTAATCGTGATGTTAAAAATTCAGCACTTTTAACGTTTTACGTTTTGTTAGCTGTCAAATATCACTTCAAGCCTACTACTAATAGCCTTCAAATGTCAAAACTCTTTCTTCACATGTGGATAAAAAGCGATTTTCTCAATAGATATCAAACAAACAAAAAGGGTTTTCCGAGCTAGTGAGATGAAAAATAATAATATTCCTTTTGAAAGTCTACCTTTCAATACAATCAGCAAATTGAATGTTATAACCAATAACGGTACGGCATTCCATAGTTTTGACTAATGAAAAGGGGAAAGGAAATTATGACTATTGAAATTATGACCAAAGACAAAATGACGAGCAACGATTATGACATTTATGACAAACAAATGTATGGAAAACCAAATCGAAACATTAATGTTATGGGAGTCAATTTAGACCCTATTTTTATATTTTGTTGAGAAATGCGATTTAAAAAATGCATGCGTATTCCCTATTGGCGTAGACGAGCGAACGGACAACAACAGTACTTACGTCAATCTTAACAAATTATTTATAGAAATAATACATGTTTTCTTGCAGTTTTGCTGTTGCATTTAAAACGTCATTAAGGACAATAATATTGATTTTATATGTACTTATAAATGGAGCCAATTTAACGCTCGTGTAATTAAAAAAATGTTAATTTACACCAGAATGGTAGTGACTTGTGACGCAAATCCTACTAGTCTTTATGCCGTTTTTTAATTTATAGGTGTTTGTACATCTGTGTAAATAATTTATTTGATATTTTGCATGAACGTTGCTCTCGAAAGCTTTTTAAACCAGTCTAGGTATTCGATGATTTTACGATGTTTAATAACAGAGGATCGATTTTTGACATTCGAGTGCTCTATTTCAAAACCGAGCGGTAGAAAATATTCGAATGCGAAAATCTTTCACGATTTATTTTCGAATGGTCCCAAATTCCATATTTTAGAGATTTTCACTAGAAACTGAGGGATTGACTAAATAGTATTGTTAAGTTGGAACTTGTTTCATTATACGCAGAAAGTCGATGTTTTACCGGTTTTTTTTATTCATATTTTAAGTGCTAATAAATGTGTGAAGCTAAACAAAGATGAAATCATAACAAGCAATTTAATATTTCAGAGATTTTTTTGCGCTTATTTTACAAATTCTTGACTGGTTATAAATGTAGGAAAAATGAAACGTTTTCTCGTGTGTGTGGATGGCATTGTACTAGGTTTGGTTATGGTTCGTGTACTTCCCGGCATACATGCCCAACAGGTTTGAAAGATCTCAAATGATACTTTCTATTGATAGAATTCAAAACGAATGCCACGGACCATTCGTGTTCATATTTTCTTTCGCTCACAAGTCAAAAATACCATTTCATTGTTTTTTGTCACTTTCGAGTGTAACTTTCGAACGCTCAAAAGTCAAAAATCGGCCCCCAAAATACCAAAAACGAGGCGGCGGGATGATTTGGACGTGTTTCAAAGTTTCAAATCGACTGATGGGAGCATGCAATCCGGGCTGGGATTCAATAAAATGCTATTGTTTTTTATGGGTTTAGCGTATTGTCAAAGTTTTGATGGCTCTTATTGACTTTTTTTTATGGCATGGGAAGGCAAACGAGCACACAGGCCACCTGATGGTAAGTGGAAACTGTGACCCATAGACATTCGCATTCACAAGACTGCAAATGCACTGCCAACCGTGATAGTACTCACGGATGGAATGCCTCTAAGCTAGTGATTTCACCGGCTGTCTTATCCCCAAGCCGGAACACAACGATAAGATAATATGGTGGTACGAACCCGGACGGACCCTGCACAAGGTCTTAAAAAATAAATTAAGAAAATTATGAAAAGCTTTATTAAGGCTCTGTCATCCCGGCTCATAGACACCTCCGGAGATCCTAGAACTGGTGCTTACCTCTCCCAAAGGATTGGGCTAGCTATCCAGAGAGGTAATGCAGCCAGTGTCATAGGGACCAAGCCGCGAGCGGACCTGCTATAGGGGCTGTTCTTTTTATAGTGGCGATTATTATTTACATCTTTAATATTTGAGTAGCTTAGTTTAATTTTAATTTAAATACATACAGGGTAATCTAATTGTTTTTTTTTGTGGCACATGATCAAAGTTGAAATTAATGTTTTTGTGACAATTTAAATCGAGATAAATCGAACTTTTTTTAGATTCTTGTAGTAGTTATTGACAAAATAACACTTTAGACTTCTAAATTAGCTATTCGTGATTTTATACACATAAAAAACTGTTATTAAAAGCTGTCCAAGTCGATACTGGTACTAAAAATGTAAAAGCAAAGGGGAAAATTCTTAAAAATCTTCATTTCGCTAATAACTCGAAAACCGTGCAACTTTTACTGAGGTCATGTTAGGCTGGTTAGGTTCCTCTTGAGCTGACCTAAGGTAAAAGGCCCCTAATTCGTGCTAGTACGTAATTTCGTTAGTTTTTTTTCTGGCGCAAAAAATAAGCAACTGAAATATTATTTATTTTAATTAAAAATAAGTACTAAATCTCTGTCTATTAATCTATTTAAGAAACTAAGTACCTATTTTATAGTGACAAAACTGAAATTAATACGACCCTCCAAACTGTCAGTCGGCCATAAACAGTTGAGCGGTGTGCGCGTATTCCGCGCGGACGTAAGGTTTACTCTCCGACTTCGTAAGCTTATGGAAAAGCAAAGGTAAGTCCATTTGAATCAAACTTTTAACAGTGTTTGTATGGGTTCCTACAGAATCAATTTGGCATAAGAAAATATCGTATGTACGCATAGAAATCCCTTAAAATTGCAATAATTCGACTCACGATTAGCGGACAAGTTATTTTTCGTGTGTCCCTTATTTCGTGACACTACCGAATTAAGGATTTTATTAAAACATTTAGATTGCTTATATATTATTATAAAAAACTAAAGTTATTTTAATGTGAATTGAAAAATATATAACTTGGTTAATTAAGTTTCGTTTGAGCTAATTTCGGTATATGTTTTGTTCACTACAATTCTCATAAAACAAGTTTGAACGTGACCCAAGTTTACATTTTTAAGGTGAATAAGCATACTTATTATAAGAAAAAAAAAAACCTAGTGCCACTCAATAAACGAGGTGTTTATTCAGTACCAGATATGTAGTGCAATATCTTATCTTTAAATATCGGACAGAGATTTACGTTTTAATATTAAGTATTTTGTGTTATTTTGTTTTGTAAATGAAAAAGAGGTTTAATTATTTTTATTTGTTGGAAGTTAAAGTTTTAGTTGGTTAATTTTAATGATTAAGTTACCTTATACCTATAATTACCTACCTAAGCACCAATAAAAACTGTAAGATTGATCTCACTCTCAAGTAAATCTTTTTTTTATTTCAATAATACTCTTATGTTGTCCTTACTAAAGTAAATACGTTAATTATTTGTTTTTTTTTATCAAGAAATTAACATAGCTTACCCTGGAAAACTTTATCCCGAACCAGGAGCCACGAATTCACGAACTTAGGAGCAGAGCCAAATTTTATCACGAAATAGGAGCCAAATAAGAGGTTCAAAAATAAATTCATATAAAAAAAAGTTCGATCTGTAATGATATAATTAATGCATTAAATTACTGTCAAAATAACAATATCCATCACTGAAAAGCTTTCAAAGTACTATCACGTTTAGGAAAATTAAGAAAAAATAACAAACTCTGAAGAGCCTTAACATGCCGAAATAGGGGACATTTACCTTACCTCCGGTGTCACTGTGGCGTGGTACTTTTGGGACACCCTGTACATACATACATTAAATCACGCCTGTTTCACAGAGGGGTAGGCAGAGACCACTTAGTTTTAAATAAGTTTAGTTTTAACTTTTAATTGACAAGATTTCATATTTTCAAGACTTTAATTTTATTCGTTTTATAGATACTGTTTGGAAGGAGGAAGACACTAATAGTTTTATTTTTTCCCTAGGATGTATAATTATTTTATTATTAATTTATTATGATGTTCTTATTCTAAAAGGGCGTAACTTCATTTCTACGACACAATGGACATATTACGTTAGTCCAATCTGTATAAAAAAAAAGATTATCTTTTTAATAATGGCGGTCAACCGATCTCAAGTATCTATCCATCTGTCAATAGTGTCAATGTCAAACTTGAAGTATGACAGCTTTTTTTCTCGTGATAAAGGCAATGGTATTATATCTATTCAGGCATAGTATTGGTGAAACTCGTTTTTTTTTAACTTACTTGTAATTTTGTCAATAAAGAAAAATAGATGTAAATAAATATTTTGCCGTGTTCAGTAGGCTTAGCCAAGAGCCCAACCGTGTTAGCGTTTTTCCATTCCATCGACTTTTAATGAATGGGATGACAAGTCGGTCACGTGGTTTATCACAAAGAAACGCTAAATGCTAGCCAAACGGCCTTACGTACGATCGCCTATGGAATATCGAAACGCCCAAATTAGCCATCAGCGCTGTCACAATGTCAAAACCCATACATATGTCTAGCCAAATGCCACTTAGCGTTTTCCATTCCATCATGATGAAATGTATGCAATGACAAGTCGGTCACGTGGTTTATCACAACGGACAACTAAAATGGCTAGCCAAATGCCCTCGGCAAGCGATCCGTGCTGTCAAACCCAGCCAAGTGCCCCTTTTGACTACTATTCTTTTCCATATTCCATAGTCGATTAACGCTATCTTTTCTCACAGCATTGGGTTCACGCTAAGAAGCCATTCCATTGGAATTTGTTTAAAATGGCGACTTTTAGTCAGCTGTGAGAGAAGAGTACTTTGGATAAACAAGTTTTTTATGTATTCCTTGCGACTTTTGTGGGTTGCTAACAATTGAAATTGTTGTCTAGTTAAAGCAGCAGCAAAATTTCTTAGCAATGGTCTCCTCTAGGGAAGCGCTGGTGGATATTTGACGTGAAAAAGTGCCCGATATGGCCAATGTTACGGCCTCCTAACTGAATAAATCTCTTGAGTTGAACACGGGTAATTATTCACGAGGTAAAGGAATGATGTGAGCTACGTTATTAACTGATTACACTACTACTTACTTATCAAATTTGGATAAGTAAGTAAATAAACACGTATTTCATATTTGTGGTATTTTTTCAGGTCTTGTTTATTTATCATGGGATGTGGCAACAGAAAATAGATGTCTTCCCAGTCCCAGTAAACTAGTACCTAATGCAAGCCCTCAACCAGCCATTAAAATATGAATTTGGTTTCCCAAACAAGAAGTGTGTGGACGAATGCTAAGAATAAGTGAGGTGGTTTTTCCTAGACGGCATCTTTCTTTATTAGTGCACCTCTTTGCTCTCCTTCATATATAATGAATATAATTATAATAATAAGTGAAAATAAAACACACTTAAGTATTCATTTTCTTTTCTGTCTCATAACAATGTTAAAGTTGGGGCCTCCTAGTAATTATTATAAAAACCTATCTAAGAATTATATGATAATTGTTTACATCTCGGCAGGATCAACACCAATTATGATAAAATAAGTGTAAGAAACACTCACTGACTGCAAAAATAAAAGTGGTTATTTCAGAACCAATTTTACTCTTCCTCATAACATTGTTTTTACCCATATGGCACAGCCCAGTTGGATTTTACTCATTACACTGATGATAAGTCAAGTCTCTACTTTACATCGTCATAAGGCTGTGAAAGTTGAGGATGATGTCAAGTTGCCTTAATAACAATTATTAATGATGCTTTTAAGGAAATTAAAAGACTTTAAATAATGAATATTGATTTATTTTCTTCCTTATCATCACCCGTGTAATAATGAAATGAAATAAGTTATGTCTGGATAAAGTTACTTTGACTATATTATTACTATTACCTAGTACGTAGTTCCAAAAGAACTGCCATGAGGACCCAAAACTGTACAAATTTAACTCACATGTATATGTAATTTCATTCAATATATTAATTCATAGCAACTCTTGTGAATTGACATACAATAAGAAGTAAGTACAATGCACTAAAATGTCTACAATTCATATTATACAAACATTAAATTTAAACAATTCAATTAATTAACAAGTAAAAACACATTGTACACAAGTAGTCCAGCTCTTGGAGAAGCCTTGCGCACTCCAGCTCCACAATGTTGGCAAAAGGTATTGGGAAGTTTACAGGAGCACTGTATAACAATAGAAAATGTACATACATACATACATTAAATCACGCCTGTTTCCCAGTGGGGTAGGCAGAGACTACTTCTTTCCACTTGCTACGATCTTGACAAATTTCTTTCGCTTCTTCATCATTCATACATCGAGGCGTGCCCGCAATAAAACAGAAAATGTAAATTAAATTTTATACCAAATCTTCTAAAGATTGACTTTAATTCTTAACAAAATACATTATTCATTAACTTATATATACTCTGTCCATCTATCAATGCCTTTCTGAATAAAATAATTGTTATATTAGATTAGGAATGCTTGCATGTCCCCATTAAATCAGCAAAAAAATTAATTATGTAACTTATGATTACATACACATACATAAACTCACGCCTTCATTCTCAGAGTGGGGTAGGCAGAGCTACAGAATTACCAACAACTCTAATAACTTGTTGATAATTCTGTAACCACATTTTGCAAAATCAGGCTAAGATGTTTACCAGTGTATTAGTGACAGGTTGCAAGCCCATCGTCTAACAGTACTACAAGCCTATATTCCCTTAGTCGCCTCTTACGACATCCACGGGAAGAAATGGAGTGGCACTATTCTATCCCGGTAACCACACGGGCAATAAATAATTTAAACCAATGTAATTAATTTATCTCTGTATCTATTCATACAGGCAATCTTTAGCACAATCTGTCACACAACTCATACCAACATAGTTTTTGCTCCTACTGACATATCATAATTTGGTGAAAATCAGTTGAAATTTAGTGGGTGTAGCAGGACACAGCAAGTAGTTCGTTCCGGTCGGTGCGGTGCCACACAGGTTCCTTGGGGCAGGCTTCTTCTTCCTCTCCACCCGGGTAAAACCATCTTTATCTTGCTTGGCACACATAGGGGGCAGCAACCCGCGAACAGGTTTACTACGGTTCTGCTTCACCTCAGTAGGAAGCTGTGCTGGTTGCCTAGTGATTGGTTGCCCAGCAGCATCAGCATACGCGCGATTTGAGGTCGTCGACCGCACGCGTGGTGCCGGGCGGGGCTGGTTGGTATAGTATGTAGTTTTGCATCTGAAAGATGATTGTAAGTTAATTACATCTTATAATGAAAAAGGCTTTTATTCGGTGATCTATACTGCTACTTACATTAAACATAAATATAAATCTAATTTGTCAAGATCGTAGCAAGTGGAAAGAAGTGTCTCTGCCTACCCCTCTGGGAATCAGGCGTGATTTAAAGTATGTATGTAGGTATATATGTATAAATCTTATTACATCTAATATTATTATTATTGATTAAACATACATACACTCACACCTTCATTCCCAGTGGGGTAGGCAGAGCTACAGGATTACCAAGAACTCTAAAACCTTGTTGTTCATTATTTAACCACATTTTGCACAAGCAGGGATTTGCAGATTGGGATAGAGCTTCCAATTCTATAGGGTTGTATTACCTTTCGTATTATGTTCATTTAACTTTCAATTTAAAAAAAAATAGCTCTCAGTAAACTTTGTTGTTGCTTGTGCTTTATTTATTGACAGTTGATTTCATTCATTACGTTGATTGACGTTTCGGTTAGAGAAAAGCATAGACAATAATGGATAAAATGCCAACATTAGCGACATAACGGATAGAAAACGCGATCGCTAATCTAAATAACACTTGGCTGGCATATAGCGATGGATTCGTGATGGAAACGCAAAGGCGTTTCGTTTTAAATGAATACTTACTACAAAACTTGTGCGTAACGAGCACGTATTCGCTAAAAATCCAGTATTGCCAGGTGCAAAATCGTGCATTGCAGAAAAAAGTATCACAGTAATTAATTAAATTATCAAGCTCGCGTATTGAAATATTTTTAAATATATTTTTAATTAAAAAATAATAATTTGATACCAAAAAGTATTTAGCTCGAAATATTAAGTAAAATTATTAAGCAAACCTTACTGTGTCCAGGGCTGGGCAAAATACACACCTTGCTTTAATTGAAATACAAATTACAAATTACTTTTTCGCATGTAATTAAAATACGAAATATAAAATATTTTTTAGACGGGTATTTGAAATATAAAATACAAAATACAGTATTTTAACCATTTTTAATTAAAATACAAATTACAAAAATACAAAATACATTCACAGCCTTTAATAGAACTAATCCAGCTCAGCCTTATTTGTCAGCAGCAAAAGAAGAATTTCCTTTCATGAACACTAGATTTTTATAGTTATATTCCGTAAATAATACGGATATCTTTTTAACGGAATGTCGAACGAAAATAAATACCGCGAAACAGTACTTGACAATTGACGTATGGTTCAGAGTTGCCAACTATAGAGTAGAGATTGACAATTGAGCCTATAATTATGTCGGGCTTCATTTACACGAGCGTTGCGCCAACGCGAAAACGTGCGTTAGTGTCCAATTCAACCAATCAGGTAGCACATAGCACTTAGCAGCAATTTGACACTAGTGCGCATTTTGGCGTTGGTGCAACGCCCGTGGGAATAAGGCCTAACTGCTCTGGGTGCTAGTGTTTATAGTCTATGTACGAATCAGCTAATTTTTATTATCAATTTATCATTTATAATAAGATCGCTGAATGTATTTGTTAAAATGTATTTTGATGCAATAAGTATTTGAAATACTAATTACAAATTACCTCGGCGTTGGGTATTTAAAATATTAAATACAAATTACATTTTTAGGTAGTAATTGAAATACAAATACTAAATACGTATTTGTATTTTAAATACGTATTTCAATTAGAAGTAATTCAAATACTGCCCAGCCCTGACTGTGTCATATGCATCCTGTCAGAGGTTAGATTGGAGAAACTTCCTTACTACCAAACGTCAAATACAGTTTATTAGTATAACTTATTCGTATAATAATATTCTTAAAAGCATAAAACAAGTTCTGAAAATGGAAATTCAATTGTGGTATTGTAGAAAACGGCAAGCGAAGATTGTCAAATTGTGTTGTACAAAGAGTTATAAAGTACATTGCAATAAATATTGAGAAAACTTTTGAATCTCATATATTTCAATATGATTGTATTTTTATTTAATAGTATGATATCTACAGATTACGAGCAACAAAAATCTGCTTCATAATTAGCAACAAATAAAAAATAAATACCAGATAATTCATTGCTACTTTTTTACTGAACCACTCCTTAATCTAGAAGCGGGAGTAACAAGGAACAAGCAAGAGTTAATTTTGTCTGGAAGGGTAGAAAACTCTGCAGACGCCTCAGGGAGTGGAGTGACGCAAAGAGCTTACGACTTACAGCGTTGATGTGAGCTGACCAGGACAATGTCTGATCCATAGTAATCTGATACCTAGGTTTTTGACTGTAGAGGAGAAGGGAATAGGAACCCCATCATAGAAAACATTAGGTACTACGGTCTCAGACAGTCTCGTGATAAAGTGAGGGCTACCAAGAACAATAGCCTGCGACTTCTTGGCATTCACTTGTAGACCGAATCTCTCATATATTTAGATTGAGTGTTATGTAATATAATTAATAAAGAATTAAAGTATAAACTGTTTATTGATTACTCTTTATTTTAATAATTTATTATAATTAGTTTAACAAAATTTACATAGTTTTAACATGCATCTAATTGTTTACTATTATAACAAAATGTGTCGTAGATCACATTTATATTTCTTGAACAATTATCAACATTTTTAATTTGATATAAGTGTAGTAATTATTGAATTATTATCAATTTATCATACATCCTTTTTTAATTATGTTAATAATCTTTTCAAGATTTATTTTTTACTAAAGTGGACATTTTAATATAAAAAAAACAGTATTCTTGCACTTCCTAAGTATGAAATAACTTTTATATGATAAAAATATATTTATGAGATCTTACTTATTGAGATCCTTTAACAGCCTACGTATATAAAAATATCAACAGCACAGTCTCTAAACAATTGAATATTATTTGTGTTATATTAAAGTAAAAATAGGAAGGATAAATTACACTCTTTATTAATAATTATGATTAATTTAAAATAAAAATAAAATAAAATAATAACAATCAGTCAAAATTTAGGGGCTCGGTGTCCTGCTGGGCTTGCATATGGCCTAGCCACGCCTGGGACACCTCTGCCAAATTATTTATGGGGTCATGGAGGAGTGCGTCCGCCTCCACACGACGTGCGTCCACCTCAACGCGACGCGCCTCAATCCGAAGGCGCTCGGTCTCCTGCCTGTCTCTGTTGCGCTCCTGCATTTCCGCCAGCTACAGGCGCGCGGTCTCCTGCCTGTCTTGGTTGCGGTCGTGCCTTTCCTCCTTCTGCAGGCGTCGTTGTTCCACTGCCACGAACTCGCTCGTGGCGCGGTTGAACGGCGGCGCCGCATGCGCGTGCGCGGACGCGTAGGCCGGTTTGGGGTAGTGGAGTGCGGGGACTGTGCTGAGGGCAGCGGTGTAGTAGGGGAGGGCAACATGGACAGGCCGGGCGTGAGGGCTGGGATACTACACGGGCCGGGCGCGGGGGCTGAGCGTGTAGCCGGGCCGGACACTGGGGTCGAGTGCCTAGACGGGCCAGTCACGGGGGCCGGGAGCCTGGACGGGCTGAGCAGGGGGGACGGGAGCCTGGACGGGCCAGGCACGGGGACCGGGAGCCTCCGGGGCCGGGGCAGGCGGTGGAGGCGGCATGTGTCGAAGTGGGCTCTGTAAAACAAATTACATAATTATGTTGAAACTTTTTTCTGACATTTTAATGGCACAATCATTGTTAAAGTAGGTACAAATACCTACTATCACCCTTCTATTAAAATAGTCTGTGGCAATTCAGATGACTGTGAAATGACCGCTTACTAGGGTTTACTTTATTTTTGGCTGTTTGTTTTTTGATATTTCTGTAACACATTGTATATTGTGATTCTAATAATATGTGTTTGTGATTGTGGATCGGTAGAAAAAGCTTTCTATGAAACAAAAATTATGCAGTGATACACTCTATGAAATGAGTGTCAAACAGGGGTAAACCCTAATAAATGTGATTTAGGGCCACTTGCAGCAAAAAATTAAATCTAGATTAATGCTAAAGTTCAGTTTAGCTATGTCAAAATGTATGGAACTGTCAGTCCCAAATATGATTTAAGCTTAATCTTGATTTAACATTTTTCCTGCAAGTGCCCCTTAGACAGACATTAGTGTCAACTGCCTGTCTAAAATAAAACACGAACCATCAAAAAATGTAGAGAAAATAATGCAGAAACAGCATTATTGATACTTACATTGAAGCCATGCTCCTGCACCTCGGGTAGCCCATCCACTGCAGACAACATGGGCTTGTTTAGCCAACAATCTCTCTTCGAAGGCCGTCAAAGCTTGTCTGCTATGTGGACCTCCACCAGTACCATCTGCATGCCGCCGTATCAATGCGGCCTTCTTTTTCGTCTTCGATTTAAAGTCCGCCCATACCTGAATTTACGCAGTTATTTTGCAGTGAAATGCAAATGTTGGCCGGTTTATTTTATGTGTTGACACAAAAAGCTACACATGCTGAAAACTATCAAGTCTTATTACCCTTTTCCACCGCTCCACTGACTTCTGCCCTCCAGTGCCAACCGCATTCAAAATGCTAGTTAGCTCCCGCCACAGCCTGTCAGCCTGTTGTTTTCCTTATGGACCCTCCAGGGGCCTCGAAAGATCGCCGTTTCTTTAAAAAAAAATACATACTGCTCCATAAAACTTAAAATAACTCAGAACTGCTCGTGGCTGGTTCTTTGGACTCTTGCGTCCATTTCTAAAAAGAATGAAAATATTATTGTAAAATCTAACACACAGCAAGAATTACCAAGTATATAATTTTTCAACACAAATAATAACATGATGAGTACTTTAATGCTTCTTGAATTCTTTTAAACAGTAAAGAACTGTTAGTCTGCCAGTTACTTTGCTTGTCTAAAAATACGTAACTATTTATTGATTTAGTTACACTAAAATACAACAAAAAGTTATTTCTAAACATGTTCGGCAGTTCGGCACCAAATCAAAAAGCAAAACGATATTTTAAATGAAAGAGACATGAAAAACGATTTGTATATTACTTACCGACATGTTAGGACACTTTGAGCTAACTAATATCCGTAATTATTCAGTTTTTTCACTAGATTTTTGACAGATTGTATGTATCGTTTCGTTGACGTTTCGGTTAGAGCAAAGCATAGACAAATGCCAACATAACGGAAAGAACGAAAAGAAAACGCGATTCCATATTCTTTTCCATCCTCGTGCCGTTAGAATCGCTTAGGCGTTGAGTTCGTTAGAAACGAAAACGCCTGGTAGCGTTGGGCTCTTGACTAATGGTGCGTTCCTATATTCAAAACCGTTGGTAGAGTTGTGACGTCTCGTTAAAATTTGACACATTTTGTATGTAGCAAATGTCATAACGCTACTGCCCGTAGGGAAAACGATTCGTTTCTTGAATATAGGAACCGAGCATAAACCTACAGGAGGTAAAACCCTTTCGATTCGTATAGCAATTTGCAGGTGTCACCAAAATGAAATGTTGTCAATTGTAGTACCTATATTATATTAAATTTAATTGTACACTTGACTGTAATGCCGGCCGAATTAAAAACAAACGATAACACTTCGAAATCAATATTTTATTACCGGGTGGAATAGAGGCCCAGTAAGAATGGCGAATATGTTTCTGTCAAAAAAAATATTTTTGGGACAAGCTTTTGTTGCCGACTGTACTTTTTTTTTAAATCTTCATATGCTTATCAAGAACAATCTATTGAGACCTAACACGGTGGCTCTACGTTAGGAATAGCGGAGATCCTGTCGTCACCTTCCGACTCCATCATCAGATCACCTCTTAGATACTGTGGCGACCTAGCGACATCTAACGGCAACTTGTATCAACCAACTTGCTAGCGCCACCAGCGTCAGACAGCGGAACTAAGTGTTCTACATCTCGCTAACGAAGTTTCTACAGCTGGTTGAGATATATACCACTTCCAACTTCATCCCAATGGACTTCGGTCACAGAACAGATAGGTACAGAAGACAATCTACATACAAAGTGCGCTCGAGCAACGCACACATAGACACCGCTCACGGACACGATATCTCAGACAAGTTGAGACGCGTGCGAGCGCGAGTGCCGTCCGCTTGACACGCGTCGCTTCTGTGGACTTTTTTGTGCGATAATTAGGTATAATGGAGCAACAAAAAATAAGTTATTAAAACTGTTCAGTGGACGGTTGCTTAAATTCCACTTTAAACGGTGAATTGTCCTTTTTCAAGCTACCAGTAAGAGTAGTAAGTAAGCTAAGCTACTAGTAAGTGGCTTCAGAGAGGTAAGTAGGTATCTACTTGTATTTCAATGGTTCGTTTTAACGTTACACAGAAGAGTTAGGTAGGTAAGCGCCCCGCCCCGGCCCCCGAAGAATATATCTAAGATCGATTTAAATAATAGTTTCCTATTTTGAATCAGTATAAACGAAGTAGGTACTTAACTATATTTTTGTAAGGTAAATTCACGCCACCTTACGTAAGTTGAAAACATGTTTTTTTGTTTGTGTAGATATTGTGTTGTTTTTACTGTCTTTTGATAGGTTTAGGTCTAAAACGTATATGGTAATGGAAATTGTGTAACTAGGGTAATCCGTTTAGAAGTTATAAGGAATTTTGGATACTTAATGAAAATGTGTCTGCTCTGTAAACTTTTTGTATTGTAATACCTAGTAGGTAGGTTTATTGTTTTGTTTTGTAGGATACGTTTTTTGCTATTACGGGCTATGCCCCTCCACTTTAATATTAATTCGTCTGGTCGGCTATTTTTGAAGTTACCTACGGTATATTTTATATTTTCTGTGACAAATTTGTAATATAGGTAACAATGTCATTAAATATTTTTTTAGTTATTGTTAATTTATATTTCCATTCTTCCAGTTTCATTTTCAACAATAAATCAAACGACTAGATACCTACGAGTGCCACAACCGCGATAGTTTTTTGTGCATAAGCCATAGTTGACAACCCTAGAGCGACCGCCGAGCGTAGGTATGAAAAGTGAAGTACATACATGTGATTTACTTCTGTACTTATTCTGTGCTTCGGTCCCCAAGAGAGATCTCTATTAACATCCCTTGCTACAATGCCATACTATTGCGTTGTCATCGGGTTAAAACATGTGGTCCAAATTTCAACCCATTCCGTTGACGGGAAATGGGTCGGATTTAACTTGCAAGATTTGACCCGTAACATACAACAACATTACAATTTAAAATAAAAGCTTGTAAAAACAGTGGAGGCCTTTGCCCGGCCGTGGGATACTTTTCTTTTTTTTTTCTTTTTTTATGGCATAGGAAGGCAACCGAGCACACAGGCCACCTGATGGTAAGTGGAAACTGTGACCCATAGACATTCGCATTCACAAGACCGCAATCCTAAGACTGCAAATGCGTTGCCATCCCTGAGGACTAAGATGGAATGCCTCTATGCTAGTCATTTCACCGGCTGTCTTATCCCCAAACCGGAACACAACAATGCAAACACTGCTGCTTGGCGGTAGGTTAATGGATAAGATGGTGGTACCAACCCGGACGGACCCTGCACAAGGCCCTCCCACAAGTAAAACAAAGGCAAATGAAAATAAAACCGGCCAAGTGCGAGTCGGTCTCTGGCACGAAGGGTTCCGTAACATTAAGTATCTATACCACATTAGACACTTTACCAGACAGTTGTCGTTATGAATACCTATCGAATAAAAAATAGCACCAAAATCACGTTTGTTGTATGCCCCACTTAAATAAATATTTATTTCTCAAACATGCTATGTAATGTCGGCGTTATGTTAGTTATTTTAGGCTTCAAAGTGCCACGTTCCCGACGGAACCACTCGAGAGAACTGTAAAGGAATTTCATACAAAATTGAAGGCCTAGGCCGGGAAGTAATTTTTTTTTAATTTTAATATGGCCTTGACAGCTGGTTTTATGAACAGGCTGAATAGCTGAAAATCGTTTTTTTTTTGTATCCGTGTGGTTCGGACCAAAAATATCCGCGTTAATGCCTATTACACAAATGTTTTTTGAGTGATTTTTTTATTTTATTTCATTGCATATGTTTGAGAAAAGCACTATACATACCTCGCCGTGAAAAGGGGTTGCCAGCCTCGTAACTATCCGACCTCGCTTCGCTCGGCCGTCTATATGAACTCGGCCTGCAACCACCTACTTCCCGGCGTCTGTAGTAATGTACTATTTTATTCTGTTTTGCCGTATGGTTGCCGGCATAGAATAGTGCCACTCCATGTCTTCCCGTGAAGGTCGTAAGAGGCGACTAAGGGAATAAAGGCTTGTAGTATCGTTAGGCGTACTGGTAAACATCTAAGCCTGTTTCTGCAAAATGTGGTTACAGAATTAACAAGCCAGTGGGCAGCTGGCCTACCTAACAATTTGTATATTACGATTGTTAACGTCTTTCAAAAACTGACCAATTGGGGTGACCCTACCCTACCCCTACCGCCAAGCAGCAGATAAGGTAACGGGTGATATTTGCTAACATGAGGCATTTCATCTAACCGCTGTAAGATGCCATAAAAAAAGTTAATACTTTTGCCATAAAGTTTTTATCTGCGTCAATTTAATTTAAATTCTTTAGGCTGAAACTTTGTCACCTGTACTACAGATGCCACGAATAGTGAATTGGCCGAATACCGAATATTCGGCAACGCTGTCGGCCGAAGCGCCGAATATTCGGCCGCCGAATGCTTGGTGGGGGCGCGTTAGCTGAAATAAGACAAGTCACAACCTGTTTTTCTCGTTGCGTTCGCGCGGCAGGCGACGACGGCGCGCGCGCGGGGCGGGGTGCAAGCAAGTGCATTTCGATATTTGCAAAAGTTTATCTTTCTTCGCCTGGAAGCAGCGTTTATAGTGAGAGGTTATTTTCTGAGGCTGGTAACGTTTACGATGAAAAGCGCAATCGTTTGCTACCAAAAAACGCTGAAAAGCTCGTTTTTATCCATCACAACTTACCACTGATTAATTTTAAGAACTAAAATGTTGTAATTTGGAAATAAATACATAATTTTGAGTAAAATAACGTGTCTTTTTTTACATGATTTGCTATTCGGTATTCGGCCGAATAGTACGCACTATTCGGCCGAATACCGAATAGCAAAAAAGTGGCCGAATAGGCCGAATACCGAATAGTTGCCGAATATTTGTGGCATCTCTAACCTGTACTAACTGAATTAAACATCTTCTGTTTTAAAAGAGACGGTAAATTAACAAAAATGAGAACAAGGAAAGGATTTGAGTTGATAAGGAAGTAAGGTTGATAGTTTAGCCAAAGTGGTCTTTATCAACCCCCATTTGTCGACGAAAAGGGGTCCATGTGAGCGGATAAAATAAATGGGGGTCCATGAGAGGAAAATGGGGGTCCGCGATAGTGGAACCCATTTAAACAGGTCGTGACTTTAATCATGGCTTTCCATTAATGGAATAATCCATATTCATACACAGATAGTAGGCACCTACTTGCTTACGAAGTATTACATGGATAGGAAAAGCACTCATGTTCCCTAAAGAATAAAGACCACAAAAAAAAAGAAATATATATATATGCAGATATTTTATATGCAAATATTGGCAGTTTAAGAGTTAATTATTGTCTTAATTTATTGTATTATACTTTAAAATAGTTAATTCGATATAAGCACTTATTCTGTAGGTAAGGTTATTTTTGTATTATGTATGACTTTCCATATTATAAATTGAGGGTAAAAGCTAATGCAATGTATGCTGTCTAGCAAAACCAGTCCTTGGGTCCACAGAAAACCAGCGTCGCGCTTCCAATAGGTGGTGCGACATCAGCTGAGTGGACACCATTTTCGCAGCACCTCTATTCAAACAATGTATGTATGTTATAGTTTAGTAAGCGAAATAAACGTTTTTTGATTTGATTTGATTTGATTTGAATTATTCGATCAGATACGAAGTTGAGAAAATAAAGGGACGATATACTGCCGTCCTACTAAAGAAAGCAGCTAACTGCATAGTAATAGTATAGATAATTTGGACTTAATGTTGTTATCGACAGAGTATAGAATGTTTTGACTTAATACATTGGAATTAACCGCTTTCAACTTATAACACTATTCTATTTTTGTTGAAGGTTTCAATAGGGAATATGCAAGGAATTCTTAAATACCAAACAAGAGATCACCAAAAGTGCAATTAAAATTACAATCGACCAAGAAATACGGATCATACACTCGCGAGCAAAAAAATCGACTCAAGCTGCACGTTTGGGTTCTCCGCCCAGTATCTCTTGACCTATTCAGAATATCTTTAAAAAAAATGATACCAAAAGAAAGCTGATAATGTAACGATTTAAAAAAAACAAGAACCCTGGGAATCCGCCCAGGACTTTCCATAAGTTATGTCTCATTTCCCGATATGTGGATCATTTACTCGTTCCGAAACGTACAAGGTGTGCCCCTTTTGACCCCTATAAATATGGGTAGGAGGGGGAAATGTCATCAGTCACTTATCAGAAGTTGACCGGTACACATCTCTACTAACGACCTTACTCGGAAACCCTGAAGAAAATGGATACCACCATGACTGAAGCAGCCCAAGTCGTGGCCTTGCTGGAAGAGGGACACAACCAACGCTTCGTGGCTGACCAGCTGAATTGAAGCCAGTTAGCAGTAACCCGAGTTTACCGACGGTTTCGGGAGACTGGGGCCTTGACACGAAGACCAGGTTCTGGCCGCCGGTGCACATCTGAGAGGGATGACCGCTTTATCGTCACTTCCTCTCTCAGAAATCGGCACCAGACCGCCGTTACTGTCAATCAGCATCTTCGGGATGTACGAGGGGCTACTGCCAGTGAGTGGACAGTAAGACGAAGACTCGAGGAAGCTAACCTGACCCGAAATCGGCCCGCCACGGGCCCCAGACTGCTCCCGCGTCACCGCCAAGCACGCCTGGAATTTGCTCGTCAACACGAAAATTGGACCATTGAGCAATGGACCCGAGTTCTTTTTTGTGATGAGTCCAGGGTGTGCTTGAATGGCTGTGACAGACGAGGAAGAGTCTACAGGAGGCCAGGAGAACGGTATGCACAATGCTGTTTCAAGGAAACAGTTGCCTATGGCGGAGGTTTCGTCAGTGTGTGGGCGGGCATTTCCATCGAAGGGCGTACAGAGCTCGTTTTCGTACCTGGTGGGGGCCGTGGCGGTGGTTTGACCGCTGCCAGGTACATCACTGACATCCTTGAGGAGCATGTTGTTCCTTACGCCCATTTTTATGACGAGGGGTTCGTCCTGGTGCAGGATAATGCCCCTTGTCATACCGCAAGGATCACTCGGGCCTACCTTGCCGAGGTCGGCATTCCCACCATGAACTGGCCAGCCCGGACCTGAATCCCATTGAACATCTCTGGGACTACCTGAAAAGGCAGATTCGGAAGAGGGATCCAGCTCCTTCAAATGTTACGGAGCTGAGGACAGCTCTGCAGGAGGTGTGGGATGCCATCCCCCAGGAGCTTATCAAAAAGCTGATAAGATCCATGAAAAACCGCCTGAATGCTGTGATAAGGGCCAGGGGTGGCAAAACGAAGTATTAATGAATAAATAAAACCTTATTTTCCTTAAAATGCCTTTTATTTTACGATTTCCCTTTTCTTTCTTTTTGTTTTTTTCATGCATCTCTGCAAAACCTGGCTCCTGTCACTTGTGGAAAATGGCATGACTGAAAATTATTATTTTTTAAATCGTTACATTATCAGCTTTCATTTGATACCATTTTTTTTAAGATATTCTGAATAGGTCAAGATATACTGGGTGGAGAACCCAAACGTGCAGCTTGAGTCGATTTTTTTGCTCGTGAGTGTACAACACAGAACTATATATACAGGGCGTCCCAAACTTATAGGACATGAAGGGGAAGTACCTTAAATATCGTAGATGAGCATTTCTAAAAAAGTTTGTACATTTCATTTACGACTTCGATTTGCAAAAAAAATTGCAGGATGGTAAGGTGAATGAAGCTGAGCCTAAATAACATAGTCTCCCAAAATGTCCTCATACATTTGTATGAAACTTTCCTTTTTTGTTACCAACTTTCTTTGGTTCATGGTAACAAAAAAGGAAAGTTTCATACAAATGTATGAGGACATTTTGGGAGACTATGTTATTTAGGCTCAGCTTCATTCACTCTACCAACCTGCATTTTTTTTTGCAAATTGAAGTCGTGAATGAAATGTACAAACTTTTTCAGAAATGCTCAGATAGTGTATCTTGCTGAAAGAAGACTTTGTGTTATTTTTAAAAGTTAGTAATTCTGCATTCATAGATTTTCTAAAAATTACTTGCTTCGTGTGTGGTTGCCGGGTTAGAATAGTACCACTCCATTTCTTCCCGCGGATGTCGTAAGAGGCGACTAAGGGAATAAAGGCTTGTTGTACTGTTAGGCGATGGGCTTGCAACCTGTCACTAATACACTGGGAAACATCTTAGCCTACTTGTGCAAAATGTGGTTACAGAATTATCAAGAAGTTTGGTAACTTGTTGGTAATTCTTTAGCTCTGCCTACCCCACTCTGGGAATGAAGGTGTGAGTTTATGTGTGCATGTATGTACTTGCTTCGTCTGGGAATCGAACCGACTTAAATGTCAAAAAAAAACATCCTACTTTTATGATGCCAATCGTAAGAATGGCTAAAAAATAATAACTCTGCTCAAGTAACATTGTATTTTAAAAGAAAGGAACAACGTAAAATTATTGAATCAAATTTCAAGAAAGTTATAAATGAGTTGCAAACAGAATTGTGCCATATCACATCGAGTCACAGAACAGATAAGTACAGAAGTAAATCACATGTATTTACTTCACTTTTCATACCTACGCTCGGCGGTCGCTCTAGGGTTGTCAACTATGGCTTATGCACAAAAAACTATCGCGGTAGTGGCACTCGCATCTAATCCCTGATTTTTAATTCCGTAGAATTCTGACGTTTGTTGGTCTTACCAGACTACAAAATATTCCTTGAACCGATGGTGCAAAAATTTCAATAAAATTATATGTAGAGTATGACTTCTGTGATTTAAATATTTGAATGTAAAAGTAAATAATGTTTTATTAATTAATACAAAGTAATTATAATTTAAAATCGCACAATTTACACATAATATTTTGTTTAATTTTTTTCAGAGGGAAAAGTAAATAGTTGTGGGTATCATTCTGATTATTGTCATATATTACAAACCTTTGGAGTTAATTATATTTGATCATCGTTGTTTTGTATTCATAATAGTGAATTTTTTTTTTGGAGAAAAATATCGACTATAATTTGACAGTTGTCAAACTGTCATTAGTTCCGCCAAACTAATGACGACGCTTTAGGCTATTTGATGTCCTTTGCCGTTGACTTTGGGATAAAATGCGAGAATAAAAAATGATGACGCACAGACCAACTTCAATTCAACTTCTGCTTCTGCTTCTGCTTTATTCAATCAATCACACATGCACTTGTTAACCTTAATTTTTCTTTGTAAGCAAATCATGTTATGTAAAAAGATAAAAAAAAGATAAAAGATGTTTATTCAGTAAGTAGGCCGCACGGGCACTTTTACACGTCAAAAATCTACCAGCGCTTCGGAAGAGACCACTGCTGAGAAGAAACGCCGCAAGAAACTCAACAGTAAGTAGTTTATGTACTTACATCATATTAAATATTATTCAAAATCTTCGTTTAAATCTTATATACGTACTCTACCTTATGTATTTGGAATAGCAACCAATTCCAATGACGAACAAAAACTTCAGTCAGTCGGTCAATAACATAAATCAAACAATATTTTTAGTTTAAAAACATCAACAATGAAAAATGTTCATTACTGCTGAAACGATAGAATGTGACTGCTGTCAGATGGCTGTCAGAATTCTACGGAATTAAAAAAACAGGGTATAGTCGTTTGATTTATTGTTGAGAATGAAACGGGAAGAAGGGAAATATAAATTAACAATAACTAAAAACAAATTTTAATGACATTGTTACCTATATTATATTACAAATTTGTCACAGAAAATATAAAATATACCGTAGTAACTTCAGAAATAACCGACCAGACGAATTAATATTAAAGTGGAGGGGGTGACTGGAGGGGCTAATCCAAACCCGCAGTACCTACCTATAGCCCGTAATAGCAAAAAACTTATCCTACAAAACAATACAATAAACCTACCTACTAGGTATTACAATACAAAAAGTTTACAGAGCAGAATCATACAAAATTTTACGTTTGTCAATTTTCATTATCGAAAATTCCTTATAACTTCTAAACGGATTACCCTAGTTACACAATTTCCATTACCATATACGTTTTAGACCTAAACCTATCACAAGACACTAAAAACAACACAATATCTACACAAACAAAAAAACATGTTTTCAACTTACGTAAGGTGGCGTGAATTTACCTTACAAAAATATAGTTAAGTTTACCCTACTTCGTTTATATACTTATTCAAAATAGGAAACTATTATTTAAATCGATTAGATATATTCTTCGGGGGCCAGGGCGGGGCGCTTACCTTCCTAACTCTTCTGTGTAACGTTAAAAAGAACTATTGAAATACAAGCAGATACCTACTTACCTCTCTGAAGCCACTGGTAGCTTGAAAAAGGACAATTCACCGTTTAAAGTGGAATTTAAGCAACCGTCCACTTAACAGTTATAATAACTTCTTTTTTGTTACTCCATTATACCTAATTATCGCACAAAAAAGTCCACAGACGCGACGCGTGTCAAGCGGACGGCACTCGCGCTCACACTCGTCCCAACCAGTCCGAGATATTGTGTCCGTGAGCGGTGTCTATGTGTGCGTTGCTCGAGCGCACTTTGTATGTACATTGATTTCTGTACTGCCCTCCTAAGCCAATAGGTAGTAACTCGGATAAAACTCCTGTAGCAATATCAACCTCATTACTAATAGAATAGAATTCAAACTGCTTTGGTTATTGAATTTGAGATACCGCTTTTTGGCTTAAGAGGGCAGTGTACCTATCTGTTCAGTGATCGAGTGTTCACCATAAAATGATAAGAAAATCAACAGGCAGCGGACTCATTAAAATATTGGCGATTTGCGTAAGGCAAAAGGGATCTTATTTTGAGCATTTAATTAATTAATTTACAAAAAAATACCCACTTAATTGACGCAGAGTTATTATTTTTTAGCTATTCTTTCGATTGGCATCATAAGATTCATAAGAGTAGGATGTTTTTTTTTGACATTTAAGTCGGTTTGATTCCCAGACGATGCAAGTAATTTTTAGAAAATCTATGAATTCAGAATTACTAACTTTTAAAAATAACATAGTCTTCTTTCAGCAAAATACACTATCTACGATATTTAAGGTACTTCCCCTTCATGTCCCATAAGTTTGGGACGCCCTGTATACTCGGTACTCTCGGTAGAATGGCGAGCGAGCGGGCACGTCGTAAGACCAGGGGACCGATTTTTGATTTTTGACTTTCGAGCGCTCGAAAGTTTCACTCGAAAGTGACAAAAAACAATGAAATGGTATTTTTGACTTGCGAGCGATAGAAAATATGAACACGAGTGGTCTGTGGCATTCGTTTTGAATTCTATCGATAGAAAGTATAATTTGACATCTTTCAAATCTGTTGGGTATATACACACGAAGCATAAACAAACCTAGCACAATGCCATAGACAAGACATCCACAGACGAGAAAGCGTTTCATTTTTCCTACATTTATAACCAGTCAAGAATTTGAAAATAAGCGTAAAAAAATCTTATTGACACTGAAATATTAAATTGCTTGTTATGATTTCATCTTTTGATAGCTTCACACGTTTATTCGCAATTAAAATATGAATTAAAAAAACCGGTAAAACATCGACTTTCTGCGTATAATGACAAAAGTTCCAACTTAACATTACTATTTAGTCAATCCCTCAGTTTCGAGTGAGAATCTCAAAAATATGGAATTTGGGACCATTCGAAAATAAATCGTGAAAAATTTTCGCATTCGAATATTTTCTACCGCTCGCTTTTGAAATCGAGCGCTCGAAAGTCAAAAATCGGTCCCCAGCGCGCGCGTCCTCTCCCGTCGAAGTCTGTTGGCTCGCTGACGCTCTTCCGTTGCGATCGATGACACCACAGATTAGAAACGATTTTGTTTATGTTGTGCACATCACTCAAAGACTCGCGTGACGTCGAAGTGCCTACGCAAAATGTTACACGCTCTGTTCTCATATAAATCGACGAAGTTCTGTGTGATACAAGCATTTTACTTTACTAATTAGACAGCGCTTAGACAGAGAGACCCGATATGCGCTGTGACGTCATCGCCACGGAACAGGTCTGTAAAATTAACTCCATGTTAAATTCTGTTTTGCTAGAAAGAGATACGGAAAAATCTTTGTTGGCTCATATCTTGGTTATTTGTACAGCTATTCAAACAATGATGTTTCTCAACTGTTTTTTACATCCATCTTTATTAAAGCTTTGAAAAAATGACACGAATATTCAATAAAAAATTCAATTATTGTACAAATTAATGAATTTACTAGTGGTAGGACATTGTGCAGGGTCCGTCCGGGTTGGTACCACCATCTTATCCATTAACCTACCTCCAAGCAGCAGTGTTTGCATTGTTGTGATCCGGTTTGGGGATAAGACAGCCGGTGAAATGACTAGCATAGAGGTATTCCATCTTAGTCCTCAGGGTTGGCAGTGCATTTGCAGTCTTTTGAATGCGAATGTTTATGGGTCAGTTTTCACTTACCATCAGGTGGCCTGTGTGCTCGTTTGCCTTCCCAAGCCATAAAAAAAGGGAATAAAGGCTTGTAGGGCGATGGGCTTGCAACCTGTCACTAATACGCTGGTAAACATCTTAGCCTATTTGTGCAAAATGTGGTTACAGAATTATCAACAAGTTTTTAGAGTTGTAGGTAATTCTGTAGCTCTGCCTACCCCTTTTCGGGAACGCAGCGCATGCGTGAGTTTATGTATGTATGTATGTGTACAAATTAAAAAAATATTCCAGTTGATACCAACCAAAATTTCTCTGTTCTTTTCATGTTTATAGTTTGTTTATTCACGTGTTAATGTTTTCGCGTTTAATATACCAACACCTTAACATTGCCTCTGTCCTTGTCGCCATGCTGGATAATGACTAATAAAATAACGAGAGATCGCACTTTTGGTGCCGACGACGTCACGTCAATTTGTATACAGAATGATTAATGAAAAAGACTACATTAAAATGTTGTAATTAATTTAACGAAGAATAGCTAAACTGACGTGGCAGTGGGCGGGGCACATCGCTCGCAGGATTGATGGCCGATGGGGCCAGAAAGTTCTTGAGTGGCGTCCGCGGACCGGGAGACGAGCTGTGGGTAGGCCTCCAACGAGATGGAGTGACGACCTTGTAAGGGTCGCGAGAACGCGGTGGATGCGAAAAGCACAGGACCGGTCTGAGTGGAGAGCCTTGGGAAGGGCTATGTCCAGCAGTGGACGTTTTTATGGTCGTTTGAGATAATCTCGAACAAATGATTTTAATTTTGATCTTTGATGTTAGGGTTTCATTTTACGTTATTTTGTGTTAAGTGTGTCACTATCCGTCACTTCACCAAGCGGTTCCAACGGAAGACCCAGTGCTGGCTTTACGGCTAGCGAATGCTGAGTTGGGACCGTTTCGCAACTGTTTCTCTGTCTTGTTCTTTTTGTATCTATGTACCTAATGTGGTTTTGTATTGTTACGAATAAATGTCTCTTTATCTTTATCTTTATCTTTCGGCTGACATGATGAATTCATTTACCAGTTTGTTGGCGTGACTAATATGTATATTTATGCCAAATTACCGCTTTCTAGTACTAAGAGTCGCTAAGCTAGGCTGCGGACGGATGGACGGACGTACGGACGGACATGGCGACATTAGCCCCCTTAAATATTTATTATTTGTTGTTAGTATTTGTTGTAATAGCAGCAACAGAAATACATCATCTGTGAAAATTTCAACTGTCAAGCTATCACGGTTCGGGAGATACAGCCTGGTGATAGACAGACGGGCAGCGGAGTCTTATTAATAGGGTCCCGTTTTTACCCTCTGGGTACGGAACCCTATAAATAGCGTAGGCGGAGTAAACCCAAACGGAAGTTCCGGTTTAACGGAGTCGGAGCTCCGTAACGTCCCTAATTACGAGTTTGTGACCACCACTGTATGCAGTTAGCGCCTTCTTTGGTACAGTCAGCGTCATAAAGTACGTAGCAGTCAAGACCACCACATATTTGGAAACATCCAGAATGCTCATTAACATCGACGCAGCTTAAGTGATCAAATTATTCAGGCGATCCACTGTATACAAATATACCGGAGCACCCACAACGCCATTCTGGATGTGTCCAACTATTTGGTGGTCTTGATTGATACGTACTTTATGACGCTGACTGTACACGGCAGCACATGCACGCTATACTTATACCACCCCTCTTTTGCGTAGGGGGTTAAAAAAGACAACATTTAATTGAAAATATAAAGCATTTATTCATTACATTGTGACAGTATAAACATCTTATTTTCTTATGGCAATAATTCAACATAGCAACTATAATACATAAGTTAATTACATGATGTACGGTCGAGTCCATAAATATTTGTACACTTTGGTGCCTTGTCTATTTAATGTCATACATGAATTGTCACAACGATTAAAGTGACAAGGTACAAAAGTGTAAACATATTTATCAACTCCACTGTAATAGTGTTACCACACCAATAGGGACATTTATTTCGTCATTACTTTGAAAAAACCTCGTATCTCAAATTTCGTGACGTACAATTTTAAACTTAGACTTAGATTTATTTATTTCATAACATTAGATACAGTTATATTGCACACATGTCAATTATACAGAATTCATATTATGATCGTCAAAGAAGTAAAAACAAAAAAAGTAATGTAGCAAAAGCCAATGTCAAAAATGAATGGATTATAAAACACAAATAAGTAATAATAAAACGAGACCTGAAAACCTGAAGATAATAAAGCCCAAACACATACATCTCGAAATATCAGATAGGTACGAGTTTTTTCTAAAGTGATAACCAAAGAGCGGAATTCTTCATAGCAAAAATCAAACTGTCAGAGGGATTGACCTAACTGTTTTATCGACTTATCGATAAATATTTGTCACTTAACGAAACAAAGTTAAAGTAATGAAATCAGGCTTTTGGATATACATACAAACAAATTAACGGTGTCCCTAATTAGCTGACCGCCACTGTATTTTAGTGTAATAGTAAAGAATAAAACAGAAAATACGTTTTTTTTTAATTTTCTATATGAAACTTATCATTAAAAATTAAAAACAAATATTGCTAAGAGTAGGTAACTAATCTTCATTCAAAATAACAAAGTCGAAATCTAAATCTGTACTAAATATGTTTTCTTCATCTTCCCTTCAAACTTATCGTTCGTGCTAGAAAAATATCTAGGTTTACTTATCAAAGACGTCAAATGTTACAGAATAATCTTTTAAGTTGATTATGGATACCTACGGCGATATTATTCCGTAACATCGATAAGTCGATAAAACAGTTAGGTCAATCCCTCTGACAGTTTGATTTTTGCTATGAAGAATTCCGCTCTTTGGTGATAACGATATGCATCGATTTTTTAAATCGTATGTCTCAATAAAATACAAAGGTACCGTAAAAGAGATCACCAAAAGTGAAATTAAAATTACAATCGGCCAAGAAATACGGCTGAAACAAGCATTTTAAACTGCTAATTAGACAGAGGACCCGATTCTACAGTGGCCTCTAAACTTCCTAATTTCATTTAGGTGTCGCTAAAACACCATATTTATTTATTTAATAGCAACCGGTCGCAATATCGAGCAACCATGTCTACCAATGTCAAGTTTATATTAGTACATTACTACAGACGCCGGGAAGTAGGTGGTTGCAGGCCGAGTTCATATAGACGGCCGAGCGAAGCGAGGTCGGATAGTTACGAGGCTGGCAACCCCTTTTCACGGCGAGGTATGTATAGTGCTTTTCTCAAACATATGCAATGAAATAAATAAAAAACATCACTCAAAAAACATTTGTGTAATAGGCATTAACGCGGATATTTTTGGTCCGAACCACAGATACAAAAAAAAAAAACGATTTTCAGCTATTCAGCCTGTTCATAAAACCAGCTGTCATGGCCATATTGAAATTAAAAAAAAATTACTTCCCGGCCTAGGCCTTCAATTTTGTATGAAATTCCTTTACAGTTCTCTCGAGTTGTTCCGTCGGGAACGTGGCACTTTGAAGCCTAAAATAACTAACATAACGCCGACATTACATAGCATGTTTGAGAAAAATACATTTACATATCAAGAGAAAATCATAAGGCAACGTTGTACGGTGATCCTCTAGCCTCCGTGAAGCGATGTAGGTAGAACTTTACGAAGACCAGATGGGATTTTCTTGGAGCAATCCTTTCAAAGGCGATACGTGTTCAAACTTGAATTCTTCATTATACTGCACATTTGAATGTTAATTTACTGCATATTAATACATCATTACTATCCATTAAACAGCAAAATATGCAAAAAACTGGAAACAATTAAGAAAGCGACACTATCTTGTCAAAAACCCCAAGAGAATCCTCGCTAAAACACTTTGCTATTCTATGAGCAGCTGTCATCATCAAATGACAGCGCCATGACAGCGCTAATTTGAATCTGACGCTTCCTATTTTAGGCGGTCTTATACATTGTCAGCTTGACATTCTGGAATAGCACTGGTTAAATCTGCCGTCTAAACTATGTCTTAAAATTAGACAATTACGAATTAAGCGATGTGCACGTAGATTCGGGTCCAGAGAGATCCGATATGTCGCCCACATAAACGTTTATATTACATTTTGTTTTGCTAGAAAGATATAGGGACAAATCTTTGCTTGCTTATTTATTTTCAAAGCAATTCATGAAATTATTTTTCTGAACTGCTTTTTACATGAGTCAACTTTTATTGAAGCCGTGATTAAAGCAATAAATCTTCGGTGACACTGCAAAACCGCGTAACTAAAAAAATTATGATAGAGCAAAATAAACCTTACTATGTTATTAAAAAGGTGCATTTTGCTCCTTATTAAAAATGTCACTTAGGCGGTTTTGCAGTTTCACCGACGAAATATTCCCTATTGAAGTTAGCTCATTGAAATAAACGACGATCTATAAATAGGAGTGGTAACACACCCTAACAAGTAATAGTTGTTTATGCAACTGTTGCATAATGAGAACCGTTAAAATACGAGTGTGGGTTCGCTGACGCTCGTTTCATAATAGGATCACACGAGTGTTTTAAGGCCTAGGTATGTACAGTTGCATACACTACATTATCTACACACATACCATAAGTTTAGAACTACCCTACTTCCGTAACAGCAGCGGTTTATATAAAAAAAAACAAACCGAATTGACTTTTCGAGTCGATGACTGTTTTAATATCTATGAATACTAGAATAGAGACCCTCTTGAGTTTTGACAGCTGTTCCAAATTTAAACACATACCCAAGGTTCGGAGTTTTCATAGCACGGTAAGACGAAAGAGAGCTGTGGAGTCGAAGTTAGCGTTAAAAGTCAACTTTTATTCATAATCATACTCATTCATCTATTTAATTCACAAATGCTGTAAAGCTGATAAGCTAGGTAATGAAATATTACAATTGCTTTTTTGATGTAGGTAGGCCTCCAACAAGATGGAGTGACGGCCTTGTAAGGATCGCGTGAACGCGTTAGATGCGAAAAGCACAAGACCGGTCTGAGTGGAGAGCCTTGGGGGAACCCTATGTCCAGCAGTGGACGTGTTTCGGCTGACATGATGAGCTCAAATTCGTGTTTAATTTAAATTTAAAGCATTTTGGAATTAAACAAAAAAAGAGTATGAGTACTCATACTCATATTCATACTCATTTATTTATTATATTATAAAATATTACATGTCAAAATAATTACAAAAATTTGGTTATGTTATAGTTAGTTGCATTATAGTAGGTACTTTAGATAATATTAAATTAAATTATACATACATATTACACAATTTGAAATTAAAATGTCATTTTATAATTCATTATTAGTCTAAGATAAATTCATTAAAAACGTAGAAAGAATTGTCAATAAGCCATTTCCTTAATTTATTACAGAAAGCTGCATTGCTTTCTAAGTTTTTAATGTGTGGAGGTAGCCTATTGTAGACCTTCGGCCCTAAAATGTGCATAGTTTTGGTGGACTTGGTAAGTCTGGAGCTTGCGATTAGTAAGCGATGAAGTATGAGTAACAGTTGACTTTTTAATGTTAATGTCGACTCCGCAGCTCTCTTTCGTCTTACCGTGCTATGAAAACTCCGAACCCTGCACATAACGTAACAAAAATATATACTGTAATAACATTACAGTTCAGATTTTACCTACTACCACGGATAAGGCAGTTCTCATAGTAAAATTGGTTATAATAATTTTGGTCATTTCCTACGGGTTTTGGACGCATAATAGAGGACTTATGATATGTGTGTAAGTAAACATTTTTTTTCCAACAAAACACTTAGAATATAAATCAATTAGACATATTATCTGTAGCTTGTTCTACGGTCAATACCATACATTTTGGCATCATAGTTTGTTTGGAAACATTGCATTGTATTGTAATTACACAAAAAGCTGCCAGCCCTGCTAGCTATGTCAAAAATACAAATATAAAGGTAATACGTTCGTTTGTAGAACTAGCACTACATATACACTAATATACAGTCCCGGAATATGCCTGTTTGTACGGAAGTGTGGACTAAAAGACAATGGAACTAGTGGGAATAGACCAATAATTATAGTAGACGGGGCGCGTCCATTGATTACGTGAGGCAATTATTGTGATTTTACTTTTTTTTTTTTTTTAAAGCATGGGAAGGCAAACGAGCACACAGGCCACCTGATGGTAAGTGGAAACTGTGACCCATAGACATTAATTACTTAATTCAACCCTTTTCCAGGCCTTGCTAAAGTAAGCAAGAAATGGAATAAAGCCACGAATTCGTAACTTCCTGAAGGACACTGATCCATGAAGTCATATTTCAGGACAGTTCCATTAAATTTGTGTCATAAAATGTAGGTAGTTAAGTTAAATTTTGAGCGACATGAATGTGGTCGATGAAATGTACTATGCCTGGAAAAAGGGAAAAAAGAAGAAGACAATTCTTCTGTCCAGTGAAACAGTTCTATGGTGGGTCTGTGTTCCATTGGGCTGATAGTACATTCCTAGTTTTAAAAAATAACTACAAAATGTGTAATTAAAAATAGTGAAAATCAGGCTTGATTTGGGCCGGAAGCTAAATTTGTATGGATTCCTTTTACAGTTAGGAGATATTAGCGTCGGTTCACAATCAGAAACAACACAGACGGAAGCATTATAGACATTTTCTTACGACCTAATCTAATAGTTATTATGATAGCCAATTAACGTCCACGGCTAGTCATTTATGGGTTATTATTCCCATCGGTTACCACCAATTTGTTACCAATGGTAGCAGTTCGGATTTTTTTTCCCACCTGTTACCACTAAAATATTTTGTGATAACTACACTACACTTAAAACATTTTGTGGTAACAAAGTGGTGGTAACAGATGGGAATAACCCGTCATTTATTAGCTTTTTATTAACTTAGGTCAAATCTTTCAAGTAAATTTTGGAACACTTCCTGTTTCCATTAAAAAAATGGGCCACGCTTAGAAACAAAATCCTCGATAGTTTTATTTTTCAAACAAGACATGGTTACATGGTTTCGGTTGCATCTTCAAAACTCTATAATCTTTTTCGATGATTTTTTATTCAATAGTTGAGTATATGTAACTTCTTAATCCTGGCAAACCACTTTTTCAATAAATGTTGGTGTTTTAAAGTAAACAGCGATTAACCCTCTGCAACTGTGGTGAAACATTCTACTGAGGTGGAGTCTGTCAGACGTCATTTTTGATAAAATATAGAAAAAATACTAATGGTTCAATGATAAGTACTGTTTATTTAGTGCATAGCATGATTATTTAATTTTAATGCGGAATTAATAATAAACATGTATAATTATGTGCTTTTAAATAAAAAAATATGTAATTTACTTGAATAAGGTAAAAAAACTGGTATTATTCACAAAGATTAGCTTACAATGCCGCGAGTCACGTCAGTCGCAAAGGGTTCATTGAATTCCACGCTGCCATCAAAGCGCGCGCGAACTATCTCCATCTCACATTCTTCGGGCGGAAGCATATAAAGCCATCCCTTTTCATTATTGTGCGGGCGTGGCACAATAGGCAGCCTCTTAATAATGTAGATAAAATTAATATTTATCTGCAACAGCGGCCATTAAAATTAAAAATAAATAAAGCTTATTTGGTTAAAATACTCTTTGATTATACAGGAACATTTAAAGTTACAAATCCTATCATGGTGTCGTTCGTGGGTGAATATTCGAGCTTTTCAACCACCGCCATTGTTGTCTTCAATATATTGACGAAAATAATTATAGCTACTAGCTACTTTTGATGTCAAAAATAGCAGACCTGGTGGTAGTATCCCTTCCAATGAAAAGAGGGAAATTTTGACCACGTGGAATGAGACCACCAACTTGAAAAAAAATACCTAAAAGGCAGTGGCGTAACTATAGGGTGGCAGGGCTGGCAAAATGCCACGGGCCCCCGGCCCAAGAGGGCCCCCGGCTTAAGAGGTCGCTAGCTCATCAATATTTTTTTTAACATCGTACTTGTTTATTTTACTTGAAAAGTATATTTTTTGTTTATTTTGAAGTGTTGCTTAAAATCTAAAAAAAAGATTTTGATTAGTTTTAGAACGCATCTATTGGTTTTTACTTTTTTTTGTCGCGCTACGTTGGCAGCGCGGGTCGGGGAATTCCCTCATTTTGTCAACCAACTACGTACAACGGGACGGGTCTAAATCATAGGGCCCCATCAAAAGAATTTGCCACGGGCCCCGGATGGTATAGTTACGCCACTGCTAAAAGGTACGTGAAACTATTCAAATATAGAACGTAAAATATAATAGCGCCTGTGAAATCATAAAGAGCAATAGCTACACTGCGAATATTTCTGCAATGAACTTTGTCAAGGTCTCTGCCTTGTAAGCAAATAAGCAAGTCACGCTAATTTTGAAATAGTATTTAATTAAATATTTTCCTTAACTCAAATCTATTACTACGTCAACAGGTTATGGGCCCAGCCAATTGAATAAAATAAAATTGTGCATCCTATTTTTTTTGTAAGAATTCCTTTTTTTGTTGACAACTTATCTTATGACATTCCACCTTACTCCTCAGGGTTGACAGTCTTTGGATTGCAGCCGCGAGATTGCATTTTTATATCGGCTTCAAAGCCGACTTACCATTGGGTAGTCTGTGTGCTTTCCCCATCTATCTGACATAATATAAAAAGAAATATTCTTCCGTAACAAAACAGGAACTTTCCAGAAAAATATTTTTGGTTTTTATTTAACTATTCCATAGCTTCTTGTAACCTGCCCTGTTTTTAAAATCGGATATCGGAAACAGTTTCAGAAGCTTCGAACCAAAAATCCCTTCTTAAATGTCAAGTGCCTAGGGCCAGCAGTTGCGTTGTCTGATCAGGCAGACCGTTCCTTCTTTTATATATATAGATAATGCTACTAGGCTACCTTAATTATTCTGATACAACTCACTATTCCCGTGGGATGCTGGAATTACAAAGTCGTAGGCATAAGCTAGTACTAAAATATATGTCCCAATGGAATATTTTCTTGATAACAAAATAGGACCTTTCCAAACTAGTTCCACTTTAATAGTGCACAGCTTCATGAAAGCTGGCGTTTTTTTAAATCAGGAATTGTCATCACTTTGAGCAATTCTCAGCCTCAGTATAGCATCTTACAATAAATGCCTCTGACGCAAGCCATCAGCACAAACAGTAATGTCTCTTCTTGGCTGTGTAGGCGGCTTCGTCTCTCAACAGCTGGACCCTGAGCTCCTCCACGGTTCTCATGACCTGCTTATCTGCTGCACAATCATCTACTATCTTCTGGAACAGCTCCTCTGGAATAAAAATTATCTGTCAACATCTCACCAATGTTTGTACGCTTCTTATGCATACATGGGATAACTTCACGCCTTTCTCCCAATGGGGTAGGCAGAGACTATGGAAAGCCTGGTGCGGTGTAAACATACAACTTCCGCTTTCTCTACATTCATCAACCTCTTTATGCACGTACCTCGGATAGTCAATTGAGTGGGTAAGAAAATGTGTTACTAAAAACGATATTTTTATCACGGAAATTGAGTCTTACCAACGTTTTCTCCAGTCTTACTCGATGTGAGGAAGTGCCCCCTCAGCCCTTGGGAGTACGTGGCCACGATATCCTCGGGGACCTCTCGCTCGGAAGCACCAGCGTCCAGGAGATCCTTCTTTGTGCCACATAAGTATACTTTGCATTCCTGGAATATTAATTGTTCTTAGTTAATAATAATTCAAATTATTTAGTCACAGTTACAGAGTGTCAAAGAAGGCTCGTTTGGCTGTTCACATGAGGTGATAATTCCGGCACTAATGTTTGGCAGTTAAATTTGGTATGGCAGAAGACACATGAAAGTAGAGGTAAAGCAGTAGAAATGAGAGCGTTGAGAAGTATGATTGGGTTGAACGTGTGTGATAGGATTAAGAACAGTGTAATAAGAGAATGTTGTGGTTTAAAAGAAGATGTAGTGACAAGGATTAATAAAGGAATGCTGAAGTGGTTTGGTCACGTGGAGAGAATGGATGAAGTGAGATTGACGAAACAGGTATATGAGGCAAGAGTAGATGGAAATGTTGGAAGTGGAAGGCTAAAGCGAACGTTCCACATATTAAGAAAGGGCCAGGTCTGGAGACTCGGGAGTACCCCAAACCGATGCACGTGTGTGAAGGAAGAGGTAAGTTTGTCTGGATCGTAGCAAGTAGAAGTGGTCTCTGCCTAACCTCACGGGAAAGAGGCGTGATTGTATGTATGTATTTTGTGACAAGATTTACATATACAAGCAATAGTTTGGTAGGTACCTAAAAGAATGAGGCCGCTTCCAGAAATTCTTTGCAGAACTTTTCTTGCAGGGTTCTTTGACATTCTTGTATGTGATGTGATCCTAATTTTACTAAGGAGAGAAGAAAGCTCTCAGCGTACATAAAGAGGGATAGACGGAGGAAAGTGACTTTGTTTTATACTATGTAGAAATGTATGTTAGTATGTAAGGTATTTGTAAATATGGTACTGGTTGCCTGAAATAACGTTATTCTATTCTATTCTATTTAGCAGCGGTTTTTGCGGCATAAACGGCCGTATTTTTTTTTTACATTAACTTAGAAGTTTTTTTGTTTCACAGCTTCAAGGGACCTGAGTATATGGTTTTAATTTCAACTCGATACCTCCATGCGTTCTCGAGATAAAGGGTCTTGACAGACGGACGGATGGACGGACGGACAGCAAAATGATCCTATAAGGATTCCGTTTATTCCTTTTGAAATACGAAACCCAAAAAAAAAGCAATACAATACAACGGGTACCTCTTCAACAGTGCGCAGCTCTGTCAGCCAGTGCCGCAGCCGGCTCCAGGACTCCAACGAGCCGGGCTCGTAGCAGATGACGGCAGCGTGAGCGCCACGGTAGTACATGCGCGTCATCGCTTCATACCTGCATATTGTTATACAGTCAAATAATGAGTTTCAAATATCATTTTCGTGACAAGCTTCACGCCTGTCTCCCAATGGGGTAGGCAGAGAGTATGGAACGCCAGGTGCACCGGTCTAAACATACAACTTTCGCTTCCTCTACATTCATCAATCTCTTCATGCACATACGTCGGTTTCGGGTGCTTTTTATTTGGCCAGTACGTACGTATAAGACGTCCCCTACCGACATCTCCGCTCACTCTGGCCTGCCAGATATCTTTCGTAACCCTTCTTTCATCCATCCTTTCTAAATGACCAAACCGTCTTAGCATACCCTTTTCGATTTTAGTCACCACATCTTCTTTCAATCGACATCGTTCTCGTATCTCGCTATTTCTTACTCTATCTATCATCCTAACTCCACACATACTTCTACTTTTCATTTACTAAGTCATTCTCTGCTTATCAAGACTGAACCCCAAGTGCCCCAAAACGGTGGGTCTACGTTAAGTACGAGTATAGCGGAGATCCTGCCGCCACCTTCAGACTCCATCATCAGATCAGCTCTACTGCATTGTCATCAGGTTTACATGTGGTCTTAATTTCAGTCCATTCCACTGAACTGGTTCATTTCCTAGAAACTGGTTCAAAATTAACTTGCAAATTTTGAACTTACAAACATACAAACAGTGCAAGTTAAATAGCAGCTTGTAAAACATTGTATCTAGTCTATGGGAGAAAGGACCAAGAATATGTCGAGTAAGACCGTGGACAGAAGGACAGATGGACGCGGAGAAACGATAAGGGTTCCTAGTTTTACTTCGGAACCCTAAAAAGGTGACTAAAAATATTCTTTCCTACCCTTCGAATGGGCTTCTTTTTAATCATTTACGGAACCCTTAAAATGGACAAACCTCTCACTGCCAGCAGTATCCCAAATACCAACGTTGAAGTCTCTGCCATTTGAATGCATTGTCTTCGCACAGAATGCTGCGCCAATTGTCTGAAAAACCAATTATTTCTACATTAACATTTAAATGTTGCAATAATCCAAACAACCAAAGCCGCCTAAACTAGTCAAAGCCTGTATCTTTTATTTGTTAGAGTTAGGGTACAATTTAAATTTAAGTACCTTGTCCTGCCCAAAGATTTTTTTAATACTTCCGGTTTCTGCCCAATGTCCTCTATAAAGGACAATTTTGCATATAAAATTTGATTTCCCGGACACAAACTACCAAATCGAATGTGTCCTTTATTAAGAACACTGGGCAGGACGAGGTTAAACAATAAATGAAATGAATCCTAGTTATAATTATTTTTATTTTCAGGACATAAAATATAATATAAGCATATAAATTTAGATATCTAGTTGGTTATCATTAGTTGCCCAATGATTTTAAGTAATCAGTGTAGGTACTGTTTAATTTTTGTCTTTTATGTTTATTGACTAAGGGAATAAAGGCTTGTTGTACTGTTAGGCGATGGGCTTGCAACCTGTCACTAATACACTGGGAAACATCTTAGCCTACTTGTGCAAAATGTGGTTACAGAATTATCAAGAAGTTTGGTAACTTGTTGGTAATTCTTTAGCTCTGCCTACCCCACTCTGGGAATGAAGGCGTGAGTTTAGGCATGTATGTAAATATTATTTCATTTTATTACGCAAGCAAAGTCACAAGTATTTCATAATATAATTTAATTACAAAAATGAGCCGAAACCAGAATATGCCGAAAACTGATTATATCCAAAAAGGAATGTGCCGAAAAAGGAATCAATCAGCCATTTGCACTTTACTTTGTGTATTGTGCAATACACACACACACACACACACACACACACACACACACACACACACACACACACACACACACACACACACACACACACACACACACACACACACACACATAAACTCACGCCCCAGAGTGGGGTAGGCAGAGCTAAAGAATTACCAACAAGTGTTTAAACTTCTTGACAATAAAGTTTAAATAAATAAATACATACAGCACAAATGAAAATGGTATCGTTTTAATTCTTTGTTATTGTAAACCGTGTCGTTTTGTGTCCATAAGTTTGTTTTCTTTCTTTAGATAATGGCAAGTTGATATGTCTTAAACGCCTCAACCGATTTTCATGAAACCTAGCTTAAAAAAACACGTCCAAATCGGTCCATCCGTTTCAGAGCTACGTCGTCACAGGCAGACACACGGACACACCGCCCCAACTTGCAACTTGAAACACCTCCCTTTTTTGTTGGAGGTTAAAAACTTACGTTTTGGTACGGAGTGCCTGCATTAAAGCTACAATTCACAAATCTGATCACCAAACTCGTTTTGCCAACATGTTCACTACCTAAAAGCACTATTTTGAAATCGCACCGACTCATTTTTATACGAAAAATTTGCTTTTGTACCAAAACAAATCATGTAATTGCGACCTTATTTAAGCATCATGCATTGTTTCTACGCCGTGTTATACTGATGGCTAATATATCGTATCCTTGGCATCACGTCCGCGCTCAATAGGAATTCTAATTATGGTAATTAAGCACGAAGATCTAGCAAAATCTTTGTACTCATTGTATTCTGCAATAACAACAGTGATTGTGACAGAACTGACAGATAAAGAGAATCTGACAGCCTTCCTCATTGCTGTCTGACGTTTTGTTTGACGTTTATAAATTTATGAACGTGACTTGTTCGGGCGATAAAAGCGCACAAACTTGTTCATATGCGCTGAGCCGCTGAGTGGTTATGAAGCCTTCACGTAGCAGCCTTATTTGTACAGCAGAAACTGCCTAATAAAACACTATAGTTAGGGGTTGGGAGGAGTAATAAGAAGAGATCAAGAGAGATAATCTATAATTAGTCCTAATTTGACAGGTAAAGTGTTGCCAGATAAAATGTAATAGTAATGGAGAAAGGTCGATGTTTTAGTATCGACTCTCAATCTGCCAAATTCTTAGAGCATTTATACGGGTACCCATTGGCACAATTTCCAAGCTAATACCTTTACACGATAACACAGCACACAAACGCATTTTCTTGAAGCTTTTGCAGGCCAGGTAGGACTAAAGTAAAGTACCTAGTTTTTGTAAACGCGTATATGTTATGTTACAATATCTGCTCCTTCCATAAATTCCATAAATTGAGGGCCTACTTTGAAAATCGAAGTTAGATGTTACGTTAGCCCCATCCTTATCATTCTTCATTCGAGAAGATTCGAGAGGCTCGGCTCGATTCGGCGTTGCAAACGAAACGACTGGACATAAAACTTTTTCTTACCGGCTCAAGCCGATTCGGCGTCGATAGGACTGGGGAGACCCTAAGTATTTACCCGTATCTTACTCTATTGAATACTGCGTTCTTATGTCCCTGTATTTCGTTAGTATGGCATAGCGCATTCCTACCCAATCATAACACATGGAGAGCCGAAGAAATATAACATGCCGGTCTCAAACTCATAATAGTGACGAACTCAGATGATTTGACATAAACATTTAGGATACCTATCAAAAAAGGGTTTAAAAAGATGCAAATGGACAAATATATTTTCTGGTGGCAACCACCACGTTAACAGATGTCAGCCGCTAAAATTAAATTTACAACGCCGATTTGATTTGCCGATAACGAGTAAGTAGTTTCAGTGGAAATCGATACATTTTTAAATTGTAATGGTCCCATCTTAAACAAAAACATACAACGCAAAAAATTGCATTGTAAGTATTTGATATAAACGAAATTTGTACCTATTATTAAGTTTATTAGCACACGTGTTCTCGAAATAGCGCATTCTCTCGGCGAGTAGCTGAACTAAGGTGAAAATGTAAGGTGTTTTCAATCCACGACGCCACGCCCCGCCAGGCAAATTGATGTTGCACGGTTCCGCCAATGTAGATACCTACTTATGAAAAATAAAGTGCTGGGGCTGGAAGTCTCGTGTATTGACTTTTATAGAGGTTAATAGACATTAAGTGTTATAATCCATTCAATAATTCGACTAATTTTGCAATCGACTTTCCTTTATCGGAAATTCAGGCTCTGGTACAAAGCGTTTTACGTACTGTTTCCTTAAAAAAACGATTCTTCATCTGCATTCATTCTGCGTTGACTCAGCTGAACTTTTTTGGTTTCTAACTTCAGACAAATCTGATAGAGCTATATACCTATTTCCAACCGAAATTAATAGATAACTGATTTATTTTAACAGAAAATGAGTTAAAGAAACGGTTAGCCTGCTAAATAATAATAATAATAAAAAGTGAAATAATAAGGGGGGGTTGTCATACAAGAAACATTTTCATCAAGGCTTTATTGTTTTTGGTCTATCGTTAAAACGGTTATACAATTACCATCAAATACTAGGTGCACGAGTCTTACTCACTCTTGACCAGTGTTTTTATGTTTAACTTTCCTGGTGTTTTTATTTATTTTATACAAACCTTGTCCTGACAATAAAGAACACAACAAAACTTGGTATTTCCTTATCATCCAATTTGTTGTAGTCGTTCTGAAGTTATTAGCGTACATAATTTTTTATTTAAGTAGTATAGATTTGGTAACATGACACGCATGTTTTAGAACTTTTAGTCAACAAATCGATATCTCCCCTGTTTCAGTGATCTAGGGTGTTAAATCACAAAAACAATTTTGCTTTCCAGTGAGCAACGAATCAACTGACGAACATACGTGGTCACCAGGAAACTGACAAGTTATGACTAAGGCTTTTGTGGTCACAAACAAGTGACTAAAAGGATAAAGAACACTATTTGAACCGATATTTAAATGTTCTTAATTTGGTGAGTGGTTCCATACAAAAATGGTTTTTTTTTTTTTTTTATAGCATGGGAAGGCAAACGAGCACACAGGCCACCTGATGGTAAGTGGAAACTGTGACCCATAGACATTTGCATTCACAAGACTGTAAAAAGGAAATCCTTACGGCGAGGCTTCGTTGTCTCTCTGTTTGTATTTCACAGCAGTTTCTCTGATGGTATAGTAGCAATCAATTTAAAATTTGGCATAGTTGTATAACTTGTGAAACCAATTTGTTATTTTTCTAAATATTTGAAAAGGGGTCTAGAATGGGATGATAAATGAAAATAATACGATTATAGCAAACGCGTTGTCTTATGAATGGGTTTTTTTTTGAATAATTTTCCGTGATGTACTTTTTGATTTATATCCAAAAATGTATGGCCAAATGATACCTAAATCGATGTTGTAATATAAAAAAACCGGCAAAATGCGATTCGGACTCGAGCAAGAATGGTTCCGTACCACTATCTATTAAAAATCACGTTTGTTGTATAGGAGCCCCTCTTAAATATTGATTTTATTCTGTTTTTAGTATTTGTTGTTATGGCGGCAACAGACATACATCATCTGTGAAAATTTCAACTGTCTAACTATCACGGTTCGGTTCGGCTGTAAGCCTGGTGAAAGACTGACGGACAGCGGAGTCTTAGTAATAGGGTCCCGTTTTTAACCTTTAGGTACGGAACTCTAAAAACTATACCTTAGCGCTACTTGTATCCTAAAGAAATTTGTTTTTTAAGATTTTACTTTACAGCTTTGTCGGCATACCTAGTTTATATTATATTCTATAACAATGCTAAATTACATACCTAGTCTCTCTGAGCTACGGAAGGACGAACAGACAGCGTGGGCTTAGTAATAGTCTCGTAGGACGTTCTTCGGGTACGGAACCCTATAAAAACGTAGAGGCTCGGTAGAGGTGTGGTAGGTTATTTTAGAGATTAAAAATAATATTCCTCTTATCTCTTACATCTTCTTATCTCTTATATCTTTACAATTAAAACCACATTTCCTAAATGACTAATTAGCTATGGAAGAGCGGGGCATCCTGACACAGGTTCACTCACTTAAAAGGAGGTCCCAACCACTAATCTGTATTTGATTTTTAAAAAGGAAATAAACTATTTTCATTTTCATTTTCATTTCATTTTCACTTCGCGTAAGACTGACCACCGTTGCAGATTCCGTGGATCTTTGGATTTCAAACTTCTATTCTAGTAGTGTAGATACACTTAAATAATAATTAATAATGTCCTGGAAAAGGTCTAAGGTCTCCCACATGTCCCGTTTGATTTCTAATAAGTATGTAGATTAACACAAGTGTAAATTATATTCACAAAATGATTAGTAATCCATTTAATTTTTCTTTCACATTTCCCGGCTGGCTGATTTTTTGACAAAATAATGCTGCCGTCTTAACAAAGAAATAGTTGTTTGTTCGTTTTATCAAACGAGACGTTTTGTCCTCTGCGTTTGTCTAGAGTTCAGACACGAGTCAATGACCTAGCAAGACAGTCTACAACCAAATTCTAAGTTCAAAGTCAATGTTTGAAAATAAACGTTTCTATAATTCCTCTACAGTATCTACCTAGTCTTTGCACTACGATATTAGAGGGAGAAAGTTCCTGTAAAGTTTTGAACTGTTTCAGAAGCTAGTTTTATTGCCAAAGGTTCCATTTCCTTACATAGTGGTTACATTTAATAAGTTTAATTTCGGCGGGAAAGTTAACTACAGCATACATAATACTACAGAGCATACGTATTATTAGCCTATGATACACAATTTTTCTTCGTCATAGGGTTTACATAATGTATAACTACTTTCAGTGCATTCCGGTAAAGAAATTAACATTCATTCCATGCTACAATTTCATGACGATGCTATGACGTTTAAGTAGACATTGAATGATAAATCATCTTTTGCGTGTATTTTAAGTGTTTAAATTACAAAATACGACTGTCACAGAGATCATTATAGATTGAACCAACTATAAAAAGTGAAGATAAATATTAATAAAAATGTAAAATCTAATAAGTAGTGGCAGTAGTAGTGGGTAGTAGTTTTACTTGTGGAAGGACCTTGTGCAGGGTCCGTCCGGGTTGGTACCACCATCTTATCCATTAACCTACCGCCAAGCAGCAGTGTTTGCATTGTTGTTTTCCGGTTTGGGGATAAGACAGCCGGTGAAATGACTAGCATAGAGGCATTCCATCTTAGTCCTCAGGGTTGGCAGTGCATTTGTAGTCTTGTGAATGCGAATGTCTATGGGTCACAGTTTCCACTTACCATCAGGTGGCCTGTGTGCTCGTTTGCCTTCCAATGCCGTAAAAAAAGTAAGGTCTAATTCTATGGAACTTGCTAACTATGTAAACAAACCGCCATATTGAAATTGTCGCTGAATGATGAATTTACTAGTGATGGGCAATACTCCTTTACTTATGTCAAACCATATCGAATATTAAAATACCGAAAGTAAAAAACAAGTAGTTACTTATTTCTAATTTGTTTAATCACGATCTGAAGAAAAATCGGTACTTGAAGATGATATATCACCAGTATTTATTACAAAAGGTGCCGTTATATCATCTGTGAGTGTGATCAGCGTGAGTTAGGTAATGTGTAGGGGCCTTAATATATCGCCAACTTTAGCCACAACACTACCCATCATAGACAATTGTAGATTTTAAAAGAAACAAAAACGTCATCCCATCAGGTCCTAATAACCTAACTTATGAAACCATTTAAACTTTTAATGAAATATCCATGTAAGAGTTATATATTTGGTGATTTTGTATTTTAAAGTAACGACCGTTTCAATAGTTTATAGTTTCAATGGTGTTTGATGAGGTGGTGTGAAAATTCAAGGAGAAACAGTGACAAAACAAAGTTAGGTCTTTTGTTTACATAGTTAGCAAGTTCCATAGAAATATACTATAGTTAAAACATTCTAAAACTCCCAACCACGCGTTTGCAGCGATAATCGGTCGGTATTCAAGTTTCGTCTGATCTCTAAATTCTTCACTATTTTTCGTTTACCTACCAGTAGTCGACACATTTTTACTTTTTATTTTAAACTGAACTGATAATATTGACTATTAAAGTGACTTATTCACCAACTAGATATTTATTTACTAAGTATTTTTTTATATATTATATGTGTATTTTATATGTAGGTATATTACTTTGAGTACCGGTTTATTCGTTTAATATTTATGTATTATCAATATTATCATCTGTTTTTGATATTTTTTGTGCAAACGTGTGTGTGTCGAACCCTATGCATTGTCCTAACTCATCTACTTCAGGGTTAGCTGGAAGAGATCCCATTTAGGGATAAGTTCGCCTTTGTACATTAGTTTAATATTTATATTGTAATATTTATATGTTTGTGCAATAAAGAGTTTACATACATTTTTTTGTTTTGAATTCAGGTAATTTTCAACTATGTTACTCTAACAAACCTTATCTCTTATTTCGACTTTTAATCATAACTTTAACCGCGCGCTGGTAGGCATTATGCAGCGTTGAGTGTCAGCAGCAATTTTGGCGGAGCTGCTTTGAAATGTGTTATGTTATGAAAGGCTAGACTGATATTCACGCTCGAACGCGTAGATTATACACACTGAAAGTCACATTCGCCGATGAGTTCGGCGGTGACGAAGTGTTGGTTTAAGAGAATTTGGTCGAATAGTTTGGCGACGTCTCCTAACTAGACGCTTTTATTAAAAACGTTGTGGTTCCCCGCTGTCATGACTACTCATGACTACTACTTTTGATAAATATATTTAAGTACTTTATTACCTGGAAACACATACTTAGACATTTATTTACGCGCTGGCCAAGTACGTAGTGACCCTACCTACGAAGCTAGCGGTCCTGGGTTCAAATCCCGTCAAAGGCAGATATTTGTGTGATGAGCGCGAATATTTGTTCCTGAGTCATGGATGTTTCCTATGTATTTTAGTATATATTTCTCTATATAAGTATTTATATCGTTGTCTAGTACCCATAGTACAAGCCTAGAGCTTAGTTTGGGACGAGGTCAAATAGTGTGACATTGTCCTCTGATGTTATTCTGACTCGGATTTATTTATATTATTCCTATTTTCTTAAATATATTATTGAAACAATAAATCCAGAGCACAAATTATAATAAAGGCTTATAAAAAATGGATTAAGCAGGTTTGCACTCTAAGCCGACGACAGATAAAAAAAATAACTGCTTCCTTTTACATTTTTATTCGAAAGAATAGCCTTGCACTTGACTCTAACAAGAATTAGCGCTTTAAAGCTTAATATTTCATAAACGGATACTGTAATCGTATTTTTTTTCCACAGACACGCATTATTTCGATAGACCTATCCAACGACACTATGGGGTAGTCGAGAAAAAAAATACATTCCCACGGTACGAGAAGGAAAGGAATATTTTAAAAAAAAAACACATTTTGTTTTACCACTTTGTTGGCGTGACTAATAATTATATGACTACGGAACTCTAAAAAATGGGTATACTACGTCTAAAGTTCGTCTAAGATTTAGAAAGACGTTCTTATACTAGATATGATCTGTTTTGAAGTCATAAAGTCATAATAGACGAACTTCATTCAAACATAAATGTAAACAAACAATCGCAAATGGTTTTAAAATTGTCATACATTGTCAAAAATGGGTGTCTTAATTACGAATTATAACACACTGAACGACCTGAATATACCTATGCCTAAAATACATTATTACGTAGTACGTACGTACCTACGTTGCAATATAAAAAACTATCCCCTCTATCCCAGGCAATCAATAGTGAGAATAAACGGCACAAAGTAAATAATAGCCTTGGTGGACTACAATAGGTGCAATCATTCATGGGTGGATGTATAAAAACAAGAAACAACAAGTAATCGGATAACAAAATATTTAACAACTAAGCAGTTAAATAGTTTTACTGTCTCCTAATATTTAACTTCTCGCTCGGAATGTATTGATTAATTGTTATACACGAGGACCGATCGGTTTGAAGTAGCTCCCAAAGTACTTATCCTGATAATGATAGCAATGTACCTGTATTCCAAATGGAAATACAGTGCACATACACAATAAAATGATGAATTTGCTGTAGTAGGTACACAAGAAAAACTTTTATAGGTCACAATTTCTTTGTCAATGACTATACCTAACATGTTTTTGATGGTAAATTTAATTTGATCTAGTGGTTTTATTTGTGAAAAAACCTAAACGAGGTAGCTTAAGGTTACCAAAACTCTTCCTTATTATATTTTTTTAGATCATACCGCGCACTTCAATTTAAATTTAACATAAACGAATTAAGGTATTTTAATTTAAATAAAAGAAAAACATCTGAACATATAGCGCGTTAAAACTGCATTCAATCAAACATTTCTCAATAACAGGTTGAATACGTAAGTTATGAAAACCCGTCGACAAGCGAGTTGCGAAGCGGAGCCACACAAAAGAAATAACCTCGGTTGGTACCGATAACACGGCCAGCGATAACGACATCAAGTAGGTAATAATACCATGCCAACTCGACACCCGACCTACCTATAACTATCGCTTTTTCACACTGTCTTTCCTCCACTTGCCAGTCCCACACCCAACATAATGTTGCAAGTTGAAACAAGATAAGAACATTTCATCGATAGTAATACTTTTTTCAATTTGCATGCCACGTCACTAAAATTTTGAAAAGTTTTATTTGTATAGGTTTTTTTTTATTTTTGAGTTGAATTGCGATTATTTCGATTTCATAATGCTAGCCGTCTAGATTAAGAAGGTGGTGAAAGTATTCTATCAAGTCTGTTTGTACGCAATGTGAATTGTTGTGCAGACTTTCATTAAAGGCAAAACCAAATATAACGCATAAGCATTCTTATCTAAAGTATTAAGATTGATGGCAAATTAAACACTAATTAGGTGTGTGTAATAAACAGATTCAAAACTCATTTCAAAAGAGCAATTAACAAATTTGAAAATGGGATAATGATGTCTCGGACAACAAAGACGCTGACACATGCACTGTACATATTCTTCTTAAATAAGTCGCATTATACCCAGTGTTGCTATAAAAAAAATACATTTATCTTTTTCATACATTTCGTAGGCAGTAGCATCACCCTATTCCTTTACTAATGGACGTCGAGTCAGTTTTTAGGTTTCGCGTATTTTGTTTATATCTACGATAATCAGCATCACAAACTTTTATAATCAGTATAAAAAGATATCTTACGGCACAATAATGTAGTGCGTGCATTTGATGATTAGCAAAATCGTGTGTTTTACGTATTATGTTGAAGCTTTACTTAGCACTTCTAATGTACTTCTGGAATCAGACTAGCGTAGTTACTTGGTCTCGTCCTATTGTTTTTTAAACCGTTCTATCGTGTTGTTTTAAGTTTTAATGAAGTATAATTTGTTATGATAGTGGTTGTTGTGTTAGTTTTACGCTGTTGCAATATTAATAAAGAGGTTTAGTACAATATGTGTTGAACACAAAATGGTCACTTGTTTCTAACTCGAAGGTAAGTTTGACGATATGGTTTTATGAGTATTGTGTTATTTTTTTACTGTGTTTTCTGCAATTGATAAGCTCTGTAATTACATTTTCATGTTGTTTACTGAATTTGAAAACAATAAAGTCTATAATTTGGTGCAAAAGCAGTCATTATATTATAGGTAATTTAGAAGGGTCTACTGCACCTGAGCAATTAAATATAATTGTACTAGTTATAATTGAAAGTAGCCTTGTTGTATTTGTTTGCTTATTCTATTACTATCACCCAAAATGTCCACAGCTGGTAGGGACAAGTCATTGTCCTGTCTATTTACCATACTAACAGCCAACTATTTCGAATTCCTCACATCAAGTTGACAGTTTTCGCTTGACTCTTTTGAAGACTGACAATCCCTTTTAGACTGAACTTAGCATAGTCAAGAATGATTTTGAGTCTTAAACGTTATTAATTAACCGATAATAAGATTTGTATTGTTTTGTTTTAACATGAAAACTACTTTTTTTCTTCACGGGGAACAGATTATTTTTTCTAGACGGTTTAACCTGTATAATCGTGAGCTCAGAATGAGCTCAGGGATATAAATAGGTGGACAAATATTACAAAAACATAAATGGATTGAAATTGGTACTAAAAAAAATATCTGTTTTTTCTTTTGATCTTTTTGTAAGAGGTTTTCTCCGAAATATACCCAATTATGTGGTGCCTCTTACCAAATTAAAGCTACATTCTTAACAGAGATTATTACTTAATTTTAAACCTTGGATTGGATTATTACTGTACGAAAAAATGTGATTAAATATATATTTTTTTAAATGACTTGATTGGTTGTCAAAATTCATAAGTCCAATACTAGTAGGCAATTTTTCGAGAAAAACGCAAGCGTTTATAATTATGTGGCTACTGCCGTATCTCACGGTTACTCATAGCTCTCCCATTGATTTCGGCCATAAGATGGATAGCTATAATGAATGGTTAGATATACTTACATATTGTTGACATGTAAAAGTGCTCATGAGCTGTTTTCAAAAACATTGTACATAGTTAAAGCCTCAATTAAAATCCTTATTTTTATTCCATTTCGTAACGAAAGGAAACCATAATCTATGGGTAAAATGACAATTGGTGTAAAGAACAACTAAATGTACTGTAAAATTGTCCTATAGGCCAATCGCCATTTTAACCAACAAAAGATTTAAGTTTAGAAATTTTCGTTACGAAATGGAAAATTGAATTTTAAGGATTTTAATTGTGGCCTTAAGTATCCTTAACTATGTAGCAAGTGGAAAGAAGTGGTCTTTGCCTATCCCTCTGGGAAACAGGCGTGATTTAATGTATGTAGCGTAGAGTCACCAGTGGTCAGCCAGAGACCTGTAGTCAGCCTCTGCCTGTACTTTATATGAGTGGGAAGAGTACGAACAATATATTTCCCACTCTTCGCACTCATTATAAGGTAGACTACTGGTCTCTGGCTGACTACTGGTGACTTTACCCTATGTAACTATGTACAATGTTTTTGAAAACAGCCCAATTATGTAAAAAAAAACTTTTAACCACATTTCACTTTCTATTAGGTTCCATACAATTTAAAATTATTAATTTTTTATCATAACATTTAAAAGATGTGGAGATGGTTGTTATTCATGAATGACTGAAATGATTTAATGGTCTTTCATTTACTGGGAGTCCATCTGGGGCCTATTACATAATAAATACAAGAGAATATATTAGTGTTTTGTCTCATTTTGTTGTTTTATTTACGAGACAGAACACTAATACTATGAGCTTGTACTTCATTATGCAATAGGCTCCTGAAATAGGACATAGGTTTTTTTCTTTAAATGGAAAATATAACACTTTGCAAGGAACTAATAATTTAATGGATTTACTGTCTTTTGGGGTAAAAGGAAAATTGGTGACTTGAAATTATACCAACTGAAATAATGTCTAAAATATGATAAATAAATATGAAAAATAATGAAAATATGCCAACTGGTATTTATGTACACTCAAAAATAAATATTACAAATTGTTAAAACTGCACATTTAAGGGTGCATACATTTAGATCTTTATCTTTATCAATTAATTATGATAGACTTCATTCACTTTGTGGTTATTTCAGTTTGCATCTACTTTATAATGGTCAAAATTCCAATTGGTCTTAATTAATGCAAAATGAAAATAAATTTGGCCATAAATATTTGTAAGCACTTTGGATACTATTTGATCCAACTACAGAAAGGTCATTTGAAGTGTACTATTTTCTTTTTAACCTAAATGACAGTAAATTTAATGCATTCTATATGGAGGCATGAGGGGGTCAAAGCTATTCTATTGATAAAAGTTCAACTCTCAGATTTGTTTTGATATGTTTTATTAAAAATGTTATCTTATATTTTAATTGAAATCATTCAAGAATATACTAAGTTTATTTATATAAGTAGGCCATGGTCACTTTTACAAGTCCAGAGTCTACTAGCACTTGTCAAGAAACAAAGTCCTTACCGTATGACTAGGGTTAGGACGGTGGCATATCATGGATCTAAAATCCATGGAGTCACTATTTCCTAATTATTGTCAACGTACCTTGATTTTGACCTTCAGTATTGTCATATTTCAAAATAGACAAAAGATCATTTTAGTGTAGTTTATCAATACCATATTATGTTAGCATGTTACAGTGGGCGGAGATACCCTCTACAGTGTTTTTTTTGATTTACGATAACTTCGGCATATTACTAGGTACATCCATAGAAACTAAGTGGTAGATTAGATTTTTAAATATTGAAAAAAAAAAAAAAAACTGTTTAGTACAAAGTAATTCAATGTTGTATCTTTGGTCATCCTAAAAGGGCCTTTAGAGTTAACTCATAGTCAGTGTCAAATACGTCAATGTAGGCGTGACATACACAGACAGTTAAGAGCCTTCTAGACCAGTTCAACGTGATTAAGTGATCAAATTTAAAAATTAAATATCTTTCAAACCTTTACAGTTATCATTTGCTGTCTTCGGGAAATAACTTTATTTGACCTAAAGAACGTTCCCTTAAAGTTATCGTAAATCCAAAAAAAACACGGTGTATATCAAAATTAGTGTAAACTGGTTCAGAGTTTAAGGATACAATAGGATAATTGGGAGGATAAGTGATAAAAGTGGAGTAGTATGTATGTAATAATTAGTAAATAGCAACTCTAAGGATTCTTAAACCATGGTATGCCACCATAATTCCTAACCCTACTTATCACAATGATATAAGTCAACCTAGCATTAATAAACTGTAAATATGAGATGTCACGCATAGTTTAGAAGTTAATCAAAATAAAAACGACCATTTAGCATTTTTAAGGAAGACCCAGAAGATAGTATGTTAAGAATCTTTTAAAAATCACAAATAAATATTATTTTATTTTAATTTAAATATATGCAATTGCAGCAAATGAAAAATGGCGCTGTGTGAGAGTCAAATGGTCGTGATTTCAATGAAGCGTGACTCGTCTCCTGGCTCCGAGGGCAGCAAGGACGAGAGTCCAGAGAAGAAACCCAAGATGGAGCAGAACGGGGACATATTTGGTAACTACGTTAACTTTTTATATTGAAAGGACTAAGATAGGCTTCTTTGAGGTTAGTGGGCTCTGAACCTCATGCAATGTTAGCGGATATTATGGCGCCGTCGCCGCTGCGCTTCTACCTCTGAAGAACATCCGATTAAAATGTATCGGAACCAAATTCATACATACATACATTAAATCACGCCTGTTTCCCAGAGGGGTAGGCAGAGAGGCAAATTTCTTTCGCTTCTTCAACATTCATACATCGAGTCATGCACGCACGTCGGTTTCGGGTACTTAAGATTCGGCCCTTTTCCAGTATTTCTCCGATTTTATTCGAAAAACTACGCCTAGGGCGGCCCCTTCCGACCCTTCCACTCACTTTCGATCTGTATATCTCTTTCGTCAATCTTCTTTCATCCATCCTTTCCAAATTCGAAGCTCCGTAATATCCCTAGTTATTTTTTATGTTATCAAGACTCAAGACTACAATCGTAAGACTGCAATTTAAAAATTCAAATTCAATTCAAATTCTAGTTCAATTTTTTTTATTGCGTGGTTGTGGGTTTTACAGAGGTTCCTTATAATTAGTTGTTGAGTTCTCCATATCCTACCTCACTGAGGTGTACAATATTATCTTAGGTCTAGTTCTTGTATCACAATATTACTTACATGCTGACTATATTAAAATTTACATGTCAAGGGAAAAAAACAAAAATAAAAATATCACTTAATTGTCAACAACATCTGATCTGTCTTCTAAATAATAATCGATGAAATTTATTATTTGGAAGATTTGTCTATGTGTTGGGTAAGGCGTTATAAATTTTGATTGCCATTAGAAAGCAGTTTTTTCACCAAGCTGTAATTTACATTTAGGAACTAGGGTAAAACACCTAGTAACTGGCCTCTAAAATACCAGTCACTGGCACCTAGTGAATGTTAAATTATTGTCTCTATTACTTTATACTAAAGTTTACGTGGCTAATAATCGGTACGCGGCCAACAATAGGTTAGTTTACCCTACCAAAGCCTTATGAGTGAGTACGTTTTCCCACATATTTTTTTTCCAAAGTACTCCCTGTTGCTTACAAACTTACACACCTCCACAATGTACACACTCAGAACTGTAAGAAGCTTATGCTTCTTAAAGAATGGTTTACAAGAAAACTCTAAAATCGCAAATACGTTGCTAACCCTGAGGACTATCTAACTATCAATCTTATGTGGTCATCTTGCACCATCTTATATACACATAAGTAGGTGTTCTTTTTCCTTTTCTCTCTTTATCTCTCTCTTAAGATTTTGGTGTGTTTTCCTGCGGAAACTATGCAGGATATTTGAAATATTTTTTAATTTGCTATTTATAGATTTATATAATGCTAGACTAAGTAGTACCATTGTAATATTAAATATATAAAAAAAAATACTGACTGCTGAGTTTCTTGCGGCGATTCATCTCAGCAGTGGTCTCCTCTTGTGAAGAGCTGGTAGATTCTTGACGTGTAAAAGTGCCTGTGCGGCCTACTTACTGAATAAATGTCTTTATCTTTTATCTTACACACTCTCCCCGTGTGGTTGCCGGGTTAGAATAGCGCCACTCCACGTCTTCCCGTGGATGTTGTAAGAGGCGACTAAGGGAATATAGGCTTTTAGTACTGTTAGGCGATGGGCTTGCAACCTGTCACTAATACGCTGGTAAACATCTTAGCCTATTTTTGCAAAGTGTGGCTACTGAATTATCAACAGGTTTTTAGAGTTGTAGGTAATTCTGTAGCTCTGCCTACCCCACTCTGGGAATGCAGGCGTGAAGGTATGTATGTATGTATGTATCTTTTATCTTATCTTAAGATGGAATGCCTATGTGCTTGAATTTCACCGGTTGTCTTATCCCACATCGAAACATCTGTGTGAAAATGGCTCCTTGTTGTTAGGCTAGAGGATAATATGGTGGTGGCCATCTGGACGGACCTTGCAAAAGGACCACCACTAATTTAAGGACCGTCAGCCCAAAGGAACCCTGACCAGCCAGGGAACTGTCACAGTGCCAGTCGCCACCTTCCCGAACACATGGTTGAGGGAGGCGATGGCTGAGATACGTGTCATAGTCGTGAACGGGTGCTGTCTGTGGGGTCCGGTCTGTCACGCTTGCAAGGACCTGTTTTTCCAATTTAGTTATTTTAATTATCGTTCCTGACGTAGAGACCTCGTCATGTTGTTCTCCTAATCATGATTTTTAACTTTATTTTATTGACTTTACATTTGTAAGGATTTTGTTTGTATTGCTTTTTTTTTTATTTAAATAATTATTTATTACTTTATTACCTTGTAATGTAACTTACTTTTAAGTATTATTGTACCTAATTAATAATTGAAAAAATGACCTTCTGCTGGAGTTTCTTGCGGCGCTTCTTCTCCGCAATGATGGTCTTGTCCGAAGCGCTAGTAGATTCACTCCATGTTACAGACGTGTAAAAGAGCCCTCATGTGGCCAATTTACTGAATAAATATTTTGAATTTTGAATTTGAATTTTGAGTGGCATTATGATTCAATCTTATTTCCTGACCAATTCAAGCCTAGTGAGATTGACACTTGTTTTTTTTTTTCTAGTCCCTGGCACTCTGCCCCTCGGGGTGGACTATCGCTCGCCGGTCTCTCACTTCGTGCCTCCGGAGCTGTACGCAGCCCGCACCAAGTCAGAGCCAATCACTCCAAGTAAGGACCCCCGCCCTGAGACTATAGGTACTGTGTTTGTTTCTTTCAAATGGTGCAAGGTAACAATTCCCTCTGGCAATAGCCGGTATCTCAATAGGTAAAGCGGCTTCAATCCTCCCCTGTTCGTAAGGTTTGTTGCATCATTTTCACAAAACTAGCGTTTTTTCATAGTAGCGAATTTTGACATAGCATTTTTTAGCCGACTTCAAAAAAGGAGGAGACCCACTTCATGTTTCTTTATTTTTATGTATGTCAATTGAGGAAGAATTAAAAAAAAATTTTTTTTTGAGGTTGTCTCATTTTATGACCAAATGTGAATTTGACGAAGGGATCAGTGCGGAATTGAAATATTGTAGGCATAATTATAGCGACTTTAGTACTTTTAGTAACAATTCTAGCATTTGCATTCAGAAAGTATCATTTGGTGAAGTGAAACTGATGATGAAGACCACAGATAGCCACCGGAACTCCTCAACGGTATCTATTCAAGGGTGGCGATAAGATATCTCGATTAGGATAGTTGAGGATATAACCCAGAAACAGGAGCTCCGCTAAGCTCCGTCAACTCTGTGAAATTCGATTTTTGGAATTGGATAAAATATGGCTAGTAAAATAATCTACTTGTGACTTAAGCGATTAAAGTAAACGCAAACATTAAATAACGCTATATGAATAGCGCTAATGAAGAAGTTGCGGGTGGTAGGACCTTGTGCAGAGTCCGTCCGGATCGCTACCACCATCTTATCCATTAACCTACCGCCAAACAGCAGTGTTCGCATTGTTGTGTTCCGGTTTGGGGATAAGACAGCCGGTGAAATGACTAGCATAGAGGCATTCCATCTTAGTCCTCAGGGCTGGCAACGCATTTACAGTCTTAGGATTGCATTGCAGTCTTTTGATTGCGAATGTCTATGGGTCACAGTTTCCACTTACCATCAGGTGGCCTGTGTGCTCGTTTGTCTTCTCTATAACATAAAAAAAAAAGTGAAAATTTTCTATTATGAAAAAATGCTTACTGTGATAAGGTTGAATTTGCTACAGTTTTGTCTGAGATACCGCCTTTTGTCTAGCAGGGTAGAAATGGAAAATGGGTCGCCTCGCAGCTTTCACAGGGTAACACAAGTACTGCCCTTCTAAATAAAAGGGATGCATGCGTCATTTGATAGTCAAACCAATATGAGACATCTACCTTAAGAAATAAGGTTACTTATACATCGCGGCTCGATGAGACATGCACCTTTTTTCTTAGGAGGACAGAGTACCGGAGCTTACTAACAAAAATGCCTTAAGGTAGGTCGAACATACTAGCTTACCTCTATTTCGCATTCTGCTTCACGACGCTTGTGGCCTTGTTGGTAATCACCCCGCCTACGAAGCTAGAGGTCCTGGGTTCAATTCCCGGTCAGGTCAAATATTTGTGAGAGTGAGAATATTTGTTTCTGGGTCTTGGGCGTTTTATAAGTAATTATAAGTATTTATTTATCTAAATAAGTATGTTTATCGATGCCTACCTATATAACAAGCCAAAAACTTAGTTTAAAACTGTGTGTGATGCCAAACAAAAAAAAAGAATTGTGTCGGTTCCCCTGATGTACTTATTACAGTTTTAAAATGCGGAGTGCGTCGGGCTTGCTTTTGGATTAGGGCGGCTAGCACAAGTCACTCGGTCCCTTTCTCACTGCACTATTGTTGCACGGACCGCTCCATAAGGCCGTGCAGGTGTGAAACAGATAGCATGATTCGCCACTTAATTTTACGGATAGTATAGTCTGTTACGAATGTGACGCACTGATGGACAAGCGCGAAAAACCTGACCAAGTGCGAGTTGGACCCTAACTGGAAGGGTTCCGTACCATTATTGAATGGGGCGCCATTTAAATTTTATTGTGTATTTAGTATGACGCACTTTTTGAAAATTGCATGTTTCTACCTATTACCGTTTAAGAGATATTGTGAAGATCAAGCTAGAAACGCCAAAAAAATACGTTCCTTGTATAGTGACCTCATTAAAAATATATATCTGGCGTTATAGCGGCAATAGAAATACTTTTGTGAAAATTTCCATCATTATTACGGTCCGTGAGGTACAACCCGCTGACAGACAGACGGACGGACAGTGGAGGCTTAGTAATAGAGTGCCGTTAGTACCCTATGGGTACGAAACTCTAAAAAGCCCCATTACATTATGAAAGCAATTTAATTTGAACTGTATTGCAATCGGCATAAGGTTTATTTTCCTTTCTCCATAAATTGAACATGGCATTTTCGAATCAACGTAATTGAACTTTATTGCCTTGATGGAAGATTCAAAGTCCCACTGACAAATAATATATTTGTCGTACGGTGGGCCTTATAAGCTTGTAAATAAATAAGTTTCTGTATAACAATCATTATTAGAGCCCGGAATTTTGACGTTCTAGGGAGAGAACGCTGCTGTTTATCGATGCTATCGACTAATCGATAAATAGTAGATTGTACAACAAGTGCATAAAACGTACCATTTTACCCGAGACGTGCATATAGCCACCCGAGCCGGTACGGCGAGGGTGGATGGTCACGTCGAGGGTAAAATGGGTTTTATGCTCGAGTTTTACACTCTGCTTTTCACTTTGATTGCAAGGAAATAAAACAACGATTAAGCATATAAGTACATGAATATTTAATTCATTTTTATAATGTAATTAATATGGTCCATCACGCATAAAATGTAATTTCTTCGACAGTTCGTCAAATTAGCTTAAAAAAAAACACACTCCGCAAACGTGTTTACGCTTTTTTGGTTCCTCCAAATCATAAAACTTTCGTATGTGCTGAGATAGATTTTCTTCGATTTAGGCGGCAATATCTGCTCAATTACATTTTTCGCACTTCTGTCCATTAAAGTCTCAGGCGAAATCATTTATTGATCGTCACTATCACTACTTGAAGACATTGTTCAATTACTTACGAATAATTTATTGAATTTTCAACCGCAACACAACAAATTTAGTTAGTTTTTAATTTTGTTTGACAAATAATTAGCTTCCCGCTACTCAATTTTTCTTATTTTTTTTTTAATTTTCAACTATGTGACATTTGACTATGGACACTATGGTTTGAGCCTTAATGCCAAATTATTATAAATATTTGCGTTACTTATATTTTTTTTACGTAAATGCACGCCCGTATTAATCTTAAAGTATTTAGATAGTATTACATATGTCGTAATTAAAATAAAATATAACCTAAATCTCATAAAAATATATCAATTAAATGAAGGTGTGTTGTGTATGTGGCTGTAAGGCCTTACTGCCTTAGTCTTAAAAGAAGAAATTACTTTATGCACTAGAGCATAAAATGCGATTTTATGCAGCCTATGCCCAGCATAAAGAAGGGCTTTACGAGCATGAGAAGTGAAAAAATATATTTATGTCTTCATTAAATAAAACCTAAATTTTTCCGATGATACTCTTTGACTGCGGCCGATGATGAAAAAAGTTCTAAATATCAGAACAAATTATTACAATTTATTTCCCTTTATAAGTATGTATATCGTTGTCTAATACACAAGTCACAAGTTTCGAGCTTGGAGCTAGGTCAATTTGTGTGCCATTGTCCCCCAATATTTATTATTTAATGACGCCTGTCAAAAAGGTGGTCCTATAGTCGTTGCAGTGTAGCCTGTAGGTGTCTAGAACATTACGTAACGTTAATTTATACTTATTGTCTTCCACGATCGAAAAATGAGTGCTATTCTAGGTGTGCCCTTAACATTGGCGAAAATTACTCAAGTACAAGATGTACGAAACAATTACCTTACCTATTGGTACCACTGCAGTTTGCGTGTAACGTAACGTCAGACTCTTTTAGTGATGGGACATCATGCTACGATAAATATGTTTTTATACCTACATGTATGGTAACCTCGTTAGGCCTTGCGTACAATAACAGAGCAGACAGGCTTTCGATCGATCCGTCGGTCATTCCGACCCTTCATCATTTTTGGTTCTTGTACCCTGGTCTTCCTTGGGTACTCTAAAGGTGCACTAAGAAAGGATTTTCCTAAAATGGACCCCCAAAGTAAAGAAATAGTAATAGAGTAGCGGGAAACTAATACTACGAAGTCGCAGGCATGCTCTAGTACTAAATATTCAAATAAAATGATCATGAATAATAGAAGATTGTACAACAAGGGCATAAAACAAAGCATTTTATCCATGACTTACGGTCCATCCGAGGCGGCAGGCGAGTCGTCGTTGTGGCGATCCTGTGGGAGGCCTATGTCCTGCTGTGGACATCGTTTGGCTGAAATTATGATGATGTTATATTTGTGTGTTGTTGTAAATAAATGTTTTTCTTTCTTACTTCTTTTAATATGTTTGTGATATTGTTGTTGCACATAAAATCACCTCCAACATTAAGCCATTACACGCGATACGGCGTTTAAGAACAGAATCCTGTGTATATAATGATTGCATTACGACCCAGTTTACTTGAATGTAATGTCAGTATTTACGAGCAAGTTTTGTAAGAACTAGTATAAGACTTTGTTGTTAAACTGGATACAAATTTAAAGGCTTAGAATGCCTAATTATGGTCTTTATGTACCGAGAGAGCCAAAGCCAGTGTCAAAAATGACATGATTTCTTTTTTAAGGCACTGAAAACGATAAGTTCACCTTTGGACATACTTTATTTTCATATATTTAAGTGTTTTTTGTGAAACTTTTTTTTTTCAATAAAGTGTACTTACTTTTTTTCTTACTTACTGTTTTGTGTTTTCGCTTTGTGTCAGGTTTCGAACGTTTAAAATATAATTTCAATAATATAGAACTTTTATCGATATTTAACAACAGAACACTGCCACGTCACTAGTCATGTCATATCAGCTGTCAGTCGCACCAAGTTATAATGCAAGGACTATAGGCGTTGAGTATGCTACTATACATATAATTTATTTTTTAGGTTTTGAGATAGCAAGGGCCTATACGTGCCATATATAGCCTGTGTGCTTGTTAGTTTTTTTCATGCCATATAGATCAAAGGTGATACACGATTCGGGCTTTACCGAATATCAGCGTTGCAGCACTAACAAGTGTTGCAACAATGCTGAATGAAGACCCATATCGATGTCACAACCGCCTAGATTTTAAGATTAAATAATCATGTAATTATAAATTAAAACTTAGTTGGTGATGGTGCTGTGTGAGATTGATTAAATATTTTTCTTTTTTTTTTACCGCCCCTCATTTTTGAGTCGGGGGTTAAAAAACCTCGGTATGAAACTAGTCTTTTCCGGCGAGTTCGTCCGCGCTTATGTTGCTTTTAATGTGCATTATCCATACATAAAAAAACATATTTATACTTGCTTTTCCCCTGGTTTTTTTTTACCCCTTTATTTTTGTATTCTTTCCCCTTAGCCTCTTCCGAAACGGGGACGCCAGTGAAGCGCAAACGCGGCCGGCCAAGAGTCGACAAAACTAGTCCCGAGTACTTGGCTAACTTGGCCGCGAGAAAACAAGCCAAGGAAATGGGTGAGTTGCAAAAAAATGGCCAAGTTTTCGGGCCATGTAGGGCGGTGATTAGTGTTCCAAAAGCCTCGAGCCTTTTAGCCATAAATCTAAAGTTCGGAGTTCTGAGCTGACTTGATGGAATATACTTAGGGACAAAAAAATCGGGTCAGAGTGCGTTTTTCATACAAACGAGGCCATTTCGAAGCCTTGGTTCCTGGCCAGGGTTTGTTTTGACTGAGGTTTAATGGTGGTTATTCCGAGGTTCAATAGAGGAGGTCAAATGTTCTTAAGATACCTACCTTATCGCACAATCAGTTAACATCACAGCGACAGAGTTTGGGTCAGCATTTGGATTTCCTTACATTTTATTGCTATTTTAGATGTTTTTCTGATCATGATCAATTCCGGCGTTAGCCATATATTCAATCAGTTCGGTATCCTAGGCACTGGAAGTCCTGTATCGATGCTCGGTGTATCCATCATCAGATTTCACTAAAAGCATCTCCTGGCGAGGAACCAAGGCTTCGAAATAGCCTCTTTAGTATGAAAAATGCACTCTGACCCGTTTTTTTTGTCCCTCAGTGTAGGTTACGAAGACTGAGTGATTTAAATAAGGACGATGTCTTTAGCCTTTTTTGAGGTTATTTACCTCCTGATTGTTTCGTGACTGCAATGCCTCGAACGAACCGAAGGGTGGATGGACGGGCGGAAGCCCTCTTATGGCAGCAATTTAATTTGAACTGTATTGCAATTGCAACAAGAATATATTTGGTTTATACCAAAATAACAGAGCAAGAACTGGAACAAAACGTTCCTGTGTATTACTTGTAACTCATATATAACAACGAAAGGTCTGTTTAGATCAAGAATGAGCATTAGCTCGTTAATGTTTTTTTTTTTTGGTAAGGATAGTCTCAGTATTTTGGCAAGGACTTCAAGCTTTAAATAATATAGTCGAGGCTCTTCAATAGAACTAGGCCTGGGGGCTAAAGTGATTTATAGGCTTTAATAATTGAGGCGAGCCTTAAAAAAAAGCGCTGAAAGGCTCGAGTCCTTTGGAACATTAGCGGTGATAGTAGGGTACAATTTTTTTTTCGTCTAATTTGTGCATGCGGTTGTTTTTTGTTTTACCCCCGCTGTTATAGTAGTGTTCATTTATGTATATCTGACGTTTATAATGTGTATTATTAAACATTAACACTTTGTTTCAACCTCGTTTATAAAAGACTGTATATCATAGTTTCGACTACGAACTCTCGGAATATCATGCTATCGAATGTTCGTTGACTCGACTGTTATCGGATCGAATATTCGCTAGATCGAAATACTTGTGGCCAAAATATGTACAATCGACAAATAGTACATTATTACCTAGACAGTGAATCAGGCAATTGCGGGTTGAGGATTAGTTTAAACGGACCAGCTTGCGAGTCCGTTTAAAAATACGAGGCCCGCAATTGCCGTTCCTGCCGAGGCATATATAGTGCTTTTCTCAAAAATCGCAAGATACAAATCACATATAAACAGAAACTTCACGTGAAATAACATCACTCTTTACCGCCTTTATGTTTATGACAAGGAAAAACGCAAGCTTTTTTAGAAAAAAAAAAACAACCTATTCCAGACACAGATAAAAAAGTTACGTTTTGAATAAAATATGGATGTATAAGACTTGTGCCCTCATTTTAGTATGGCCGTTTTCACTTTTTACATTTTACAATTGTATGGTTTCGATCAGTGGCGTATCGAAACTTCATTAGCTCGACTGTTATTGTAACGCATATTCGCTAGATCGAAATATGTACAATCGACAAAACGTAATCTAGAATTAGGTATATGGTTTCGATCAGTCATGTATCAAATTTTGAGTAGTCATCAATACCGAGTCCATCACCTGCAGGATCGACATTCGTTGAGTCTTTTTAAGTCTGATATGTGATATCTATTGAAAATTCGTCCGTTCTTCTTCTGTGAGATTACAATCGGAACCTCAATTTCGATTTGACGATTTATTGTTTCGACGCTTTTCGACCCATCGAATATTCGATCCAGTAACAGGCGAGCCAATTAACATTTTATAGTATGACTAGCGACCCGCCCGCGGCTTCGCCCGCGTGGAACGTATAATACATATAAACCTTCCTTAAGAATCACTCTATCTATTAAAAAAAACCGCATCAAAATCCGTTGCGTAGTTTTAAAGATTTAAGCATACATAGGGACAGACAGCGCAAGCGACTTTGTTTTATACTATGTAGTGATATTCCGAGAGTACGTAGTCGAAACTATGATATACAGTCTTTATAAACTGTTACGACCGCGTTGATGGCTGAGGATAAATATGCATAAAACACCGGTTTATCTACATTTATCCATCGCGATAAACGCAACCATAATAGACTTACAGGCCGTCAGAGCAGTTTTCGAGTACGCGATAACAAACACACTAACATTAATAATTTTATTAATAATATCGTTTAAGTATAATACTTGCCTTGCTTATAGCGTGAGACGAATTCGCAGGCAATCTCTAGTGAAAAGTCTGCTGCAGATGACATTATTGAATGCATTGTGCAGACTTGATTTCCGAACCGGTTTGAACTAGAATTCTGACCGCAGGATGATGAAGGCAAATTAAAACAACAATGTAATGACAATGGGCAAAGTAATTTAAAACTTCTGTTGAGTGACACAAGGTTCATAATTCGATGCGTGCCGGCACACTCATGGGATGTGACGGGTGCGACACTGCCCATGATGAAAATATTTTGTCATCCTGTTCGGAAATCGATTTTCACATCGCAATCGGGGGATGAAAATAGCATTTTTATCCCTAGGGAGGAAATAAAGTGATTTGTAAAAATAAACTTGTCCATTTTGACTCGTTACTAGAGAGTGGAAGAATCGTATACGAAGCTCACATAAACCGAAGCGAAGCGAGGGCGAGTCGCTTGTAATAAATAAATTATGCACTAACAAAATAATAATACTAACAAAACAACTAACTTCTGCTTAATCAAGAGAAAGAGACGAAAGACAGTCCAATAAGTTGTGTTGATACAGCTGCGGTAATGAGCAACCGCACCGAAAGCGGAGAGAAGCGGAAGCGGGGCCGCCCGCGGGTGGACAAGACTAGCCCTGAATACTTGGCGCGGAAGCGGGCGCGGGAGATTGGTGAGTTTTTTATTTGGCCTTTGGTTTAACTGCGGTACTGTTTAGACGGACTAGGTATCCGTTTTCGTGTTACACAGACACGTTCATGGTAGAGATGTTACTGAGGTGGTTTTATAGGATTGAAATCGGAGTCGGAGTTTTTAAATTTGGTTTATCAGAGGAACAGGCGCCGAAGCCGAACTAGGAGGCGGAGGTAAAAATGAATTGCTGGTTATGTGTTAGCTTGCGGAAGTGGGGTTAAGTGGCGGTACGACCTCTGATTAAAAAGTATCGGAAGCGGAGTAGGAACCGGAGATGTAATCTCAATTGGAAGTTCAGACTTATCGGTACCGGATTTGAAGCTCCGTAGCATCCCTAGTTTTTAGCCAGTTTCAAACGGTATCGGAGCACTCATGTATTAGTACGGACATTTACCAATTGTTTTTTTTTGTAAAAAAAATTATATATTAATTCTTGTGTGCACAAGACATTTTAGAATTGAGAACACATTATGACGTTTCTCGCGGCGTCGTTGATCGGGTCGCCACCTTCCCAAACACATGGTTGAGGGAGGCGATGGCTGAGATACGCGTCATACTCGTGAACGGGTGCTGTCTGTGGGGTCCGATCTGTTCACGCTTGCAAGGACCTGTTTTTCCAATTTAGTTATTTTAATTATCGTTCCTGACGTAGAGACCTCGTCATGTTGTTCTCCTAATATTTTTTTTTTAAATAATTATTTATTACTTTATTACCTTGTAATGTAACTTACTTTTAAGTATTATTGTACCTAATTAATAATTGAAAAAATGACCTGCTGGAGTTTCTTGCGGCGCTTCTTCTCCGCAATGATGGTCTTGTCGGAAGCGCTAGTAGATTCACTCCATGTTACCGACGTGTAAAAGAGCCCTCATGTGGCCAATTTACTGAATAAATATTTTGAATTTTGAATTTTGACACGGATCAACGGATCTTAATTACCCGTTCTTGAAGGGTTTGCATCCGTGTCTGGACTTAAACACAGACTTTAACGCGAGTATTATACGGATCCGCGTGGTTCGGACGCTTAAGAGAAGAGCTTGTTAACGAAGACGCGGGGCGTCGCGCGTAGCGTTGGACGGCGCGTCTGCACTAAATTCAAACATATGGCGTTGTATGAAAGCGTTTATGGAGAAGCGGTTTAACACGCGTTCCGTCGGTGAAACTGCAAAACAGCGTAAGTAACATTTTAAATAAGGAGCAAAATGCACCTTTTTCATCATCATCATCATCAGCCCATTTCCGTCCACTGCTGGACATAGGCCTCTCCCATGGCACGCCACTGAGCTCGGTCCTGAGTTTTTTGTTTCCAACCACTGCCAGCCACTTTATTTTATGTCATCGCTCCACCTAGCTGAAGGGCGTCCCACACTACGTTAGCACCTTTCTAATGATCATACATCGTTATCGCGGGAGCAAAAACAAATCTATTAAAGAACAGATATAACAGATGGTCGGTTCAGTATAAACGGAATATTCTGCCTATACACTCTAAGCCTCTAAGAAGTTGTTCATATCTTGCACGAAATTATCGCTGGAAACAGTCAATTACACTTGTCTTACAATTTGTAAACGCTTTTATAAGTCAACGTGTCAGCTTTAATAAAATAATATAAAAGTCAAATATTTTTGTCCGAAACTAGTTTAATTTCTTTAAATATATTTAAGAGTGCTTGGTAATTCTGTAGCTCTACCTACCCCACTCTGGGAATGAAGGCGTGAGTTTATGTATGTATGTATGTATATATTTCATATTTAATTTAGATATATTTTTGTATCTTTTTGTACATATCAAGTCAATCAATAATGACAAATGTCTAAAGTAGCAGGAAAAGTGACTGAAGAGGTTGAGGTTAGGATTGCGTATCTAATCTCTTTAAATATGTACTACTAATCAAGTCAAATACGGAAGTAAGACATTTGAAATAATATGATACATTTTGAACTCGTAGGTATAAACGTTTCTCGATACGAGTGTCACTTCTGTTATTGCCTATTTGTCATAATCTTTGACTACTGTCAAATCGTTTTTGCTCCCGCGATTGTGATACAGTAAGGTTTATTTTGCTCTATCAAAAAATTGGTAGTTACGCGGTTTTGCAGTTTTACCGACGGTTTGCTTTAAATAGTGTATGCGGCGGAGTCCATGGATGCACGCAGCGACGCATCTTTATAATCAACATCGTACATTGCCATATGTTTGTGTTTGTGCGTGTGGTGATGCTGTCCGCTGCACACGCCTCTGTAACACGTTTAAACTGGCGTGAAAATAGTTAAGCTACTTTTACAAGGTTTTATTTAACTTGCAATGTAAGCTAAGCTTGCTTGTTAAGTAAGTATGTAATTATGTATGTACGGGTTAAATCTTGCAAGTTAAATTTGACCCACTTCCCGGTTTCCGATGAAGCTAAGATTTTTTACACCTTTCGTTCTGATGACTAGGTACATTAATATAATTCCATCGAGCTGGTCTGATGACGGAGACAGGGTGGTCATACGAACTCCTAAATTACACATGATAAACCGGTCGTGTTAGATGCGTCCGGATGCCGGATGTGTCCCCAGACCTATCGACTCCGAATCGGCTTGAGCCGCTAAGAAAAAGTTTTATGTTCATGCAATAAGAGCGTTCGCAACGCCGAATCGAGCCGAACCGAGTCGAGCGACGTCGTTTTCGCTCTTATTGCATGGACATAAAACATTTTCTTAGCGGCTCAAGCCGATTCGGCGTCGATAGGTCTGGGGAGACCCTTGGGGCTCGTTAGAATCGTCTTGACGAGTAGATGACGACTACAAAAAATTTACAGTCGGCGACAAAGGCTCGTCCTAAAAATTAACGTTTTGTCAGAAACTTATTATATGGCTAGAAGGTACACACACACACACGGGCCACCTGATGGTAAGTGGGATCTGGACCCATAGACATTTGTATCTCGAGACTGCAGTTCTAGGCGAATTCATAGCCATAGACTAATCTTAGTTGACATGCCCGTCGGAAGATGCTTCAAATATGATAGTTTTCTATGGTTGGACGATTCTTAAAGCCGCCAACTCGTAATTACCTCTGCGCTCCTGGTACTTTATGCAGACTATTCGGTTGGATGCACGGATTAAAAAAAAAATAGAAAAGTAAAAAGCACTAGTTAGAAAAAATCCATCTTTCCGTACAACAACGAAAAGTACCACTTTTGAGCAACTGTATTAAAAATAAATAAAGAGCACCATCTCGCACAATTGACCTAGTTCCAAACAAAGCTTTAGACTTGTAGGTATACTAATCAAAACAAAATAGGGGCCACGCCATGTTCTGCATACAAAATAACTATGTTCGGAGAAGGATTATTATAACAAATGTTAACTTGTAATTTTTGAATTTAGTATCATTCGAAAGCGTTCCGTATGTACGGAACCCTCTCCACACGAGTTCAACTCGCACTTGGCCGTTTTTTTATTATTACCATCGACGGGCAAACAGGCAGACAGCCCACACCTATGGGAAGTGGTCACCGTCGCCTATGGACATTAGTGCAACGCCGGAGGAGTTACCAAATTCAATGACAAGTGACGACTGCAAGCCATTTTTTTTTAATGGTTCACAAATTAACTTTTGCGGCCGTGTTTCGGTGACAATGTTATGGTGCGATTGGTGATTGGTAGTGTGATTATGGTATCTAAAAGCTGATCTGAAGATGGAATCTGAAGGTGGCAATAGGATCACCGCTGGATTTAGTAGACCTACCATGTTGGGACTCGTTACTTTGGTCTTGATAAAGCACATGATGACCATACATCGGGGTTTTCGGTGCGGGAATGATTTAAGAAAGAGTAGATATCAACAGATAGGTAATCTGAGAAAATATCATATTATGCCTAATGAGTCTAATGACTAACTACCTCTCTGCGAATTGCTTACACTATGATACAAGTTTATTTTAACTCATGTAGTACTTTAGCTTTACTACCAAGGCTAGAAGGCTATAATGATATGAGATAATAATAAAATTAACGTTAATTAATTACCTGCAGTAGGTAAATTTTGTAGTTGACACGATTTTCAAAATAAACTATTAATGTTTTTTCAATATTTAGAACAGTACATCTGCGACGTCTTGCTGCAAATATTATCCATTTCAATGAACTGAACGATCTCTCTAAGTCGGCAGTTGTAATAGGAGCATATTTAATTTTTTTCGATCGCATTTCTATTTACTTGTAAAAATTCGTTCATAGTTTTTCGACATTTCTTTTATAAAATACATTTTTTTTGTTCAATAAATTTTTCATTAGGTAGATACCTAGAGTAAAATTCTGTTTTTTAATCTTTGGCTTATGTCAAACATTCCCGCACCGAAAACCCCGATGTATGATGATGACTGTGCAAAAAAAAGTACAGTCTGCAAGCGGAGTTTATGGGTGGGGACCACAAAGTTGGCCATGCTGACTCACTCAATATTTTTTTTTATGAAACTTCCGCTGTGACACGAAAATTGTAGGGCCACTTTTCGTCGCACAACGGAACTTTTTTCAACTTCGTTGTTTGTATACTGTAACTGCGCATAGCTATAGTCCAACTTTTTAATCCTTACTCTTATGTCAGAAATGACATTTTTGGCGATTTTGTTTAAACATTTTGTTAAGAGGATTGTGGGTTGTGTTTTTGGCAAAAAAAATCTATACAAAATTAGCTCAGGGCGGTGACGTTTCTCACTCCCTAAATCGAGCCTGGTTTCGTAGTTATTATGAAAAACTTAAATAAATTTGTCAAGATCGTAGCAAGTGGAAAGAAGTGGTCTCTGCCTACCACTCCCTCCCCCCCCCCCCCTCCCCCCTCCCCTCCTCCTGGGAAGCAGGCGTGATTTAATGTATGTACGTATGTATGAAAAACTGGGTCTGTACGTTTCTGTTTTTTTTTATTCATTCTATCAAACATTGTCTTGGAAAGGAAAACGTACAGACATAGTTATCTATGATATCTTCTTCATATTTAAAAATCGTTAAAATCGGCCCAGGTTTAGGGAAAGAAACGTTTCAGTATTTTGCTTACACATATTCAGCTTCACATGTGTCAATCATGCCCAAGTGTCATTTTACACTTTATTTTTACACGCATACAAGGAGAGACCAGACGTACAGTTGCTCTACAAAATGGTATGTATTATGTCATCATGTCAGCCGAAAGACGTCCACTGCTGGACATAGGCCTCCCACCTCTCCACTCAGACCGTAATTGGTTTGATCTAGAACCGTTGGGGGGAAAAATCGCCACGCTTGGCAGGCGGGTTGGCGACCGCAGTTACACTATGTAGTCCGCGGAGGACGCTGCTGCCCATCCTCCGGTTTATCCCTTAGTCGCCTCTTACGACACCCACGGGAAGAGATGGGGTGGTCGGTTCACTAATGTTTGACCAAAAAATTATTGACAAATGGTCATTTGACAAACAACGTTTCACCAAATGAACGAGACATTTGACAAACGTATCATCTTACAAAAACTCACTTAGCAATTGATCATTTAGCAATTAGTTTACCTATTTCTGGGCAGAAAAAAAAAACAACCTCGAAGGCCAAGGCGGGAGCCAAGCTCCCTTATGCCCTGATTCGTCTTCCTCGTAAAATGTAAAATTAACTGTTGATCATTTGGAAAAGTGAGTCATTTGTAAAATGACTAGTAGCAAAATGATCAATTGACTTATCATTTTTTTGCAAATCGTTGTTTGTCAAGTGTAATTTTGCCAAATTACTTTTGGTCAAACGGCAGGACACCGGGGGTGGTGCTATTCTCGGCCGGCACCAACACGGACTTATCCTCTTAAGACCCAATACCTATTTTAGCAACATTGTAATTTGAACCTTGTTGATTTTAATTATTGGTGCCTTTTATCTTTGGTATTATGTCCTCAAATAAATAAATAACCTGGGGACTCGGGAGGTCAAGTATGGTATCGTAACCTACCAATACTAGATCCATGGATGGAGTCGATCAAGTTACCAAGTAGAGATAGAGTTTTAGCAGTTTTAGGAGTCTGGGTTATCCAGGGTGATTGGTAGCTAGGTGCAACGCTTTAAGGGGGTCATAGAGCAGCTCATAAGCTATCGATTTAACCCCCATGTATGTTCAGAAATTGTTATTAGTTTCAGAGATATTGATCATTTTAATCGGATTTTTTTGTCATTTTCTCTTATGTTCGTGTTACGAAAAACCCCTAAATTCATGCAATAATAATAAAAAAAAAAACAGTTTTCTTGCATAATTAGAATCACTAAGGAATTCTTAAGTACCCGAAACCGACGTGCGTGCATGACTCGATGTATGAGTGTGGAAACGAAACAGATTTGTCAGGATCGTAGCAGGTGGAAAGAAGTGGTCTCTGCCTACCCCTCTGGGAAACAGGCGTGATGCGTATGTATGTATGTATGTAGTGCTTTAGACTAAAGAATATCGGTTAAAATCTGTTTTCACCCAGAGGGTTAGGTTAGTACTTTTGACTTCGGGCTTTAGATAAAAGTACTTTTGTCTTTTTTCTTCAGTTAAAGGTACTTTTGACCTATTAACGATCTATTTTACCAAACTGGATTGAGATTAATCTAGGTATAACACCTTATTTTACTTGCCGTGTGGTTGCCGGCTTAGAATTGTGCCACTCCATGTCTTCCCGTGGAAGTCGTAAGAGGCGACTAAGGGAATAAAGGCTTGTAGTACTGTTAGGCGATGGGCTTGCTACCTGTCACTAATATACACTGTTAAACATCTTAGCCTTATTGTGCAAATTGTGGTTACAGAGTTATCAACAAGTTTTTAGAGTTGTTGGTAATTTTGTAGCTCTGCCTACCCCACTCTGGGAATGAAGGCGTGAAGGTATGTATGTATGTATGTATGTATGTATGTATTAAACTTCTGTTTTATAATTTCAGAGGCTCTCGAGAGGAAGGCCAAGAGGGAATACAAACGGCGTGGTGCTGGCGGTAAGAGCTTTTTTTAAAGTCATACATTTTAAGTTTTATCTCTTTCTTTTATGTCTGCTTTACAGTTGACAGAAAGAAAGAATTATACCTTTGTAATGTAAAACGCAATATAAGGCTATGACGCGTGACGGCAGCGAGCGGCAATTACGAGGCCGAAATTTTCGTGGCAATTTTGGGCTGTCGTAGTGACTTCTGATTTATCGACTTTAAATGTACATATCGATATACTAAACTTCTAAATAGATTGTTAGCAACTTATCGTGTCATGCGGGGAACCAGATAATTTGAAAAAAATGACAATCTATTTACTCGTATTTATGAAGAAACTAGAGAAACACTTGTTAGCACTAGCAAGTAATTTAAACGTGACATTGAAAAAGCAGAAATAGATTACCAATAGGTACTGTAAGCCGTATTTAGAACGGATTTTATAAGATTTGTTGTTTTCCAAGTAACTTTTATATTTATTCCGTGCGTCAATTTAAAATTTTGGTGATCAAGGCTATCTGGAAGAGATCGCTCTTTAGCGATAAGACCGCATGTCGTTTATCTCTACCTTTAATCTTGTTTTGAAATTCGTGTTCTGTATTGATATGTATACCGGAAGTCGATAAATGGGACGTCACTAGCGTTATTGAACAGTGCCGCGAAAATTCCGTTCTCTGACCGTACTACAAAAGAAGGCAGCTTACTGCATTTTAAATTTAATGTGGTTAACAAGAGAGTATAATATAATGCTTTGACTAATATATGACAGTTAGCTGCCGCGGTCGCTGTCGCGCTTAGTTGTGGCCACGTCGGATAACAGTGAACATGACTCGCAGATGCTTTGTTCTTGACAATAACAGCACGGGTTTTGTGCTAACACATTTATATGACGATCCGCCGAAATAGTTTTTCTTTGCTGAATTATTTGGTGGATCGTCATATTTATAGGATGCAAGGGAAAATTACGATATTGAAAAAAAAAAAAACCAACCTCCTTCTGATAAATATGAAAGTGTAAGAGAGACAGTCTGATCAATCTAGCCTTTAAACGCGGAAATAAGCAACCGCGTTCGTAACAAATTCAATAAGGTGCAAAATAAAAAAATAAACTTCTAATAGTTACGTGATATTGCACCATATTTCCTTTACGGGGTATTATATCTTCGACGTCATTCCAAATAAATATTTTCCCTTGCATACTTTTTAATTAACATGGGTCAGACATAAGGGCGCGTCCATGTTAGCCTCATCGCAGTAATAGTATAAGCGTTTTAAATTAAATGTGGCTACCAATAGAGTTCAGAATGGTTCGACTACTTCCTTGCTGTTAGCCGCCTTCTTTGATAGGACGGCAGCACGATTCTTCGACTATTGTACAAGAAGTTCACGGGCGATCTTCTTGAGGGGTGGGAGACGTAGGGGGGCGGGTGAGGTAGCGGTGAAGAGAAGCGCGTACTAGCACAACCGTCCCCACCGTCAACCACCTGAACTCAGAAATAGCTGCAACAAGATAAAGTCACAACACGATTGTTGAGCCACTTGCCACTGTATTTATTTTGGCTGTGTAATACCAAACTGGTTTAGTCGGGTATAGGGTTCCCAACTATTTCTTGGGCAAATATGGTATTTTCAAGCTCAAGGTATAAAAAATATAGTACACCGAAAGAAAATATAGTATTTTGAAGTTTTTTTTGTACAGTGTGTAAATTAGTACTTTATTAAATATAAGGCACAATATTTACTACTTTCTAAGATTCTGCCTGCTATGGGCAACTATCTGAGGTAATAAATGCTATTTCTCCACTCCAAATACATTGGTGCTTAAAATCTGGTTGAATGACCGAAATATAGTATTTTTGCGTACTATATATTTATTTTACAGTATATAGTACACAGAGTCAAAATATAGTACAATGCTATATATTATAGTAGGGTTGGCAACCCTAGTCGGGTACACCCAGTCCATCCAGTATGTGAGCATTTCTAAAAAAGTTTGTACATTTCATTTACGACTTCGATTTGCAAAAAAAAATTGCAGGTTGGTAGGGTGAATGAAGCTGAGCCTAAATAACATAGTCTCCCAAAATGTCCTCATACATTTGTATGAAACTTTCCTTTTTTGTTACTAACTTTCTTTGGTTCATGGTAACAAAAAAGGAAAGTTTCATACAAATGTATGAGGACATTTTGGGAGACTATGTTATTTAGGCTCAGCTTCATTCACTCTACCAACCTGCAATTTTTTTTGCAAATTGAAGTCGTGAATGAAATGTACAAACTTTTTTAGAAATGCTCATGTATTACTCCGCAAAATTTTATTATGACGAGTAGCGAAATATAATATTTCCGTGTTGTGATTGTACTAAAATATACAGCTACTTCGACTGTTTCAACGCTGTGTTCTGTGACCCTAATGTATACGTGCCTTACTCTAAGTACTAATTAAGTTCAAATTGAGGACTAAACGGTGGTATATTCTCAATAATTTAATTAAATATCAGTGGACAATCTCAGACTGTACCTAGTCCCATAGTAAGCTCTAGGCTTGTACTATGAAATGAACGAAACAAACAGAGAAATACAAACAAATATCGGCGCTCATACAAATATCTTGTTTAGCATAGAGGCATTCCATCTTAGTCCTGAGGGTTGGCAGTGCATTAGCAGTCTTGTGAATGCGAATGTCTATGGGTCACAGTTTCCACTTACCATCAGGTGGCCTGTGTGCTCTATTGCCTTCCTATGCCATAAAATAGATAAATAAATAATAATAAGTTTGACGGCTGCTATATTTTTTTCCTTCACTGTACTATGTTTGATTTTAGTTGCGCTAAATCATGGAAATGTATAAAATTCATTTCATACAATTCACTCATACGTGGCATCCATACAACTAGATGTATGTGTACGCTCTACACAATGTACAGCTAGAGTTATATGTTGTCTGATAGACCTAGGTTTTATAATTTGCCATAAGGTTTTTTTTTAAAACCGCTTGAATGTTAAGATGATATTTTCCATACAAAATGCGGTAATGTTTTCCTACCCTACACAAAACATCATACTAGCAAAACACGATTTTCGCAAAACATGATATTTACAAATAGTCGGGTTTGGATATAGAATCGTAGGTAGGTTTGGGTTATATGGGAAAAGCATCGATAATTGAGTTTATCGATATAGGCAATCTCTAGCTGTCATTTAATTTTGCCCCGTATATTCCTAGGTTTTTAGATGAGAAAAGCCCCATCTCTTTTTTGTAATAAAAAAATTGTGTTGTGCTTCCAACTGTTTAGTGATACAGAATTTTGTATTGTATTGCGCTTCCATACGTATTAAATTGCTATAACGCCATCGTTGTTTGTGTTTTCAAGCGACAGTACTGAATCCAACGAAAGTGGCTACGTCGCGAGCCAAAGTGAAAAAGACCTCTCCAAAAAGGTCTAATATCAAAAAACTCCCGCAGAGAGTGGTTAGGAAGATTGACAAAAAGGTGGTTATAAGGAGGAATAACAAGTTTTTAAAAAGGAAAGGTAATTTATTGTGTTACAGGAACGTGCATGGACGTAGGAGACTTTATTGATAAGGATAGTGCTTCGTGTTTGTCTTTTACAGTGGTTTGATGAGGCAGAATAAATACCGGCAGGCAAAAATACTCACCCGCTCGTCTTTTGTTCATACAATTGTTAACAATTTTATTATAACTAGTTAGTACTTTTTGTGGCATATCGTGGTTTTAGAATCCATGGAGTCGCTATTTCCTAATTATTATAATACATGACACTATGATTTTGACCTTCAGTATGGTCATATTTCAAAATGAACTACGTACATTTTTAGTTCGGTTATTCCATAACCACTAATATTTGATTGTTTTTAACGCTTTCACAACAGAGATATCATCCATTACAAAATTCATTTAAATTGGTTTAACGGTTTAATGAATAAAATAATTTGGTAATAATAAGGAAATAGCCACTCCATGGATTCTAGAACCACGATTTGCCACCGAAAGTCCTAACTCTAATTATAACTTCTTAAATCAGAGATTCAACCTAATGAACCTAGGTCCAAAATGGCCGGGTCTTAGTTTTGTCCAAAGCAACCCAAAAAGATCAATAATATTGAAAGTTGTACAAGAAGAAATCATCAAAGATCTATAAGTTTACTACAAATAGGTAATTTATATACCTTTATCATTAATATTTATAATATAGCAAAACAATACAATTTACATCAAAATTGGTTGTACTTTTACCCGACTGCCTACGGAGGGTTATGTGTTTTATCTTTAATTAAAATTCAATATGGCGGCCACTAGACGACATATTGTAAAAAAAAAAGTCGACGAACTGTGATAAATGGGGTATCATTGCATAGGTATTTAAAAAACATCTTTAGGTTTCATTCATCATTTTTCATTTTGAATGATCATTTTAGATTTATAACCAGGGATCGGAAATTCGGATCGATATTTACCTAAAGTTGGCAAATCCCGGAAAAAGAAAGGCAAACACCTTCTTAAAAATATTATTTTAATAATATAAGTTCCGGGATTCTGGGATTCAACAAAATGTTAATATAATATTTACTTTACATGTAGGATAAAACATTCATTTTTGCTCCTATAAATTCGTTAGGTTAATGAGTAACAGGTAAATGAAATAATATTTGGTAAATCTATACATGAAAAATAACTTCAAACAGTTAATTTAAATAATTGATTATTATGAATTAATGCCGGTGCAATTTATTATTTTGAAATCCCAGAAATTTCAGTAATGAATTCTATGATTGAGTCCGCCTCCATACAACTGAACAACAAAGCCGGTGCGAAAGTATAGGTAAATATCGATCCGAATTTCCGATCCCTGTAACGATTTAAAGTTAGCAACAGTCGAGTTTGTAAACCATACATTTTGTTGGACTTGTTGAAGTTACTCTCTGATTAAGAAGTTATATATTATGTAAACAAATCCATGAACAATAGGCAGGTGAGCTATTTTTGTCTGTTAGTGTTTATATCTAAAATTAGATTAATAACTAACTATACTAAGTAGTTAATACCTAACGAGTGAATAATATGGAAATATATTAGGAATTATTCTTTACGTTACTTAATCGTAGGAAAGAAAAGATATCATACATTTGAGACTGAAAAAAACCATGTATATCTTTCTACTTGGCACAAACATTAAGCGTTCGTTTTTTTTTTATAATTACCTTATTTCAATTGAGATATAAATGTAGGAACAAAATAATAATGTAATAATATTTTCATTATTAAGTCAGTATAGTATCAAATAATTGTTGATAAAGAGTGCCAATCAGCAAAATGTTATTGCGAGCGTAAAATATTGGCAGTGTTGGTGTTTTTTTATCAAAGTCGTTTTTCATCGTTGGTATTAACAACTCTATGTAGTTATTAACGCAAGTTAAGGTAAACCTGCCTATTTTCGACCACTGTTCATTATTTAGAGTCTGTTCGGCGCTGTTTTGTAGTTGGCCAACTGCATGATATTTTGTCCAATTTTTTTTTATTAAAATGCTCCGGATTATCTTTATTCGCATCCAGTCTACTCATTTTTTTATTGTGTATATTTCTAGTATTTCTCTTTTGTTACAAGAAAATATGAGTTATATTACAAAAATCAAGAAAATAAGGACATAAACCCCATGCCCACATCTTTCTTTGCTGTAAGTACGTGAAATTTTATATGCTCTAGGGAATAGGAAATTGTGGAGAGGCCTGCCCAGCAGTGGGCAGAAATAACTAGCTAATATCAGATAAGATAGGGTAACAGTTTTTACTATCAGCAATATACACCGTGTTTTTTTTGATTTACGGTAACTTTAAGGGAACGTTCTTTAAGTCAAATTAAGTTAATTTCCCAAAGACAGACAAATGATACCTGTAACGGTTTTAAAGATATTTGATTTTTAAATTTAATCAGTTAATCACGTTGAACTGGTCTAAAAGGCTCTTAACGGTCTGTGTATGTCACGCCTACATTGACGTATTGACACTGACTATGAGTTAACTCTAAAGGCCCTTTTAGAATGACCAAAGATACAACATTTAATTACTTTGTTCAAAACAGTTTTTTTTTTTTTTTAAATCAATATTTAAAAATCTAATCTATCACTTAGTTTCTATGGATGTACCTAGTAATATGCCGAAGTTATCGTAAATAAAAAAAACACGGTGTAGTTAACTGACCATTTGTGAATATTCACTTTACAATATGGCTCACTAGTGGTCAGTTAGAACGATATCGTAGTTCATCTGTTATGGTATTGTTATGACGTCAGCCGCCATTACGGTCAAGTAAATAAGAGCTATCAAAACGGTGACAATACGATAACAGCTCAAAAACGATATCTTTTTTACCTTGTGGAATAGAGGCCCAGTTTGTATGAAGATGTATATTGCCACGCCATGGCCAATGACATAGCCCATGAGCAGGGTTCGGAGTTTTCATAGCACGGTAAGACGAAAGAGAACTGTGGAGTCGACATTTACATTAAAAGTCAACTGTTACGCATACTCATACTCATTTTTTTTGTTTAATTCCAAAATGCTTTTAAATTTAATGAAACACAAATTTTAGCTATCAAGTTATAACTATTTTGAACTAAGTTACTTTGGTTTGTTTGTAATATAATATAATATTTATTGTTTCTAATAAAATTGTTATTTTTCATTTCTTAGCTTACCAGCATTACAGCTACTTTAAAAGCATTTTGGAATTTAATAAATGATTGAGTATGAGTATGAATAAGAGTTGACTTTTAATGCTAACGTCGACTCCACAGCTCTCTTTCGACACCGTGCTATAAAATCTCCGAACTCTGCCCATGAATTAAGCAAATCACACGAAAGAAGAACCTTACACATGTGAAGTTTGTAAGAAACAGATTGCATTATTAAAATTAATGGTTTGTGTAAGCTAAGCAATATGGTTTTATTTTAGCACATGAATAAATAGGTAGTAGGAAAATCAACATATTTTATGTGAATGAAACAACAAGTGTTTTTGGTAATGTGAGTAAATCAAAATCAAATCAAATCTTTTTTTTTTGCTAGAATACAGTAATAAATTAAGGTGCTACAAAATAATGTTCCTGTGTATTCAGCCCGCATGCAAGTGTGCAAATATTTTTTTGATTTTAAATCTAATTAAAATGTCAAAAAATATGTTCAAATAATAATATGGGTAATACATTTACATTAAATTTTAAATAATCTTGATCACTGTAAAAACATTTTTCCATGAGCCATTTTGACAATATGCGCTTAAAAAGGCTTAAGCAAATTCATATTGTCTGGTAAATGGCTATAAATTTCTATACACACGTTGTACACATTCCTACCATAAATCGCCTTGCTTGTTACAAGGAGGTTTGTACATTAGACACATCTTTGAAAAATGTCACTGTGTTTTGTGAAACAGAATTGGTGGGAATTAACAAAAATACATAGCTTCTAGTGGTAGAATGTGCAGCTTTTTGAACAGAAACAGAAAGAAAGAAGGATCAGTATTTCAATTGTTTTTAATTTATAAGCTTTGGTTTTTTTAATGGAAATTGTGATTTGACTTTGCTAGTTTATTAATAAAGCTGTTCCAAAAAAAATTTGTTACGCAATCTACTATTTTTTATTTTTAAGATTAAGACCCGAGTACGCAAAATTTAAGAAATGTACACTTTTTTTTTGCCTAAACAGTTCTTGTACGTTTGCAATTTTTTGAGTGCTTGTTCGCTTCTTATATTTAAAAGTAGTTTTGTTATTGCATGGCAATTGAATTAGTGCATCTTAGAATAAGGCTGTTTTTATACGAATATTTCTTGTATTTGATTTTAAACTGACTTGCGGTGTCTATAAATGAAAATTTTAACAAATTGTCAATCATTGTTTTGTATTTGTTATAGTAGGTAAATACAAAATTACTCAAAAAAAAATGGTAGTCAATATTCATTCACTACTTCTGTAGACATGAGCTGACTTTCAATGATAGCTAAACAACTACAGTCCGACAAGTTTCAGTGCGACCTTCCCTGTGCTTTAATTTGTACCTCAAGAGTGTCACACACCAACTGGTCGGATTACAACTGATTATTAGTGTTAGGACTTTAGGTGGCATACCGTGGTTGTAGAATCCGTGGAGTCGCTATTTCTTAATTATTGTAACACATACCACGTTAGATTAGTTATTCCATGGTCTGTCAGGTGTGTAATGTTTAGCATAAAAACAAATGGTCGAATGATCATTTTACATAACTCGAATAGCATAATTTCGATCTGTATAAAAACCTAATAAATGCATAAAACGAAATGTATAATTTCAAAACTATAATGTTTATAAATGAAAGAATATATATTTCTAACGGCTTTCATTACTATTAATCTGGTCACAGTTCTAACCTAACCTAACCTAGTTTGAAGAAATTGACTTAAAATGCATAATAACAAGAAAATTATTTCTATACTAAATTATTGTTATGTTATTCGATCGTATCGTATCGTTTTATAAAGCCCCGTAAGTAAAAATTTCAGATCAAATTTTAGTAACTTCATACAAGTTTTGACATTCCTGACCGAAATTTGACCTAACGGATCTTTATAAAACCCAGCCTTATACAATTGGTTTTTATGCCTAACGTTCATTATGCTTTTCGAGATTAGTTAAATGAAATTATACAAAATATTTTTATATGATTGAAACGCACCCTGGCCTGCCACCAAAAGTCCTCACCCTCATGATGATCAATATGATGCTGAGCTCAAGCGTGGTACTTTATTGATTTATTGACTGCGTGTTACAGAATCGGCCGCGTCGTCATCCGCTGGCGATACTACTCCCCGGGTGAAGCGCAAATATACCAAAAGAACGCCCAGCGCCAACAAGGATGCGGTAAGTGGGCCATTAAAAAAAACAATAAAAAAAACGGTCAAGTGCGAGTTGGACTCGCGCACCGAGGGTTCTGTACCGCTACATAGTAGGTAGGTATTAATTTCCAATTTATAGCGAATCAGCGTGAGCTCAAGTTACACTTTTTTGTTTTTTGTTTTTTTGTTGTTTTTCTTCAGGGTTTGTACTATAGTCATTTAATCATCCCAAAAGACAGTGCAGCATTCGTTTATATGTCAAATTAAAGCTAAAAATATGATATCAAATATATTATTTAGCCAACATTGAACAATTAAACTATTAACAATTAAAAGTTAAAACTAAACCTATTTAAATTAAAATAAAACTAAGCTACTCAAATATTAAAGATGTAAATAATAATCACCACTATAAAAAGAACACCCCTTCTAGCAGGTCCGCTCGCGGCATGGTCCCTATGACACTGGCTGCATTACCTCTCTGGATAGCTAGCCCAAAAAATACGTGATTTACACATAATTATATTTATCATTCAACATATAAAGCAGAGGTTAATTATTCAAATAACCTCGAAACATCATTACGTTGAAGGCGCTGTCACCTCAGACAGAGAGAGAAAGAACTTTGTTTGTGCCTTTCATCACCGCGTAGCCTAAGTCTTTCCATAGAGGCCGTATTCATACCTCCTTAAAGTCCTAGCAGCAGTTATATAGCTCTGTCCCTTTCGTTACCTAGTACTAGTCATTATTTTTATTCCAGACCCCATCGACTGAACGCGTGAAAGGCAAACGGGGCCGGCCGCGCAAGACTGACCTCTCTCACCATCTCAAACCGCAGCAACCTAGTGAGTAACTGAGTACGGTCCAGCTTCGTGCGGGACGCAGGTTCTATGCCCGGTTAACAGTTGACTTATCACCGGGGTGGGAAGTTTTCATACCACGGTAAGATGAGAAAGAGCTGTGGAGTCGACATTAACAATAAAATTTAACTCTTACTCATATTCATACTCATAAGTAATTAAATTAAAGATACGGGTGAATTGCAAAAATATTGTACATAGTTAACCTTTTGAACGCCGTACGTCAAATACAAAATGCGTCACTCACACGCCAAACATGTTTGCTATGCTAAGCAAATTACAACTTAATCCATACGAAACAAAGTCTCTTTTAATCTCTAACTTGTGTCGGCTGTGGCCGACGGTGGCGTCAGTGGCACGATTTTCAGTTGTCGACCAGAGCCGACTGTGGCGTTCATAAGGTTAAGGAGTTAATTGAGATAACGTTAACTTTCTTCCATTGTTTTTCCTTTGTGTAACGAAAATTATACATATTATATGTCTAATATTTGATACACAAAGTAAAAAGTTTAGGATTGTTAAGTGTTTTTTCATTGAGCCCTACACAAAAACTAAAAATCATTTAAATCTAACCACTGGTTTTCGAAAAAAAACATTCCTTACCAGGAGGGGGGGTATCCTTTTCTCTGCAGCTGACTGTACAATATCGTTGCAATTCACCCATAAATAAATTTACATTACATTACATACCTTCACGCCTGTACCAGAGTGGGCTAGGCAGAGCTACAGAATTACAACTTTAAAAAGTTGTTGATAATAAATTTATGCACATATTATTTATTATTAATAATGAATATTCAAAGTGACAGTTACCTATTCTCCACATTTATATTTAAAAAAAAATGCAATTAAATAAACGAATGGGTATGAAGATGAGTATCAGTTGACTTTTAATGTTAATGTCGACTCCACAGCTCTCTTTCGTCATACCGTGCTATGAAAATTCCGAACCCTGCCTATCACACATCGAGTATTCTTTATAGTTTATTTCTTAGTATAAAACAGAGTCGCTTTCCGCGTCTGTCTGTGCATTCGCTATATCTTACACTACTCAACGGATTTTGGGTTTTCATCAAGTTATTTAATTTTTCACGGTTTATGTACGCGTGTTACACGAAACTTATATAAACAGGGCGAAGCGAGGGCGGTTCTTTGGTTTTTGTACGCAAACACTTTTTTGACCGGGTAGAATCATGAACCCTAAGGGCCATGATCTTACAAGTCTAAGTTCAGCGATCTATTCTGTGCGTTGTCAGTCAGTCACTTTTATATACAACGTGTTACAAAATACCCCGTAAAAAATATAAATAATTATCAAAGCCAAAAATATTGTCAACCCTAGTAAGCTGTCATGTCAGGGAACCGGATTAGCATAGATTATTTAATTTTAACAGAGGCTTATCTACCAATTTTAATAATTGTCAATTTTAATATTTTTTCTGTTTTTCATCCACAAAGGTTCAATACTAAGATGTCATTATGCTTAAAATACTGGCTTCAAAAAACGTCAAGACGGAAAAATCTTCTTATCGATATTCTACAATTGTTCCGTGTTTTTCCATATTTTTTTCCAAAATGACGATGTTTTCTAACTCAGAATATTACGATTTATGATGTTATGCGTAGGCCATGAAGATAGCAATTTAAATCGTGCTCGCGAACTGTATCGGAGTTTGTGCATTGAGCAAGGCGGAGGTCACTTTGAGCCGTTCCTGTAAATTTGCCGTTCAGTACGAAAAAGTAAGTGTTAGTTTAGGTTTCTTCGTTTAAAATCTTCCAAAACTCGACTTGTAATATGTTTCGCGAATTACGGGTATTTTTGTAACACCCTGTATATAGATTTTACAAGCTTCTATTTAACTTGCAATGTATGTATGTATGTATGTACGGGTCAAATCTTGCAAGTTAAAATTGATCCACTTCCCTGTTACCGATGAAGCTGAAAATTTGCATACATGTGTGAATTGGATGATAATGCAATACTATTATGACATGGAGCTGATCTGATGATGGAGTCAGAAGGTGGCGACAGGATCTACGCTGTACTTTACGTAGACTCACCGTGTTGGGACTCATTTGTTTGGTCTTGATAAGCAGATAGTGACTCTGCAAATAGAGTACAGTCGGCAACAAAAGCTTGTCCCAAAAGTGGTTGCCGGCTTAGAATAGTGCCACTCCATGTCTTCCCGTGGATGTCGTAAGAGGCGACTAAGGGAATAAAGGTTTGTAGTACTGTTAGGCGATGGGCTTGCCACCTGTCACTATTAAACAATGTAGTTACAGAATTATCCAGAAGGGTTAAAGACTTGTTGGTAATTCTTTAGCTCTGCCTACCATACTCTGGGAATGAAGGCGTGAGTTTATGTATGTATGTATGTAAACTTATTTAATGATACAAATTTAATGGAATTTTCCTGTTGTCCCTTCAGAGATCCGCGTCAGGAGTAACTTGATGCCGGACAACTCGGAGCCTATCACCCTGGACAGCGATGATGAACCCGACTTAGGTGAGTGCATGTCGTCATCCATCGCGCACTTTAATTGTTGAGTCACCATAGAACCTTGTCATAGCCCCCTGATGCTCATCATACTACGAACAGTGAGATTTTTGTGAGTCTAAAATGCTATTATTAATTTTGAAACAATGAAAAATGAACTTTATGCTCGTTGAAATACAGTTCAAAATTATATGGCCGATTTTGTACCTCATACGGCACACCAGGTCTCCCGAGGATAATGAAAGCATCAAACGGAAGTTTAGTGTGTGCAGGTTTAGGTTATGTGGGATATTTAGCTGGCCCGAAGGGTCCAATCGCCCAGAAATGAGAGCTCTGCAACCGCGTAGCTCCGTCGACACTGTTGAATTCGTTTTTCGTAAAAATTGGTACGGTAGTGGCATGCAGTAGAAGAGCTTAGAGAAAACTGGGAAAGAACGTCTGTACGGATGTGGATAAAATTTGGCATAGAGATAGATTATATTCAGGAATAGAAAAGAAAGAAAAAATATTTTTTTGTAACAAACAGACCAAAAAAAACTCAACAAAAATATCTGTAACAACGAAATGGTTCAAACTCAGCGTTATGCTGGCGTTAAAACCAGCGCTGGTCTTCCGTTGGAACCATCCAGTGAGACCACGGAAGATTACACACACATAGCACACACACACACTACACTAACATTAACATAAACAAAACAAAAAGAAAGAAAAAAACCTCAATAAAAGTGAACTTAAAATACATCGACTAAATTTAGGTCCTTTTTAGTTTCGCCATGTCCGTCCGTCCGTCCGCAGCCTAGCTCAGAGACTCTTAGTACTAGAAAGCTATAATTTGGCATGAATATACATATTAGTCACGCCAACAAAGTGGTAAAAAATACAACAAATACTAAAAATCAGAAAAATATCTTAAATGAAAGCACATTTAATGAATTTAATAGGAAAACTATCACTACTAAGTAGACTTGCTGTTCTTGAGTTACAAACGGTTTAAATCTATATAGGGTAAACTGACCTATTATTATTAGCCACCTACCAATTACTGGCCCCATGAACTTTAAAATAATGTAATAGAGACGATAATTCAACAATCACTAGGTGCCAGTAACGGGTATTTTAGAGGCCAGTTACTAGGTGTTTACCCTACCTGCCGAAAACTTATTTGCGGTGTTGGTAAAATGACCGCGACCTATGTCCATGTATGGGGATAACAGTTTTCCAACGGTAATATTGTCGCGAGGTCTAATTTATTTGTAGTAACGGCTTCGGCACCCTACACTGTTTTTTTTAAAGCATATGTAACCAAATTGCTAGTGGTTGAGCTATAGTCTTAAGGGAAATTGCAGGGTACGATAAGGTTCTATAGTGGCTCATTAATTAAAGACCGTACTAAATATTAAAAAAACGTGTCAAAAGTGGTCATCAAATGCGTTGCCAACCCTGAGGACAAAAAAGGAATGCCTCTATGTTTGTAATACTAACCGGTTGCCTTTTTAAAATTTATTCAAATTAGAAATCTGATTGATATGTTCATGGAATTTAAAACACCTTAAACTCCGCGTTTTAGAATGCAGCATTACAATTTGAGACACAGTACCCCGCACTTTAGTCAACCCGTCTGATCTGAAGTAAGAAACACGTACATCCATATGTATGTATTAAGTCGTCGAGTCCTCACTGCGAACCGGGTCGAAATCTTTTTGTATGAAAGTTATTTGGCCGCAAAAGTACGTAGAACACTTATTTATTATTATTTTATATTTATTAGCGATGTCACTGCAGCAAGGCAGTGTTTGTAAAATCGAGTTATTGTAGAATTATGTTTGCCCGTCCCAACCCTACCGAGTGCTTACGAGTTTCAATGAAATAATAATTTATTTCAGAAAATGCAATCCGCAATATTATTTTATGTTAGTAAAATCTTAAAAACTATATTAGTATCATACATCGTTATTGCGGGAGATAAAACGATTTGACAGTAGTGAAAGATTATGACCAGGGGTCGGACAAAAAGTGCGGATGACGTATAATTGACGTACCTAATCTTGCACACAGGATGATGTTTTTTATACATTAGTAAATATAAATTTTAGCTAAATATAATCGTGAAGATACAATAGCTAAAAAATAACGAAGTCAATTTATTGTTCATCTGATTGACAATGTGTCAGTCAAAAACGTACTTACTTACTCATTTCAAGTGGCGATATCGTTTAATAGAGAGGTTGATAAATGATAAGTGATAATTGTTAATAAATACATCCATATATACATAAACTCACGCCTTCATTCCCAGAGTGGGGTAGGCAGAGCTACAGAATTACCAAGCACTCTTAAATAAGTTGTTGATAATTCTGTAACCACGTTTTGCACAATCAGGCTAAGATGTTTACCAGTGTATTAGTGACAGGTTGCAAGCCCATCGCCTAAGAATACTAGAAGCCTTTATTATTCCCTTGGTCGCCTCTAACGCCATCCACGACAAGACATGTAGTGGCACTATTCTAACCCGGTGACCACACACGTAATAATAATTGATTATGAAAATCAAAAATACTATTTGAATTCGTTCTATAAGTTTTGACGTCATCCGCACTTTTTGTCCGACCCCTGATTATGACAAATAGGCAATAACAGAAGTGACACTCCTATCGAGAAACGTATATACCTACGAGTTCAAAATGTATAAATTTACTTTCAAATATCTTACCTACTTGAATTGATCAATAGTACATATTTAACCTTTTGAACGCCTTAGGTCGTATACAAGATGTGTCACTCACACGCCAAACTTTTTTGCTATGCCATGAAAATTACACCTTATTGATACAAAATAAAGTCTCTCTCGATCTTGAATTTGTGACGGTTGTAGCCGTCGTGGCGTCAGTGGCACGACTTTACGTTGACGGCCAGAGCCGTCGGTGGCGTTCAAAAGGTTAAAGAGATTAGGTACACAATCCCAACGTCAACCTCTACAGTCACACTTGTCCGTGACCGTTAAATCGTTATGAATCCTAAATGATCATTGTAAATAAAAAAATATGAAAGAAACATACATATGATTTTTAAATACCTATTCAATGATACCCCTCTTGTCATAGTTCGTTAACTTTTTTTTCTTTTTAGGGTTTCGTACCCAAAGGGTAAGAACGGGACCCTATTACTTTGACTCTGCTGTCCGTCTGTCTGTCACCAGGCTGTATCTCACGAACCGTGATAGATAGACGGTTGAAGTTTTCACAGATGATTCATTGTTGCCGCTATAACAACAAATACTACAAACAGAATGAAATAAATATTTAAGAGGGGCTCCCATACAAGAAACTTGTTTTTTTTTATAGATAATGGTACGGATGCCTTCGTGCGCGAATCCGACTCGCACTTGGCCGGTTTTTACAATATGGTGTCTGGTTGCCGCTATATTGAAGTTTGATTACTGTCATATCTTTAGTGACACTCATAAGATTAAAAAAAACGATTGACATAAGAAACATCACAATCGGTCCACGCGTTTCGTTTCTAGAGCGCCACAAAGGAACAAACATACATATAGGCTGATAAACACATTACCCTCCTCCTTCGGCGGTCGGGTAAAAACATCTATTAAACGGCCCAACATTCTCAAAATTGATTCATCCTATTTGTAGGAAAAAACAGACGCGTTCCTAATTATATGACCACCACAGACATGTATACACTTTTGAACCGTACTGCATTGAAATAAAGTGCAAAGTTAGATACATGTCTTTATAGTCCACTGTACGCGTCATTTTATAAAAGGTACACAGTGGGTCCAATTTATTTCCACACGATTTCCTTGAAACTCCTAGCCTCCCAAGGTTCTGACGCACATTAAATCTCTGGGATATAATGCCTTATTTTATGCCCTTTATTTATAATGTACTATTTTCTTTTTCAGGGTCCCCGAGTCAGGCGTCCGACTCTCTCAGCCTCGATGAGAACCTTCGCGCCATCCAACACCTACATGAGAAATACGCAAACATAGATAAGGTTCGATTTGCGGAGTTTCTGTTATCTATTGCTGCTCGAGCGCTAGGATTGCGTCGATGGTCCCCCTTAAAGGTTTATGACCGTGCAATAAGAGCGAAAATTAAGTCGTAACGATGAACCAGGCCGAGTCGAGTGACGCCTATTTCACTCTTACTGCAGGGACATAAAAAAAAATCTTACAGGCTCAAGTCGATTCTGCGTCGATTCGATAGGTCTGGGGAGACCCTAAACCGGCTCGGTCTGGGCTAGTGGAGTTTGCTTGTGTCTATGTATTGTGTATTACACACAAACCATTCGGAAGACAGTGTTAATTATAGTATAGAAACATTACATAAAATCAATTTAAATTAGTTAATTTCATTTAACAACAATGACAACCGTCTCAGTCCGTCCGTCCGCAACTTACCTCAGAGAATATTGGTTTTAGAAAGCTGTCATTTGGCAGGAATATACATATTAGTCGAACCGACTAAGTGATAAAAGAAAATCTTAAAATAAAAACTTTTTGAGGGTACTTTATAATCATAAAATTATAACACATAATTATAACGAATTTTAAAGTAAAACTAACACGAATAAGTAAACTTGATTGGTCCCGGTACTCCCGGTTACACTCGAAAAACAACTTTGACGACGCAGTCGGGTAAGAACGAACTCGTGTTTGTGTTTAAAGAAAGCAAGCATTTAGGATTACAGTAATGGATATTTTCACTCAAGTTGACATTACTGTCTACATAATGACGCGAAGTACATAGTTTACTGAGAGTTCTCAAATTAAAAAATACATTGCGGGCTTGTGTAGCGAGCCCTGTTGCATACATATTTCAATACTGTCCAGTTTGTAACTTTAAAAAAGGTGAAAAGGGCCATAATAAAATGAGGGCACAAGTATTATACATCCATATTTTATTCGAAACATAAGTCTTTTTTTATCTGTGTCTGGAATAGCATGTGTTTTTTGTTTAAATGGCATGCGCTTGTCATAAACAAAAAGGCGGTAAAGAGTGATGGTTTTTTCACGTGAAGTCTCTGCTTTTATGCAATTCAAAAAATGAGTGATGAAGATTTTACCCCACCGGTTTTTTTTTCTTGCGATTGTTGACTTGGCAGGAACGGTAATTGCGGGCTTCGTATTTTTATCCAATACTCTGCCCGCAATTGCTTACTTCCCTTCCTAGGCAATAATGTACTATAATTACTCTAATTGCTATTTTTTTCTCAGGACGACATGTATGATACACATTTGCTGGCGGCAAACTTCAAGAAACCCGACGAACGGCAGAGCAGACGCGACGACCGGCAGAGCAGACACGACGACTCTGTTCGGAGTTCAGAAGGTACGCCGCAGCTTCACAGACATCTCGCTTGTTTTTCAAGGGTTTTCTCTGTCAAGTTATTGATTCGAGTGAGGATTAGTTTCTGACAAATAACCCATTTTAATTATTTATTAGACCTTAAAACATGGCACCAGGCCAGGTAACCAGAGTCAGCAATTACTAGACCCCGCTATCGGAGGTGCAAAATGGTAGCTGTCAAGTTCTTAGGGATGGGTAAAATTATTTTGAAATACTAGCTATATGTCGATAGTTATAGCTATTATGTCGATAATTTTTCTTTGCCATAATGAGAGTCTAGGACTTTAATTAAACGTGTTTATTTTATAAAACAGGACTATATAATTACAAAATGAATGTGTTAAACATTTTTCATTTTTATAAATATAATTCTTCAATATTTCATCATTACTAACAAATTATCGTTATCTTTATAGCACGAACCATTCATATATAAATTAAAAATTAAATAATTAATAAATGTCTCTTAAACGGGATATCGTATCGTATTGTCAATGAACGATCAGTTTTTTTTTCAGTTTCTCTGCAATAATCTAGTGCAGTCACGATGAATTTATTCAACAATAAACCCAATATATCTGAGCCCTATTTATTTTTATTTACATTTCTGATGACAATGATTATCATAGATTTAAAAAAAAAACATGTTTAATTGTAGTTTAAAAAATGGTATAGGAACATATATAAAACTAATTGTACAGAAAAAGTAAGAATATCGATATCGACATCATGAATATTTTTACCCATCCCTAAGAACTTGACAGCTACCATTTTGCACCTCCGATAGCGGGGTCTAGCAATTACTATGGGGACAGGCTTATTGAGAAGCGCTTACCTTACATTCTCAACAGCTTGCCTGCGGCTGTGAGACTGGAGCCTAATAAAAATAGGTTTAAGAAAGCCCTTTTAAACATTACCTTAGCACTATTTAATTTTTCAAGTTGCTTTTTTTAAATATCTATGATATCGTCGGTGATACTTCAAAACCGCGTAAGTAACATTTTTAATAAGGAGCAAAATGCACCTTTTTAATAAGGCAGTAAGGTTTATTTTGCTCTATCACAAATTTGTTAGTTACGCGGTTTGGCAGTATCACCGACGATATATACCTACATATACAGGGCGTCTGGAAAACCTTCGGATAAATTTTAACTGTAGATAGGGTGGATGATTTGGATCATCCCTATATTGGTAACTTTTGTTTAAGTTAATATTTGACTGAGTTACAGACAGATTTATCATCGACTTTCCTGACGATGCTCTCAGTGTGCCCCATCTTAACTGATTCATTCATAATATCGTCGGTGATACTGCAAAACCGCGTAAGTAACAAATTTATGATAGAGCAAAATAAACCTTACGGTCTTATTAAAAAGGTGCATTTTGATCCTTATTTAAAATGTCACTTACGCGGTTTTGCAGTTTCACCGACGATATGTGTCACAACGTAATGTAAATAAACAAGTTGTTCCTTATGAACAATGTTTCCAATCATGGTCAAAAGCTCCATGGAGTTTAGAAAACTGACACATTATCCTGTAATGTGAATGAAAAGACGGTGTCTGATAAGGGCTATTATGTGAAATAATCTAAAACTGAAACTTACGATTATGATTTTTACTCACACTTTTCTCACACTCACACGGCTAAAATAGCACTTGCACTCGTAGGCACATTACTTCTTTTACGAGATCATGAATCATGGCTGTATTTCATTGATTTGTACCACTATCAGGGCTTCCGACGAATAAAAAACACAATAATTAATTATTGACAATTTGACATATTATCTTTTTAAATCTTGGACCATTAAAACTCTTTATGAAAAGAGTTTTAGGTTTCATTTGTAAACAAAAAATCCTACCTACACGTTACGTTTTATCAAAATTACATTTAAAGCTGGCATCATACATGTTGTTGCTAGATATTCGTATCATAGAAGAAAGAGAAAAATAGGATCGCTTTGTAAGAAGAGGTCGACGTGATTACACTCTGTGGTAAAAACCCTTAAAAGAAAAAGGCCACTAAAGCCGGCTACTCACACACCTGCTGCAGGGGCAATATGGGAATTGGACCCTTGATTGCCTCCTTAATTGTGATGTGTGTAGGCAAGCAGGAGCAATTTTTAGATTGGGCCTGCGGCAGGGCGGCAGGGGCGCAAGTCCTTCCTAGCTCCCTAGATTGTGTCTACCGCCCTGCAAGGTTGCTGCGTGACAACAGAGCGGAGTGGACAAAAATGGAAAAAATGGTGTTACCATAGCCAGGAGCTCTTCAAAAGAATCAATATCCATTCGCAAAAAGTTTCTAAGATCATCTACTTCCAATTCTTTCATAATATTCATGTGGCACAATTTGCTTCGTTTCTGCAACCAATTCTTCACCCATTATCTTCTCTTCCTTTTTTTTTGGTAGCACCACAGAAAGTGCCAAGGCGATACCAATCCTCTGGTGTTTCGACAATACAGGAGGCTTTCTCGTGGACGTGCGTTCAGCGGGACTATCAGTTACACACTGAACGGCAGGCTAGTGTGTAGAGAACAGCCTAAAATTGGTCCAACCGCCGTGCGACCGGTATTGCCCCTGCAGCAGGTGTGTGAGTAGCCGGCTTAAGGAACACCCAGAAAATATAAAACGTGGACTACAATCACAATCAGTCAAGGAAGCGATGTCACAAGCGAAGCGATGTTTGGTTTGGGGTTTGTTTTGTTTACTTGCATGTGATGCGACTTCACATCACACTCACAGGTTATAAAGTATTTCTAACATCACATAGCGTTTTTGCCACAGATTAAATTTCAAAAAAAATCATTATTATTTCGTGTAATTTCCAAAAAAATAGACATAATTTAATGTGAAATAAAGTGAAATACGTTATTTTACGCTAGTATCAGATAGGATGACCACAATTTGTAGTATATTTTCAATGTTGTCAAATAGCCTATTATAATCAATTATGCGACGACCTTTATATCCATCGACAAAATGTTTTGCACTTGGACTTTTGGCTACTGCCACAAATACCATGCGGATCAAAAGGAAAGAACCAGCAGCCAGCAGCGCTTTCTCCCCGTCTGGTTGCCCTGAAAATCAGCGCGTGCAGCGTCACGGCATGTCTGACACTATGATGCTGAGTAGCACCCAATTTGGTGCATTATTATTTTATAAAATAGTTTTAAGGTTTTGTTTTAAATTATTTTCTCACTGTATTTAATTTGATTATTATTTTTCTGTGGTTTGCACCAATAAACGATTTTCTTTTTCTCCTTTTTTTTCTTCAATACGGAGAGCAATAATCGGATCGTTCAATCCGTCTATTTGAACTTTGAGAAGTCTATGAATTTATGGCTGTCATTAGATGTCAGTGTTAAATTATGTTATTTTCAATATTCACGTCTTCAATATTTTTGCTGTAAATCAGTTATATGGGCTACTTTAGAGCAGAAAACAATGGTAAATGGTTAGATCTCGACAGTAAAAGACGGACGATATGATCAGTCTCGGCAAAACATGAACCAGAGACCTAGTGATTTCACATTTAAAACCAATTAGTGTTCAAATTGCAAAAACGAAAATACAGTAAGTTGCACTAAAATTACTCATTTATTTTTATTATAATGCTACCTTGATTTTTGTTTACATGGAGCGAACTGTTTGTTTACATGGAGCGAACTGTTTGTTTACATACCATGTGACAACGTATGGTCTCAGGTCATTGACCTCGGACATTGAATTTTGACGTAAGATACTACGAACTGTTGGAGTAGTATACTATCAACGTCAAAATGTCAAGGTCGAGATATCGGCTGCGATACATCAAGTAACAAAATGAATATAATTAATCCTTCTTTTTTTTTACATTAACAGAAACAAAAATGAACCATACCCCCGTGATCAGAATCGTGCCAACTATTAACCCCCCAAATTTCTCCGAAGGTTTTCCAGACACCCTGTATAAACCAAGACTCACGGATCCCCAGTCAAACTGAAAACAGTTTTGTGGGACATTGTAATAAAACGAAGTTTGACAACATGCTATAATAATAAAGAAATATAAATTTAAATCAAAATTATTCCAGTTTGGTCGAATGCGACCTAAGCCAACGAAGTCTTGCGCTATATAAATTTATTTGCATTGTTCCAGGCCGAGGCTCTGCCAAGGAGTTGGACACGCGGGTGGAGAAACTTGAGGACAGCTCAGGATCTAACTCCGACAGCAGCAGTTCTGGGACAGGTCAGTAGTTTTACAAGTCTATCATAAACTTTCATATAAAGCATGTGAATATTTCAAGCGTCTATCTGTTGCCGTTATTAATATCGAGCAAAAAAGGGCAAACAGTCACGTTTGTTGTACTTAATTCAACAACAACGTGACAGACAGACGGACAGTGGAGTCTTAGTGATAGGGTCTCGTTTTTACCCTTTGCGCTTACGCAAAGTCCCTTAGGACCCTAAAAAACTGTTGCTAACCTTAAAATCGTTATAAAACCTAAATGAAAAATAATGGAAGAAACGTAAAGATGATTTTTAAATACCTATCCAATGATAACCCCCATTTCATAGTTATAGTAGCCCTCAACCAAAGTGACGACCGGGGCCGTACAACCCTTTATGGCCCCGGTCGTCACTTTGGTTGAGGGCTACTATAGTAGAGTATTTTTTTCTTTTTTAGAATAAGTAGTCTGGTTGCCGCCATATTGAATTTTAATTACTGTCATAGTGACACTCACAAGATTAAGACAAATCGATTTACATAAGAATCATAAAAAATGGTCACGCGTTTTTTTAGAGCGCCACAAAGTAACAAACATACATAGAAACATACAGTGGTGCCACATATTTAGGGATCTTGCCTTTTGACCACCAATAAAAAAAATCTTGACCAATTTTTTTGCTATGTACTATTTTCTTGAGATCATCCACCAAGGTTTAAGTTGGTATAAAAGTAAACTACTGCTCAAAACGGACCTTATATTTGGATGCGTTCATACAAAGCTCTACAACTTTGAATGAACGCCAAAAAATTTAACAAATTACTTGTTAATTACTGGATTGATTGTATGTTACAGAACATGAAAACATAATGGACCCGTGTTTTGTTATTTCGGCTCAAACTTATGGTTATTAAACATATTGTTCGCAGGGAGCTCCTCGAGCGGGTCCAGTTCCTCGAGCAGCTCGTCGAGCAGCTCGGACAGCTCGGACAGCGAGGCTGAGACCCCAAACAAGACTGACGCGCGCCCGCCCGCCGAGGAAGACAGGTGAGATACCTGGATTACATTTTTTTATTTTTTTATGGCATAGAGAAGACAAACGAGCACACAGGCCACCTGATGGTAATTGGAAACTGTGACCCATAGACATTCGCATTCACAAGACTGCAAATGCGTTGCCAACCCTGAGGACTAAGATGGAATGCCTCTATGCTAGTCATTTCACCGGCTGTCTTATTCCCAAACATTACATACTTAAGCCTTCTCTTTGCCGTTGGCAGAAGCCAGTGTTGAAAATAAAATTGTTTTAAGATTGTGAAGTAAAGTATCATTGGCAGAGGATGGCATTCAGGCTGATGTAAATTTGACGCAGATCGGCGTCCGTGGCATCTGGGAAGGTTCATCTAAACCGTGACGCCGTCTGCGGCGCCCAGTTGTAGCCAAATATGAGGCCGATCGGTGCTGTGGCATCTGAGATTGAATTTTAGGAAGGTTTTTGTCTTTTGGAGGTATAATTTTCACGATATGTTTTTACGAAACATGTTCCGTTGACTCTTTAATGACAATATCGTCGGTGAAACTGCACCTTTTTAATAATACAGTAAGGTTTATTTTGCTGTATCATAAATAAAATACAATAATTATTACTTTTTTTTTAAATTATGTATATAATTAGTTAATTAATTTTGATTTTAATTTTCGATTTAATTTTTGATTTTAATGTTTATTTAAATTGTGTGCAATATATGGAAATGTAATTTCTGGATGGATGAAAGAAGATTGACGAAAGAGATATACAGATCGAAAGTGAGTGGAAGGGTCGGAAGGGGCCGCCCCAGGCGTACTTTTTCGAATCAAAACGGAGAAATACTGGAAAGGGGCCGAATCTTAAGTACCCGAAAGCGACGTGCGTGCGTGACTCGATGTATGAATGTTGAAGAAGCGAAACAAATTTGTCAAGATCGTAGCAAGTGGAAAGAAGTGGTCTCTGTCTACCCCTCTGGGAAACAGGCGTGATTTAATGTATGTATGTAATTTCTGAAATAAATAATTTTGATTTGATTTGATACAGTTAGTTACGCGGGTTTGCAGTATGACGATATGACGCCAGTGTACGGCATTGCTTCAAGGTCAATAATCGTCAATGAATGGTTGTTTTAATGTTGGCAGCCGGTCGTTCGGCGCGTGGTCGTACAGCGGCGCGGTCTCGTCCGGCTCGGAGTCGGACCCCGAGCGGCACGCGCCGCCGCCCGCGCCGCGCCGCGACGAGCTCAGCGAGTCCGACAACGAGAGCCCCGACAAGAGCTTCCAGTGCCACATCTGCCGCAAGTGGTACTCCACCAGGGTCACGCTCAAGTGAGTGCTAACTAACTTATTCTACATTCTATTTTTTCATACTTGAGCTAAGACGTAAACAAACATCACTCGATCACATATCACGACATTCCGAAATAATCACTCAATATATGGTACGTCAACAGCATAAATAAGTGATCATTTATGTACCTTGTCGCTTTCAATCGTTTCACTATTTTATTAAATATAATATTTTAAAATACAAATAATTATATTTTACATTAATAGTATAGAGTCATGCATCAACCAACCAAACATATCATTTTGATTATATTTATTTACTGGCATTTCTTTGATGGGAATAGGTATATGGTTGAAGACTTTAATGTAATGACCATAGCATGATACAACGCACTTCTATATTTAGGCATTACCATGGTAATAACAATGCTATAATATTTTTAAACAACTACTAAAAACGATTCGGTTTTTGCCGTGTTGAAAAGAGGCCCTGGCTTGACTCTATTCTTTTTTCCTTGCAGGATCCACCGGCGCGTCCACCAGAACCGAGGGGGGGGCGGCGCGCGGCAGCGCACGCGCTCCTCGGACCGCTACGAGTGTGACTGCTGCAACGAGACCTTCAACCGCCGCGAGAAGCTCTGGGACCACAAGTGAGTAATACCAATAGCACAATACACGAGGTCCAAGCAAAACAAAACAAAGGAATTTAAGGAAAGGAATTTGGAAGAGCAGCGAGAAACTATTATACACGTACAGTCTGTGAGCACTTAGAAGAGACTTCGGCTTAGTACTTCTCTCTCACTCGCTCTTAATAAGATCGTATGAGAGCGAGTGAGAGAGAAGTACTTAACCGAAGCATCTTAGTGCTCACAGACTGTACGAAGATGTGGGAGTCCCTGTTAAGGCTGCGCCGAGCGCGCGCCGGATGATGTATAGTGGCGCCCTCGTTACTATTATTGAGTTTTCTAATAATGTATTATCTTGAAATCGGACGGTGTTTTTTTGTACTACGAATGAAATCTCAACTGTTTGTTTGTTTTATGGTATAGGAAGGCAAACGAGCCCACAGGCCACCTGATGGTAAGTGGAAACTGTGACCCATATACTTTCGCATTCACAAGACCGCAATCCTAAGACTGCAAATGCGTTGCCAACCGTGAGGACTAAGATGGAATGCCTCTATGCTAGTCATTTCACCGGCTGTCTTATCCCCAAACCGGAACACAACAATACAAACACTGCTGCTTGGCGGTAGGTTAATGGATAAGATGGACAACTTATAGGATATATCACATTTGACCTTCGAGTTATCAACTTGACAGAAAAAAGTGGCCACCTTTTCCCGTTAAGCTGACTTCTCAAAGGGTAACTGTTATCAAAGTTTGTTACGTATCCCATAAATTGTGTTTTTACTTGCGCTACAAAAATTCTGTAGTTTATCAGAAAACACAATAATGGTATTGGGGGCGCCACTGGCCGCTCGACGTTTGCTCGGTGCACTGAGGGTTCCGTGTTTAAGATAATGTGGTTGGAAAGCACCCGAAACCGACGTACGTGCATGAAGAGCTAAACATACAATTTTCGCTTCCTCTACATTGTATGTATGTTTAGATCGGTGCACCGGGCGTTCCATAGTTTCTGCCTACCCCATTGGGAGACAGGCCAGTGGCGTGCCTAGGGTTTCAGAATAGGGCAAGCCGAGAGATATGTTTTGTAGTTTTTACGGTTATTATGGATAAATTTATCTTGTTACCACATTACTGATCAATCTTCACTTCACTCTGCAGTTGTAGGTATAGGCATTTGCTTACGTGGACGAGCTCACCAAAGCACCCTGAAGGCATGTTACCACTAGATATAATTTTACAGACATATCAGCAATTGCATACTTTCGGTGGCCTTGAAAAAAGCCGCTTGGTTTGTATGAGAGAATAAAATAAAGGTTCAACTTCTTATTTTAACTTTGCTTGCCTAGGGAGAAAGCAATAAGTACTTACTTTTATTTCAATTACCTATCTAAAAATTACATACATATTACACAACATAGTTAAATTAAATTATTATTTGTATACATCGAATGTGTTTTTCTAAAACGCCATCGTACCTATTTTGAAAGTAGCGACACAAGCTCTAAAAAATTACCCTTATTCAATGAAGTTTTAGACTCATCGTGACCTCTGAAGTTCTTGTTGTGCTAAATGACAAACAACATCGACTAATCTTTGAAAAACGCTACTATTGTTATCAACACGCATGTTGTTTTGTAATTTCCTTTGATAATTGGCGCGATAAAGATGTCTCAATTCGCTGTTTACCAAAATCACTAAAAGAAATTACCGCGTTCATGTGTTTTCGAGAATTCATGTGTCTTTTAATGGCGCCAGCTAAATTATTTAAATCGTCATAACCAGACCAGATGTATTCCACACGTTTTTGTCGTTAGAAAAGAAAATACAACACCAGCAATGTAACTTATTAGAGTGCGAACAACCAACAATCCAATGAGTTTTGTACACTGACCTGTTAAACTGTCTTTTGTGCGATTTACTACTCTGAGAAATACACAAGTCAGGCGTAGGTTTTGCCGAAGAAATAAGTACCTTTTTCTCTGCAAAGTCCAAACATTTTACCTTTCCGTCGACAAGCAAAGTTTGTGCACACTTTAAAATATCACAGTCACACAGGACTTCCTCCATTGTCAATCTAATTGAATCACAACTCACAACACCACAAAAAAAAACTTATTATTGCACTGACCGCGCCGCGCCGCTCAACGCCTAAACAAACTATTCAACACGTGAATAAAAGCATTTGTCAACAAATAGAAATGAAGTGAAGTTGGCCGCTAACGCGGCTCAACGCGCGCTCCGCGCCTGCGCGAAGCGAATTTCGCATTTACTATGGACTCGTGTACAACTTCATACGCAATCAGGGCTTTTTACTCTCATACTATTTGCCATATTAATACACGACCAGTCGTGTTTGGGCATATGCCGTTTCGGTGGGTAAGACAGAGAATATGAAAGCCCGATTGCAAGCCAATACGTGCGAGCGAGATACGAGCTAGCCGCGTCATGAATAGTTCGACTGGTTGCCGCACAGCGCTGAGCGCTGTGCTGCGTAGGTGGCGGCCGGCGGTGCGCGGTAAAATTTAGTAGGTACTACTGTTGCATGTAATTTGATTTGAAGAATTTAGTGAGAGCGCGCGGCGCGCGAAGGTGAAATACCTATCTAATACATTACGTGCATTTAATGAATAGTTATTTTTGTAAGGCAAGGCAAGCCCGACTTTTGGGCTTATATGGCAGTACCGCCACTGAGACAGGCGTGAAGGTATGTATGGTTGTATGGTTCGAAAACCTAAAAGAAAATTCTCTTTTTGTTATGATCTTTATATTGTATGTAATATATACATACATAAATACATTAAATCACGCCTGTTTCCTAGAGGGGTAGGCAGAGACCACTTCTTTCCACTTGCTACGATCTTGACAAATTTATTTCGCTTCTTCCACATTTATACATACCTGGACAAAATTGCTACTTAAACATTTTTTATACTTTACGATTTAACTACATATACTTTCAAGACATTTTACTATATTGGCCATGAAGATTATCCAGACCATTTACCCATTAAAACATTATGACATTAAGTCGTTTTACAGCCAAGTCATTCCGTCTATACTATGCCCTATAGCAATGAGGGCGTTTTACAGACCAAGGCATTTTGCTACCCGGACAAAATACAACTAAGGTGCTCTGCTCGCCAAGGCTAAATGCAAGTAAGGCCAACGGGACCGAACCCGTCAATTTACCTTTCCAGCGTCGAAGTCTTTTATTATTTATGCTGATTTGCCATCGGTTCATTGGAAGATAAGCTCTCAAGCGGATTCCGAGATTACATTACATTACATTAAATTACATTAAATCACGCCTGTTTCCTAGAGGGGTAGGCAGAGACCACTTCTTTCCACTTGCTACGATCTTGACAAATTTATTTCGCTTCTTCCACATTCATACATCGAGTCATGACGATTCGGTCCTTTTCCAGTATTTCTCCGATTTGATTCGAAAAAGTACGCCTAGGGCGGCCACTTCCGACCCTTCCACTCACTTGCCATCTGTATATCTCTTTCGTCAATCTTCTTTCATCCATCCTTTCCAAATTACCGAACCATCGAAGCATGCCCTTTTCAATCTTATAAGGTTTTAAATTACAGATTTTACTTATTACTAATATTGTAAATGAGAAAGTTTGGACGTTACTCAATCGCGTTTCAACCACTAAACTGATCTGGATGAAACTTGTCACATTGGTTAAGTCCTGAAATAGGACGTAGGATAGTTTTACAAATCCCAAGGGAGAAGCGATAAACGACTTCTACGCGGGTGAAAGACAAGACAAGATGGAGTGACGACCTTGTAAGGATCGCGGGAAAGCGGTGGATGCGAAAAGCACAAGACCGGTCTGAGTGGAGAGCCTTGGGGGAGGCCTATGTCATCTTTACTTGTGGGAGGACCTTGTGCAGGGTCCGCCCGGGTTAGTACCACCATCTTATCCATTAAACTACCGCCAAGCAGCAGTGTTTGCATTGTTGTGTTCCGGTTTGGGGATAAGACAGCTGGTGAAATGACTAGCATAGAGGCATTCCATCTTAGTCCTCAGGGTTGGCAACGCATTTGCTGTCTTAGGTTTGCGGTCTTGTGAATGCGAATGTCTATGGGTCACAGTTTCCACTTACCATCAGGTGGTCTGTGTGCTCGTCTGCCTTCCTATGCCGTAAAAAAAAGTGGACAGCTTTCGGCTGACATGAATGAAGGAATGACGCGGGTGGAAAGCTAGTTGTTCTATAGAAATGTGTTTCGTCTATTACAGAGCTTCGGCGCATCGCGGCGCGATGACGGTGCGCTGCGAGGTGTGCCGCAAGTGCTTCGAGGACGAGGCCGAGCTCGCGCAGCACGCCGCCACGCACTCCGACCTCGAGCGCGCAGGTACCTGACCGTGTGTGTGTGCGTGCGTGCGTGCGTGCGTGCGTGCGTGCGTGCGTGCGTGCGTGCGTGCGTGTGTGCGTGCGTGCGTGCGTGCGTGCGTGCGTGCGTGCGTGCGTGCGTGCGCGTGTGTGGTAGCCTACTCGGTAGTGACCCTGCCTATAGAGCTAGCGGTCCCGGGTTCGATCCCCGGTACGGGCAAATATTTGCGTGATGACTGCGAGTGTTTGTTCCTGAGTCTTGGGTGTTTTCTTTCTATTTAAGTATTTATTTATCTGTATAAGTAAGTTTATCATTGCCTAGTACCCATAGTACAAGCCTAGAGCTTAGTTTGGGACGAGGTCGATTGGTGCGACAATTCGTCGGTGATACTGCAAAACCGCGTAACTAACAAATTTGTGATACAGCAAAATAAACTTTAATATCTTATTAAAAAGCTGCATTTTGCTCCTTATTAAAAATGTTACTTACGCGGGTTTGCTGTTTCACCGACGAAATGTCCCCTAGGTCACTGCTATATAATGCTGGCTGTATTTCCTCGTTGGATAGCTATTATTGGCTAGCCGTTGCCCGAGGAAAGAGCCAGCCAGCCCTGTGACCACATGAGGCCCGGCATAGTTTATTTTTTAAATTGTTAAAAAGCCTCCGTGCCTCCGGGCCCCACGATCCAAGAGTTTCTACCGCTAAAGTCGCAAATATGCAATTACCAACTATAGTTGTACCAGGTCAATTTGTGTGAAATTCTCCCCTGATATTTATTTATTTAATATGTACATGTGTGTCAGGGCGCTGCGCGGACTGCGGGCTGTCGTTCGGGCGCTACGAGCAGCTGGCGCGGCACCGCGCGGCGTGCCCGCGCGCGGACGGCTCGCACGCGTGCGCGCAGTGCGGCAAGCGCTTCACGCACGCGCACTCGCTCACGCGCCACGCGCACAACCACGCGCGCCAGCTCTACCGGTGCGTCGTATGCAAGGTAACTGACTGCTTTTATTTACGTTTTCTACCATTGGACGTCATTTACAGTATCGCCCATGATTTCTACCATTTTCTACCATTATATTAGATTTCTACCATTTTCTATTATTAGATTAGATTTCTACCATTTTCTACTTAAGTTATCATTACTACTATTTTCTACCATTCGATTTTATTTCTACCATTTTCTACTATTAGATTAGATTTCTACTATTTTGTACTTAAGTTATTATTTCTACCATTTCCTTAAATTAAATTTGATTTTTACCATTTTGTACCATTGGATTTAAATTTCTTAACCATTTTATACCATTGTCTATTATTGGTCGTGATTTCAACCCCCTGTTCCACATATCCCTACTGGTCTATCCCTCCTGGTAGGGAAGAAAGGAATTTTTATCCACATTTAGCTACTAGGGGGGATACAATGATGTTTTATTTCCACACATTTCTACTAAGATAAAGTACAAGTAGATAGAAAAATCATTTATTATAGGTATCTTAAAAAAAACGATTTATTCGAATTATACAGGGTGTTTGGCAGAGGGTTGAACAAAAAAAAACAGCAGAGAGGTGGGGCCATATGCTACTCACTTAGCCTTATAAATCTGGCCTAGGCCTCAAGGTTAAGGAAAAAAATTTTTTTTATTAAACTTTCATAAAAATGCTGAAATGCATCACTTAAAGTCAAATAACTTATAAAAATGCGGATGTAAGTATCATTTTTTATTATTATTCTTATCTTGAGTGTTGTTATGTTGAGTTAAAATTAAATATGTGGTGTAAATTACGGTGAAAAAAAAACTGCAGCCCTTTAAAGTTTGTGCAAGATGTAAAAAAATCCTTAATGCTCAACTTTGAATTGTATTAAAAAAAAAACTAAAAGACATCGAGCAGTTCTAATTTCAGGAAAACATCCTCAGTTTGTGCCCTTTCCAACGACATGCTACATGCATACATTTTTATTCAATAACGAGATTTATTTGCTAATTTTGTTTATCCGGAGACTTTTGTCAAAAACTTAATTTTGTAAAATTAACAGGTGCAAAGATGGTAAAAATGAAAAGAGCTAATTAATTCATTCATTTTATTAAAGATGTTCGAACTGCTGCCCACCAGCCCGTATGCATGCCCGGCATCGTTTTCGTATCTCCACTGTCGTAGTGCTTAGCAGCATCTCCTCTCTCATTGTGGAGAAAGCCGTATTGATGCGCTCCACTAAAACTTCCCTATTAGGAATTTCCACGGCGTACACTAACTCCTTGGCCCGTCCCCAGACGTAAAAGTCGAGCGGTGTAAGGTCGGGGGATCGTGGGGGCCACGGAATGGGGCCACCCCGACCAATCCATGAGTTTGGGAAGGCATTATTTAAATGGTCCCTGACAGTTAATCGCCAATGTGCAGGGCAACCGTCTTGTTGAAAAACAATGGGTCTGTCTTCGTCAAACACCTCAGCTAACAATTCCGGCAAATCATCTTGGAGGAATGCCAAGTAATTGTCCCCGTTGAGGTTATCGGGTAAGAAGTGCGGTCCGATTAACCTATTTCCTATAACTCCTGCCCAAACATTCGCACTAAACCTTCGCTGAAAAGCTCGTGGTCTTTTTTGGTGCGGATTTTGCTCTTTCGGCGCCCAGTGGTGTGCATTGTGATAGTTCACGATCCCTTCTCTGTCGAATTTGGACTCGTCCGTCCACAGAATACTCCGCAAAAAATTGCCATCTTCTACATCGGTGTGTAGTAGTAAGCGGCAAAATTGGATACGGTTCCCATAATCCGTTTCCTCTAGACCTGGAACAAACAAAAGGCCATACCGGTAATTTGCAAAATGTGAGAGCGGTAAATTAGTAGTGAAATGCGTCTGATAAATGCGCTGCAATCGAGTTCAGTTGGCTCATATCATTCATTCTTAGTGACATTTAAAATGGCATCAATTGGAAAATTGGAATCATAAGTTGATGGCTCTGTTGTAATAAGAACAGAAGGAGTAAAAGATGATAAAACAAAATGGTACAAAAAAATTACCTTGAACTGGGGTGTAGTGAAAAGCATGCTTTCCATCTGCCCGGAGAACTGACCACACCTTCCAGATGCTTAATCCAAGTATCGCAGCCACATCTCTAATACTCCTGGTAGGATCCTCTTCAAACATTTGAAGAATCTCTACATCAATAGCAACATTATTTTGTATGCCATTTACACGAGGCTCGCGTAAATTTAAATTACCGGTCTCTCGCAAACGCCGGTAAGTATTTCCAAACGTTTGGTGGGTAGGTAAACGTCTATTTGGATACAGCTCTCGATAGATCCTTTGCGCCTCACGCCCGTTGGAGTTAGCGCGTCCATAGGCCAACAATACATCGGCGTACTCTTCGTTGGTAAATGCAGCCATAACAACAATAACCAGTATTAACAAACTTAACGAAGAAACAAACTTAATGGAAAAACAATAAACAGAAAACAAAACAGAACGAACGGAAGCAAACGGTAGCGTAACGGACACGTAAGATCGCAGAGGCAGTTAAGTCTCGACTACAAAGGGATCAGGAGAGATACCATGCCTGCCTAGCAGGTACACGAGTGAAAGAGAAAGTTAGACGTTTTAAGTTCGTAAGAGTGAGACAGCAATTTTACCTACTTTGGGTTTACGGAAGATAAACCGTGTTACTTTAAGTAGTGCGTATGTAGATTTTTTGCGAGTGTTCAGCTAGAGATGGCAATAAATCTCGTTATTGAATAAAAATGTATGCATGTAACATATCGTTGGAAAGGGCACAAACTGAGGATGTTTTCCTGAAATTAGAACTGCTCGATGTCTTTTAGTTTTTTTTTTAATACAATTCAAAGTTGAGCATTAGGGATTTTTTTACATCTTGCACAAACTTTAAAGGGCAGCAGTTTTTTTTTTCACAGTAATTTACACCAAATATCCATTTTAACTCAACATAACAACACTCAAGATAAGAATAATAAAAAAAAATGATACTTACATCCGCATTTTTATAAGTTATTTGACTTTAAGTGATGCATTTCAGCATTTTTATGAAAGTTTAATAAAAAAAAATTTTTTCCTTAACCTTGGGGCCTAGATCAGATTTATAGGGCTAAGTAAGTATCACATGGCCCCACCTCTCTGCTGTTTTTTTTTGTCCAACCCTCTGCCAAACACCCTGTATACACTTTCGCAGGAAGTCGACGGAGCTCTGCTACCGCAGAGCTCCTATTTCTGTGTAGTTTGGCCCTCCGGGCCTACTGCAAAACTAACATAACCTAAGCCTACCTCATATTTATGCCACTAAGGGGTGCCTTGGGTCTGGAATTGAAATTTTTCATTAGTGTATAAAATGCGAGTGTATAAAATGCGAATAAACCAATAAACAAAACACTTAAAGAAGCACTTTTCAATGCGATGATATCAATTTCCTGAATTATTGTATCAGTAGAGATAAGTGGAAAAGTATTCCCCCCTAGTAGCTAAATGTGGAAAAAAAATCCTTTCTTCCCTACCAGGAGGGATAGACCAGTAGGGATATGTGGAACTGCCTATTTCAACCATTTTCTACTAAAGTTTTGATATTCTACTTAAATTATGATTTCATTTATTGCATTGGTCATGATTTCTAACCTTTTACCTTGAATTTTTTTCGTATATTTTGAATTTGTTGCCGGTTCGATTCCGGGTGAAACCTTTTGAAAAAAAAAGAATGTTTCCTTTAAGTTAAATGATCTAACTTAAGGCATTAAGGCAGTTCCCGTCCTATATTTTCTTTCCACCCTATCTATTCTGTGCCAAAAATCACGCTCGAATAGTTCCGAAGACACCCGAACATTCCCGAAGCTCTTTACTTACCCCGTGTTTATTCCAGGCCTCGTTCGCCCGCGCCGACCAGCTCGCGCAGCACCTCAACAGTCACCTCGCCAACTACAAGCGCCTCAAACCGTAGACCGGGACAGTGCAACAATATTATGTACCGACACCATATTGATTATTATATTATATTAATATAGAGTTTTATTTACGACACACGTTTTATTTTAACCGTTGCACCGTTGGCATATCGGAGTTCCCATGCTGTAAAGGTGATTTTCCGCCTGCGAGACGAGATGAAACGCGACCAGATGAGACGAGACGAGATGAAACGTGACAAGACGAAAACTGAAATCTCGCTGCGATAAATACAGAAAATAAATAAAAAACACGGCTGCCGTTATTTTTTTTCCCTCCCGAGTGCATTAAAAAAATCCTTCCGTCCTATACGAAAAATAAAGCTTATTTTTTATTTTTTAGTTCAATTTTATAACGGCATTTTGTAAAGCGTAGTTTAATAAAAATATGTTATTAACCATCTCAAAATGACCTCCGACCTATCTGGCTATACATATATCTTCGGCCGGCAACCCCTTTTGTCCCGGCCTCTGTAGTAATGTACTATTTATGTGCTTGAACATTATTATGTGCCTGAAGTAATCAATATTATATGTATGTATGTAAACTCTTTATTGCACAAACAATTACAAGACATGTTTGCATAATATAAATAATGTACATAGGCGAACTTATCCCATATGGGATCTCTTCCAGTTAACCTTGGAGTAGAAAGAGCAAGGACAATGCTGAAGGATAGACAAATTAACAAAAATTCAGGAAATAACAAATAGTACATACAACAGAGAAATTGGAAGAAAATAAAATATCTTCCTTAATAAGATACATACCTAAACATAGAAATAATATAATATACAATATAATACTACCACACATACGTAAACAACAGTTAAAACCTACAACAGAAGGATCAACACTCAGGCTCATCCTGTTTATTTAGCCACAACTTCTTTAATCTTTCCTTCAATGATCCGACAGATTTAGATTGCCTCAAGCACGATGGAAGCTCATTCCACAATTGGACAGAGTGTACCGTGAAAGATTTAGCATAGGTGCGAGTCATGTTGGATGGAACGGCAAGGGAAAGGTTAGCACTAGACCGAAGGCGGTGTCCACTACCATCGGCCAAAAAACTAAACCTTTCGGAAAGGTACAAAGGAGAAGAAGGAGTGAAAAGTACATTGAAAAGGAGTGAAAGAATATGCACATCCCTGCGACGGCGGATGGGCAACCACTTGAGTTGCACACGGTACTGGGATATATGATCAAACTTCCGCAAACCAAAAATATACCTTATACAACATTTTTTATATATATTCATTTTCTAGTATGTTTCACGTTTTACAGGTAAACCCGTTAATTAATGCTTCTATATTTGTACCCGAAACCGACGTGCGCGCATGACTCGATGTATGAATGTTGAAGAAGCGAAATATATTTGTCAAGATCGTAGCAAGTGGAAAGAATTGGTCTCTGCCTACCCCTCTGGGAAACAGGCGCGATTTAATGTATGTGTGTATTTGTATATATTTGAAATGGTCACATTAAGACCTTTCAAATGATACCTTTATTGTAATGATAAAATACTTTTTTTTGACATAAATAATTGTCATTTTTCCATTGTTCATATTTAAATTTTAACAGTTTAGGTATCCCATGGCACCCGGGAAGATGAAAGGATGGAATAAAGAATCATACATACATACATACATAAACCCTGAAAATATTATACGCCATTTTTTGGGCAGTCGTGTAAAAACTGTTCAAATGAGAGTTTGACTCGCACACGCGAGGATCTGTCCATCCGTCTGTCCATCTGCGGATTAACTTCAGATTCTCAGGACCTGCTACTGAAGCTGTTATTTATCATGATTATACGTAATCATATTCTTACATAAGTATGTAGCAATAAAATTAACCATGAACTTTTCGATTGGTGGTCGAAATTGAAAAGTCATATTCAAAATTCGTAGTGATGAAAGTTCTTATAATAAATGCACAGTTAAAAACGTGAACCCTACAAGGGCATCGCAAATTTACCTAAAACTAGCCATACATTATTAACATTTTTTTTAAATCCATAATGTTTGCGTTAGACCGAGGTCTCACCTGATGTTAAGTGACGACGAGGTCGAAGGTGGTACACGCTTACCCAGAAAATGCTTATTCACTATTGCCTTGAAAACACCAAGGTTATATGATTCCGGGAATACAGATGCAGGGAGAGCGTTCCACTTTATTTTATTTTACTTAGTCTTTCTTAGGCACCTTAAACAACAATATTTGTAGGCTTGCATGGGAAAAACGCAACCGTCCATATTTATGTGACCACTGTATGGTTGGCTCTTGTGTGTGTTGGTCTTTGTGTCTGTCTGTGGCGCCGTAGCACGGGTGAACCGATTTGGAAGCCTTTTTTAATTGAACGCAGTTTTTCTAGCGGTTTTCTTAGCTAGGTTTCATGAGAATTTGCTGGTTCTTTTAAGAGATGAAAAAGGGGTCCCCATTATATGGGAGGTTTTTATCCGTCTAATAATTATTTTTTATTATTTTGGATAACATAATAAAAACAAAAGTAGATTGTAAAATTGTATTCACAAATTAAATATAAAATATACAAAATATATCCATATTCAGATCTGTCAAAGACGTAATTAATTTGAGCACTTATCGTTACTATATTGGCACATAATAAATTAATAATAATTTAAACTAAATAAATTAAGTTTAATACGTCAACCACCATGGCTTGTTAACGGTATAACTGACATGGTCAGTCCGTCTGTTGTTATTGTCAATATTACTACCATAATTATTATTACTATTATAATTCGTCAGATCACTAATATCACCTCCATTTCTATTAGTATTCCGGATCGAATTTCTTGTGGTATATTCATTTTGATTGCTCTGTTGCCTGTTATAATCACTATCATTATTATTAATTATCCCACCATTATTGATTCTGCTCGGTCTTTGAGTGGCGTAATTACTGTTTTCAAACAGTGGCCTCTCTGTGATCGTCGGTTGCTGGTTATAATTACTATTATCATTTTGCTGCCTGTTATTATTTCCATAATTTAAATTGCTAGAGTCAGTCTCGTAATATTGACCATTATTATAAATTTGGTCAGCAACATTGCGGTCAGGACGTTGCGTATTATAAACATTATTTTCTGGTCTTTTGTAATTAACATTGCCATTTTGTCCATCATTATAATTATAACCGTTATTACTGGTCGGTCGTTGTGTTACGCTGGCCTGAGGTCTGTTATAACTATCCTGCCTGTCGTTACCATAGTATTGATTATTATAATTATTATTATTGCTGGCAGGACGTCTAGTTGTAGTTCCTTGCTGCCTGTCGTTGCCAAAATTCTGATTATTATAATTATCATTATTGCTAGCGGGACGTCTAGTTGTAGTTCCCTGCTGCCCGTCGTTACCATAATTCTGATTATTGTAATCATTATTATTGCTGGCAGGACGTCTTGTTGTAGTTCCTTGCTGCCTGTCGTTGCCATAATTCTGATTAATATAATAATCATTATTGCTAGCGGGACGTCTAGTTGTAGTTCCCTGCTGCCTGTCGTTACCATAATTTTGATTATTGTAATTATCATTATTGCTAGCGGGACGTCTAGTTGTAGTTCCTTGCTGCCTGTCGTTGCCATAATTCTGATTAATATAATAATCATTATTGCTAGCGGGACGTCTAGTTGTAGTTCCCTGCTGCCCGTCGTTACCATAATTCTGATTATTGTAATCATTATTATTGCTGGCAGGACGTCTAGTTGTAGTTCCTTGCTGCCTGTCGTTGCCATAATTCTGATTATTATAATAATCATTATTGCTAGCGGGACGTCTAGTTGTAGTTCCCTGCTGCCCGTCGTTACCATAATTCTGATTATTGTAATTATCATTATTGCTGGCAGGCCGTCTAGTTGTGGTTACCCGAGGGTTATAACCATCCTGCCTGTCATAGTTATTATTGCTACTAGGCCGTTGCGTACCCTGATTCCTATTATTAGAATTCTGACTATCATTATCGCCATTATTCTCATTGTTGCCATAGTTTTGATTGGCGAATATCTGCGACGCTACGAAGGCCCGGTGCACCAGCGCGTAGAGCCCAGGGGTCTCGGCGGCGCCGCAGGACCGGCCCAATGACGTCACAGCGACCACGCGCCATATACAGCCCTCCTGCATCTGTGCTGGGCCTCCGGAGTCACCCTGGAATTATAGAGAAAAAACTTAGAAAATTCACGCGAATTTGTTCTCGTATTTAATGCTGACGGGGTTAAATAAAAAAAAAATTGTGGACTTAGCGACATCTAGTGACAACTTGTATCAACCAAATCGCCAGTGTCACCAGCTAGCTTCAGACAGTGCAACTAAATCTGACACTGCGGTACATCGCGCTAACGAAGTTTCTCTACGATGGTCCATTTGCAACGTTAAAAGATGGCGGACGTGTAATTTGTTTTAGACTTTAATTTTTGGGTAATTAGGTGTTCAAAGTTCTTTTCTGATAGTGATTTGAACTTTTTATGCCTTTGTGTCGCACAGTGATTGAAGACTTGGACTTATTTCGTGTATCTGGCATCTTTCTTCTCGTTTCAAGTGGACTCGCAGTGGTGCAGAGGTTAAAACTATCTTGACCTCTGACCTACAAATCACCGTACAACGTTGCCCTCAATCTTCCTAGAGAAGATTGGATTGTGTTTTATTGCTATATTGATTTATACTTATATATACTAGACACTGGCGAAATCACTTCACGTGGAAACGCCATATCCCCGCGGTAGTAGCTGTTCAAGCCGCGGGGGCAAAGAAAGAAGAAGTTTCTCTACATACACAAACATAACTTCACGCCTGTAATCCCAGAGTGGGGTAGGCAGAGCTACAGAATTACCTACAACTTTAAAAACTTGTTGATAATGCTGTAACCACATTTTGCACAAATAGGCTAAGATGTTTACCAGCGTATTAGTGACAGGTTGCCCAATCCCATCGCCTAACAGTACTACAAGCCTTTATTCCCTTAGTTCGCCTCTTACGACATCCACGGGAAGACATGGAGTGGCACTATTCTAACCCGGCAATCACACGGGAAGTTTCTCTAACTGTAAATATTTCAGGGTTCATTTCAGCACGATCGTGTAGAACGTACGTACGTTCGAAAACTGGGTTGGCAAATGAAACGGCCCATGCAAATTACAACTTAATTAATATGAAACAAAGTATTTTTAGCTCTTGAACTTGCGAGGGCTGTTAGCCGTCGTGGAGCTAGTAGCACGACGTCCAGTTCACGGCCCTTTCTGTCGCTCATCATCATCATCATGGCTGGTGGACATAGGCCTGCCCCAAAGCTCTCCACTCAGACCGGTCTTGTGCTTTTCGCATCCACCGCGTTCCCGCGATCCTTACAAAGTCTTCACTCCATCTTGTTCGAGGCCTACCTACAGCTCGTCTCCCGGTCCGCGGACGCCACTCAAGCCCGCCCACTGCCACTTCAGTTTAGCTATTCTTCGGGCTTGTGTCGCTCAAAAGTTCAATTTAATTGGTGATTCTTGTTACCTGGCACGTGTCCTTCCCCCCCTGTTCCTCCCCGGCACACAGCTGGCTGTCCGCCGACGGCCCGTCCGGCAGCCGGCGCGACGTGCCGAGAACCTCGCGGCAGCGCGGCATAGCCCACACCGGCAGCGACACGCTCCGCAACTCGTGAGACTGCTCGCCGCCTGCGGAAAGATATTTTGGTATTTACAACCTTTACAGGACAGTTAACTATGAAGCTAGCTGTCTTAGAGGCCCTATTTTGAAGTTACGTTCGCTCCCGCTTTCATTCGATTTAGTCTCAAATGATGAGTGACAGTGACGGAGCGAAAGTAACTTCGAACTTCCATTTTCAAAGTAGGGCTTCAAGTTCGGTTTGATTAGGGTAAATATTCGTATTTATTCTGGGAAAAACTACTAAAACTACTATAACTGGTATTATTTACGTCGGACAACACTGACAGATGTCAAATTCTCACGCCGCCATGTTTTGTGCGGTCGAGAGAGCACTTGTTGGCTCCTATTTTGTTCGCGAGATGGCAGTCTGATACGTTAGTATCCCTTAGTAGTCTGTGGTTTCTATTGTGTTAGTGATCTTACGAGAGCGCGTGCTGATTTTTGAGATATTTTCCATGTATTTAAGTACCTATAATTATAAGCCAAGAAGTTAGTTTGGGATTAGATTAATTTGTGTGAGATTGTCCTATAATATTAATTTATTTCGCTCGTGACATCATCGCGCTGAAGTGGTTTTTCAGTAATCCCTTGGAAACTGTTCGGTTTTTGGAATAAAAAGTAACCTATGCAGATGTAATTAACAAACATACTTTCCCTTTTACAATAGTGCTTAATTAATTACCTGCCTAATTATGATATTCATATATAATTGATCATCAGTTAAACTGGCTAAACTTTCGATTAATAACCTAACTTCGGTTACTTGGAAACAACCATTTTAAAAACAAGCTTTATATCACGACTACCCCTGCAGCCTCTGGACTGAGGAGGTTTTAACATTAAGTACTTACCTACATTATTTCCGAGGGTAGAAATTTCACGGTTTATGGACGAGTCAAAGAGGGCCGAAACGTAGTTGGGGCCTTTTAGTGTACTTGTCCATACATTTTTCTCAACTATTACGAGGAAATACACCTTTTTTACCCGACTGCGTCAGAAGGAGGGTTATGTTTTTCGAGCGTATGTATGTATGTATGTATGTATGTATGTATGTATGTATGTATGTATGTATGTATGTATGTATGTATGTATGTATGTATGTATGTCTATTTCTGGGCACGCTCTGCAGCCTAAACGGCTTGACCGATTTTAACATACTAGGTGTCATTCGATTCGTCTTAATTGCCGAAGTGACATAGGGTATATAATATTTCAAAATGGCGTCTGCAAAAACAAAGAGGGGGTTTAAAAAAAAAAAAAATTGTTTATTATAGCAATATGGGTCTCAAATGAAAGCTAGTAAATAGCCCATTCCAAATATATATACATTATAATACTTTGATGCTACCATTTAGACAGGGAAATCAAAAAGGACGTTAATTGTTAAGTAATAAATATTTCTTGTTGAGCTGTAAACGCCTACAATATAAACCATTAAGAAAGTAGTGGTATAATTAATAATTCACGAATACCTACTACATACTTGATTAATGCACATTGATGTTATAGTATAAATTGCTGGCTAATACCTACCTAATGCGCCATCCTGCCTACGCATGGACAGTCTATTTAAGTAAAGATACACGGAATAGGTAACCTCAATGTAGGTGCTTAGTCTAGTACCCAGGTACACGTATGACGTACTGACCGTTGAGGAACTAAATTGTTAGAGATTAAGAGAAGTTTAGTTGATTTATACCTACTTCAATTTCTCAGCCTAAGTAGGTATCTACAATCTGTTCGATCGGCCTCCATCTAACCAAATGAACTCTGTGGCCTGGTGCTAATAGGGCCAAAGTCGGTATTAATACTGATAAACTATTAATGCTGATGCATGGTAAAAACGCTCATTACGGAAAACAATGATAATTGATATTGGCCCTATTAGCTCCAGGCCACAGAACTAATCTTACGTTACTACTGGGGATCGATTTTTGAATGCACGATGCTTCTTTTGCTAAAAGGAGAGTTCCGCTTGTAATTTGTTACTTATAGCTTCGTGACATTAAAAATCGAGCTCCAAAGCTCATTTAACGTTTGGTTATATTAATAAAACCACTATTTTATTAATAAAAACTAAAAAATGTGAAATAAACTAAATTATTTAAATAAAAACAAAAAACCCGACTGCAGTAAAAAAAACAACTGTAAAGCGAGAAACAAGCTATACAATCGATAGGTAAATACTTATAATGTACCATGCAATGATTTTTTGTCTGATACCTCGTTAACAAGTAATGCAATTTATACCAATATACATATAACTTGAATAGTGGAAAAGGTATTGCAGGCGGGGACAAGCAATGAATTATAAAATGTACTTAAGTATTTTCTTGAAACAAAAAACATTTGGATTAATAGCTTGTCCCCGCCTGGAAAACCTTTTCCACTATTCAAGTTATATGTATATTGGTATAAATTGCATTACTTGTTAACGAGGTATCAGACAAAAAATCATTGCATGGTACATTATAAGTATTTACCTATCGATTGTATAGCTTGTTTCTCGCTTTACAGTTGTTTTTTTTACTGCAGTCGGGTTTTTTGTTTTTATTTAAATATTTTTTTCAATTATTTTTGGGATTAATATCAAAAAGGCTAAGAATATTTTTTTGTATGAAATCAGAATGTCATAAAAGTGATGTTGTCTGACCCCAAACCAGACAGCAAAAAATGTTCATATTTTCCAGCAGTATTGAAAAAAAATGTAATCTAATAATATCCCGCACTTTATCGTCTCAAAGAAATATGTATACATTACACTTGTAAAAGCATGTTAACAATAATTTTAAGCTATGTTAAGGGTAATTATCCCAACCACATTTTTTAGCGGCGGACGTTATACGAGGGTGCATTGAAAAGTTCTGAGCCTAAGGTTGAATATAATAAAAAAAAAACAAATAAATACTGGCAGGTCAAAGTGCCATATTTAGTCGCCATTATGCACTATCTTTTGTTTTTTTCCTGTCACAATTTAGTAATTTTATGCTGGAACTGCTACATAAGGTCACTGATTTTTCAAGTAATGGATAAAATTGAGCACCGTTCTGTCATAAAATATTTGCAAAAGAAGGGGTTAACACCAAAACAAATATTTGAAGATATGAATCAAACATAAGGGCAATCTGCTCCATCGTATGCTACCATAAAATATGGGTAGCTGGTTTCAAACGTGGCCGGGAGACTGTTCAAGACGAGCCTAGGAGTGGGCGGCCGTTGACGGCTACTACGGACGAAAATGTCAATAATATATTAGATGCGATAATGAAGGATAGGCGATTGAAGATTGTGGAGATAGCGGAAGCAATGGGTATTTCTTATGAGCGGGCACAGAACATCATCACCGATGTTCTTGGATTTTCTAAGGTGTCAACCAGGTGGGTGCCTAGACTGCTTTCAGTCGAGAACAAACGAGTACGTGTTACAATTTCCCAAGATTGTTTATGTATGTTTCAACGTGACTCCGACGATTTTTTCAATCGTTTTATAACTATGGACGAGACATGGGTCCACCACAGTTCACCAGAATCGAAAGAACCATCCAGGCAATGGAAAAGACCAGGTTCACCACCACCCAAAAAAGCCAAGGTCATTTTGTCAACTAATAAGGTAATGGCCTCAGTTTTCTGGGATTGCAGGGGGGTTATCATGAATATCATGATAGACTATCTCGAAAAGGGCAAAACAATAAATTCGGACTACTATTGTGCTCTTTTACGTCGTCTGCGTGAGGAAATTAAAATACAGAGACCGACCGTCGTGTCGAAAAAAGTACTGTTTCACCAAGACAACGCTCGCGTTCACACTTCGGCGAAATCAATGGCACAAATATATGATTGTGGATTTGTAGTGCTGCCGCATGCCCCTTACTCGCCGGATCTAGCTCCTTCCGATTATCATCTCTTCCCAAACCTCAAAAACACTTGGGAGGTACAAGAAGCAGTAGACTCATTTTTTAACGACCTCAGCGATTCTTTTTTTTTTGATGGGATAATGAAGTTGGAGGCGAGGTGGACTAAGTGCATTGACCTTCATGGAGAATATGTCGAAAAATAAAATTGTTATAAAAAGTGAGCCCGTTACCGTTTTTTTTACCAGGCTCAGAACTTTTCAATCCACCCTCGTAATTGCGGTGTAAAGTACATTTATTGGAAAACTATTTATTTTCTAGAAAATCTTACACAAAGTACCATGTTGAGCCAAAGTTAAAATTGTTAATAACTTATCATGTTTATCGTAAAAAAAAAAACAGTCCAAAATCAATTTTGGTGTCGTGTCCAGTACTTGTCGCATACACTGATATACCGTGGTACAAAGTTTTTAAGCCTCAACTAGATTGATATTTTAGTTACCTCTATTCCCTATTAGTTAAGGAATTATAAAATATTACAATTATTGCATTTGCAAATAAAAAGAAACTGGGAACAGTGTAAATAAAACTGTCCTTGCGAAATAGTCAATTTTGGTGGTGAATATTAAAATTGATTTTATGATCGAACGAAAAGTGATTCAACAAACAAATATGGCGTCAGTCGTTCGTTCAGTTCCAGCGATAGATTAGATGGTGAAAGATTTATACCGTCTTGCTGCCTCTTCCCTCTAAGTACATAAGTATCTAATTTTGATGGTACGAAATACATTTTTATAATTGTGATAACTTAGATAACTTATAATTTTACAAAAAAAACAATTGTGTTTAAATTATTTTGAGTATGTTAATGGTGTTTTTTTTAACTATATGAAGTTAAATTTGTATCAAACTAAAATATTCACGTTAAATAAAATAAAAAAGTACAAGTTCTAATTTTGGTGATACAATTTTGGTGGCTTTTCCTAAGACACCAAAATTGACAAAATTCCTTGTTCTACCAAAATTATATAAACACCTAATAGCTATTTATTATATTTAAAAAAATTCGTTGTTGGTTTTAAAAAATAACAAGAATGATTCCCTAACGATTATTATTGAACTATCCCGATATGTCATTATTGATCGTGTGTTTTTCTTAGAAAAGTAATTTTGGTGGATAAATAAATTCGATATACAGGGTGCCCCGTAAGTACCACGTCAAACTTAAGGGGGAGGTAGGTGAGCAAGCCACCTACCTAACATGGAAAAATCGCCTTAGTAAAAGTCGCACCGTTTTCGAGATATTTGAATTTTTCTGATTTTTAGAAAAATGTACACCCGCACTGAGTTTTTGATCTGTGGTATTCGGAATTTATTATTGTTTAATTTTTATTTTATTGCAAAACAATCTTGAATAGTTGTGTTATCAAATGGTAAAAACCATTGAAAAGTAGCTATTGTAGTTTTTTTTATTTTTTAAATTAAATTTAAAATTTGCCTCTTCCGTTTTATTTTGGTAAAACTTTAGCCCCTCCTGGTGAAAAAAAAATACATGACCACTGGTTAGCCAATTAGATTAAAAACATGCTCGTTTAATGGGCATTTAAAAATGATAAATACTTTATTATCAAAACACTAATAAATTTTTTTTTAAAGAAAAGCGTAAAATACACCGCAATTCACGTTAACCCAGTACTGCCACCCAAGCGTACTTGCGACTCGAGCTGTATCAGAATTCCATTCTAGTTTAATTCAGCAGCAATGCAAAACTAATCGCTCAAATTAAAATCTTTAAATTTCGGTAACATCGTTCGAAATTTAAAAATATTTTTTTGAACCCAATCTTACTGTTTATTTGGTGTGTGGTTAAATTTAATTACTTACTTTTGTGATTTAATCCACAGTCACAATTGTCACAAAGGCCAAATCGTTAAGCAAATCAGAGTCCGAAATACAAGCAAAAACAGTTAGTCCGAAAAACATCAAACATAAACGACAAATCACAAAAGTAAGTAATTAGATTTAACCACACACCGAATAAACAGTAAGATTGGGTTCAAATGTGACCATAAACAAATAAATGAGGAACAAAATTATTTTTAAATTTCGAACGAAGTTCGAAGAGTTTTAGGACAGTTTTTTTTTAAATAAATAGTTTGGCATTATGCAGGTTGTAAGCCCAAATCGAATAATTATCTACTTGGAATATCGTAGATTAAAAGTTTTATAACTTTTTTTTTATAAATTAAGCGAAATTTAAAGATTTTAATGTGTTCGATTAGTTTTGCATTGCTGCTGAATGAAACTAGAATGGAATTCTGATACAGCTCGCGTCGCAAGTAAGCTTGGGTGGCAGTACTGGCTTAACGTGAATTGCGGTGTATTTTACGCTTTTCTTTAAAAAAAATATTTATTAGTATTTTGATGATAAAGTATTTATCATTTTTAAATGCCCATTAAACGAGCATGTTTTTAATCTAATTGGCTAACCAGTGGTCATGTATTTTTTTTTCACCAGGAGGGGCTAAAGTTTTACCAAAATAAAACGGAAGAGGCAAATTTTAAATTTAATTTAAAAAATAAAAAAAACTACAATAGTTACTTTTCAATGGTTTTTACCATTTAATAACACAACTATTCAAGATTGTTTTGCAATAAAATAAAAATAAAAAATCCGAATACCACAGATCAAAAACTCAGTGCGGGTGTACATTTTTCTAAAAATCAGAAAAAATTCAATATCTCGAAAACGGTGCGACTTTTATTAAGGCGATTTTTCCATGTTAGGTAAGTGGCTTGCTCACCTACCTCCCCCTTAAGTTTGACGTGGTACTTACGGGACACCCTGTATGAAGTAAATTCGATATATCTTAAAACGACTTGGTTTAATGAAGGGCCATTTTAACACTGTTTTAATTATGACTAATGACGTCCCTTACACTTAAAATTGTGAACCCTACTGGCAAAATAAAAAATACCACCTAAATTAGGATAATTTGACGCTTGTTGAAATTCACCCTTAACATACCATACTCCGTTTGGCCCCACCCGGTGGCAATGATGGACTTGCCCACTGCTGGGGGCACGCCAAGGCACGCTGGCTTGATCAATTCAGAAAACCTGCAAATTAGAAAATAATGGAGAGGGCGAATTCGACAACTGTTCTAGAGTCTGACTAGTGAGTGGTGACACAAAAAAATGGCGGCAAAATTAAAATATCACTAGCTGGTATAGTCTTTACTATTTGAACTGAGCTGATCTTCTACACAAAGGCCATTGTTTGTAAACAATACCATTGTCTTTCTTTGTGTCCGTAACACCAAGCCGATTACATACAAAAAAGTTAGAACTACATTGAATGTACATTGAATTATCAACCCTACCCTCTTAGTCAGTAGGTTTAAAATGTAAAGTGTCAGGATACAGATATAAGTTTTGTGTAGATGATAGTATTGTGTAAAGAATAAGCACAGTTCAAATAATAAAGACTTATATCTGTATCCTGGCACTTTACATTTTAAACCTACTACTTCAATGTACATTCAATGTAGTTCTAACTTTTTTTTATGTAATCGGCTTGGTGTTACGGACACAAAGAAAGACTGTAGTTGTGTAGAAGATCGGCTCAGTAGAAATAATAAAGACTATAACACGAAATGCATAACGACTGGATAGGTACTCGTAATGTGACAGCTTGTTTAAAATTGTTGCCATGTGAATAATTTGAAAAAAATGCTTGTGACACGACTGGTTGGTCAGACTCTACCCAAATGAATGTTGACATGGCACTTCTGCATTTAATTTGAAAGAGGTCTAAGGTTTCGGAAAAAAATATGACCGACAAATGAATATTCGGAAAAATATAAATCGGAATTTTAAGGTCATATAATATAATTCGGAAGCGTGCGTGCGTTTGTGTGTCCTTATATAATTTCATTGCTTGGGGCACGATTCAGTGATCTATTTTGAACCCCCGACGCAAAATAGAGGGGTGTTATAAGTTTGACGTGTAAGTGTGTCTGTCTGTGGCACCGTAGCTCTTAAACGGATGAAGCGACTTGGATGCGGTTTTTTTTATTTGAAAGCAGGATTTCTAGCGGTGGTTTTTAGATATGTTTTATCAAAATCGGATCTGTCGTTTTTGAGATATTGAGCTTTTAAGTGGTTAAAAGCCTCCGATATAACGCTGAAACCTACTTTCAGAGCTGATATCTCTTAAACGGCAAACCAATTTTCATGAAATCTTGCTGAGAACCATTCCGATTAATGTAGCTTTATATTTACTCGGGTTGGTTGCGATTATCGCGTCACAAAACGTAGATAAAGCATCCTTAACTCTCATACTTATACACATTATACGTGTCAGAAAGTGACGGATGTATTAACCTCCACGTTAAATAATTTGGTCCAATGGTACTCACCATTTACATCAGCTGTTTATTCATGATAATTATGAATTTACTTCAAGATTTGCTGTACTCACTTGACAGCGTTGACCATTTTGACCAGCGCCAGATCGTAGTAAGACCGGGGCTGCTTGTACTTGGGGTGCCTGATGACGGAGGCCACGCGGACCACCAGGGCCCCAGGGTCGTCCAGGTAGGAGGAGCCAAGCTGCACGGCTCGCGGGGGACCACTGATGGAACAAGGGGAAAATTCAGAAACATCAGGAAAAGTAATGTCCTAAACTAAGCTCCAGGCTTGTACTATGGGTACTTACACAACGATAACATACTATGCATATGCATAGAGAAACACATAGTTGTCTTTTTATGCAAGAGGGGGAAAACGAAACTATCGGGTCACCTGATGTGGAGTGATCACCGGTGCCCATGTCACCAGGAGAAGTATTGCAGGTGCGTTGCTTGCCTTTGAGAAAAGAGAATGCTCGTCTCTTGAAATCTCCATGTTTAAAATGCAGTGGTACACTACCATCTATCGAAGTGGGGATGATAGGACAGCCGTTTGCGAGTTGTACGGTGAAGGAACCTAGCCGCAGACAGTATTCCAAACAGTTCTTCGGAGCACTCCCACATTCGGACATAGAATACATCCAAAACTCAGAAACAAGACACTTGCGCTCGTCACCCAAATATTTGCCCTGGGACTTAAAATCCGGGACCGCTAGCTTCGTTGGTTTGAATTGATAATGGGTTTACTCTGGACTAACCACTTGCCCTTGGAGCACGAAGTCTTTGACGACGATGAAGAAACTAATGTAGGAAAAGATGACAATAGAGAGATCTCTCTCCAGGCGGGTGTTATGCCTGGGGACCGAAGTCCGTTGGGATGAAGTTGGAAGTGGTATACAGGGTGTACAATCCAAATGGGTCAGTATGGTGAAGTCGGAAACTATGAGAGATAGCGAGATCTGTTCTTAGGAACCATGACGTCGATTTTAGATTTAATAATAATTACTTACATTCAAACTTTTTTATTAACTCTCATACATAACCGGGAATCGAACCTGGTCAATATTTTTGTAACCGCGTTAAGTAAAAAGGACCAAATTTGGCTATGAAATCTTGTGTAAACACAACTGACAGTAAATTAGACTAAAATGCTCACAGTTTTATTAATTTGCAAAAAGTCGTGAATAATATGAATCGATCATCTATTATCTGAAGAGACCACTTATGCATATCTTATCTGCATCGGTATTATGCATTAAAAATAGCGTTTATTTAAAATTAGAATGCATTTGTTCAGCGGGCGTACCAATTCATTTAAAATTTGAAAATGGAATACTGTTTTTGGAATTAACTTCAAATGAAACACGGCTTTTCATAACCTCCTCGTGTTGATTTTTGATAACTTTCACATTATTATTGTGTTATGTGTTGTGTACTGTTTATAAAATGTGTATAACGAATGAAGAACAGTTAGATCTATTGGAAGCCTATTTTAAAAGTGATAAAAATTGCACACATTTACTGAAATAAAATAATTATCTTATTGGTGGGTTTTTCTTTCAATTATTTAAACAAGATTCCATTAGTGTTGTGCTTCTTGCGACTTGCAGAATTTATACACATTGATTTTGACCAGGTTCGATTCCCGGTTATGTATGAGAGTTAATAAAAAAGTTTGAATGTAATTATTATTAAATCTAAAATCGACGTCATGGTTCCTAAGAACAGATCTCGCTATCTCTCATAGTTTCCGACTTCTCCATACTGACCCATTTGGATTGTACACCCTGTATATGTCAACTGGCTGGAGAAATTTCGTTAGCGCGATGTAGGACACTTAGTTCCGCTGTCTGACGCTGGTGCCGTTAGATAGTCATAGTCATATTCATTTATTGCTTTATGTTGTACAATGAGATCATAAAAATACAGTAGGTAGCTTCAACATAAACCCTGCAAGGGCACTGCAACATGACACAATAATATATTTACATGTCTATTTAGGAAAATCACATTTACATTATAATATAATAGATGGAAAACAGATTTTATTCACTCTTGTAACGCAAAAAACTCCCAAATTATAAAAACATTTTGAAATCAAGAAACTCCTTAACTTACTACAAAATGTACAGGGTGTTACAAAAATACCCGTAAAGCCGAAAGGGGGTTAAATGGTGCCTTATAACAAGTCCATTTACAATATTTGAGGACTGTACTATCACTGTATGACTTACCGCCAAAAAAAAGAAAACCCATGTTTTTTTTCATTGATGTGCTAACCCTATTTCAGTAAAATTAAAGAGTAAACTACGCAGAATGTTTATGTACATTTTTACCTAATTCGCGAAACGGTACAGAGATATAAACAAAATGAACAGAATTCGATTAGATACATATTACAAGTCGAGTTTTGGAAGATTTTAATCGATGAAACCTAAACTAAGGTAACGGCGCCTATTACCGGGGGTATCAAATACGGCGCCCATCACCGTGGTATTTTCAAATACGCTTTTTATAAACAAACCGATCGATATTCTAAAAAACAAATTTTACACGAACGAAGCTTATTTAGTTGACTTACGGACCTGTTAGAGCTAGTGTGTGTGAATGAAACAAAGTGCTCGCAATTCGTCAGTTTCCGCGAAGGCAGCGCAGAAAGAGGACGTGCCATACTAACGCGTGACGCCGCATGCAAGTGAACTCGAATCTTATTTAGTGTTTTACGTAATATTTATGGCATGGTATTTAAATGTTAGTTTATTGTTTTCTGCACGACTTATGAGTGCTTTTTATACATTTTTTGGCCTGGAAATACGTTTAAAATGGCAAATCAAATACAGCAGTGATAGACGCCATTTTTTGCGGTGGATACTAATACCGTGTGTACCCCGGTAATTGATTTTTTTGATTTCGGTTATTTATACTTTATTTTTGGTATATGCGATCGGTTATACATACTTTCTTACGGTTATTCCAATCTTGATCTATTCACGCTATTAAAGAACTATTTCCGTGGTATGGAAAGTATTCAACAAACCCTTATTTTTTAACAAAAACTTCAGTACTGAATTTGTAGTTTGTATAGGAACCTTAAATTGTCAAGTTGTTTAAATATTGAGATAAAATCGTGTATTTACTTACCAGTTATGTAATTTTGGTTTTATACCTAGGTTGTAATATATACTTTTGATTTGTAATGAAAATAAAACTGTATCCGTTTGTTTTTATGGGTCGGAATTAGGTTTTTCAAACCCTCCATATTGAGCCTATTACCGATGGTACGATCAGATAACCCTCGGTAATAGAATGTATGGGAGTCTATTACCGACCCATTCAATATTTGTTTGGGTCGGTAATAGGTTCCTAAAGAAGTGTCTATTACCGAGTGACATTTTAGTATTCTATAAAATTAATCACATTTAGGGTACCGTAAGTACAGATTTCTTTGATAAAGTTGAGACTTTTACTCATCAGAAGGAAATTTCCGTGTTTATGTATTGCATATGTAGTGATCATAAGTTATTTCTACCTTTCATACTTATATTATATTTATTTATTAGTAATTATAATTATACTTCCTTAAAAACGTGATTTAAAAAATAATATACAGAACCAAGCCATTATTTATTTTATAACCCACGGTATTCAGTTCCAAATCGTGCGTCAGGCGCCTATTACCGATGGTAGAAAATTGCTGCTTTTTATACCCTCGGTAATGGAAGCTGAATTCGCGGTAATAGAATCACAACCTGTGTATTACCACGGTAATAGAAGACTTGGGTATTTTGGTTTCAATAATTATTTTACAATATATAATAAAGTAAAATGAGTCCAAAAGTTACGACGCTAAAAGTTCAATAAACACTCTTAAATAAAAAAAAAATTTTGGGTCGCTAAGGAGCTTTGATAACCTTATTTTTTTGGAATGATTTGAAAACTTCCTTAAGTACCACGGTAATAGGCGCCGTTACCTTAACACTTACTTTTTTGTAATGAACGTCAAATTTAAATTGCTATCTTCATGGCCTACGCATAACATCATGTCGTAATATTCTGCGTTAGAAAATATCGTCATTTTGGAAAAAAATATGGAAAAACATGGAACAATTGTAGAATATCGATAAGAAGATTTGAAATTTACAACATATATTTTTTTCAGTCTTGACGTTTTTTGAAGCCAGCACTTTAAGCATAATGACATCATAGTATTGAACCTTTGTGGATGAAAAACAGAAAAACCATTAAAGATGACAATTATTAAAATTGGTAGGTAGGCCTGGCCTCTCTGTTAAATAATCTATGCTAACCCCGATTCCCTGACATGACAGCTTACTAGGGTTAACAATATTTTTGGCTTTGATAATTTTATTATATTTTTTACGGGGTATTTTGTAACACGTTGTAGACTCTTTTATTATGTTTTTGATTGTAAGAGATGATATTGTAAATTTTCACAGCCATGTGATGTGTCCCAGAGCTAACAATTTTTAAATTGGTAAAAGAGCTTATTAACTTATTTCTCTGCCTAAGATTAATTTGACATTATTATTTTCTTGTGCAAATAGGGCTTTGTGATTTCGTAAATGTCTACATATTTCGTAAATATACATAGACACCAGTGTTAGGATATTTAAACGCGTGAAATGTGGCCTGCAGGTATCTGTTGCTTTAATATTGACCAGTATCCTAATACATTTTTTTGTAGAGTGAATAGTTTGCTAACATTGGTACTGTTGCCCCAGATGATCACTCCATAACTAAGCCAGGCATGCGCGTAGACATAATAGGCTGTTACCTATGGCAGTTTTTAAATGAGTAGTAAAGCTTGTCCCAGTAAAAAATGTCGCTAAAAAATTCCGTATTAAATATTAAAATTCACCAAATTTTCTAATACCGTTTTATTTGATATTCCTTTAAATATTATTATTTAACCATAAAGACCAGTTTAGAATTAGTTCATCCAGAAACTTCTTAATTTTCCCTTGACACCTGCCATCAAAGTTTGTACATCGTCATCGGTGATCAGTTTGGAAGCTTCATTCCACTTCTGCTTGAAGTCTTGAACTGAAGTGGCACTACTTTTATGTTTTATAAGCTTCTGTTTCACACGAGCCCAATATTTTTCAATGGGTCGTGACTCCGGGCAGTTGGGAGGATTGAGAGTTTTTTCAACAAAATCGACATCATTTGCTTTGTAGTACCACTCTATTGCTTCCTTCGTGTAGTGACACGTGGCCGAATCAGGCCAGAACAGGACAGGTGAAGTATGCCTATTAATGAATGGCAACAATCGTTTTTTGAGGCACTCATTCAGGTATGCATCACCATTTATGGTTCCATTAGCAAAATATGGTGTACTGCGTTTGCCACATGAACAGATCGCCTGCCACACGAGAACTTTCTTTGCAAATTTATCCATTTTGATAACCTTATACTCTTCACTTTCTACTTTTCAGTCGGTCCCAGAATAATAGTGGTGTCCTGGAAGTCATTTGAATTCAAGTTTGCAGTAAGTTTCGTCATCCATAACAGTAGGTACAATATTTTTTCTTAGTCATTTTTGAATAAAGCTTTCTAGATCTCGTTTTAGACTCTTTTGACTGTTTTGCATTTCTGTTGGGCACTTTAGTTTGTTTAAACGTTGTTATAGAACAATTTTTCTTCACTCGTTGCACTGTAGATTTCGAGGTTTTAAACTTCTTGGCCAAGTCTCGTACAGAGAGGGTAGGTTTTTTCTGTAAAGCTGTTATAATCTTCTTCTCGATATTCTGGTTTACAAACCCTAGTTTACTTCCACTTCCAGGCCGTCGCCGTATACCACCTGTCTCCCTGAACCGTTTTAAAACCCTTTGAATGGTTCTTGTAGACGTTTTCAGCTCCGACGCCACTTTCTTCGCAGATATGCCTTTATATTGAACATATTTGTACAAAATAAATTCGTGTAACTTTTCTTGCACCGACGACATCGTTCAACATCTAGTACTGACAACGTTTTTTTATTTTTTTATTTATACATTATGGAGCATCCTAACGGGAAACATAATTTTCAAACCTCTTTAGATTTCATCCTGATATGCAACCCCAACTAATAATGAGCGACATTTTTTTCTGGGACAAGCTTTTGATGTCGCTAGGTCATCAATAACAAATGAAATTAATTTGGAGTAGTTGTGCCTTACTTGACGACGGTGTTGTCCCGATCCTGGAAGGAACAGTGCGCCGCAGTCAGCACGAACTGCTCGCTGACCAGGGACCCCCCGCACTTCCAAGAGTATCCAGCTACCTGGAACATGCATTGTTTATCGTTATTTCCTTGGTAACTTTTTTTTTTATGGTATAGGAAGGCAAACGAGCACACAGGCCACCTAATGGTAAATGGAAACTGTGACCCATAGACATTCGCATTCACAAGAACGCAATCCTAAGACTGCAAATGCGTTGCCAACCCTAAGGACTAAGATGGAATGCCTCTATGCTAGTCATTTCACCGGCTGTCTTATCCCCAACCCGGAACACAACAATGCAAACACTGCTGCTTGGCGGTAGTTTAATGAATAAGATGGTGGTACCAACCCGAACGGACCCTGCACAAGGTCCTCCCACAAGTGAACTATCAATTATCGTTATTATTAAAAACCTTGAGAAACGAATAGGGTAGACCGAGGCGAATAGGATCAATTTTTGCTTGGAGTTAAGTAAATACAACTTAGTAAACAGTTACATTGTTTATTTATATTTTACTGGATACATCAGTTATCAATTAACGAAATCCAAAGGTTTAACATAAAAAATTAAAATTAAAATCAAATGTTTAAAAAATAAAAACAAAATCATTCCAAAAATCCGATTCGCCCCATTTTTCGAGGGGAATCGGATCAAACAAAAACATGTTTTAAAATATAGTATTTGTATGAATAACAAACCCAAAAATATTATTTGAAACAAACTAAGCCATATTAATGAGATCGACTATCATTGGTGTAACTAAAGTTGAATTTGTATACTATTATGATACCTCCTCGGTAGCAACATTAACGAAGAATAATAGTTAAAATATAAAACGATAAAATCAGCGTTATAATACTGCACTTTTCTAAACAATAAATTTTGTGAATATTAACAGCCTCTAAATAATAAAATAATATTGTTAAAACTAAAGTTAAAGTTTAAAATCAACTTTGGTTAATATAAATTGCAAAGATAACAAATATCCGATTCGCCCCATTTGCGGAGACAAATCGTATCTAGTCATAAATGTATGTGTTCTTATAATATTGAGTAAAGATAAGCTTTAAATCAAATAAAGTATAGCACTATATAATCTAGTGTCCTATTAATGAGATCAATTTTCATTGGTTTTACAAAGTTCACATTTGTAGAGTCCTTTGACACCACCCCGGTCAGCACAGTTCTCATGGCACCATTCCTCACAAGTATGACATTGGATCCAATCCTCTACCGGTGGATGTACAAACTTTTCTAAACAATAAATGCAATGCCAATCTCTAGATGAACTAGTACCCTTTACTTTTAACTTTGGAGTTGCTTTGTTTTTTTTTTATTGTCACGTTTTCTTTGCCTTGTGTCTGCTTGTTTATACGAGAGTTTTTTTTGCTTGCCTGTTTGCTTGCTTTTTTGTCAGCTTGCGACATTTTCTTCTCCATATTTTCTTTTATTTTCGTTGCTGGCTGGCTGGCTGTCCACCTCGATGTTTTAGAACGCCACGAGATAATGTAACTCTTCTTTGCAAGCTCGTAAATGGTACATTGTACAACTCAGCAGCCCGACGAATGGACAATTGCTTAGTCAGTACCTTTTCAGCTGCTTCATTCATATTTTCTGCCGTCCACTCCCCCTGGCTAGTCTTTCTTTTGTAAGTATGTGCGAACCATCTAGAACATGCCAGCAAAAGATATATAAGGTGTAAACCAATGAAAAAACTGTCCAAATTAATGATCCCAATCGCCCCAAAAAAAATGATCCGAATAGCCTCAAATGACAAGTTTTAAAATATTTAAACCTAACGTAAATATGCTTTTAAATAGAGTTTAAATGAAATCGATTCTCAATTTTACCATAAACATACGCAATAAGAAAAATAAAATACTTACCTTCAATCAATTCCTTATAATATTAACACCACAGTTTGAAACCACGTTTTTTACATCAGCTGCAAATTTACGATACATTTAAATGAACCACTCCGCTCGAAGCGTCGCCGCGACTGACGCTCAAGACTTATCCAATAGCATTCAAGGTCCTGGCATGCGGGAAGGACAGAGCGAACACGGCGCGCTGATGGGCTGCCCGTGGCTAGCCGCGTATTTTCAAATTTGACAGAAATGCTTAATTTGATCCGATTCACCCACTGATCCGATTCGCCTCGGTCTACCCTAACTGCAATTGATTATCTAGTAGTTGCTTCAAGTTAATTAGATACAATTAACAAAGAATCATTAATTATAAATGACAATAATAAAAACGTTATTGTACCTACTGTAATACAGAATCTTCGTAATTAGGTAGGTACAATAAGTCAAGTTTTATGCCTTTGTCGCAGTGGATTGGTCGAATTTTCCGGCTCCAAAACGAGGTAAAACCTGTGTCTTATTGGTTAGAGTTTCTCCAATTACAGGAAAGGCATTCAAGTTGGTAATATGGTCGTCAGTATCAATTCATCACTCATAGCAATAAAGACACTCGTTCTATCTGTTTGTCCGCTTAGTTCTTTTAAACTATGCAAAAAAAATAGTTTACCACCTTTTAAAGGATGATTTGCATAACACATAGAACCCCCCAGGCAAAGCCAGAACGGGATGCTAGATACTAAACGGATAAGTGAATAAATATCTAAATAAATAAGTACTTTTTCATAGCCCCGTAATCAACTCACTTGCAACTTCCTCCATCCCAACAACGCCATGTGTGGGAACTCCTGTACGCCCACCACCTTCCCCCCCACCACCAGCGGGACGGTGGTGGGCGCGCAGGACGACACGTTCAGGTTCACCGGCTCGGGCGAGGGGAGGAGAGGGATAGCTTGCACTGCTCTGGTTCCAATTTCCTTGTATTTGTCGCACACTGGAATAAGATAACAAAATAGTAAGTACATTATTGCCTAGGCAGCGGAGCAGGCAATTGCGGGCCCAGTATTGGTTTAAACGGACGAGCTTGCGAGTGAAAATACGAGGCCCGCAATTGCCGTTCCTGCCGAGGCATATATAGTGCTTTTCTCAAAAATCGCAAGATACAAATCGCATATAAACAGAAACTTCACGTGAAATAACATCACTTTTTACCGCCTTTATGTTTATGACAAGGAGAAACGCAAGCTTTTTCAGAAAAAAATCTTGCATTTTTCTTCTATTCCAGACACAGATAAAAAAGTTGTACGTTTCGAATAAAATATGGATGTATAAGACTTGTGCCCTCATTTTATTATGGCCGTTTTCACTTTTTTTAAATTTACAAACTAGATAACAATGAAATTTGTATGCAACATTGCGGCTTGTGTAGCGAGCACGCAGTGTATTTTTTTTAATTTGGGAACTGTCTGTAAACTATGTACTTCGCGTCTCAGTATGGAGTTAGTAATGTCAACTTTTCCAGTCATTTTTGAGAAAATGTACTTAAAGCCTCTCTGTAGCGGTTTTTTTTGTCCCAACCTAATCTTAACCTATCTAGGTAGTTGGATTTTATTTGAAAGCTCTCAACTAAGGTAGTATAAGTATACAATCTATTTGAGAAATAAACGTGAGACGCAAAGGAAAACACACTGTCCCCTCCTCTTCTATTTTAACACTACTAAAAGACAATTGAAAATAATGTACCTACCTTCACATACATTACATTGAAAATAAAAATGTTTCAAAAAACGTTTTGTTTTATACTTTTTAGTGATCATAATAAGCTGTTATGTAGTCCCACTTCTTAGTTGATATGAAACTAAGACATTTCAAGGTCACCGCAAGTAACGCCGCGGGAAAGTCATAGTCATATTTTAGCAATTAAATATTCTACGTTGTAGTCGCTCAACTATCTTTATCGAGATATCTTTTCGCCACCCTTGAAATAGGTACCGTTGAAGAGTTCCGTTGGCCATGTGTGGTTTTCGACATCAGTTCCACTTCACCAAATGAAACTTTCTGAATGCAAATGCTGGACTTGTTACTAAAAATACTTAAATTGCTATATGTATGCCTATAATATTTGAGGAGTTCCCTCAATTCCTTATGGATCCCCTCATCAGATTTTTTGAAATCGGACCATTTAAAAAAAACATACAGTGGAACGTATAACCTTCTAGTTTTTCAAGTCGGTTAAAAAACGAAGCGAATAGAAACGCTAGTAAGCGTAATGCATCTTCGCTAGGGCCTCAGAACCAAATGACAATGCAACTTATATTAGAAATTTAACAATTTCATTTAAATTATTATTTCGATTTAATCTTAATGTGACTTACTTCTCTCAGCTATCTCTATGTGTCTTTTCTTCTCCACTGCACTCATATTATCTTCATCAGGGCCGATAATTAACTCAGGACTCTCGTCTTCATCGTCAGGGAATAAAATCGAGTCCACATATTTAGGTCTCGGATTGACTCCATAATTAGGCCTCTTTGTCACCGGCCTGTTGGTTATTGGAGGCCTATTATCTACCACAGCAGGCCTCACGCCAGGCCTATTAAACAAAGGATTATTAGTCGTATAATAATTATTTCTATAAGGACTCTCAGTCGCTCTGTAATTATTTGCGTTTGGCTTCTGAGTGTAATAATCACTAATAGAATTTATTTTGCCATCGTATTCTTTACTGTTATCAACTTGAGAGCTCTGAACCTTATCACTGCTAATAACTCTACGACTAGTTATATTAGTTCTTCTAGATTTTGCTGTAGTATTGTTAGTAGATGTAGTTTTCCTTCTTCTGTTTTCCTGTTCGCTAAATTGTGGTGAAATGTCTCTTCTACTGTCTTCGTAAGCTTTAGTAGTTAGTTCGCTTTTCGTCGTTTGTCTGTAATAATTTCTGGTTTGCTCAGTGGTTCTTCTGGTTGTTTGATCATATATCTGTCTTAGTGGTGGTCTATTTGTGACATACGGTTGTAGGCCTTGGAAGAAGTCTGCTGAAAAATAAAAATAAAATGTTTAAACGTGTGTTCTTGCTGCGTATTTGAAATGGTTAGATGTTTAACTTTCTATCAGTCGTTTATAACGTTTTCTTATATAAATAAAAAATAATCGCTAAATGTGTTGCTAAGCGCAAAACTCGAGAACGGCTGAACCGATTTGGCTGATTTCTTTTTTGTTGTGTTCATCATTGTCAGGACAAGGTTTGCATGACAGAAAATAATTGAAAAATCCACTGGGGAAGTCAGAAATTTGCAGCGGGGCGAAGCCGCTGGCGGGCAGCTAGGTTTAAATATTTGGCGTTTGGTTAAGCGTGTATTACGTATCGAACGGCGTGCGTCGACGCAATTGTAGCCCCCGAGTGGCAATAGGTAATAGAAACTCCTTAAGGGCCGAAGAAGAACTTTTCTATTAGTAGATTCTAGTAGTAGTATTCTAGGTGAAGTGATGATAACGTGACTGGTAATCAAAATACATAAGCCAAGATACTTAACTTATAAAGTAAGTAAACTAAGTTATTTTGAGATTCTGACTAACGCTGGCTAACGTGAGTTGTTAATCTTGAAGATTTAACCACAATAATTCTCCGATCATTATAATGTTAGCCTTGTATTCAAAGCTTGATTGCGGCGCCCTCAATTATTGTGTTTTCTAATATCTAAACTAAAGTATTGTATTAAAATCGAAGTATGTTTTTTTTATTGTACAAGGATCATTATTTGGGCGTTTGTTCCGAATCACTTACGTGGTCCAATTTTTGTAGAAGTGGCAGCAGATTTCCATTTCGTTTCTGGTTAGGTATCTAAGTTTACCGGACATCTATCAAAGATCCAAAAAAGACATCAAAATATACGCCCAATTCTTCAAAAATATGTCCACAAAAGTGAGGCGGTTGAAACGCTCGAATAATGACCCACAAATGGATACAAAATTTATTTATTTGTATATGATATGACATAACTTAATATCAATTCAACTATCTATCATAATAATGATGGAATGTGTGATAGAAAGAAGATAAGAGAATACAATAAAATTGTTGACCGACGGCAGTAATATAATGCAGGTGGGGGGGTGCAAAAGCATACTGGCGTTCCGCTTTCAAGGGAAGCCAGGGCACTTAAATGAGAATTGAATTGAGTGAATAAATAACACAATGGAAAAAAGTGGCCACCTTTTTCCGCTAAGTTGACTACAAGAAGGTTAATAGTGGTTAATATTAATAATGTGACTCATGCATAATGAGACGCATTATTACACGAGTGTGGTTTTATGAAACGAGCCGAAAGGCTTCAAAATAAGATCACTCGAGTGTTTTAATGCGTAATTATGTGTATGTACAGTCGCATATATTACTTTATCTACATGCATATCATAAGTTTTCTACAATATGCGAGAAACCTGTGTCTGAATGAACCCTTATCTTAAGATGCAACCACATCGATAACCGATACTTTAATGACATGCGATACTTTAATGTAAACATTACTTGTGGGAGGACCTTGTGCAGAGTCCGTCCGGGTTGGTACCACCATCTTATCCATTAACCTACCGCCAAGCAGCAGTGTTCGCATCGTTGTGTTCCGGTTTGGGGATAAGACAGCCGGTGAAATAACTAGCATAGAGGCATTCCATCTTAGTCCTCAGGGCTGGCAACGCATTTGCAGTCTTGTGAATGCGAATGTCTATGGGTCACAGTTTCCACTTACCATCAGGTGGCCTGTGTGCTCGTTTGCCTTCCCATGCTATAAAAAAAAAAAAAAAAAAAAGTACCACAGACGACAGAGCACCGTTTTTAAGAGAATAACACTCCTGGTATATTTATTTGCTAGTGAAAACTTGTCTCTCGTTGTAACCCCCTTCGTAAAAAAGGGGTGTTATAACTATGATATTATAAGCTTGACCGCTATGTGTGTGTGTGTCTGTCTGTGGCACTGTAGCTATTAAGCGGGTGAACCGATTTAGACACGGTTTTTTTATTAGAAACCACTAGCGGTGGTTCTTAGCTAGGTTTCATGACGTTTGCTTGCGTGCGTATTATAATATCGAGCGACGCTCATCGAAGCAACCTTAGCGCCCGAGCAGCAATAAGTAACAGAAACTCGTAAACGGCCGGAGGTGAACTCTGCCCTCCTAAGCTAATACGCAGTAAGTCAGATAAACCTCTTGTAGCAATATCAACCTTATTACTAAGAGAAGAGAACGAAATCTGCTTTGATTTTGGGGCTTATTTGCTTAGGGCAGAACTACTTATCTATTTATACTAAGTTCCTGTCAAGCCTAAGACGCTGTAAGACGCACGCGCGATAGATTAGATAAGGATCCGGTTTAGGGAATGAAAATAACCGGTTATAACTGGTTTCAACCGGTTATAACCGGTTATTTTCATACAAAAAGGTGCACATTGGCGCAGCACTATCCTTCTTGTTATATCGTCGGTGAAACTGCAAAACCGCGTAAGTAACATTTTAAATAAGGAGGAAAATGCACCTTTTTTATAAGAGGGTAAGGTTTATTTTGCTCTATCATGAATTTGTTACTTGGTTTTTCCGTATCACCGACGATATTTAAGTGGCTTACAGAAAATAATTTTATATTTATGACTAGCTTCTGCCCACGACTTCGTCCGCGTAGATTTCGAATATCGTTATTCCCTCGGGAACCTTTAAATTTTCCGGGATGAAATGTAGCCTATGTGTTAATCTAAATCCGTAAAACCGTCCAGCCGTACCGTATACGATTACGATGTATTCGGCGATCCAGGTTCCAGGTGTACAGAAAACCTTGCATGATTTATGTAACATTTTTTAAAATGTTTTGTTACTGTTAATATCGAATAGATAACCGTACCGATATAACTTACCGCGTGGTTGCCGGGTTAGAATAGTGTCACTCCATGTCTTCCCGTGCATGTCGTAAGAGGCGACTAAGGGAATAAGGCGTGTACTACTGTTAGGCGATGTGCTTGCCACCTGTCACTAATACGCTGGGAAACATCTTAGCCTACTTGTGCAAAATGTGGTTACAGAATTATCAAGAATTTTTAAGACTTGTTGGTAATTCTTTAGCTCTGCCTACCCCACTCTGGGAATCAAGGCGTGAGTTTATGTATATATGTATGTATGTAATAAATAACTAGCTGATCTACGGTTTAAAACTTCAGGGTCAGAAGTACATGATAGTGTTGTCGTGGTATTGTTTTAGAATATCCTCAAAGCAATTACGTGTGCGTGATTCAATGGCTAAGAAAATTGCACATGCAAAGTGCATCCATCCTAGAGTACTTAACGTAAACTATAATCTGTACAATGATGCGTAATAATCTGTTTACATACATACATACATACATACATACATACATACATACATACCTCCACGCCTTCGTTCCCAGAGTGGGGTAGGCAGAGCTACAGAATTACCAACAACTCCAAAAACTTGTTGATAACTCTGTAACCACAATTTGCACAATTAGGCTAAGATGTTTAACAGTGTATAGTGACAGGTAGCAAGCCCATCGCCTAACAGTACTACAAGCCTTTATTCCCTTAGTCGCCTCTTACGACTTCCACGGGAAGACATGGAGTGGCACTATTCTAAGCGGGCAACAACACGGCAATCTGTTTATCTGCAACGTAATACAGTAACTTTTTTTTTTATTTTTATAGCATGGCAAGGCAAACGAGCACACAGGCCACCTGATGGTAAGTGGATTCTGTGACCCTTTAGTCAACTTGTGTTTGCGTTCGCGAACCGAATGAGGTTTGGGGACTCAAAAAATAGCAAAGTTCGAAAAAGTTACAAATTTTGAAAAGCTTAATCTCAAAAACTGATAGGTCTACAGAGACAATTCTAATCCCAAATTAAGCAAATTTAGTCTGCTTCAAAAATGTACTGAAAAAGTACTATCAAAAACAAGTCCTTTACGGTTATAATAGCCAACATCTGAAAAAAGTCCGAAATCTTCGCGGTTTTGCTTAATATTGACAAAGTTGCGTTCGTCGCTCGATGTCACTAACTTGGATTATTGGGCCAACATCATTAACAAGTCTGCAAAAAATCAGAACTACCGGATATGACGCAAACTACACTGTAGGTACTTTGAATCTCCAATTTTACTGGAGTATGCCAGTTCCCGAAGTTTAATGTATATAGTCACATGCACAGTAAAACAAACCATGAAAATTAGTAACAGTCAAAGTCATAATTATACATAAGTACATAATGTTCCCAAGGCGTCAAAAATATCTACACACCCCTATGGCTCTTAATAATAAGGTCTATGCATACATAGATTTGAAGCAATGTTATAAGTTCGTGCGTAAACATAACAGCCTATACGTAAAATCTAAAGACCTCCATACAGAGGCGCGTAATTTCCGACACCAAAATATATATGAGTTCTTTCTGCTCCATGTAAGCTACTTTGCAATAAAAGTCCTCACGCAATGTCAATACGAATTTATAACAGAGTTCCTAAAGATATTTCTAAGGAAGAAAAATATATAGGTACCATTTATCAATCAATTAAAGACCTATATTTTAAGTAAATGCCCGTATTCTTTGCATGACTTTATGGATTACTAATAAACAATTTAAATATTGGGTCCTTACCTATGAAATTGGCGTTTTTTTACGTGTTTTATTTCGTACGGAATTTATTCATTTCAATTTTAACTTCCAAATTCTTTATAAATTTCATTAATACACTATGCAACAAAGGTTTTAGATACAAATAATATGGTTCAACTTCTTACTTAATGTTTAAAATTAAAGTGTGAACTTAACTCTTTTTATGTGCTGCAAGTTCAAGTGTTTCAATTACGCATAGTTTTATGAAGCTAACTACTTTTTAAGTAATTAAGATATGTATAATTAGTCCAGTCAATATAGACATTCCAGTTTGCATTAATTCCCAACAAGCTGAATTTTTGTGCAGGCCTTGAATACGTCATTACAAATGATATGTCAAAAGTCCCCATCGATCCCGCTTGTGCGTTGTTTTTTATTCGAGGTCAAAGGTCACAAATTTGCGTTTTTTGCGTATATCTCTGAAACAATGAGAGCTACCGAAAAAAAGTTCAAACAAAGTTTGTAGATCGTAAAATTGTCTACAAAAAAGATCTTAACACTTTTCTTCTACAAAGCATAAAGGGGACTTTTGACATATCATTTGTAATGACGTATTCAAGGCCTGCACAAAAATCCAGCTTGTTGGGAATTAATGCAAACTGGAATCATTATTTAATCTATTCTGACTGGACTAAATATAGCTTAGAAGTGTCCAATATTTCTGACAGCATTTGTTTGGTTTGCATTTGACGTTACTAAATAATCCGCAAAATTAAATGTATGAAAACCACAGTTTTCATAAAATTCTCCATATAAAACGCCAATTTCACAGGTAAGGACCTAATACAATAGATATAAATATAGAGTAGATATCTAGTAACAAATATCTAGTATTAGTTACTTTTTAATTATACAATTCTTAGAAAATAGTTAATATCCATCAAGTGCCGCAAATATTCATCATTATTAGCCCTCTCTGGGATTACAGGCGTGAAGGTATGTATGTATTAAATAATTATGAATTTGTGGCACTTGTAGTGGAGACCATGGGACCTTGGTCAGCCCATATGAAAAGGCATTATTAAGGCTCTGTCATCCCGGCTCATAGACACCTCCGGAGATCCTAGAGCTGGTGCTTACCTCTCCCAAAGGATTGGGCTAGCTATCCAGAGAGGTAATGCAGCCAGTGTCATATGGACCATGCCGCGAGCGGACCTGCTAGAGGGGGTGTTCTTTTTATAGTGGTGATTATTATTTACATCTTTAATATTTGAGTTGCTTAGTTTTATTTTAATTCAAATAAGTTTAGTTTTAACTTTTAATTGTTAACAGAATTGTTATAAATTTTAATGAACATAAGTATGTTTAATTTTAAAAGTTAATATAATTGTTAAGTTAATATTACAATAAGCTATTTGCAATGCCCTAGCAGGGTCCATGTATGTACTTTTAATTTTAAGACCACCTGTAATTAATACCATGGTTATGCAATAATAAATGAATATGAATATGAATATGCAATGGCTGTATGGATATTAGTTTTTTGACTATACCTACTTTTTTTTTCTTTTTTTTATGGCATATGAAGGCAAACGAGCACACAGTGCCACCTGATGGTAAGTGAAAACTGTGACTCATAGACATTCACATTCACAAGACAGCAAAGTCACTGCCGACACTGAGGACTAAGATGGAATGCCTCTATGCTAGTCATTTCACCGGCTGTCTTATCCCCAAACCGGAACACAACAATGCGATGCGAACACTGCTGTTTGGGGGTAGTTTAATGGATAAGATGGTGGTACCAACCCGGATGGACCCTGCACAATAGTGCACAAGGTCGTCCCACAAGTAATAGTAAAATCTGGTTCACGTACGGTTTTAAAAAACTAAGCCAAGCGACGCGAGGGCGGGTCCCTTCCCTAGTAATACAAGTATAATACCCGGACGGACCCTGCACAAGGTCCTCCCACAACTTATAAGTACATTTAGGCGTCAAATTTTTTAGTTTGTAAATTGCCGAAAACTATTCTATAACTAAAAGGTATGTTACTATTTAAAAACGAATTAAATAAATAAATAAAAATAATAAATATCAGGGGACAATATCACACCAATTGATCTAGTCCCAAACTAAGCTCTAGGCTTGTATTATGGGTACTAGACAACGATATAAATACTTATACAGGGTTATTGGTAATTCGACGTATTCCCGTTAGGGGGTGATAGGGGTGACTATTTGCAGTAATTTTAACCCCCATATGCATTATGCAAAAGTGAACCATTTTTGAGTTATCATGTTTTTTAGCTTTTTTCAAAATAAGTCAAAAATGCAGCATCAAAAATCTATTTAAAAAAAAGTATCAATTCAAATCAATTTTTTCTTCTGATTTATAAAACCGATTAAACACTGGTTATTTATCAATATTAAAACAACAATTATCGGTCCAAATTTAAAAATGCGAGACGAAAAACGATATTATTTCTAGATTTTTTACATATTCTTTTCCACTTAAATGCCTTAAAAAAGAAAAAATCGTTATAAAACTTGGCTTGCAGATTATTTTAAAAACATAACCGTTTTCTTAGCTCTCCAAAAATGCATAACAAATAGGAACTTATTTCAAAGAAACTGAAAAAAAATGATCACAAAGGAAGCAGGCGGAAATTTGTATTCGAACTAAACACAAGGTCGTTCTTTAATAATTCGCATAAAATTAATTAAAAACAATACCCAACGTCAATAAAACAAAAAAGCTACAAGGCAAAACATGATATACCAGCAAGACGGATGTCCTGCACATTTTGGTGTCAATGCTAGGCGATGGCTCGATAGCCATTTTCCTAATCGTTGGGTAGGGCGAGGAGGACCCATTCCGTGGCCTGCGAGAAGTCCGGACTTAACGCCGGTTGATTTCTATGTCTGGGGTCACATGGAATTCATAGTTTACGACGTCTCGCCTGTGTCATCCGCGGAAGAACTCAAGACAAGAATTATCCCATCAAAAACATAAATGTGAAAGGCTGCCAAGTTCGATACTATGGGAATGCTTCGCCTATAAAAGAAGTGAGATCTGAATAAGTACCAAGTTCCATAAAAATACCTCAAATCATAAATAGTTATAGGAATGCACACTTGATTTCCAGCAGTTTTTAAGGTACATTTTGAATAAGTATCACGTTACATAGAAATACCTAAAATTATAATAGTTAGAGAAACGCACACCGGTTTTTTTAGCAGTTTCCTGATAACATTTATTATTTTCAGTACTTTTTAATGATGTTACTTGGCATGTTTTCGTTTTTTTTGCACTTCGTAAATCGTGGGTTCGGTTCCCGCAACAGACACACACAGAGTGGTGAACAATTTTATTGTTCTTGTCTTTAAGACAAACATGTATTGTCTTAAATTGGTATGTATCTAAATTTAAATAAGTCTTATCTCATTTCCACTTCATACCTACTTATAAGTAGAACAAAATTACACATTCGTTGTTTTCAAAACTGACTCACACTTGGCCGTTTTCAGATTTTTACTTTATTTCGACCTAAAGACAAACCTTCGAGCCAAATTTCAGGTCGGTACGACCATTGGAAGGTAGACCCATTTAGTTCATTATGACTTCATAGTAGAACAAAGTTACACCTTCGCTATTTTTAAAACTGACTCACACTTAGCCGTTTTCAGATTTTTCCCTTTACAGGGTTGGGCAGATTAAGTGTCCTAGTTGTGTATGGCTTTTTTACTTAAATATAACTTAACTTCTTATTCACTTCGTATTTTTTTTTTGTTGACAATTTAATCTTCTTTATGATTTCTACACGTCAGCTTGATATATTTTGTTTTTATATTGTTTTCAACAATGGACGCGAAACGCCAGCTCGTGTGCGATTTGTACCAGAAAAAATACCGACCGTTTGAGATATTGAAGACGCTGAAACATTTAAATATCAATATAAGGTTTATATCGCGGACCGTCAAGCGATTCAAAGAAACGGGATCTTCACAAATCAGGCCCAAACCTGGGAGAAAGCCATCTGTTCGCACCAAAAACATCATTAAAAATATTCGTGAGCGTATTAGACGAAATCCAGCTCGAAGTGCAAGCAAATTTGCTAAAGATATGAAAATATCCCGTCGAACAATGAGTCGTATTTTAAAATATGATCTTGGGCTAAAGGCCTACAAAAAACAAAAAATTCATGGCTTAACAGATGCCCAGAAAAAAGCTAGAGTGAAAAAATGTAGGGAATTGCTAGCTTGGCAGGACGGCCATGATATTATTTTTTCCGATGAAAAGATGTTCCAGTTACAAGACAGTCACAACCAACAAAACGATCGTGTCTATGGTGCTTCATTGAAGGATATTCCTGTGGACAAATTAGCCGTACAACGGGTTCCAGAGTGCATCAGCTGTCATGGTATGGGGTGCGGTATCGCCTAGAGGCAAGTTACCGCTGCTGTTTATTGATCGAGGTGTCAAAATTAACCAAGACTATTACATCCAGAACGTGTTACAGGGTCATTTGCTAGAAAATGCTCAAAAATTATATGGAAACGACTATTACTGCTTCCAACAAACCAAATCACCCCAATTCCAATCTCACAAAGCTAAACGCACTCAAGACTGGTGTAGAACAAATTTGACAGATTTTATACCTTGGCAAGAATGGCCTGTATCATCGCCGGATTTGAATGCTTTGGACTTTTCGATATGGGTTACATGCTGAGCAAGATTGGGAGCACACAGGGCATGAATATAAACTCATTCAAGCATCGATTAGTCAAGATATGGGATGAAATACCAAACGAGGTAGTGCGTGCCGCGTGCAATGCATTCTATGGAAGAATGCGTCAAGTTATTAAAGCTGATGGCGAGCGATTTGAACTTATGAATTAGTTTTTTTAAGTATAGAGTACGCTAAAAATAAAAACGTGATAAATTTAAAAAAAAACTGTCTTGTTTTAATTTTATGGCTCTTTTTAACTAGGACACTTAATCTGCCCAACCCTGTACTTTGACCTTAAGACCTATCTCCATGCCAAATTTCAAGTCAGTACGACCATTGGAAGTGGTCTAGGTTTTTGATGAGTCAGTGAGTGTATAGTAAAAATAGCGATTTTCTGACGTCAATATCTCAAGAACTGTTATAGGTAGAATAATGAAATTTTGTATTCTAGACAATTAAACGGATGTCAACAGACACTCGAAATTTCATATGCGTAGATTAAATATGTTTTGAGTTATAGGGTGGTCGAAATTGGCCCGAAATGGTTCGTGTAATATAACCCACGGCCGGTGTGTCGCTTTTTTTTGCTCGAACTTGGTTGGACTTGGTGGTCTAGATAAACGCAGCAATTATTTGACTACTTCGGTAGTTAAGTCACAACTCAGAAAAAGAATGAGACTTTGCGTAGGGGAAGTCACATCGAGCAAAAACTTTAAATAGGCTAAATTACAAAATGTGCTAATTGTTACTATTATTAATTGTTAATTGTTATTACTATTTAAACTGTGACTGGTTCTAAATGTTATTTTTAAATAGTTTTTTTGTTTTATTGACATTGGGTATTGTTTTTAATTAATTTTATGCGAATTATTAAAGAACGACCTTGTGTTTAGTTCTAGTACAAATTTCCGCCTGCTTCCTTTGTGATCATTTTTTTTCAGTTTCTTTGAAATAAGTTCCTATTTGTTATGCATTTTTGGAGAGCTAAGAAAACGATATGGAAAAGAATATGTAAAAAATCTAGAAATAATATCGTTTTTCGTCTCGCATTTTTAAATTTGGACCGATAATTGTTGTTTTAATATTGATAAATAACCAGTGTTTAATCGGTTTTATAAATCAGAAGAAAAAAATTGATTTGAATTGATACTTTTTTTTAAATAGATTTTTGATGCTGCATTTTTGACTTATTTTGAAAAAAGCTAAAAAACATGATAACTCAAAAATGGTTCACTTTTGCATAATGCATATGGGGGTTAAAATTACTGCAAATAGACACCCCTATCACCCCCTAACGGGAATACGTCGAATTACCAATAACCCTGTATAGAGAAATATATACTTAAATACATAGTAAACATCCGTGACTCAGGAACAAATATTCGCGCTCATCACACAAATATCTGCCCATACCGGGATTTGAACCCAGGACCGCTAGCTTCGTAGGCAGGGTCACTACCAACTAGGCCAGCGCGTCGTCAAAAGCATAAGTTTTTAGGAAATAAGACTTTTTAGGGCCCCTCTGGAATGACTATAATCGAAATCTATGCGGGCGAAATCGCGGGTAGAAGCTAGTTATACATAAATATACGGCGAAGGAAGTTGAAAACTGATAATAACAAGCTCACCGAAAAATTGTGACCTCACAGAAGCTGTCAAGGTGAGCAGAAACAGGATACGGAAGTACGGCGCCATGTTTGCTCGCGGGGCAATCTGGAAAGAGACGGAACAGTTTTGAGAAAGGTCGATGCATCAGCTAGGTGCTCCAAAGAAATACATTTAAGAACAAAAAATCGAACTGGCTCTTAGATAAGTAATTTAATACTGTTCATAGTTTGTGAGTGTTGACATTTAGTAGATATTATAATTTTTTATGTTTTTATTTATATTTTATGATTTATTAATTTTAATTTCGCAACAAATTTTGTAACGGATGTTAAATTTCATTATTGCATGAATAATATTTGCACGCTTGCTTGCGAGCTGGATACACTGGACATTAATATATATTTATATATAGGTATTGAGCGTGTATTTAGTATGTATTTATTAACTCATTTACTTTGTGTATGTGTGTATTTATATGTAATTTATATATATGTAAGTAGTTTTTACAATAACAGAAGTGTTTCTTGTAGTTTAGTTTGAGTTCTGAAGAATTTAGTTTACAGCAGCTGCCATGTATTTTTGTGTTTCATTATTTCACGGTCTAAGGTTGTCTGGCAGAGATCGCTAAATCGCGACCTATAGTTAAAATGTACTCTTACGTGTTTTTTTTTAGTGTTCAATAAAGAGTATTTGTATTGTATTATTTTAAATTGATTGTGTCTAGTGTACTGTATTAAGCAAATACATAAATGATATTGATTGATTGATCCATGGATTAAAGAGTAGTGGAGCGCCTGGAGCATTCAAAACCGTAAAACCTCGGATTAGAGTTATAGTGAATGAATTGATATGATCGACGTAGGATATTGTTTTTTAAACTATAAATTGCAATGTTTACCCAAAAATTTTTTGTGCACTTCATTTTTTCATTATTTAAACAAATTATTATAAAAAATTAATGTTTGACCATATATTTTCACTTTAAACAGTATTTTATTATTATTTATATGTTAAATCTTACCTGAGTAGACATCTAGGAACATTTTTCGAAGATACCTGTGTATAAAAATAGCAGTAGGAATCTCGAACAGGTAGAAAAACATGGAGGGGAGAGCGGAGCGACAGCTGCTATGTACAATGGAATTTCTAGCCAGTTTAATTATAAATGAAACGTACTCTATTGTGTACATTTAAAAAAATAAGGTAATTTATTACGACTAATGAAAAGAAAAAAAAAATATTAGTACAAAATCTGTTTATTTAAATATATTACATTGTTGTCTACATTAAATATTTTCTTCTACTTCATCTATCTGTATAATAGGTGAAGTATTGGAACAACTATTTCCACTGCACTGTAAACATGCTACACTGCAGTATAAACCACTTTTTCTGCATCCACACGCAGCTCCACATCCCTTTTTGCAATTACAAAATAACATTTGCAATAATATATATTTTTGTCGACAACTTGAATGAGCATAAACAAATTCAGTTTGTAGATGAGGTAACAATCCATCTTGTCGTTCGGTTGAAGCAGCTTGTAAAGAGGTTACTCCTCTACTAATTTTTATCACTTCACCTAAATTTGAATTTGTTTCGGAAGATGAACCCAGGTGCGTACATATTATGCAGCTATTTTCATCAGCCATGCTGCTAGCCGTTGGTTTATCCATTGTTCGAAATCTAATAAAAAACAATTAATAATTAATTAATTGCATTTGATTCATTATTATCTTTTTTTTTTATTGAAACTGATCTTTAATTTTTGATTTATTTATTATTTAATTAATTCAATAATGAACTGTAGTTTTCAATGTAATCACTTAGCAAATTAAGCAATACAAAAGAATTTGTAATACTTAGTTCAATATAAAAACGTCGTCTCCAATACACTTTCCAGTACAAAAATATACACGAATTTTTCACTAAAAAACCAAATTTTCACTGTTATAGAAGCACAATATTCACAGAACACGTGTTACTTGCAACTAACCTAGCCGAGAAATTCCATTGTACATAGCAGCTCTCTGTCGCTCCGCTCTCCCCTCCATGTTTTTCTACCGGTTCGAGATCCCTACTGCTATTTTTATACACAGGTATCTTCGAAAAATGTTCCTAGATGTCTACTCAGGTAAGATTTAACATATAAATAAAAAAAACTACTGTTTAAAGTGAAAATATATGGTCAAACATTAATTTTTTATAATAATTTGTTTAAACAATGAAAAAATAAAGTGCACAAAAAATTTTTGGGTAAACATTGCAATTTATAGTTTAAAAAACAATATCCCTTATCAATCATATTAATTCATTCACTATAACTCTAATCCGAGGTGAAAGCCCCCAGGCGCTCCACTAGAGCCCACCCATATCAGGAGGCGTGTGCTCGTTGCAACTGTTTTAGTAAATAAATAAATATCAGTGGACCATGTCACACCAATTGACCTAGTCCCAAACAAAGCTCTAGGCTTGTAATATGGGTACTAGACAACGATACAAATACTTATATAGAGAAATATATACTTAAATAGATAGAAAACATCCATGACTCAAGAACAAATATTCGCACTCATCACACAAATATCTGCCCTTACCAGGATTTGAACCCAGGACCGCTAGCTTCGTAGGCAGGGTCACTACCAACTAGGCCAGCGCGTCGTCTTACTAGGTTATCAGAACCATAAATAGGTACTCGAAATGCGACCCACCTTTGTACAATCGACCAAAAAACTCCTTTAGCATTTTTCAATTCTATTTGTATGACGTTAAGGTCCAAATAATATAAGGATTTTCTTGGTTCACTGTACATAACATGGTTAAGCACTTTAATAATACTTGTAAAGCGCAATTACCACACATTTCGTATTGTTTACGATTATTGCTTCTAAACTGTATTAATTGGACGGACGGACAACATAACTGTTCTTTATTAGCTCATCACTGTGCGTGCATGTATACTTATCGGTCGTAACTCATGAACTGAGAGTGAAAGTTCCAGTTCGAATCTGTGTTACCTAGAAGGAATAAATATAATTAGCTATAAACTGGGCCAAGTCAAATTTTGAGTTTCAATTTATCCTAAGTTATTTGGTTAAGTACTCGAAACCGACGTGCGTGCATGACTCGATGTATGAATGTTGAAGAAGCGAAAGAACTTTGTCAAGATCGTAGCAAGTGGAAACAGGCGTGATTTAATGTTTTTATGTATTTGCTTTGTGTAAATAATTCGCGGGCCGGGACACGAGCTTTGGGTAGGCCTCCAACAAGATGGAGTAACGACCTTGTAAGGATCGCGGGAAAGCGGTGGATGCGAAAAGCACAAGACCGGTCTGAGTGGAGAGCCTTGGGGGAGGCCTATGTCCAGCTGTGGACGTCTTTCGGCTGACATGATGATGATGATGAAATAATTCGAGTGTTCAAATTTAAGAAGTTATACTTTTAAACAATTTCAAATAGCAAACAATGTTGTAGCAGAGTTTGTTCTTTATTTTTTAAATAAATATCAGGATTACATATGGAACTTGGCACCCATTTAGATCTCAATTGTTTTGTCGGTTCTTAATATTGAAATAGGTTCCCATTTTCACATTTATTGTTTTTGATGGGATATCAAATAACTTACGTGTTGGTTGAAACATTGTATAAGTATCGATGTCTGCTTAAATATCACTAACTAACTTATACACTAAGGAACCGGCACCAACTCTCAATACCATCCTCCAACTTACACATTCACTCCTCAAGTCCTTTTGTCATGGCAATTAAAGTACACAATAAATTACCCAAGTCCTTAACAACAATAACAGCGGATCATTTATTTACTAAACAGTTAAATAAACTACTGAGTGTAAAATGCTACTACACCATCGAAGAATATTTAGTAGATAAGACAGTTTTAAACACATTTATTTAATGAGTTAATTTGTATCAGCTTTAATATTAAAATATTTAAAATATTGTTGTATTGTTGATAAACAAGCCCCTCACTAGTTTGTAAGTTGTGCCCTACCTGGGTCCATAAAGATCACATACCTTAGGGGTCATCCATAAAGTACATCACACGTAAGGGGGGGGGGGGGAGGGGGTCGACAAAGTGTGACATGGTGTGACAAGGGGTGGGAGGGGTCCTAAGTTTCGTGACATCACATTTCAAAATCTAATATATCTAGAGGTATTCATTTGAAATAAGTACTACTACTACAAAAAAGTACCTACCGTAAAACCTGGTAACTATGGTCCAGTAGGTACTTCAACTGTGGTCCAAGTCTAATTTCTTTAATTCCTCATAGATGACTTAAGTATAAGCATTTTAAAACTTTAGTCAACAAGAAATGTCTATAAAACAACACGTTTCCTTAACTAAAGATAATGGGAACTGGTACTTTTGGTCATTGATTTTGGACCATAATTGGAAGATTTTGGACCATAGTTACCAGGTTTTACGGTACTTAATTTAAATGGAAATAAAACTAATTTCGGAACTGCTGTTTTAATTTAATAATTTTTCGATGTGAAATTTGCCAAACATGTGATGTCACACTAGGAAGGGGGGGGGGGGGGGGGTCTCATAAATGTGACCACCTGTGACAAGGACGGGGGGGGCTCAAAAAATCATGAAATTCGTGTGACGTACTTTATGAATGACCCCTTATAAGTAGTTATAAATTATAAGATATCTAACACCTGTATATTATGTATAACTTATGGAAGCATTAAATAATTGAGAATTGAGCAATCTAGCCAGTCGGTCCAGTTTAAAATGCGAGCGAAACTACGCTTGCGGAAGGAGAACCGAGCTTCCTGTGGACTCACCTCCTAAGGCCCAAGGTCCTACCCATAGTACTTATTAACTTTGTCATTCAGACCCAGCTCCCTCGACAGTTGTGTAGTCATAGCGTACCACGGTCCTACCAGTAGGACTTAATAGAAAACCCGCCATTTTCTCTTTTACGTACTTGGGTCTGAATGAGTATAAAACAATAGTACCTACTGCTGGTAGGACTACGGGCCGTAGTGAGGCAAGGCTCTTTTTTGCCCAAAGAGTGAACATCGCAGTGCAGCGGGGTAACGCTGCGAGTGTCCTCGGCACGATGCCGCAAGTGGGTGCATTGGAGGGCTTTATTTTATAAGTTAGCTTCAGTACAAATTTCATATTTTAGTTTTATTCAATTTGTTTTTATAAAATACTAATAAATGATAATTTATGACCTTTAGTGCAGTAAAAAAAACAAAACTGATAGTATAGTTGGTTCCAGTTTAAATGACGAAAATGCACTTAACGCAGGATTTTACAATTTCTTTTGTGGCTAAATATGAAAGGAAAAGATAACAAAGGGACGACCGAAGTGTGGCACGTGCCTTGGAGTAGCTCAACCCTTCTTGATCATTGGGTTTTACCTGAACCGGACACATTTAAGTAGGTGTTTTGTTTTCTAAATACAATTAAGTACAGTGCGGTTAACATTCAGGTAAAAATGTTTTTTAATACTATTCTTAAATTGTACAAAGTGATATTGACACAGTATTTAATTATTATTTTAGAAACCTTTCATTATTAAGTAAAATACCGGCAACATCAAAACTATCAAGATTGTTTGTTCACAGTACACTTTGGCCGTACCGACACTCCTGCGTAATTGTTTTACAACCCTACTTGAAGATAACAATTGAAGAATAGATGTTGGTAATGGTTGGTTTTAAGTGTTTTTCGTCATATTAACTTGAACCAACTATAATAACAGCAAGTTATTCAATGAATGATTCAAATAACATAATAGTAGATGCATCTAACGTCTTGTTAGCGTATGGAATCGAGACGCCTCCGCAAACCAATCACAATGTTGTCAGAAGCGACCAATTTGTTTCTAAGTGCACTTAATTAACCCTACAATGCATGACTTTTCATTTGTGGGAAAATATATGATACATACTTATTGTGGTTGTGTTAGGTAGGTACTTAGTTCTGATAACTAGAAACATCTGTTCTCTTTTCTTAGTTGGGATAAACTATCGCATTTATAATATTAGTTCATACATACATTCACGCCCTGTATTCCAAGATGGGGTAGGCAGAGGTACAGAATTACTAACAACTCTAAAAACATGTTGATAATTCTGTGACCACATTTTTAACAGGCGTATTAGTTTACCAGCGTATTAGTGACAGGCTGCAAGCCCATCGCCTAACAATACAAGCCTTTGTTCCCTTACGTCCGGTTCCTATATTCAATCCGCGGACAGATAGGCTTACTTCGGATTAAAATTTGACACATTTTGTATGGGCAAATGTCAAATTTTAACCCGAGGTAAGCCTTATCTAAGTATCCTCGGTTTGAATATAGGTTTCGGCCGTTAGTCGCCTCTTACATCGATGGAAGACACGGAGTGGCACAATGAGGGTTTCCGCGCATCAGTTTTTTCACTAGATGGCGCCTGTGAAGTGAGGTCTTTTTGAAAGTTGATGTTAAAATATATGCCTAGAAGAAGACCAAACTAGTGACACATTTCAAATATTTAGGTACAAAATTATTTCAATTTATATTTTTACGTACCTATTATCAACTGTCAAAAAGACCTTACTTCCCAGAGGCGCCATCTAGTGAAAAAACTGATGCGCGGAAACCCTCATTAACCCGGCAACCACTTGGGGATAGAATAAAAGTGGGATCATAAACCATAACCCTCCCCGGGGATTTGGGTAAACAAAAAACCCAGCGAGTACTGATTACGGTCACGGATGTGCGCCTACGCAGGACAGACACATGGACAGATTATGGGTCGATAACGAGACTTGGCCTTGCACCGTCATGTACAGTAACAACATGGTAATGTATAGCTGCGGTGTCTGCCCTGGGGCTGTATTGTACTCTGGTAAACCATGTTGCTTATGGCATGTTATCGTATTTTTAACTCGGTTACCATAAGAATAGAATGATAGAAAAGGTTTATTCAACGCTCACAGAAGAAAGACTGTAGACAAACATAAATTGTGACCCTTATAGTAATGTCATATTATTTCCAAATTCATTTGTAAAAACGTGGCAAGCTTATAATGTGTTAATGCCATCTTCATCCGTTTGTAAATAACTTGGATCCAATTAAATATTAAATTCCAAAACAACTTTTTCAACAGGTTATGTAAAATTAGCATTATAAAACCGTTTTCATTGTTATCTTTTTTATCCGAGTACGGACGAAGCAAAAGGGTAATGATTTAAACAGCCCATGTTAGTATACATTAAAAATCCGGACAAGTGCGATTCGGAGTCGCCTACCAAGGGTTCCGCAGATGACACGAAGTCAACCGACGAATCGAAAAAATTGTTTTACAAACACGCAATATTTTTGAGAGACCTATCCATCGACACACTATGGGGTAGACGAGAAAAAAAAATACATCCCAACGTTACGTGTAGGGGAGAAACACTTTTTTTTTTTTCGTAATTTTCTTTTAGCTCCTTGTTGACGTGACTAGTATGTATATTCATGCCAAATTACAGCTGACTTGTACTAATAGTCTCTGAACCCGTGTGGTCACCGGGTTAGAATAGTGCCACTCCATGTCTTCTCGTGGATGTCGTAAGAGGCGACTAAGGGAATAACAAAGGCTTCTAGTACTCTTAGGCGATGGGCTTGCAACCTGTCACTAATACTAAACATCTTAGCCTGATTGTGCAAAACGTGGTTACAGAATTATCAACAAGTTATTTAAGAGTGCTTGGTAATTCTGTAGCTCTGCCTACCCCACTCTGAGAATGAAGGCGTGAGTTTATGTATGTATGTATGTATGTATGTATGAGTCTCTGAGCTAGGCTGCGAACGGACGGACGGACGGACGGACATGGCGAAACTATAAGGGTTCCTAGTTTGACAACGGATCCCTAAAAATCGGCCCCCAGAGACACGGTCCCAAACAAAACTTAGCATAACAAATGAATTAGGGTGACGGCACCAATCATGGACACTTTTAGCTGACAGGCACCAGTAATGGACACTTCAGTCTTAAATCAAATTTCATACGGTCCTAAATTGATTGTTGCAAAACAAATGAATAACCCTTATCTTCTGTAAAATAAGAATCAAGTGTCCATTATTGGTGCCTTGTCCATTACTGGTTCCGTCACTACTTTACTTAGAAATCGTACCCAGGTCCTCGGTAATTCCCGCAAATGAAAACATTGACACGTTCACCAAGTAGGTATTTATGATTCATTTTGTTAATTGACTATTCAGAATGGTATTTATAAATCAGGTTCACTTTAACAACCGGTTATCATAATTACTATACGATTTGTATTCGTTCGATGTCGCACGACATCTATTGAGTGAGGAAGGAAAATGTATATTTTTATGTTTCTATGAGAATTTTTATGTTTCCTTTACCGAAGGCAGCCTAACGGGGCCTGTTTGTGCTAAGTGTGGTCGCAGAATTATCAACAACTTTTTGGAGTTGTAGGTAATTCTGTGGCTCTGCCTTCCCCCCTCTGCAGCTCTGGGCTTACAGGCGTGAAGGTGTGTGAAAGAGTGATATGCACGCACATAAGCAGGTGTTCTTTTTTACTTTTCTCCCTCTATCTCTCTCGTAAGATTTTGGTGTGTTTTCCTGCGGAAACTACGCAGGTTATTTGATATATTTTTTAATTTAATATTTATACATACATACATACATAAACTCACGCTTTCATTCCCAGAGTGGGGTAGGCAGAGCTAAAGAATTACCAACAAGTCTTAAAACTTCTTGATAATTCTGTAACCACATTTTGCACAAGTAGGCTAAGATGTTTCCCAGTGTATTAGTGACAGGTGGCAAGTACAAGCCTAGAGTTTAGTTTACTACTCGGACCGATTTTTTTCTAAAGTGGAACACCGTGGACGCAGGCGATGGTACACAAATGGATTGTTATGCTTTAGCCTTATCTGACGAAAGACATTATTCCTATACCTACATGCTTTATGGATATTTGTTCATATATATTTAGCAACCTATATTTTCTCTTTTATTGACTGATAGGGTTTTAAAACCGTTAGGTATTAGACAAAAACTATTTAAAAAAAGTGCGCCTGCAAAAGAGCGTACCTAGCTTCATGGCACTTTCGTCCTTTTGATGACAAGCCTAGTTTTCCGGAAATAACTCAAAAACGGTATATCCGATCTTATTGAAAATAATTGTATTTGAATCCCTAAGGAAAAACGATAAACGAAATCTACGCAGACGAAGTCGCGAGCAGAAGCTAGTAATAAATAGTCTTTATGTCGGATTAGTATTGACATACATACATACATACATTAAATCACGCCTGTTTCCCAGAGGGGTAGGCAGAGACCACTTCTAGTATTGACAGTTTTGGAAAAATACTGTTCGCGTGATTCGTGTGATTATTTTGTTATAAACAATGGCGTCTAATGTAGGTTTAATTGCCGTCTCGTGGAAAACATTAAAAACTTAAAACAATTAACAGATGTTTACGTGATTGCGATGTCAAGGGCCTGTTTCAATTAGCTGTCAGTTGTTGTCGACACATATCAAAGTATATAAGGGGGGCCATTTGCAACGTTAAAAGATGGCGGACGTGTAATTTGTTTTAGACTTTAATTTTTGGGTAATTAGGTGTTCAAAGTTCTTTTCTGATAGTGATTTGTACTTTTTATGCCTTAGTGTCGCACAGTGATTGAAGACTTGGACTTATTTCGTGTATCTGGCATCTTTCTTCTCGTTTCAAGTGGACTCGCAGTGGTGCAGAGGTTAAAACTATCTTGACCTCTGACCTACAAATCACCGTACAACGTTGCCCGTTGCAAAGATTGGATTGTGTTTTATACTCATATAAACCTTGACACTGGCGAAATCACTTCACGTGGAAGCCATATCCCTGCGGTAGTAGCTGTTCAAGTCGCCGCGGGGGCAAAAAAAAAAAAAAAAAAAAAAGTATATAAGGGGACTTGACTTGACAGAAGCTCGTGGAGCAAACTCTTTGCGCTTCTGTTTAGTCCATTAGAGAAAATTCTCTTTACGTGTGATATCCGTTGACTTATTGCTCTATGGGAACTTGACATTGGCGAAATACACCTTAACAGGAGTGAAAGCCGTTAATTTAAAAAAAGTAAAAAAGAATGCACTTAAAAAATATATTAGTAAAGCTAACCTAACCTAATAGGGTTCCATAATGGATTTTTAAAATAAATCCTGAACACTTGACAGTTTCAGAAATAGAATAGTGCCACTCCATGTCTTCCTGTGGATGTCGTAAGAGGCGACTAAGGGAATATTGGCTTGTAGTACTGTTAGGCAATGGGCTTGCATCCTGTCACTAATACGCTGGTAAATATCTTGGCCTGTGTGTACAAAGTGTGGTTGCTGAATTATCAACAACTTTTTTAAGTTGTAGGTAATTCTGTGGCTCTGCCTACCCCACTCTGGGATTACAGGCGTGAAGGTATGTATGTACGTACGTATGTATATATTATGACTATTACCTATTATATTTTGAACTTCCTATAACTTTGGATGTCGTAAGAGGCGACTAAGGGAATAAAGGCTTGTAGTAGGTACTGTTAGGCGATGGGCTTGCTACCTGTCACTAATACGCTAGTAAACATCTTAGCCTCTTTGTGCAACGTGTGGTTGCTGAATTATCAACAACTTTTTGAAGCTGTAGGTAATTCTGTGGCTCTGCCTACCCCGCTCTGGGATTACAGGCGTGAAGGTATGTATGTACGTATAGATATATTATGACTATAATCTATTATATTTTGAACTCCATATACTCGTATTACAACGACCCGCCCTCGCTTCGCTCGGTTTAGTTTTTTAAAACCGGACGTGAATCAGATTTTAGTATACCCTAGCTTTCTACGTCCATGTCTTGACGAATATGTTATGACTTTCAAATAACTTGATATCGTAAAGAAGATTGACGAAAGAGATATACAGATCGAAAGTGTCGGAAGGGTCGGAAGGGGCCGCCCGGCGCCCCATGCGTACTTTTTCGAATCAAATCGGAGAAATACTGGAAAAGGGCCGAATAAGTACCCGAAACCGACGCGTGCATGACTCGATGTATGAATGTGGAAGAAGCGAAAGAAATTTGTCAAGATCGTAGCAAGTGGAAAGAAGTCTCTGCCTACCCCTCTGGGAAACAGGCGTGATTTAATGTATGTATGTATGGTATCGTAAATGTATCTATTTTATAAATTACTTTTTCCAATATTGTAATGTAATGTGTTTCAATTAAATCTGACGTGTAATTTGACATTATCAATAAAGAAGTATCTGCTTTTACGGGATCATTAGCCCATGTCCTATGAAAACCTAACCTATATGTGTGCTAAGTTTCATCCCGGATCCGTTCTGTAATTGAAGCGTGGTTGATTAACAAACATCCAAACATGCAAAGTCTCTCATGTACACCAGATTAAAACCTTGCGTGAAAAATTATCTAGCTTGCATTGTGTAGTTAGAAAGATCTAAGCGTACATTCAAAGTGTCTTTGTTTTATTTTATACAATGCAAAAATAATACAATTACTGTTGCGTAGACTAGTTTCTAATACATATGTATATTATTCTAGGTAATAAGAATAACAAGGTAAAGTTAAAATACTTACACTCATAAAACACTTCCAAACAAGCGTACAACTAAACTTCTTCACTTTATCACTTAAATGTAAACCTTTCAAGTTATTCGTAATTAATCAAGTTCGTATTAAATGTTTTTTTCTTAATTATGCGTGACACAGGTCCGGCTGTGGCGAGTCGTCATTACTTACTGACGGGATGACTCGACTGGCGAGTCAACTCTCGCTGGTTTGTGCAGGTCTGGCGAGCAAGTTACTAAACCTTTTTTTAGAGTTCCGTGCCCCTATTAATATGCGTAGTCCGTCCTATCTTTAAAAAATAAAAACACTTTAAATTTATTTCTGAACATGTTTGTGTTATAATCAGAGATCGGAATGTAGGTAATTCTGTAGCTCTGCCTAGCCCACTCTGGGATTTCAGGCGTAAAGTTATGTATGTATGTATGTAATCAATCAATGTAATTCAATCTTTGGAGTCATGTCCACATTATTGCGAGTAATGACGCCCATTTGTCTGATTGCTGGTTATAATAAAAAAGAGGGTCCCCATACAATAAACGTTAAGTTTCCAACGTATTTTTATTTCTGTTGTATCGTAAAAACAGTAAAACATGCAAGCGTCAAATTTGGTATGTTATAGTACAATCCCTGAAGAAAAACATCAAATACTAAAAAACGTCAAGTGTGAGTTGGGCTTGCGCTGATTCGATTCGAAGTCGAATTGAAATTGGAATATAATAATACCTACGGCGGCGGTACGGTACCCTCAGTGCGCGAGTTCGACTCGCACTTGACGATATACGCATAGATGTAGATACGAGGGTACATTGAAATGTTCTGAGCCTAAGGCACTGTTTACACTTTGTTAAGTGCAAGTGCAAAGTTCATACATTCGCTGTCAAGGGGCAAGTAGCAAATGTATGAACTTCACACTTCGTCGGTGAAACTGCAAAACCACGTAAGTGACATTTTAAAATGCACCTTTTTAATAAGTCGGTAAGGTTTATATTGCTCTATCATAAATTTGTTAGTTACGTGTTTTTGCAGTATCACCGACGACTTGCACTTAACAAAGTGTAAACAGCGCGTAAGGTTAAATATATGTATAAAAAAAACTGGCAGGTAAAACTGCCATATTTACTTAGTCGCCACTATGCACTATCTTTTGTTTTAATCCTCTCTCAATTATGCATTGTATGCTACATAGGGTCACAGAATTTTCAAGTAATGGATAAAAATGAGCAACGTTCATTCATACAATTTTTGCAATAGCAGTAAACACCAAAATAAATATTTGACTTTATGAATAAAAAATTAGGACAAGCTCCATCGTACGCTACCATAAAAAGATAGGTAGCTGATTTCAAACGTGGCCGGGAGACTGTTCAAGACGAGCCTGGGACTGAGCAGCTACGGATGAAAATGTCAATATAACATTAGATGTGATAATGATAATGAATGACAGGCGATCGAAGATTGAGGAGATAGCGGAAGCAATGGGTATTTCTTACGAGCGGACACAGAATGTCATCACCGATTTTTTTTGTTATTTTCTAAGATGTGTTTCAGTAGAGGTCAAACAAGTACGTGTTACAATTTCGCAAGATTGTTTGGAAATGTTAAGATGGCCATTCACGACCGTTCTAATAAGCCCAATAGAGCAGCGCCGCGCCAATATCAATATTAGCTTCAGGGTTAGCTGGAAGAGATCCCATTTAGGGATAAGTTCGCCTTTGTACATTACTTTAATATTTATATTTTTGTGCAATAAAGAGTTTACATACATACATACATACATACATACATACATACATACATACATACATCAATCCGTGAATGTCAAAACTGTAGCGTTTAAAAGTAGGTACTTCGCGCGGTCCGTTGGATTTCCAAATGGACGGAAAGCCATCGCGACGCGCCAACGCGCAGGGCGAATGGAACTATCATGATCCATTTTAATGATGCTGACCTTTACATTAAAAAATAAAAAGTGTAATGTCTGTAATGAATTGTAATCATGCTTTGAAATTAACATTTATATGTTCTTTTTGTATTATTTTAGGTTTTATATAATTTATAATGTATTTCGTATGCCAAAAGGCGCGTCATGAAATTGCTGCATATTTTACCACATTGTCACCTTATTGTTACCTGTGATGACGAAATAAAGACTATTCTATTCTATTCTATGAATGTTGAAATTCAACATTGGAACACGCCGCGCCTCCGCGAAAAGTCAAATGGCGTCGTCGTGAATGCGTTCTCTAGCTGCCTATTTTCTAATCAGTATGCTCCGTTATCTTACTGTTTTGAGGCATGGCGTGTTGTGCGCCCGTGATGTGGTCAAAACATTACTCCCATCCAGTCGTATACACTCCATCTGTCGCCGAGACAAAAGGCGCGTCCGTGAATGGTAGCTTCACACATACCGCGTACGAAGTCGCGAGCGTCTTCTAGTATGACATAGTTTAATAACCTCTTATCTTCGTGTAGTCAACTTAACGGAAAGTGACTCGCTCGTTATTAATTTGTCATTTACCCTATACTTGTGTACGACAAAAAACCACTCTTAGATTTTTCATAAGAAACACAGCAATAGTCATAAGGGCGCAGAATATTGTATGGACGAGAAAATTTTAGTGACCGTTTCTTTGTTAATTTTTTAGTTATTTTTGAATTCACGTTTAATTACAAGCATCTATCTTGTTATTGCTCTTGTTAAGTCTGCTCCACCTACTGTATGAAATTTATTAATTTGACACCTTATCCCTACTAAGGTTGTCTGGAAGAGATCGCTAATCAGCGATAAGACCGCCTGTTGTTTACCTGTATTATTTTAAATTGTGTTCCATCTCTGTTATGTTTTTGTTTGGTGTACAATAAAGTGTTTTGTATTGTGTATTGTATAAACACGAAAAAATTCGAAGAAAAACTTTCTGTCAAAAATTTCATTTTTGGGACAAGCTTTTGAGTCCAACTTATTTTTTGTGCATTATACATACATACCTTCACGCCTGTAATCCCAGAGTGGGATAGGCGGAGCTACAGAATTACAACTTTAAAAAGTTGTTGATAATTCAGTAACCACAATTTGCACAATTAGGCTAAGATGTTAACCTACCAGCATATTAGTGACAGGTTGCAAGCCCATCGCCTAAGTACTACAAGCCTTTATTCCCTTAGTCGCCTCTAACGACATCCACGGGAAGACATGGAGTGGCACTATTCTAACCCGGCAACCACTCGGGGAAATATAACTAACCGGCATTTTTTGGACCGTTCCCAGGCCCTGATTTTCTTACAGCTCTCGATATTATTTCATTTTCCATTTAATTTCTTAACTACATACTTAATATCTATCATCGAATGTTTTAACAAAGTGACAACTCTTTAACAAGGAACGAAGGAACCTGCGTTGCTGTGAATGTTTCATTTCTAACTCCAATTATTCGAACAAGTCATTCTGAAATACCCTTATTTTAATTTGCTAACTGAAATTACAGATATACCCTCACATTTATACAAAACCCGCAACATGGATGTCCTTTTTTTAAAAAAAAAAACTCGACACGAAAACCATTTCAACGCATTCAAAATGGCATAAGAAGCCAAATATAAATTGAAGACGTATAATCAATACACTACCCAATAATCGAATACTTAATGACATTGGCAAATCCAATCCCAACAAGGGTATAAAGAAAAAAACCCTTACATTTCAAACTCCACTGACAGCTCCTATTTAAACTTTGACAAGTGACATTTGAGACGTCAAACTCAACTGACACCTGTTAATTGTCATTTTAATACAGTGTTGCTACTACAACAAAATTTACCCCTTTCATCGGTACTTTTCCAACGATGAGTGTCGCAGTAAATGCAATAAACAAATGTAAACCAACAAAACAATTAATTACACAGCCAGAGACACAGATATAGGTGCACACGTTACAATCATAAAAACACCCCTACGTTTGCGTCGGGGGGTACATTAATCATTATCATAATCATAATCATATTTATTCATTTTTTTTTATTACATGTCGACTTATTTGTATAATCGTAAACAAAAAATCTTACTTAAAAGAGAAACAATAATCACTTTTTGTTCATGGATGACCTCAAATTGTTTGCATCGGAATGCCAAGATCTTATCGCACTATTGAAAATCACACGAGAGTTCAGTAGTGCGATTAAGATGGAATTCGGTGTAGATAAATCAAATCAAATCAAATCAAATCAAATAATTTATTTCAGAAACATGTCCATATTTGTTAGTTATATACATAGTTGGCTTAAGACTAATGTTAGTACAGAAAATAATAAGTAATAATAAATAAAAAACATGTCAATTCTAATGTAAGCAGTGCATATTATTCCAGTGCTCCTGGCAACGACCCTGGAATCGGTCGGCAATGGTGCAGAGTATGCTGTTTGGGCTGCCCCGAATCCTCCGCACGAGGGATGCAACCCTTTTGCGCATAATGGCCGCAAAGCCATCAGTGTGTGCCTCTGCGAACATCCCTGATGCGCTGCAGAATCGTGGTAGCCCCAACAGCATCCTAAAACCATTATTGTATTGAACTCGTAAGGCACTGATAGCCTTTTGCGTATAGTTAACCCACAGGCTGCAGGTGTAGAACGACTGACAGAAGGCTCTGAAAAGCGTCAATATCACGTTATAAGAGCACCTTGCAAACCTGCGGGCCACCTTATTGCATCTGACCGCCAGCGCCCTACGCTCTCGTTCTATGTCCAGGTCGTCAGACAGAGACTCGGAGACCCAATGACCAAGATATTTAAAGCGAGAGATCTGCCTCAGAGGAGCGCCATTCAGTTTTACCTGCGGAATAGAGTAGGTTTTGCTTCCGGCCTTGAACTGAAGCAGCTCACTCTTGGCGGCATTATACCTTAGACCATGGGACTACGTACGTGCGTACGTACGTGGATAAGTGTGCGGTTATGCATGTTCAACGAGGGAAAGTTGTAAATTCATCTAATTTGCAGCTTTCTGAGACAATGACCCTCAGATCTCTCTCCGAAGTTGAAACCTACAAATATCTTTATGGACTATGGACGGCGATGTCAAGCAGTCAGTGAAGGAGCGCTTCTTTTGGCGCTTGACAAAAGTTCTTAACAGTCTTGTGTCGGGTGGCAATAAGGTGCGTGCCTTCAATGGCTGGGTGATGCCGCTGCTCACATACTCCTTTGGCATACTAAGGTGGACTCAGACTGAGCTGGACGCCCAGGATAGGAAGGTCCGTCTACTGCTCAAATCACATCTCATGTTGCACCCACGCTCATCTGTCATGAGATTGTACATCCCGAGGAAATGTGGAGGTCGAGGCATTTTAAATGCTAAGAATCTCCACAACCGCGAGGTGTGCAATCTCAGGGATTATTTCCTTGGCAATGAGAGTGGGATACATCGTGATGTGTTTGCAGTAGACAGGAGCCTCACGCCTCTCTCCTTGGCAAACGAAAAGTGGCGCAGACCAACAGTGTTGAGCACTGAAGACCGCAAGAACATATGGAAGAGCAAGAAGCTACACGGACGCTTCTACCGGGCCCAACGTAGACTTTTTAGCGTCCGTGAACTGGCTACGGTTTGGTGAACTCTTTGGGGCAACCGAAGGTTTTGTCTGTGCAATTGCTGACGAGGTCATAATGACGAACAATCACCGGAAATATATTCTGAGGGATAGCACGGTCGACATTTGTCGAGCGTGCCGTTACCCCGGCGAATCCCTCAGACATAATTTCCGGTTGTTCGCATTTGGCCAACGGCGAGTAGGTACTTGCACAGACATAACCTCGTAGCCAAGATCATCCATCAGCAGCTTGCTCTTCAATATGGTCTTGTTGAGTCTGAAGTGCCGTACTATAAGTACACACCGGCGCCAGTTCTCGAAAATAGTCGTGCTACGCTTTATTGGGATCGATCTGTTATCACGGACAGGACTATTGTCGCCAATAAGCCTGATATCGTGTTGACAGATCGATCTCAACGCCGGGCAGTGCTCGTCGACGTCACCATCCCGCATGACGAGAACCTCGTGAAGGCCGAGAAGGATAAGCTCAGCAAGTACCTTGACTTGGCTCACGAGGTGACCACCATGTGGGATGTTGACTCGACGATCATTGTCCCGATGGTTGTTTCGGCAAACGGTCTTATAGCGAAGAGTTTCGACCAACACCTCAAGAGACTCTCGCTAGATGGCTGGATCAAGGGCCAGATACAGAAGGCAGTACTCCTCGACACGGCACGCATTGAGGAGGTTCCTCTCTCTGCAGCCCTAACCACCGGTAGCTTGAGCCCTGCCCCGCTGCTGGCGGCACCCGTAGATTAGGTTTTTTATAATGTTTAATTTTTGTATCGGTATTGTTATTTTACCTTTATATTTGAATATGTAAAAAACCTAATTTATAGAAAATTAAATGCATATCTAAATAAAAAAGTTACATAATTTTGTATACTTAATAAAATAATAATGTAATTAGTCATTACGTACTTAATTATAGTCAAGAGCAATAATAACGGGTCACTTTGTATTGAATTACCATAGATAGTGACCGGTATTCATTTCTCCTGAGTGTACATCGAAAACCTCTAAGACTCACAAACAAATAACTGACCGCGACTCCGTCCGCGTAGAAGTCGTTTACAGCTACGGGAACTATCCAATGTCCAGGATAAAAAATACTATGTCCTTTCACAAGGCTTAAGCTATCTCCACACCAAATTTTATCGAAGTCGGTTCAGCGGTTTAGCCGTGACAGCGTAACAAACATACAGACACAGTTACTTTCACTTTGTAATATTAGTATGGATATATATAAATAAATATCAAGTGATCATCTCACACAAATTGGGATAGTTCAAATTATTACAATACTCTAATTCGAAAACCATTTCGAGGAAAAGGGGTTTAAAGCCGTTTTGCATTATTTAGTTTTTGAAATATTTATCTATTTCGCATATTTCGACAAAAGTATATTTGACATTTGTTTGACTTTCGTTTTCGGCTTGAAGCCCTCCTAGGTGTATCTTACGGGATTTACTGTCATTAGGTACAAATGGAAAATCGTCCAATTAGAAAAATGACAATTTGAAATACATCCTTAAGGAGAATTGTCTAACCAGAATAATGTTGAAAATAGAATTATGTCCCATATTAAAATTGACAAATAAGATATAGGTCCAAAAATATATGTCCATTTGTATTTACGTACACTCAGAAAAAAATCCAATTGTAAATATGTATGTCCCATTGAATCATCAATCCCCGCCCTGAATATTTTGGTCTTAATTCATATAAGACTACATTCACTTACATATTTAATTTTGCTCAAAAAATATAATGTTCAAAATTCCATTCGGGCTTAATTAATTTACAACGAAAATAAATTTGGTCGTATATATTTTTCAGCATAATTACATTTTGACTCAATTATCTTTGGACACTATTACTTTTGGCCCAACTTCAGAATGGTTATTTCACGTGGACGATTTTCCATTTGTACGTAATGACAGTAAATCTCTTACGGGTTAGGCTAGGCTACACTATTACATTGACGTCTTATCATTAGATATCATTTCATTGTTGTAATTTATTAGAAAATGCCAATTTTAATTTAAAATAATCATGTCATCCCTAAAATGTCTGCTAGATAAATAAATATATTTAAACAAAACGGTTAGGTTAAATACAAAATTAATGAAATCGGTCTCTTAAAATAACATAGGTACATACATACATACCTTCACGCCTTCATTCCCAGAGTGGGGTAGGCAGAGCTACAAAATTACCAACAACTCCAAAAACTTCTTGATAACTCTGTAACCACAATTTGCACAATTAGGCTAAGATGTTTAACAGCGCCTTAGTGACAGGTTGCAAGCCCATCGCCTAACAGTACTACAAGCCCCTATTCCCTTAGTCGCCTCGTACGACATCCACGGGAAGACATGGAGTGGCACTATTCTACCCCGGCAACCATACGGGGGGTAAAATAACATATTCTTTCGAATTAGAATGTAAAAACCGTGACATTGCATAGCTTCTATCGCGGGCCTTGAGCGCGGGGACCGAATCCAGAAATTCCGTAACGAAAAAACCTCACGCTCCCCACTCCGACGGGCAAGGAGGTGTGGCTTGAAGGCCGTGCATCGTCTAACGTCGTTTCAGTTCGGCAGTCTTCGACACGGCGGCGTTGTGTGCGTTTGTACGACATGCAATAGCTTTACCGCGGCAGTCCCCGAGTGCCACACGTCTTTTTTTTGGTCTATCCCAATTGACCTAGTCCCAAACTAAGCTTTAATTACGCCTATATTGTAGGTATTAGACAACGATATAAATCTACCCTTCTACGGAAAAAGGCACAAGTGCAATTAAGTCATAGAAGCATATTAAACTCTCAACGGTTATAATAAGGTTGGAAGTTCATTACGACTCCTATAGTAGATGTGCCTTTTTTCCGTAGGAGGGCAGAAATACTTACCTATATAGAGAAATATATAATTAAATACATAGAACCCAAGACTCAAAAACAAATACCTAATCGTGCTTAACCGGGACTCGAACCCGGAACTGCTAGCTTCGTGGGCAGGATCACTACCAACTAGGCTATTGCGTCGTCAAAATACCATTATACTTGTATTACAATAATATATTCTGTGGTTTTAACCACAGCGCTGCGGTAAACGCGGCCATATTCGGCACAGGCATCATTAAAACTCATGCGCAGGCCGCGTGACGTCATAACGAGGAATTTCGAATTAGTATTAACGACGTTGAAGTGTTATGTACTCGACTTCTTAAAAATTACTTGAAAAAGTCGTTAATGTCTAAAGCGTATTATAGGATCGAGGACTATCTAATAGACAAAAATGCTCGGCCTAAACCCGAAACTTTTTTTTTTTTTTTCAAATTCTGTAGCTTTATCTTGTCTTGGAGACACAGTTGATGTAGGAAAACATGTCAATCTTATGTGGTCGTCTTGCACCGTCTTATATACTTACACCTAGGTAGGTGTTATTTTTTTTTTCCTTTTCTCCCTCTGTCTCTTTCGCAAGATTTTCGTGTGTGTTCCTGCTGAAACTACGCACGCAGGTTATGTGATATATTTTTTAATTTAATATTTATAGATTTATATAATGCTAGACTAAGTATACCATTGTAACATTAAATATATTTAAAAATGACTGACTGCCGAGTTTCTTGCGGCGTTTCTTCTCAGCAGTGGTCTCCTCTTGTGAAGCGCTGGTAGATTCTTGACGTGTAAAAGTGCCCGTGTGGCCTACTTACTGAATAAATGTATTTATCTTATCTTTATCTTTATTTTTATTGGGTTATATACACTTGTATGTGCATGTACGGTAAGACACAAGTACGTAGATGACACTCGACTCGTTTTTGCAGTGCATCAAATTTTCCTTATATTAATGGATTAACACTTTTATTTGTTTCCAGCTAATAAAACGCCTACCTAAACATAACGGTTTCATTTCTTGAATTGCTATTTAGTAATTTTTAGGCGCCGAGCCGCAGACAACAATTGGTATGAGTAACGTATGTTATAATAACATTATAGAGGATGTTATAATGTTATTATAACACACTAGTATTGTTGTATGTTAACCCTTTGGTGGTTAACTGCAATATATTTGCCGTCATACATTTTTTTTTACAGAAAAGCACCATTTCTTTTTGCATTTTTAAGTATTAAAGACCGAAATTATAAACCTATTAATCCAATAAAAAAAATAGTAGAAAAAGTCACTCCTCATAAATGGTAGATTTTCGACAAGATTAGGGGTACTTTGCAATGTTCCGTTAAATTAACAAAAAAGTCAATAAATAAAAATTTAGTTTCCAAGTTTTTTCTGATGCTATGGGGCTATGCTCGGGGTTTCTCTGCGTGATACCATCAGAAATGATGATATCCGCAGGAGAACTAAGGTTACCGACATAGCCCGAAGAATAGCTAAACTGAAGTGGCAGTGGGCGGGGCACATCGCTCGCAGGACTGATGGCCGATGGGGTCAGAAGGTTCTTGAGTGGCGTCCGCGGACCAGGACACGAGCCGTGGGTAGGCCTCCAACAAGATGGAGTGACGACCTTGTAAGGATCGCGGGAAAGCGGTAGATGCGAAAAGCACAAGACCGGTCTGAGTGGAGAGCCTTGGGGGAGGCCTATGTCCAGCAGTGGACTTCTTTCGACTGACATGACGATGATGATGTTTTTTCGGACAATCATAATGTAACATTCACATTTCAGAGATCATTTTGGTGGTATCAGGTTTTGAGAAAAAAAAACTTTAATTTGGAATGAAGTTCCATAGTTAATTAATGAAATTCAATACAACAACAATGATTACATGTGTCGTCGACGGTCAGCGGCAAATATATTGCCGTCTTGTAACTCGGAAAGTATGAGAAAAAAAATGTGTTTTATCTTTCTCGAAAATCACAATAAAAATCATCTGTAATGTGCGTACTGTTCCGGTTGGTTGTTGTGTTCCGGTTTGGGGATAAGACAGCCGGTGAAATGACTAGCATAGAGGCATTTCATCTCAGTCCTCAGGGTTGGCAGTGCATTTGCATTCTTGTGAATGCGAATGTCTATGGGTCACAGTTTCCACTTACCATCTGGTGGTCTGTGTGCTCGTTGCCTTCCTATGCCATAAAAAAAGGTAACGAAGTTTTTGATTTATTCTTATAAAAAAATGTAGGTACGTTGAAGGGTTAAACGTTATTTCAAAAGAAAATAAAACATGTCTCTATATCGAGCGCGTCGGTGGCCTAGGGCTTAGGGGGTCGACTCGTGATCGTAAGGTACCGAGTTCGAACCAATGAGTTTTTCTAACTTAAGTACATGACTCGATGCTCTTACGGTGAAGGAAAAACATCTTGAGGACACCTGCACATTCGGACAGCTGAGTGTGTAAGGGTAATTGGCTACTTGACAGTTGTAACAATTGAAAGTGTTGAATAATGGTAGTTTACACTAAAAAAATAACTGCACATATTTTTATTTGCAATAAAAAATATGATAAGTACTTTATTTTTGGAAAATAACATCGTCGTTTTTTACCTGTGGCTCCAATGAACCCAAACGCTAGCGTAGGCCATGACTGATTTACGTGTGACGTCACTGCAGCCTAAATACAAAGTTGTCAAACATCTTCGTAGTACGTAAACGACTCGAAAGCTTACCATATTTGTATTCGTGAGAAGTTGCACTAGGTAAATGGAGGCGGGATAATTAAAGGCAGATAGTGCAAATCTGCCAAAAGTGGACAGATGTTAACTTCGAATCTCGACGTGCCAACTGCAACCACTTCTTTCGATGTTGAGGATTTTTAGGATCGTGTATAAATAATTTTTCAGGAGTTTTGATCGTCGTACTTCTACACATTGGTACGGCACACGTCTTATAATTAGACATTTTCACAAAATATATTTTTAAAACTATCCTTTCGCTTAAGTTGGCTTTATAATAATTCGGTTAGTTGTTTTATGTGTAGTGACGTCACCAACGACAAAAGTCACGTGACCTACCGTTTACGCGCGTATTTCAAATTAATTTAGTTATAAACGTGTTTTTTCTAATAATTAACATTTTTTCTAGAAACAAAATAATGTGAGATGTATAAAATAAGCAAACGCACATTTTAAAATACTTTTCTGAAAACTGTCAAGTAGCCAATTGCACAAAAGATCCTAAAGGGTCGAAGTGTATACGAAAGGGCCCATCTGTAAGATAACATAAGATAAGATAAGATAGGTCTATATCTGCAGATTGTATTAGTCATAATGGCACAATTATCGCAACTCATATTTTTTGATAAAAACTTTATCCTAGCCTACGCATTATATATTTTTCTCAAATGCAATGAAATGTTGGCGTTATCTTAGTTATTTTTGGCTTCAAAGTGTCACGTTGCGGGCGGAACAACTCGAGAGAGCTGTAAAGTAATTTCATACAAAATTGAAGGCCTAGGCCGGGAAGTAATTTTTTTTAATTTTCATGTAAACTTGGCGGCTCTGTTTATGAACAGGATAAATATCCGCGTTAATGCCTATTACACAAATGTTTTTTGAGTGATGTTTTTTTCATTTCATTGCATATGTTTGAGAAAAGCACTATACATACCTACCTCGCCGTGAAAAGGGATTGCCAGCCTCGTAACTAACGGTTCTAACGTTATAAAAATAATATTCTCAATGTTTGGGTTTCCCGTGTGGTTGCCGGGTTAGAATAGTGCCACTCCATGTCTTCCCGTGGATGTCGTAAGAGGCGACTAAGGGAATAAAGGCTTGTAGTACTGTTAGGCGATGGGCTTGCTACCTGTCACTAATACGCTGGTAAATATCTTAGCCTAAATTGTGCAAAGTGTGGTTACAGAATTATCACCAAGTTTTTAAAGTTGTAGGTAATTCTGTAGCTCTGCCTACCCCACTCTGGGATTATAGGCGTGAAAGTATGTGTGTATGTATGTATGGGTTAGCAAATTCATTTCGACCAATAAAAATGGGAATCACAAAATATCTATCGATGCTAAAACACATATAATGCTTTACGCGATTTGTAATTTAAGGTTTCGATAATGTTCTAGCTCCTCAATCTTTTTTGGGTCTCAGTCTCCGTCTCTCTGTCTGTATGTCACAGATAAATGCTATCAACTTTATTTTAATTTGGCATAATGGTACAACTTCCTTGCCTTAGTAAAAATAGTTTAAAAAAAAAAAAAAAATTGAAAAGGGGTCTAAAATGGCGGGTTACAAAATGAAAATGTTTCGATTATATAGCAAATGCAGTGTGATATGAATGACACCAATCTGCACATTTCATAACTATTTCTTTACAATTTTACGTGATGTACTTTTTTGATTTATAGCCAAAAATGTACAAAAAATGACCGTTCGCCGCCGAAGGGAATTCTTCGTTTGTAACTTGGCTGCAAACCACGAAAAAAAATCCTAGTTCGTAGCTAGTTACAAAACTTAGTAACGTACGCGGCCGAAGGGATCTGTCCCTCTGTTTATGTACTATACAGGGATATTGGTAAGTCGACCCATTCCCCTCTCGGGGTTATGTGGGTGATCATTTGCAATCATTTTGGTCCCATAACACCCTGCATAAAAGTTAGTACATTTTTCAGTTTTTGTGTCATTTATGTTGGATAAACTGATAAAACAACATGTTTTTTTGTTTAATTCTTGGTCTCGCATTGTTAAACTTGCACAGTTAAAACTACTTTTAATATTGCATAAGAACAGCAATTTTAACTTGTACAAAAGCAAGAAATTAAGAAAATTTGATTAAAAGTGCTAATATTTTTTTGATGTAATTTTTTTAAGATGCGTTCCTGTTTTTTTTAGCAAAAACTTAAATTTAAATTATCTCAGAAATGGTTCACTTTTGCATAGGGTATTATTGGACCAAAATGATTACAAATGACCTCTCCCATAATCCCTAGCCTAGAGGAAAACTTTCCGATAGATATACATAATATCTTTCTATAATAAAAAATATAAATGCACCTTTTAAAGTTTGGCTTTTATATGACAACCTTTGACGAAGGCTGTATGTATGTATAGGTCTACCAGAATCTCATGAAAAAAAGGGAAACTAAAATTTGTAGCTAGCAACTCTGGGGAAATAGGATTAAAAGGTCGTGATATTTGAATTCTCCCCAATTAAATACATACATACATACATACCTTCACGCCTATAATCCCAGAGTGGGGTAGGCAGAACTACAGAATTACCAACAATTGTAAAAACAAAAAAAGAGTTGATAATTCTGTAACCACATTTTGCACAATAAGGCTAAGATTTTTACCAGCGCTGCAGCGTATTAGTGACAGGTTGCAAGCCCATCGCCTAACAGTACTACAAGCCTTTATTCCCTTAGTCGGTTTTTACGACATCCACGGGAAGACATGGAGTGGCACTATTCTAATCCGGCAACCATACCATTTATATTAATTAAATAAAAGTATGAAATAATAACTTTCATCTGCGGCTTTATCTATTATACGTGGAAGTTTTTTATTGCTATTTTCTCGGGAACTATTCTGTATAATATATAAAACATGTAAACTATCCCTCTTTGTTATTATTCTTGCATGATTAAATACAAATTGTACATAAGTTGTTTTTATTAATTTTGCAGGTTTTTTCGTAAAGTTTATTACACGTAGGTCAACTTTTATTAAGCTATGTTGTCTAGACTAGAGTAGAGTAGAGTTGTAGGTAATTCTTTAGCTCTGCCTATCTTACCCTGGGATTACAGGCGTGAAGGTATATATCTTTTATAGGGTGTGTATTCAGTTGAAATACAAGTGTCCCTCTTCAAATTAGGAAAATATTAAGAATGAGAGCGACGTACTGGACGTACGTGTATGCTCGGTGCAGTTTTAATAAAAATAAAACAATCACATGTCATGCCATAACATTATTATAATATTATATAAGAAGAGATGGATGGATGGATGGATGATGGTTCGGTCATTTGGAAAGGATGGATGAAAGATTGACGAAACAGATAAACAGAGCGGAAGTGAGTGGAAGGGTCAGAAGGGGTCACCCTAGACGTACTTTGTCGAATCAAATCGGAGAAATACTGGAAATAAGCCAAATCTTAAGTATCCAAAACCGACGGGCATGTATGACTCGATGGATGAATGTGGAAGGAACAAAGAGATCTGTCAGGATCGTAGCAGGTAGAAAAAAGGAAATCCCTTCATATTTCATAATTTTATTTGCTATAATGGTGACTGGCTATAATATTCATTTCCATAATATCACATAACATAGCTTCATTTGACATGAAGACATTTTAACTGAAATCGTAAACTTTTCAGGTAATTTTTAAATGCCATCGTATAGAGCCCAATCAATAGGTAAGGTTAGGTTTGTTTTATTACAATTCTGAATAGTTCACGATTTCAGAAAAAATGCCTTTATAGCAAATGAATATTATGGCATATGATCGTTATGGCATGTAAATTATGTCCTTTGAAATTCGGGCAAATGAAATTACTGCATATAAAATTAGGTCAAACGATAGAGAACCGGGAAAAAGTGGTCCTGGCCTAACCCTCTGGGAAACCGGCGTGATCTAATGTATGATGTATAAGAAGAGAGTAGTAGCTAGGTGTCGCTCGAATATAGCTAAATACTCCTCCTGAATTTCTGGCTCTTCTTCAGATGAAGAGGATGATGAGGGTGACAGGTTTACTATAAATCTTTCTTCCATTACATCGATAATTTTATCCTGGTGCATGAAATCACTTTCAATTTTTTCTACGTGTTGACAGCATCTGTGCCATTCATTTTCACCAATTTCTAAGAATGCTTGTTCCGTCAATGCTTTTATGTCACTTGCAGGTCTATTTACATTTTTATCTGCAACTTTTTGCTTCATGATACCCCAAATCAGCTCGATTGGATTTAAAGTACAGTGATAAGGAGGAAGCCTCAAAACTTCATGACCACGCGACTTTAATATTTCATCTATTTCATAGATGGGATCTGATCTATTTTGTTTTACTGCTTCGAGTAATTCACATTTACGCCAGCGATCATCGTAATTGATATTATTTGTACTGAGCCATTCTTTGATATCAGAGACTCGGTTGGCCTGAGTAGGTGGTTTATTCAACCTCACAGAATGGTAACTTGCATTATCCATAACTATGAGGGAAGGTTTTGTCAGATTTGGTATGAGCATCTGTGATCCATTTGGTAAAGTTATCTTTATTCATGTCGTGGTGGTAGTCAGCAGATAAACTTTTTGTTTTGTACACCAAACCGCAGTTTGGTACAAAATCGTGCTGCCCACCAGCGTGTACAATAATCCATCGTGATCCAGGTGAAATTTCCTTTGATGGACCTCGTATAGTTTGGCTTTGCCAACACTTTTGGACGGAGCACGAAGAGTGAATATATGTTTCATCTAAATATATAACATCTAATTTTTTATTCTCCTCAGCGTCACGGTTTTGCTTCATACGCTCTAAGTATTTGTGTCTTTGAATTTTTATATCATGGCGTTCCATCAAAAGTGTCCTTTTCGACTGGCATTTTACATATTCGAAACCAATTTTTGTAAGTATGACCCTGAAAAAATATTTAAAAGTAACTAAATACAATTTATCTATAAAAACTTAATTTAAAAGACTTCCGTGATTAACTGAATGACAAAACAACGCACAGCACAGCCCGCTGGAAATGCAGGGATGCACTAAGCAGGATCGTCTCCTAACCCCATATCTCATTACATTATTTAAATAACTTAATGCTGTTTCTCTAACCTTAAAGACTCTCTCCCTCCTTTAAAATCAATGTCCTCTTGCAAAACTTTTAATAATTTTGCGACTGTTGGAATTTCTTTTCGAACAGTGTAAAATTCTTTTATTTTATTCCTAATCACTTCTAAATCGAAATTGTCCAAATTATTTCTTTTACATCCTCCTTTCCTATTTTTCCCTGGTGTTGAAAATACACCATCATGCGTCGTGCCTTCTTCCACTATTCGTCTTACCGTGGAACGAGATACTCCTGTAATTATATGATACAATATTAATATAAATAAGTAACATCGTCTATATGTAACTGAAGTATCAATATTATTTGGCTACGCTACCGGTCAATTGAAAAACACGATTAAATATTGCAGATTGTGTTTCACTAACACCTCCTTCCTCACATATTTTATTGTAAACATGGTAAACAATATTTCTGGCTTGCGATCGTAATGGTTTTTTAGACATTTCTCGAATATAAGCACTTTATTTCGGTAAAAATAAACAAACCATTCATTCCGCGAAATTTGAAATGACAAGTGACAAGACTGGCAAGGCAACATTGCCATATCAAAATCCTTTTCTTTTTACTTTTAAATTTTTCATGAGATTCTGGTAGACCTATATGTACCACCACTACCACCCAAACGGCTGGACGGAATTCGAAAATGAAGGTATCCTTACATTTGTCTCTGCGACTCAAGTGGCATAGGACAAGTGACGTCAAAAAATACAAAATGGAAAATTTACATACATAACTTTACGCCTGTCTCCCAATGGGGTAGGCAGAGACTATGGAACGCCAGGTGCACCGATCTAAACATACAACTTTCGCTTCCTCTACATTCATCAATCTCTTCATGCACGTACGTCGGTTTCGGGTGCTTTTTAATGGCATTTTTTTGGTGCCATAATGTGTGACTCGAATAATAACAAATTTAAAAATGACGGATACGTTGAACGCTATACGGTGCCTATGTGTGAACAAAGCATCATTTTTTGTTGTATCCGTTAAAACGGGTACCGTTAATACGGAGACTCTGTGTGAACGGGCTGTTAGCTAGACAGTTGAAATTTTCACAGATGATTTATGTCTGTTGCCGCTATAACAACAAATACTAAAAACTGAATAAAATAAATATTTAAGGGCTCCCATACAACAAACGTGATTTTTTATAGATAATGGTACGGGACCCTTAGTGTGCGAGTCTGACTCGCACTTGGCCGGTTTTTTTGAGTTTTTTTTTTTTATTATAATAACGGCGTCGGAACCCTACTCTAAGCATACTCCGACATGCTCTTGCCCGGTATTTGTATGTATGTATGTATGTAAACTCTTTATTGTACAAACAGAAAATAACAGATCAAAAATAAAACAGAAACAAGAAAGGTATGTACAAAGGCAAAGGTATGTATGTGATTATTTGTAATTATGATTGGTAATAAACTTGGTAAGCATAATAAACCAGCTAAGTGCGAACACGTTATCACAATTAAATCTTTATAGCCAATTGCTAAGTTATAACCCTTTGCAGTATTATTTCTCATCTAAAAATCCGGTAAAACACATGCTGCTTAAACTATTAAACAAAGGCAAAACGGCTCATAAATCCACACAGGACACCAAAATGAAATATCTTTTCTTCATTCTCGCTGCCACTGCGGTGCAGTGTGTGACCGTGTCTGGAGATCCGGCGTTCGCGGCCAACCCAAAAAAAATGTTAGAATCGTTGAAACAAAACATATCCGAGTGCATGCAGGAAGTCAAGGCTAACATGACCGACGTGTTATTATTCTTTAGCAATTATCCGCAGCATACGAACGAAGGTAAATGTTTCGTAGCATGCATTCTAAAAAAATATGGCGTCATCAATGATAACCGGGTGGACGAGGAGAGCGTAATGCAAATCAACAAAGAGATGTATAACAATAATGAGACGGTTCAAGAAGGCTTGAAAGTTGCCCTTCAGGAGTGTGCAGGGGTCGATGAAGAGTTTCAGCTATGTGAATACGTGTCTAAGTGGAACGACTGTGTCCACCTGAACATGCGACACGTACCTGATTTCCGAAGGCACCAGGATCCGGCTGAAATGGCTCGTGCTGCCAAATTGAACTCAGATCAAGATTTTGATAGAATATTTAAATTTATTGTTAATATTTAGTCTATATCTATAAAAACGTTACAAACTTCAAACATAAAATGAAACAATATTTACTAAATATCCAATTAGCCAACACTTAGCAGACGTCCTGTATTCATTGCATTATTATTATTATTTTCTTTGTAATTCAAATTATGTATTTAATATTTAAAAATAATGTAAATACACACACTCACACACACGCAATAATTAATAAGTGTCATGTTCAGAAAAACAACAATATCTAATTTAGTTTAAGCATTAAGTACTCTTAATAAATAGTAGTGAGATGGATTGGGAGCGCTCTCGTCTCTCTTCAATCCGGTGGCCCTGAAATCCAGCGTCAACGCTAGTAAGCCTGACACCATGCTGAGTGGCAACCTTTTCGGTGTTAATTTTAGATTAAGTACTCTTTTGTTTGTATTACTCTACTTTTTTAAATGTATTTGTTTTTGTTAATTTCATTTTAGCACCGAATAAACGATTTCTATTCTATTCTATTCTATTCTATATCAGCGATCCGTAACCCACGGCCCGGGCTTACGCCATGCGGCCAGTCTCATGTCAGCCGAAAGACGTCCACTGCTGGACATAGGCCTCCCCCAAGGCTCTCCACTCAGACCGGTCTTGTGCTTTTCGCGTCCACCGCGTTCCCGCGATCCTTACAAGGTCGTCACTCCATCTTGTTGGCTTACCTACAGCTCGTCTCCCGGTCCGCGGACGCCACTCAAGAACCTTCTGACCCCATCGGCCATGAGTCCTGCGTGCGATGTGCCCCGCCCACTGCCACTTCAGTTTAGCTATTCTTCGGGCTATGTCGGTAACCTTAGTTCTCCTGCGGATATCATCATTTCTGATTCTATCACGCAGAGAAACCCCGAGCATAGCCCCCTCCATAGCCCTCTGAGTGACCTTGAGCTTTCTTATGATGCCCATTGTTAGCGCCCACGTCTCGGATCCGTAGGTCATCACTGGCAACACACACTGGTCAAAGACTTTTGACTTCAAACACTGCGGTCATTTGGATGAAAAGGTGCTGCGAAGCTTCCCAGTACTCCTCCTTCTTCTTCTTTGCGGCCAGTGCTTGGTTCGAAAGGTAAGGTAGTGTTAGTAAGGTAACGTACAAAAATATTTATCGAAATAATGCTCTTCATAAATAGAACGAAGTTCTTATCACACCGGAATAAGGTGCATTGGGACATATTTTTGAGACGTTTCGGTCTCCCATCTTTTTACACTTTTGTGTACCTAGTTATGGGCTAAAATCCCGTGTGGTTGCCGGGTTAGAATAGTGCCACTCCATGTCTTCCCGTGGATGTCGTAAGAATCGACTAAGGGAATAAAGGCTTGTAGTACTGGTTAGGCGATGGGCTTGCAACCTGTCACTAATACACTGGGAAACACTCGAATTTTAATTTTTAATTTTTTACAGGTTTTTCTGTAATCTATAGTGTTAATAAAAAGAGGATTGTCTTAACAATATTTAATAGGGTGGTCACAAGGGAACACACTACAGCGAGGTGCAAGGGTCTGGTTCAGACTGGCTGGTGCTCTCCTGGTTGGCCTCTGCGTGTGACGTCACCCGATGACGTCGCTAACACGCTCCCGGCCCCTCACATCCCTCCGCAGCATGCAACATTGTAATGCCATTGCTGACATACTGCTAACACGGCCATACTGACGGCAGCTTTGCCCTCAAAGCTTGACCTAAAAACAAAACACAAAAACAGTAGACAAGAGGGGTTACAATCCCTTGCCAAAACTACTTTCAGCCATCTGAATTAATCAAATATTTGTTCAGCCGGCCACTTTCTCATATTTTCAAAAGTGACCGTCACTCTATGAGTGCTGCCGTTGGGTCTTGTCCCCAACACTTCAAATCTATCATTCCGTAGTACCTTAATCACCTTATATGGAATACTACGGAATCTGCCTCGGAGCTTTTTATAGCCCGGATTCCCTTTGCTAATTCGAATTAGTACCATATCGCCAATCTGGTATGGGGGTTTCACAAACCTCTTGGCATTCAATCTCTTCATCTGCCGCTTTTGATCTGCATTCAAAAGCTCCCGTGCCTTTGCACGTATGACCCTCAGGTCCTGCCTCTCACCAGCCGATGTGAGATTATTCGCTAAAAGCGCTTCACACAGCGTTGTTGGCGTATAGCCCAACAACAACTCATTCGGAGTTCTGCCAGTGGTTCTGTTCACTGAATTATTTAACACCTGCTGTGTGACTACCAGGGCCTCACACCAGTTTTCCTCTGGTTCATCCCTGACTATACAGTTCATCGTATTTAAGATTGTTCTGTTTAGGCGCTCCACTTGGCCGTTTGCTCTGGGCAACAAAACAGAATTTATTACCAACTGTATAGAGTGCTCATTGCAGAAAGCACGCATGGCTCTTGACGTAAACGCTGTTCCCCGATCACATACAAGCCTCCTAGGTACTCCAAATAAATATGCCATGCCTTTCAGTACCTTAATAACCCCTTTAGTGCTTGTATCTGCCACCGCTTCTAAAAAGCAGTACTTTGTAAAACCATCCTGGACAGCGATTACGTACTGGTAACCTTCCTTGCTCTTCACAAATGGTCCCAGGTGGTCAGCATGTACCGTTTCAAATGGGGTGTTGCCTTTAGGTATGGGGTGAAGCAGCCCTGGCTTGCGACCAGTATCACTTTTACCTAGCAGACATTTAAAGCAATTGTTCACATATTTTGAAACAACCTTCCTCATCTTAGGGAACCAATATTTTCTTTGTATAGCAGCCAGTGTTCTCTCAACACCTTGGTGTCCGCTCTCGTCATGCATAATTTTTAACACACCCAACCTGGCGTTACGCGGTACCACCCATCTTAACCCCTCCGGGGTTTTCCTGTAAAGATGGCCTTCCAATAGTTCATAATCATTGAAATATTGTTCTCTGTCACCCTCGTTATTGCCATCTTTCAGCGTACTCATTATATTAGCTACGCTCTCATCAGCCTGCTGACATTCTAATAGATTTTCCGCCGTCTTGAACTCGTAATTGAGAAAGACTGGATTACGACTGAGGTAATCGACGTGAGCAACTCTTTTTCCCGGCCGATATTCGATTTCAAAGTTGAAATCCTGCATATAAATCCACCAACGGGCGACACGAGGATTTATGTCTTTCTTCGTCATAGTTGCTCTAACAGCGTTGCAATCAGTCACAACTTTAAAATGTATGCCAATCAAGTAGACCCGAAAGTGCTTAAGAGCTTGCATCACAGCCAGAGTTTCTGGGTCAAATGAGTGATATTTTGATTCATCTGGTGAAGTACGCCTGCTGTAGTAGGCGACCGGGTGTAACGCTTTATCTTCATCTTTTTGCATCAAAATCGCGCCCAGGCCTATGCTTGACGCGTCTGTGTGAAGTTCCGTTTCAGCTTCAGGATTATAAATTTTCAGAACCGGCCTTTGAGTAAGTATATCTTTGATATGCCGAAAAGCACTTTCGCAATCGGAGTTCCAGTCAAAGTCAACATTTTTCTTGAGCAATTCGTACATCGGGCTAACTTTAGAAGCAAAATTGGCTACAAACCTTCTAAAATACCCAGCTAAACCCAGAAACTGCCTCAGTTGTTTTACAGTCTTCGGTGGCAAAGCCTTTGCCACACAGTCTATTTTATGATGACTAGGCCTCACTGTTCCTGCAGAAATTTCCCTTCCAAGATATTCAATAGTCCTTTGAAAGAACCGACACTTGGCAATGTTCAATGTTAATCCAGTTTTACGCAGCCGGGATAATACCTCCTCTAGCCTTTGTAAAGCTTGCTCTTCATTCTCTGCCTGGATAAGAATGTCATCTATGTAGACTAAAATCCCATCTAGGTCTTTCAAGACATTATTTAGCGTTCGCTGGAATACAGATGGTGCATTCGCTAATCCAACTGGAGTTCTTAAGAATTCGTATTGACCATCAGGTGTAACGAATGAGGTCTTTTTAATCGATTCTTCCGCTACAGGGATTTGATAAAACCCAGACTTTAAGTCCAACGTCGTGAAGTAAACCCCTTTACTCAGAGTATCGATGTGATCTTCTATCCGTGGTAGAGGATAACGGTCCTTTACAGTAATGCGATTCAATTCACGGTAGTCCACGCACAGTCGACTTTCACCTCCTTTCTTTTTCACGAGTAACATTGGGCTGGTATACGGGGAATCACTTGGTCGTATAATTTCAGCTTCTATTAGTTCGTTGATCATCTTCTTCACAACTTCTCTTTCAGTTTGAGCCAACCTTCGAGGTCTAGCATAAATCGGTTCGTCGGTCGTCAGTTTAATGGTTAATTCGGAAACTTGAGAACAACCAATATCGTTAAGAGATGACGACACACAGTCTGAATATTGCGCCATCAATTCTTTAAATTGTATTTGTCCCTGATCAGACAAAGCTCCAGTTTGGATAGGATTCAACTCCAAGGCTGTCGCAACGATGTGATTCTTTTGATGGTTTTCTTCGTAGTTAATGCGAACACCTTCCTTGTTAGCTAATACTTGTATTCCAGGAAACTCAAGTATGTCTCGTCCCACTAATAAGTCCACAGGTAGGTCGTCATCGTTCATAATCAATGGAGCTATATCGATTCCCACTCCATCGCTGCTTAATCTACACGCCGTCTGACCAACGGCGGCTGCAATGCTCCCTTTGAGCCCACACTCATAAGTGCTGTGCTCGGGTTTGAGTGCAATCCAATTTTTTGTGATATTCTTTGGCGTATAAGTGTTACCGAACTGCCGGTATCAATAATAGCTCTCACTGGATAATCATTTATGTAGCACGTAGTAGTCATGCGTACCAATTTATCAGCGCACAAGTTTGTTGGGTTTAGTTTTTGGAAACAATTTTCAACCGTAAGGCCATACCGATGACAATGCTTACATTGTAACCTCTTGCTTATAGCCGCAAAAGTATTTGAGGGCTTGCGTTGTACTTCTTGGGCTACATCCACTTTAGTTTGTTTACTTTTACACTCGTAGCGTCGATGGCCCGGCTTCCCGCACTTATAACAAGGTCCCTTGTTATCGACTCTTTTGCTGAAATCGCTATTCTTAAAGCGTGGTCGCTTACATTGTAGCTGTTTATAATCAGACCCACTTTGTAACAAATTATTCTGAGAACTGAGAGAACGTCGTGACATTTGCGTCACCATAGCTTGCATAGTTTCACAGCTTTCAAGAACTACACCAATACTTCTGTCTGTTATACCACCCAGCATAATGTCCATTTGCTGCCTTTCGGTTAAATCTAGTCCTAGTCGCTTAATCATAGCAGTCATCCGGCCAGCATACAAAACTAAAGACTTTACCCGATTACTTTTAAAATTCACAATTTTTTCCATCGTGGTGAAAATATTTGCTTCCCTTGGATAAGCAACAAACAAGTCTTTCTTAAATCGTTTCGAAGTTCTTTTCTTAGGGCTCCACAGATCAAACCAAGCTTTCCCCTCACCTTGTAAAGCCTGAGTAGCCTTGAACAAGCAGTGGCGCTTGCTCCAGTCACATGCAGCTCCAATGTCCTCAACTTGCCGCAGCCATTCCTTTACATATCTCCCATCCTTGCTCGGGTCAAAACTAGGAACTGACCCCAGTTCCGGAGTTGGCGAACGATAACGTTTTCGCGATCTAGGCGGCGTCGTGTTACTGGACGACGCGGAGCTCGACCGGTCCGAAATACGAACACTGCAATCACTGTGAGCACTACGATTCCGAGAGCTTCGCGGCATTGTCTTTGTTTTATTTAAATTAGGTCCTTATCTCACTTTACACTTCGAAGAGTTTTTGGGAAATATCCCACCGCTGTGTTAATAAAAAGAGGATTGTCTTAACAATATTTAATAGGGTGGTCACAAGGGAACACACTACAGCGAGGTGCAAGGGTCTGGTTCAGACTGGCTGGTGCTCTCCTGGTTGGCCTCTGCGTGTGACGTCACCCGATGACGTCGCTAACACGCTCCCGGCCCCTCACATCCCTCCGCAGCATGCAACATTGTAATGCCATTGCTGACATACCGCTAACAATAGCAATGAACCGTTGTCTTCTTACATTTATTTTACAATAATAACAAAAATATATTTGAGATTCTTATAACGAGCCCTTTCATTTGATATGTGACACAGGTGTTTCCAAAATTTTCTTTTTAAATTTCCTAATTGGTCTCCCGAAAAAACTCAATCGGTCCATAAGTTTCGGAGCAAATTGGCTGTGACAGACGGACAGACAGAAGCACGAGTAATCCTATAAGGGTTCCCATATTTCATCTTTTTTTAAACAACCATAAAAACTATCAACGTATTTCCAGCTTTCGAACAAAATATTATAATCAATCACAAACTAGTTTCATGGATTCGGAAAAAAATACATTACAAAGAGACTAGTTATGTATTAATCACATTCATTTATTTTTGTACCACTTGTACTCTTTGTCATTAATTGTGTGCGTAATCAGTCTCGTTCCGATACCTATACCAACCTGCGTGGTAACGTTTAACTAGCTATTCAGCCATTTTGGCCAATAAAGGAATTATGTTATGACGCAAATAGAACGGAATATTTATGACAAAAACAAAGAAAATGTGTTTCAAGTGTACACAATTTGCTGATAGGTAATTGTTTTCTTAAGTTAACCTTGTACATAGGTGCTTTGTTTTATATCTCCATTTCGTGTTTTTTTCAATAAAGTGCACATAGTTAATAAAATTCACAACCGTAACTTTGCCATGACGTCACGTAAATTAGATTTGTTCCTGATTCGTCACATTCCTAATTGGCCATATTCCTGATTCGACACTTTCCTTCCTGGTCATATTCCTGATTCGTCACATTTCTAACTCGTCATTGTATAGTCAACTTAAATCGCAAACACGTGCTTACAGGATTAATAAGTATTAGGACAGCTTGTACTAAGTAGTGTATGTCATGATGTAAATAATAAAGTGACAATGGCATTAACTACAAGATAGACAAGTAACACTCATCTATTAATTATCTAACAAGGTTCTTATAATTTACCATAGAGGACTGTACCTATAATTAGTTTGTGCAGTCAAATGTACACGGTATGACGAGTTAGGAACATGACAAATCAGGAATATGACCAGTTAGGAAAAGTGTCTAATTAGGAATGTGACCAATTAAGAATATGACGAATTAGAAACAAATCGTAAATTAGTTATGGATTTTCTTTCATGACATGGAGGAGACGAACGAGCACACAACCCACCTGATGTTGCAAGCTCAAGACTACGATCTTAAGTCTGCATTCTGCATCCTGAACCCAAATGCATTGCTAACCCTAAGGACCATACGTCGTTATCGCGGGAGCAAAAACAAATCTATTAAAGAACACATATAACAGAATGTATGTTTGGTATAAACGGAAAATTCTGCCTAAACACTCTAAGCCTCTAAGAAGTTCGTCATATCTAGCACGAAATTTTCGCTGGAAACGGCCAATCAAACTTGTCTTACTCTGAGTAAACGCTTCTATAAGTCAACGTGTCAAAATTAATTAAAAAAATATTATGTCAAATCCAGTATTTTTAAGTACAAAAATAGTTTTAACTTTTTAAATATATGTTTTCCATTTGTACTCATATTTAATTTAGATATATTTATGTATTTTTTTGTACATATCAAATCAAACAACAATGACAAATGTCTAAAGTAGCTGGAAAAGTGACTGTAGAGGTTGACGTTAGGATTGCGTAGCTAATCTCTTTAAATATGTACTACTGATCAAGTCAAGTACGGAGGTAAGTTATTTGAAAGAAAATTTATACATTTTGAACTCGTAGGTATAAACGTGTCTCGATAGGAGTGTCACTTCTGTTATTGCCAATTTGTCATAACATAATCTTTCACTACTGTCAAATCGTTTTTGCTCCCGCGATAACGATATATGCTAAGGACTAAGGTGGAATGCGTATATGCCAGTAGTTTCACCGGTTGTCGTATCTCCACATAGGGATACAACACTACGGACACTGCTGCTTGGTGTTTATGATTGATTGATGGTTTTTTAGGGTTCCGTACCCAAAGGGTAAAAACGGGACCCTATTACTAAGACTCCGCTGTCCGTCTGTCCGTCTGGCTATCCGTCTGTCTGTCACCAGGCTGTAGCTCATGAACGTTTGTTGTATGGGAGCCCCACTTAAATATTTACTTTATTCTGATTTAAGTTATTGTTGTTATAGCGGCAATCGACATACATCATCTGCGAAAATTTCAATTGTCTAGCTGTCACAGTTCATGAGATACAGCCTGGTGACAGACAGACGGACAGACGGACATCGGAGTCTTAGGCTACATGTCAAAAATATTACGAGAGAAAGTGGTAGAAAAAGGAGAAATAAAAACACAATACGACCACATGAAAGTATCGATACGTTTTCCTGTATCAACGGTGTCCCCAAGACAAGATATTTTTTTTTACATTTGCTCAAATTATTATTCAAATTCAAATTTCTTTATTTGCATAAAATATGGTACAATAGCTGGTAAAATAAGAAACAATTCCAGTACAAAGACATATTTTGTCACAAACTAGCATGCAAAAATACTTAATCTTAAAACTATGTAGGGTAAAGTCACCAGTGGTCAGCCAGAGACCTGTAGTCAGCCCCTGCCTATACTGTGTATGAGTGGGAAGAGTATGAAATATATATTTCTCACTCTTCGCACTCATTATGAGGTCGACTACTGGTCTCTGGCTGACCACTGGTGACTTTACCCTAGTGTTTATTATAAAAAATACATTATGTTGAGTTCATGTTGAAGAGGGCATTTGTCGAATAAAACATCTGTTCGTTAAGCCATCGATAAAGCTTACTTTTACACAAGTTTAACGGCAGAGGCTTAAAGTCGTCCGGAATTGCGTTAAAAATTCTTATGCACATGTAATAACTGTTTTCCATGAAGAGAGCACTTTTAGGTACAATATCTGGGTATTACAGTCAACAGCATAAATAAGTGATCATTTATGTACCTTGTCACTTTAACGTTATGTTTGAAATGCTATACAAAATTGTGAAACGATTGAAAGCGACAAGATACATAAAAGATCACTTATTTATGCTGTTGACTGTACAGTACAAGTCTGTTCGGATTTCTCGTGCTTCTTGGGTATACGTCAATAGCTTTTTTGAAAAGCTGAGGTTGCTTTTTTACAAATATGGCCGCCTCTAAAATATGTAAACATGGTAGCGTTAAGATTACATGTTTTTTAAATATGGGTTTACATGATTCTTGAGAAGCAACGTCCGTAAACATTTCTTTTGTGCTATAAATGCCCTGTCTATGTCAGAAGAATTACCCCATAAAAGTAGGCCATATCTTAATATCGACGCAATATATCCGTGATACGCCATTAGAATTGTATCTAGGTTGGAGATAATACGAAGTCGTCTTAACACATACACAAAGGTCAGGTTTAGGCCAAGCATTTTTGTCTGTTAGATAGTCCTCGACCCTACAGTACGCTTTAGCCATGATTATACCTACCGAAAGCTATGCCGATGTATGGGGATAACAGTTTTCCAATGGCAAACTTAAGTTTGTCGCGAGGTCTTTGTTTGTAGTAACGGCTTCGGAACCCTACACTGGGCATGGTCCGACATGCTCTTGCCCGGTTTTATTTGATTAAGTATATCGATCGGGTAACTACATCATGTACTCTAGCGTATCCCTATCGATAGGCTTACCCTAATGATGTGGAAACTGCTTCGAACTAGTTAATTATAGCCATTGAGGTTACCAGTTTCGTAAGGTTTTCGGATTTAAGCACTTAGCACTACGTTAGTGTTACCCAATCCATTCTCCCTCTCCGTTGTCTCTGTTTCGCAGATTCGTGTGATTGATTGGTTTTAAGTCTGTTTGTGTGGATAGCCAATCAATTGCTAAATAGTGCAAAAATACTTCGTATGGACTGCACGGAGAGATTAAAATAGCTTGAAGCCGTTCAATGAACACTTGATAGGGAAAGCCTAACGAGGGTTTTACGGAATTGGTAAGAGCTTAGTCGAATTCATTGGGATTGATCGTATTTTTATAATTACTGTAATTCGAAAACCATTACGAGGTTTTAAAGCTAGCTAGCTAGCGAGGTGTTCGCATTGTTGTGTTCCGGTTTGGGGATAAGACAGCCGGTGAAATGACTAGCATAGAGGCATTCCATCTTAGTCCTCAGGGTTGGCAACGCATTCGCAGTCTTGTGAATGCGAATGTCTATGGGTCACAGTTTCCACTTACCATCAGGTGGCCTGTGTGCTCGTTTGCCAACCCATGCCATAAAAAAAGAAAAAAAAAATCTGCGTTATTCAGTTTCAGATATATCGACAAAAGTATATTTAACGTTTGTTTGACTTTCGTTTTCGGCTTCATGCCGAAAACCCTCTTAGGTTTAACTTACGGGGTAGGCGAAAACCGCATGAAAAAGTATGTTTTAATACACTATTATAATCACTTTTCATCATTAGATATAATTTAATTGTTGTAATTTCTTAAAAAAGTTTAAAATAATCATGTCATCCATAAAAAGGGTTAGGCTCGTAAGGTCTAGATTGCAAAACGACTATATAGGCAAAACGGCTTAGTTTCATAAGATATTGGTTGCGAAGTTCTTATTCTGTAAATATTCTTATTAGTAGAATGCCTTGGTTAAAGATTGGACTTACTTCTATAACGTTTTGTTTGTATAACGCCCAAATAACAAAATGTCCCAGTTGCAAAACGCCATTGTATGCAGAACGTACTGATATTAGGTCCTTACCTATGAAATTGGCGTTTTATATGGAGAATTTTATGAAAACGGTGGTTTTAAAAATAGTTCGCTTCATAAAACTCTGCGTAATTGAAACACTTGAACTTGCAGCACTTAAAAAGAGTTAAGTTCACACTTTAATTTTAAACATTAAGTAAGAAATTGAACCATATTATTTGTATCTAAAACCTTTGTTGCATAGTGTATTAATGAAATTTAAAAATATTTTGGAAGTTACAATTGAAATAAATAAATTCCGTACGAAATAAAACACGTAAAAAAAACGCCAATTTCATAGGTAAGGACCCAATAGTAAAACGGTTAGGTAGGCATATCGTCAAAAATGTATTGCGTCTAAGTGGCAATACGACTAGACGGCTGAATGACAAGGATAAAACCTGTAGTTTAATAGTAGTTTATGAAATTGTTGCATAAAGAGGGGTATTAAAACACGAGTGTGTGTTTAAGAACCGAGCCGCTAGGCGAGGTTTTGTAATAGTTTCACACGAGTGTTTTAATACCTGGCAGTTTCATACACTACTTTATCTACTCTCATACATTGCGATTCAACCTACTAAATAAAAGATCAAAGTTAATAAAGTAACTACAGCAAAACGTATTCAATGAATGGCGCTAAAACCTAGCACATCACCGCGCATGCGTTAAAGCGGGCGCTGTCACAGACAAGTAAAAATTGGAATGAAAACTTTTTGTAATTCTGTAAAAATGACGCGAACCGCATGTGCGTTCCATTATAAAAAAATAAAAAATATGGAACCTCGTTGGTGACATTGACTTTTTGGATTAACTTGTATGGTAATGGTAAAAAAATTACTTTATAACATTATTTTGTTAGAGAAATAATGTTATAAAGTGATTTTTTTATTTTTTTTCGGTATTGTGTTTATAAAGTATGCCAATATAAATTCGTTTTTAATTTTATAATTCGAACTTTACGATATGAGAGTAGATTATTGATAAAAAAGGTGCCACATAAAATCAAGTTTCAAGTATAGAATACATCTTTACTGTACAAAATCGGTCCAGTGGTTTAGCTGTGAACGCGTAACAGACATACTTACTTTCACATTTATAATTTTAATATATGGATTAGTAAAATTACTAAATAAGAAAATTAGAGAGAATTAAATACTCGTTCCTACATAAAAATCATCTAATATAACCTACTTAGGCGTTATGCAATCTGGACGTTTTGCTACCTAGACGATTTAAAACCAAGACCTCAAACTATCCAGACACTTTGCTTATTGAGTCATGATACAACTAAGGCCATGTACAATTTGGATCTACTACTACTTTGTCAATTTACAACCATGACGTTATGCCTAATTAGGCATTACGTACATCCTAGACATTTTGCTTACTAAGGCATTGTACAAAAAAAGCGTTTTGCTTACATAGTCGTTTTGCAATCTAGTCCTTACGAGCCTAACCCCATAAAATGCCTGCTAAATAATTACATACATACATACATAAACTCACGCCTTCATTCCCAGAGTGGGGTAGGCAGAGCTACAGAATTACCAACAACTCTAAAAACTTGTTGATAATTCTGTAACCACATTTTGCAAAATCAGGCTAAGATGTTTACCAGCGTATTCGTAAATATTATATATTTACTATTATATTTTTATAATAGTATTCGTATTCTAAATAATTAAAGATATTTAAACAAAACTGTGGTTTAAAACCAAGACTAATGAAATTGGAATCTTAAAATAACTTATTCTTCCAAATTAGAATGTAAAAACCGGGAGTTATTTTTTTTGGACCATCTCAATTGTATTGTATAGCTTTTCATTGTTGTCGAAGATATGCTTATCACATTGATAGGGTTTGTAAAAACCAGTCAATTACATACCCTAACGAAAACCCTTTAAAGGGTTACCGGTTCCGGTCCCTGGTCTCGAGTCGACCGCCTAAGCCACTGGGCTAAATACGCTAAGAAGCATCTTCTCTTTGAACACGTGTAATACATATAGAATATTCTAAAGACATCTTTGAAACATGACGTAAACATTTAATTGCACAGCGAAAATAATTAATCAAATAAGGATACGGTTACTTAATTACCGACGAATTTGTAGAACAGCTGAATATATACATTGAATAAACAGACTAAACTTATAAAAGTGGACGGGTCCGCCTGTGTCAGTAGTCACCATGACGACTCTTCGACTGCTAACGGTGTTGTCTTTGGTAAGTAAATCTCAGGCGCCGGAGTTTCCATAGGTAAGACGAAATAGAGCTGTGGAGGTACATATACATACTATTTTTTTTATAAATTCCAAAATGCTTTTTAATTTAAACTTAGGTACTTTGGTTTATTTGTAATATAATAGAATATTTATTTTGTTAAATAAAATTGTAATCTTTCATTACTTAGCTTAGCTTTACAGCTCCTTCAAAATAATTTTGGAATTAAATAAATGAATGAGTATGAGTATGAATAAGAGTTGACTTTTAATGCTTACGTCGACTCCACAGCTCTCTTTCTTCTTACCGTGCTATGAAAACTCCCAACCCTGGTCATTCAGTTTGCAAGCAAGCTTTTAAAAACCCGACTGGTGCCAACCAACTTTAAATCGTTATAAATCCTAAATGATCATTCAAAATGAAAAATGATGAAACAAACCTAAAGATGATTTTTAAATTCCTATTCAATGATACCCCACTTGTTATATTTAGTTGACTTATTTTTTTTCCATTTTTACAATATGGCGTCTGGCTGCCGCTCTATTGAATTTTATTTACTGTCATATCTTTAATGGCACTCACAAGATTAAAACAAATCGATTGCCATAAGAATCATCAAAATCGGTCCCGCGTTTAGTTTTTAGAGCGCAACAAAGTAACAAACACATTACCCTCCTCCTTCGGCATTCGGGTAATAAGACGAAAAAGAGGGGTTTTATTATTTCCCTTTATTCATACATACATACACACCTTCACGCCTTCATTCCCAGAGAGGGGTAGGCAGAGCTACAGAATGACCAACCACTCCAAAAACTTGTTGATAACTCTGTAACCACAATTTGCACAATTAGGCTAAGATGTTTACCAGCGTATTAGTGACAGGTGGCAAGCCCATCGCCTAACAGTACTACAAGCCTTTATTCCCTTAGTCGCCTCTTACGACTTCCACGGGAAGACATGGAGTGGCACAATTCTAAGCCGGCAACCACACGTCCTTTACGAAATTAAAAATTTATCGAATTTCATTTCATCGAATGCTATTTTCTGCTGGAACCATGACGTTTTCAGGACCGTGAAATACGTCAACATTGCCCGAATTTTATACTTACATAAAATCTTTTTTTTGTTTTTTCCTATAACAGCTAGTATTTTAGTAATCTTTGCCGAAGCAATATGGTCATGTGATATGCTTCATTTTGAAAAATAAGACTAAGTCTTCATTTAAACCCTGATTTTATCGATTTTAATGGCTGGCAAAGTTATCTGGACTTTCAGCCAACATTGCCCTTGATGATTTTCTACGCAAATATAGCCCCTACGCAGTTGAAATGAGCAACCAGGTCACGAATTCGGGAAATTATACCGTTTATTTTGATCGTTGAGTAGATGTCATCTTGACTTTCGCTTAAAAACGAGGCACATAGGCATAGACACACACATAGGCACATAGGCATGTTTAAATGAATTTATTTGAATTTATTTATATTTTAATTTCGAGTTTTAGGACATTAGTAAAATAAATACACGGTAGTTTTAAAGTTTAACTTTTATAACATTTTTTTCAAAGTGTAAGGAAAACGTACAGACAGTTTTTCATGATATCTACAACATATTCGAAAATCGTAAAAATCGGACGAGGTTTAAGGGTAGAAATACGTTTTCGCATTTTGTATGGAAATGTTTAACTTCACAATCCTCTTAGGTATATCCTAAGCTGTATTTTATTACATACTAGCGGCCCGCCAGCGGCTTCGCCCCGCTGCAAATTCCTGACTTTCCCGGTAGATTTTTCAATTTTTCTCGCCGTAAAAACCATCCTTGAACTTGAACGAACATTTAAAAAAAAGAATTGGCCAAATTGGTCCAGGCGTTTGTTGAGTTATGCGCTTACTAACACATTTTGCGATTCATTTTTATATTATAGATGGGTTGGGTTTTTCTTTAATAATTGTTTTCACCTACACCTTCGCCATGATGAATAGTAGGCATTGAAATAGGTCCCTTAAAATTACCTATTCTTTCGAATGTAAAAACCGTGAGTATTTTATTTTGGTCTATCCCAGTTACGTAAACTTGTGACTACCTACCAAAAAAAAACTCATACGGCGAGAAATGCCTTTCGATGTACAGTCGCCATCAGATATATGGTAGCGGTCAAGGTACTCAAATATTTCGGAGCAGCATTAAATTTCAATATATTAATTACGCTAGATAAGGTCTATAATATCGGCCCATATATTTCGTCATAAATTTAGGAGCAGTGACTTTTCAATAAATTCGTAACATACAATTAGGTAAAGATATCGGAACTTACAGAAGTCATAAATATCGAAGCAGCCAGGATGATCATAAAGATCGGAACATTTATTGAAAATATACCTTAAGTCTGTGTCACATAGTATTTATTTATATTTTTGTGCAATAAAGAGTTTACATACATACATTACAAGCTCTTTTTAGGGTTCCGTACGAAAATGGTAAGAAGAGAACCCTTATGGTGAGACTGCGGTGTCTGTCTGTCTGTCACAGTAGTTTTCCCCATGATCTATAAAAGCTATTAACTTGAAATTTGGCATAGTTGTATAACATGCTTGTCCGCATCAGTTTCTATTTAAAAAAAAACTAAATATTTAAAGAGGAGAGAATGGTTGGTTGAAAAATGAAAGTGAATAGATTATAGCAAACGAGGTGTTATATAAAAACTATATTTTTTAAATTTTTCCTTGACATGCTTTTTGATTTAGGTATATCCAAAAATATACAAAAAATTACCCGTTCCCCCCTTAATTCCGAAGTTTATGAGCCAAAAAATGAGTTACTTACAATATAATCTTAAAAAATTGGGGGACCGTTTAAGAAATATTGGACTCGAAAATTGTAATTTTCACTAAAGTTGTGCAAGGAACGCTTGCTAGTTTTTTGTTTGTAGTAATATTTACGGAACCCTACACCGAGCATGGTCCGACGTGCTCTTACACCGTATATTTTATATATTTTTTTCTTTCCAAGAAATATTTTTTTGGACATAAACTGAAATTTTCTCTTGTTTCCAGGTCGCCATAGCCGCTTCCAGCCCGACTTTTATCGGGTTAGGCGCCGTAAGTACTCCTTTATAAAGTAGTTTATAGTTTCACAACCAGTAAAAAACACAGTACAAGGTTTTAAAAAAACCTGAATATGCTCGCATATTTTTTTTACATTAAGCTGGAGCCCCACCGTGGCGCATGCACGAACGCACCCGCTATAGTTACACGTCATCCTGTAGGCACACGATACGTCACGTGACCGTGACCTCCGGACCACTGCGCGTCATCCATGCGCCACTGTAGGCAATAGGCATGTATTTACCTGCGTGGCTTGTCCATGCGCCACAGTGGATTTAAAACGGCCACGCACGCAGGCGTGTGAATGGGTGACGCATGTATCAGTGACGTCATTTCGTGCTTAGCGTCTTCGTGTGACACTGCAATGTAAAAGTAACCTACATTTGGATCTACAGCAATTTTTACCCACGTCTTTAGCTCGACCGTGCGACGCAGTGGTGGGGCTTTAGCCAAGTTTAATTTTTATAAGAGGAATCGCTTAAGGTGTGTTCCCACTAAAGAGCTCTCTCGGATCGGATTTCTTACGCTAATTATTGACGGTGTAAATCCTGCACTTGCGATGGGTCACATCGCGACAGTACATCGTAACATCACGACATGCGTTACTGACGGTAATATCAGAGGGTTTCTGGAGAAGAGAAATGCTCAATAAACGCTCTTACTCCCAACGCATGACGCATGTGTTCCAAAACAGAGCAAGACATTTTTTGCTGTCACGCTAATATAATATTTGAAGGGTCCACGGAAAGACCATGTCTAGTACATTAGTAACTTTTTGAGATATCGCGATTTGAAAGTTAGGAACCATGTCATTTTGTACGTAATTTTCGTGTAGAGGTTTTATTAAGAGTGAAAAAATACAAGTTATATGAAGATTTATATCTGAATCTGAGTGGTAGGTAATTTCGTCCTCTACATTTTGAGATTCAAAACTCATTTTCAAAAAAAAGTGACCAGACATGTTCTTTCCGTGGACCCTTCATTTGTGCTTTTATTAATTAGTTAATATAGGTAATTATTTCTTATAACTGACATTATTAATACTGCAATGTGATAGTTAGGTATCTTAGGTTATTTTTAAAATTTGTGCTCGCTTGTAAGAGTCGTTTTTCAAACACAATGTATACATATTGTTCCTGAAATAAACTTTAATTGAATTGAATTGAATTGCGCCACCTGACGCTACGCGCATCGCGTCGCGTGACGCATCGCGCATCATAAACTAAGTAGTATTTGTTTTGACCATTCATTTGCAAATTTCGACGGTTTTTTTTTAAAGAATATCTAAGTATTTTTTTTAAGTACACATGTAATTCAGGCTTTTCTCATTCCAGGGCGGCGGCGGAGGCCTCTTCGGCAGTATTAACTCCCTGTTTTCAGGATTCCTTCGTAAGTTATGTCTGATCGGCCTTAAATATCGGTAGTAGGACCTTGTGCAGGGTCCGTCTGGATCGGTGTCTATGGTCACGTGGCCTGTGTGCTGGGTTTTCTTCTTCAAGCCATTAAAAAGTAGAGGCATATAGCCCTCCTAAGCGAATACGCAGTATGTCAGATAAAACTCCTGTAGCAATATCAACCTTATTACTAAGAGAAGAGAACTAAAACTGCTTTGGTTATTGATTTTGGGATACTGATTATTTGCTTCAGAGGGCAGTGGTCCCGATTCTACGTGCACATCTTAAATAGCCTAAAACGAAATGTTCTAATTTTAAGACATAGTTTAGACGGCAGATTTAACCAGTGCTATTCCAGAATGTCAAGCTGACAATGTATAAGACCGCCTAAAATAAGAAGCGTCAGATTCAAATTAGCGCTGTCATGGCGCTGTCATTTGATTATGACAGCTGCTCATAGAATAGTGTTTTAGCGACACCTAAATAAAATTAGGAAGTTTAGAGGCCACTGTCGAATCGGGTCCAGTATAGTGCTATGTCGCTTTAATAGTGATGTTTGAACTGCTGCTCTTTAGACCAACACATTTTGAATTGATACTGTGGTGCTAACCACTCCACAACCATATGGATACACAGCATAATAATTCCAAACGCATTTTTTTGATTGAAGACTCAACCTTTTGTTTTATCGCTTGTAAATCAAAAGTAACCTAAGCTACGTATGAAAATTAAATTATGCATTTTATCTAAAATAGCTCAAGCGTAACATAGCTTTCGGAAAGTTGAAAATTCGGACAAATTGATTATAGTATAGTAGATAAGGTTTTTTTTTTTTTTTTTTTTTATATCATAGGAAGGCAAACGAGCACACAGGCCACCTGATGGTAAGTGGAAACTGAACTAAACTAAACTGAAACCATAGCTTCACACCATTGTACTGAACTGAAATCCAGTGGAAATTTTCCCGGGAAAACGAAAATTTTCTCGTTTTTTTTTCGTGAAAATGCCGTTTTCACCGTTTTTTTTACATAATGAGCTTCAGTATGTCATAATATGTTGTCCTAAATCAGTTTATGTGCAAAAACATGGGAAAAAAAACGAGGAAATTTTCGTTTTCCCGGGAAAATTTCCACTGGATTCCAGTTCAGTACAATGGTCTGAAGCTATGGTTTCAGTTTTCGGTGAGTCGTCCCTTTCACCCTGTATACATGATTTGAAGCAGCTTCTTAAACTAGAGCTCGTCTAGCCTCCTGGAACCCCCGATCCTCGCTTGAGGACATAACAATAAATATAAAAGGCACCCTATAGTTGTTTGACAAGGTTGCAATTACAATGTTACCGTGAGCACCCCCCCGGGGGTCCATTCATTCCCAGGAGGCTAGAGATGCAAAAAGTTTTGATTTAATCGCATGACATATTGACGACAACGGTCAACGGCGATAAAACGACAAGGTAGTAAAGTTTGCAGTTACTTGTAAGACCGACTGTACTGTTTTAAAAATTAACAAAAAAATAATAATAAATGTTTTCATAATTTCAGACCATCCGTACGTCAACAAACAAGTTGTTAACAAACTCTGCCATTCCAGTAAGTAGAAACATATTCAAATATTATTTTTATTCTTTAAACGGGCTATTTTGAGGCCCCGTTTACACGTTGGTAATACGGAGTGACTCTAATGGTTCAGCTACACAATCGGCTACCACCGCCGCACACTCTAATCGCCGATCCTCGTCTATGATCGCTAATGACCCGTGAGTGGTCGGTTTTTGGCGCACGCATCAATGAGAATTTCCCGGTAATTAAGTTGATGAGCGAACACGATCGCCGATCTTGGTTATTGTACCTACTTACTTCGTTCAATTACGATTAATCAAATACCACCATAGTGGGTTTTTTTAGAATATGCGTTCTGACAGCAGGTCACTATTAAAAAACCAAATTTAAGTGAAAGAATAAATGGGGTCGTCGTCGGGGGGTTTTTCTTGTCGCCATCGTATTTTTTTTATAACATAGTATGTACAAGTGTCTTTGGTATGATGGTATGATTAAACAAACCAATACGTGGCTCTGTGAAACCAATCAAAACATTTTTCTAGAGCTTTGACGTATCAGTGCTCTGTTTCTATTGGCTGGCGAACTGTCACGTGGTTTCTTTGTTTAAATTTAGGCTTAAGAAATAAAAACGCATAACGCTGAGTTGGAACTAGTAATGGGCGGCTTGTAAGTTGCAAAAGTGAAGCTTTCACTTAAATTTCTGCAATATTCTGAAAGTTTCACAAGTGAAACTTTTACCTAAAATTTCATGCAATATTCAGAAAGTTACTAGAGTGAAATCATTTAATTTCTGAAAATTACTAAAGTTTTGTAATGTAACGTAAGTAACGGAAACTTTTCATGAAATTTAAATGAATTTTACATGTGTCAGAATCATTTCCATATTTTCCATCTAATTATGTAACTTTCAGAAGCTGTAATTTTCGCAGTTAAGGAAAGTTTTGTAATGTTTCAGATATCTGTGCTAGTATTTTGTTCCGTCTGTGTGTCACTTTTTTTTTTTAATAAATGGTCAAGTGTGAGTTTGGCTCGCACTGATTCGATTTGAAATAGAATTCAAATAGAATCATAACAATACCTACTGTGCGAAGTTATAAGATTTGTTTTTGATCGGATTTTTCAATATACTTATCCGATGTAATTTTTATTCTTTTTTTCGCAGGCCCTCCATCTGATTTCAACGATGTAATTAATTTTGGAGTAAAAGGTTAGTAAACAAAATGTACCTAATTATGTTGACGACTCTTTAGCTTAATTGGTAGTCACCCTGCTTACGAAGCTAGTGCTCGCAGGCTCATTCCGGAAAGGGCATCTATTTGTGTGATGCACGAGTACTTATTTTTCCTGTCCTGGATGTTTTGTACGTACCTATTTATGTTTGTATCTCTCTATAATTAAATAAATACAAATAAATATCAGGGGACAATGTCACTCCAATTGACCTAGACCCAAATTAAGCTCTAGGCTTGTACTATGGGTACTAGACAACGATATAAATACTGATATAGAGAAACACATACTACATACAAAATATCGATGACTCGGGAACAAATATTCGAGCTCATCACACTAATATTATGCCCTTACCGGGATTCGAACCCAGGACCGCTAGCTTCGTAGGCAGGGTCACTACCAACTAGACCATTGCGTCGTCATTTATATATCTCTATAAGTCTCTATCTATATAAGTTTACGTTATCTAGTAGGTACCCATAGTGCAAGCCTAGAGCTTAGTTTGGGATAGTGCTAATCAGGGTAATTAGTGTAAAATATAGTTTCAGAAAAAACTCGACTTTTTTTTTAGCAAATACTCCCGTAACTTCATAGATAAATAAGCTCCTAATCATTTGTTTTACTGTTTGTCATTCATAAATACACGATAGCTAAAGTATACTTAAAATATGTTCTATGCTTATACCTGATAACTGACATTTGAATTTGTCATGGGCGTTTATAAGGGGTTTGCTTGAATCTATCTATCTATATCTAATTGAAACATGTTTGTTTGTGTTTTCAGCCAGTTTGGGAACGAAAGGCGTCCTAGACGGATGGGTGCCAGGACGTGAGTGTTTTTTTTTCTTACATACATACATACATTAAATCACGCCTGTTTCCCAGAGGGGTAGGCAGAGACCACTTCTTTCCACTTGCTACGATCTTGACAAATTTCTTTCGCTTCTTCCACATCGAGTCATGCATGCACGTCGGTTTCGGGTACTAAGATTCGTCCCTTTTCCAGTATTTCTCCGATTTGATTCGAAAAAGTACGCCTGGGGCGCCGGGCGGCCCCTTCCGACCCTCCCACTTTCGCTCTGTATATCTCTTTCGTCAATCTTCTTTCATCCATCCTTTCCAAATGACCGAACCATCGCAGCATGCCCTTTTCAATCTGAGTCACTACATCTTACCATTTGTCTATCATTTTTTTCTTCATAATATATAATAAAGTCGCTTCCCGTCGTCTGTCTGTCTGTATGTACGTTTCTTTCAAACTACGCGACAGATTTTAATGCGGCATCAATAGACAGTGATTCAAGAGAGAGAAACATACGGGTGTTACAGTAAGACTTAAACTGAAGCGAAGCGAGGGCGGGTCAGAAACAGAATAATTATCTATGTAATGAAGCTTGTCAAGGTACGAGTATCGAGGTTAGAGCGCGACTCGCGAGAGTTTAACAGACACACTTTAAGAAACAATCATATTTAAGAAGTACATCAGCCAAAACAGTTTCCACTAATAATCTAAATTAGTTACATTTCTCTGTGTGTTTTGTGTTTTTAAGGCTTGCTCTTTGCTAGTCCAGTTAGTAAAGCGTGCCGCGCACTTTAAATATCTAAAATCTACGCCGCAAGAAAGTTAACAGTCACTCATATTTCTACACATTGCTCATTACAATTGGGATTTCATTAATTTTGTATTTGAACAAATAGTTTCGTTTTAATATCTTTATTAACTAAGCAGACATTTTATGGATGACATGATTATTTTAAATTTGGGTTGGCATTTTCTAATAAATTACAACAATTAAATGATACAGAATGATAAAAAGTGATTGTAATAGTGAAATAAGACATACTATTTCAAGCGGTTTTACCTAACCCGTAAGATACACCTAGCCAAAAATGAAAGTCAAACAAAGGTCAAATACCTATACTTTTCTTGAAAATTTCCGAAATAATAAATATTTCAAAAACGTAATAATTCAGAACGGCTTTAAAACCCTATTCCTCGAAATGGTCTTAAAATTAGAGTTATTTAAGAAATATCAACCATCCCAATTGTAGCGAGTTTTTTTTCACACAACGTAACTTTTTTCGACTTCGTTGTTTGTATGTATGGTTAACTGCGCTTTACTAAGTTCCAACTTTTTGGTCCTTACCCAATTACTAATTTCTACTAGATTTTTTTTAGTAAGCTTAAAAACTAACTTTTGCCTTTGTTTTCAGTTGGAGATATCTTCCAGAAATGTAAGTGAAATATCTATTTTTAAAGTCACTTTAACATTTAAACTATTGCACTAATCTCTCAAAGTTAAAGTGACAAGGTACAAAAGAGCTCAGCTACTTATAAACCCAACTGTCCTATCAAAATTGGCCGTGTTATACATTTCCCGACGTAACACGACTAATAACACGTGGAAAATGTATAACCCGGCAAATGTACGTAGTATGTCAAACTGCTTATCATGCAAATTCCTCGATAGTACCAAAAACTAAACTCTCTTCTGTTTTACAGCTGCAGGATGCATTCTTCAGGGAGCAGTCTGCTATGGAGGATCCTCAGGTAACCCCAACTCAAGTTTGAAAGACATTCAGCGCCTGTTATCGAATAGAGATTGACAAGCTGTCAGACGGTCGCGTGGAGCACCACGTCAAATCCATAATGCTCTAAGATCCGAGTAGGGAATGCAATTTAATCGGTTATTAACCGTTTTTTGTATGAAAATAACCGGTTAAAACCGGTTAAACCCGGTTATTTGCATTCCCTAGATCCGAGAGAGAGAGAGGAGAAGACCTTCGTCCAGCTATTCAATCGATAAAAAAAAAGTATTTAATATCAAATTTAAGTAAAAAAAAACAGTCCAGTAGGTAAATGTATAAAACAAAAAAAAAAAATTTTTTTTATTGCTATTGCTTCTTTTTAGCGAAAATCGTTTAAATTAGCGTTAAGAGGCCACATATGCTGCTATGCCTAAACAAGAATGAAAAGGGATGGCTTTATATGAATAAATAAGAATAAGAAAAATGTATTGCCACACACCAACAAAACTTACAGACGGACAGTATTTACAATGTAGACTTAGTTATATACTTAAATGATCTCGGCCGAGTGACAAAAGGAGCGGGCGCAGCCGCGTCTGCGCAGCGCTGGTTTTCAGTCCGTCCCTTTTCCACGCACACTAAAAATAATAAACACAAAAAAAAAACTCTGCTTGCTCTTTACAATTTATAAAAAAATATATATCACATTTAAAAGAAACAAAAATAGTAACCATTTTTTTTTTGGTGAATACGAGATCTTCATATAGCCTCGTAAGCACCATACTGCAAGGTGTCAACGTTTAATAAATAAAACTAACGAGGAGTTCTTTTTGTGTTTTCGCATTTACCAGTCTTAAGGAAATATAATCGAGTTTAACTAATACAGATATAAATTTATTTAAATCTGTTTAGGTACTACAATTAAAGTTTAAAACTAAACTTATTTAAATTAAAATAAAACTAAGCTACTCAAATTAAAATCAAACTAAGCTACTGAAATATTAAAGATGTAAATAATAATCACCACTATAAAGAGAACACCCCCTCTAGCAGGTCCGCTCGCGGCATGGTCCCTATGACACTACTGGCTGCATTACCTCTCTGGATAGCTAGCCCAATCCTTTGGGAGAGGTAAGCACCAGCTCTAGGATCTCCGGAGGTGTCTATGAGCCGGGATGACAGAGCCTTAATAAAGATGGTCTCCCATGGTCTCCACTGCAAGTGCCACAAATTCGTATGATTGAGTATTGAGTATTGTGGTATAGTTATTAAGATCCAGATCCCGTTACGCATGTAGTTTATCATATGTCACCTCTTAAGCAACTTCTCTTGCCTCACATATACCGAAGTCTTCCTAGGTAGGCTAGGTAGCTAGGTAGTAGGTAGGCAAACCTGCTAGCCAGGTTAACAGGTCTAACCTGGCTCAAAACTCGAGTCCTATTCCAGGACTTCCATCGATCTGCTCCTCGAGTTTCAACCTTCAGTTCGGAGTGTCGGGGTACGCGAGCAGTTCTGCTGACCTGATCGCCACCTGGGGCCTCCAGGACTGCGAGGGCCAGGTCAGGAGACTAGTTGAGAAACACGTTGGAGGTAAGGATTTTTTACTTATTTTGAGGATGGTTGGGTACGCTTATAGACAAGAAATATAAATATTATCATATATTTGACGATCACACAAAAAAACAGAATAAAGCTTGGCAACACAGAAAACTAAATTGAGTCGGTTAACTACAAACTAGGATATCTCCTTGAAATGTTATATACGAATTTAAATGTGTCTGATAAAAGACGCAAATTCCGTTGTCCTTTTTACTCAATTTAACAATATAGGAAAGGAATTGAGTGTGTCTGATATCATCAATGTCATAAAAAAAAACATTTTAAAATCAAAAACATTGGCATCGTAGCCATTCCTTAAGGTTCTTTTTGAATTGTGCATTATCTAGCGACTTAATACATTCCGGTAAATGATTATGTATTCTTATCCAGTGCCATAAGTGTTTTTGTTCAGTGTTTAGCAGGAAGGGTGAACAGGTCATAAGTCATTTTTATATTGAAATCGTAAATTCATCGATATCAAATCGCTCCTCAACAAATATCATAGTTAAAATTCTGCTGCTGTTAAAAACGATTCATTTTACGATGCGCTGGCATTTCTTTTGAAGACGGAAAGTGACTGAATATTTACTGAGCTACCCCAAAAATTGAGGATAAAGAATACCATAATACCACTAATACGCAACCTCAATAGGTAATATTCATTATTTTTTTCATAGCTTCAATAAAAGCAGATTCATACAAAACTTGACAAAAAAATGAAAAGCTATAAAAATAACCGACATACAAGCCAACAAAGATTTATATAATTTATATGGCCGACATGCCACACGACGTCACAGTGCATATCAAATCTCTCTGTCTAATCGCAGTCTCATTAACAGTTTAAAATGCTTGTGTCATCAGTATTTCTTGGCCAATTTTAATTTCACTTTTGGTGATTTAAAACATTCATGCATATTCCCTATTGATGGTACATTCATTAACATTGATATATATTAGTGAAGTTTATATAACTTTGGTGAAATTACATACATACATATACTCACGCCTTTATTCCCAGCGTGGGGTAGGCAGAGCTAAAGAATTACCAACAAGTCTTGAAACTTCTTGATAATTATGTAACCACATTTTGCACAAGTAGGCTAAGATGTTTCCCAGTGTATTAGTGACAGGTGGCAAGCCCATCGCCTACCAGTACTACAAGCCTTTATTCCCTTAGTCGCCTCGCCTCTTACGACATCCACGGGAAGATATGGAGTGGTGCTACTCTAACCCGGCAGCCACGCGGCAAGGTTTGGTGAAATTAGTACCTTAAATTAACAGTATCTGTTGTTTCCAGACATTACCCAACTGACCGGATCCCACAAGGCCATAGTGGACGCGTGCCTGTCCATCGCTAAACTGATCTCCGGTGAGTAACTCCAGATATTCGTTTATCATCTCGAAAGACGTCCACTGCTGGACATAGGCCTCCCCCAAGGTTTGCCGGAAGGACCGCTCTTGCGCCGTTTGAATCTAACGGTTACACGCAACCTTAGCCACGTCATTGAAATTCAGTGACTTATTATCAATGATCGGATATCCCGGTGCAACACGGGGTGAATGACCTCAAACATTATGCTAATATGGATATGCCCCGGGGTTCCGGGACTTATGTTGTTAAATATTTTTCTGATTTTATTACTTCAAATAAATTTCAATACAATTTAAACGTGTAAAATAAATATTTTGACAAAAGTAATTCAGGTATGTAAAAAAATTAAAAAAGTTAGTTTTTATTATACTCTGTTTAAAATTGATCTGCCAAATAGTCTTTGGGTATGAATATAAATAAAATATATAATACGGTACGCATTATCAGTTCACCACACTACTCACAGATATTATATTTTATTAGTTTGTATGAAATTGAAATAGCATACAATTATTTTTGCAATATTTTATATGTTTAATCGATTTCTTTACACGTGTAAAATCCTATCCTAATGCCTATTTATAAATATCCCAACAATCGCATTTTATTTTCAAACCAGATTCCGGGATTTTAGTCATATCCATATTAAGATTTCTACTCTATATCCCGCAGTGTTGCTCCGTGAAATCCGATCACTGCTTATTATTATCGTTTCCAGGCCCAGTGTGCAATAGAATGTACATAATCAAGGCACTTTAATTTGAACTGTGTGGCAATGGGAATAAAGTTTATTTTCCTATCTACACAAACTGAAAATTGCATTATCGAACAAATGTAATTGAACTTTATTGCCTTGACGGTAGATTCAAAGTCCCACTCATCATGAAAAACTTCCAGTTTGAATAATGGTGGGCTTTACGAGGATTGCTTAGCTTTATGAAGCAATCTCAATATAATATACTAGTATACAAAAGTAGTTTTTGTACTATTTCAGAGTATTATCTATCCCTGTGCCAAATTTCATTCAGATCAGTCCACCCGTTATGGAGTGATTGATGAACAAACGTCCAACCTTTCCCATTTATAATACTAGCTTCTGCCCGCGACTTTGTCCGCGTAGATTACTATTATAATTATTTCCCCGGCAACATTAAAATTTTCTGGGATGGAAAGTAACCTATCCTAAGCAAAACAGCATTATCTCAAATTAAATAACCAATGCAGTTTGAATTCTATTCCGTTAGTAATGAGGTTGATATTGCTACGGGAGTTTTATCCGAGATACTGCGTTTTTGCTTAGAAGAGCAGATTAAGTCCAGCCGTTGCAGCTTGAAGGATTAACAAACAAACACACAAAGATTCGCATTTATAATATTAGTGGGATTAGTAAGATTTCTAACATTTTTACCAATTTTTTTTTGTGAGGTTTTAGAGAAGAGATCGCTATTTAGCGATAAGACCGCCTGTAAAAGTCACCATGTTTTTCTTTTGTATCTGTGTTCTTTGATGTATTCAATAAGGAGTTTTGTATGATACAATTGAAACGAACTACAAACCAAATACACCATTTTAATATCGCTTTTGATAATGTTATAAAATGTCAGTTGTCAAAAGTATACTTATTACACTTTAGCTTGGTGCGAATGACATTTGACACAACGTTTCGTTACACTCAAAGAGAGTTGCTGCGGTCAACACATGTGGACTTTTATTTAAATTGCAGACCAAATAAATATGTCGGGATTTAAATATTTAAACTTAATGAAAACAGTTAAACGACTAAAACTTACCCTACTACTTTTTTATTATTAAAGTACGTCGAAGTAACAAAACGTAATGTGCATGTAACGAAACATTAAAGACTAGTTTAGTGATGCGACACCGCTATATTACGTGTTTATCGATACTTATTAATTTGTAAGTAACGGAAACGCGTAAAGTCGTATTTTAACATGTGTGTGTTTTATTTTCTTACTTGTAAAAACCTATTTTATTGGCCTAAAGGGTAACAATTGAGTCATGTCTGAGACTGATTCATCTATGAAGCCGCTAGATTCGTCATCTAATTTTGACATAATTATTTTGTGTGTGTGAAACGGCTTTAATGATTAAAAATAATAGTTTTATCGATTGTAGTTTTAAACACTCCACCTCACTAGCCTCACATATCATTTGCACGATGCTATGTTTTATTCACGGTAGATACTTACCAACGCAAAACCAAAAGCTATACTTTTTTGTGTACATGTGACGAGAAAATATAATTTTTCAGGAAACAAAGTATTCTCAAAGGATTCCCTGAGTTCTCTCTACGTGCAGCGTAAGTCACTTTTCATTATTTACAGTAATTTAATTTGGTTTTTATGTGACTGGTGCATAATGAGAGGCATTAATACACGAGTATGGTTACATAATAAGATCACTCGAGTGTTTTAATGCCTAATTATGTGTACTGTTGCATACCTCCTACATTGCGTCATCGAGTGAGATATCATTGGATAGCTTTTAATAGTAGTTTATGAAATTGTTGCATAAAGAGTGTTTTAATAACTAGTTATGTGCAGTTTCATACACTACTTTATCTACTCTCATACATTGCGATTCAACCTACTAAATAAAAGATCTAAGTTAATAAAGTAACTACAGCAAAACGTATTCAATGAATCGCGCCAAAACCTAGCAATGCGTTAAAGCGGGCGCTGTCACAGACAAGTAAAAATTGGAATGGAAACTTTTTGTAATGCTGTAAAAATGACGCGAACCGCATGGTGCGTTCCATTATAAAAAAAAAATTGATATGGAACCTAGTTGGTGACATTAACTTTTTGGATTAACTTGTATCGTAATGGTAAAAAAATTACTTTACAACATTATTTCTCTAACAAAATAATAAGTGTTTTTTTTTAAATTTCGGTTTTGTGTTTATAGAGTATGCCAATATAAATTCGTTTCGAAGTTTATAATTCGAACTTTACGATATGAGAGTAGATAAAAATCATTATGTAACATGTAGTACATTTTTGAATTAAATTGTAATTTTGTATTTTTTGCTCGAGTTGCGCGCATGGAGGTTATTGAATGTTGATGAATAAGGTGTCAAAACTATACTAATTGCACTGTACAGTCGCCCACACAGCTGAGTGACCAATGAAGATAAACAGAGAGATACTGTCTCTCTCGTGCACATGAGATTCTTATGTAAAATCTACATTCATCTCTATCAACATTTTCTCACTTCCGTCTTTAATGGGCAGTTAAGTGTGTGGCTGTGTGTACTTACTATACTTTCCTACTTTTTTTTTCAGTTACCATCGTCCTAGGAGCACTTGGAAACAGCCAATCCGCCGGGCGTGAGTTTATTTGAAGTCTTTATTATTTCGAAACATTTGTTCACTTCTGCTAAAGAACCATGAAAGATATACTTTTTGTCTCTTGGGAGTAAAGTACTTTCTTTTTGAATAAAGAATATTCCTGTTTTTTTTCATAGCTTAGATAAAAGCTGGTTAATGTGACAATGTGTAAACGAAAATCATTTATTGAATAAGTAGCTGTAAAAACAACCAAGATATACCTAAGACAGCAAAGATTTGTTCTTAGCTCTTTCTAGCAAAATGTACTTCATATGTAACCAACGAGTGGGGGCTTGTTAATAATAATAAGCAGATGATGTCTGAGTGGAAGAAAATATAGCCGGCAGCAAAAGATAGCCCCAACAATATTTTTTTGTCGATTTTTTTTTTTTTAAGTTCGAATTCAATTTTTTTTTTTAATTATGCTCTTGCAATCAAAGTGAGAACGCTAGACTCAAGTGCCATAATGACACTCGAACTAGCCTTGCTTTGCTCGGCTGGCTTCACGTTGTGTCGTGACGTACTGGATAATCATTCTGTTTTTTTTATTATAGTTGGAGACAAAATTGTGTCAACGTGCATCCCATCATGCAATAAGTTCCTCAAGGTCTTTGGATGTCCAGGTAAGCTTTATGGAACAGTTCCTTCCCTCTGAACACGCTAAGATTTTTCAAACTACGCAACTGGCTTTAACCCATCAAGGCAATTTAATTTGAACTGTGTGGTTTTAGGTACGAATTAAGTTTATTTTCCTATCTACACAAACTGTAAATTGCATTATCGAACAAACGTAATTGAACTTTATTGCCTTGACGGTAGATTCAAAGTCCCACTCACAAAAAACTTCCAGTTTGAGGTATGGAGGGCCTTACGAGGTTACTGCGGTTTTCATCGAGACATTTTAACAGCATATTCCTGACCACATTCTAAGTTAAAAATGTTAATTAACGTCTGCTGAATTCGGCTCGGTTTTAGAGATATTTCGATTTTTGTGTAAAAATGTTGTAATGAAATCTCCAGTATGAAACACCTTTATGATTGCGACGTTGCAAGACTTCACCATCTAATTTGACTGTAAAAGTCAAATCCAGTTAACATTACTGGTTAGAAAAGGAAACAAAATAACATTCATTCAATGTCAAGGGTAATCCCCATAATACATAAGAAATGGAGGAAAAAGCGTTGCCAGCTCGTCCTAAAGCATTGTTTCACTAGAGAAGCGAAAATAGTTGATTTATTTTGTATGAAAAATGAAAACTTAAAGAGTTTGAATTGGACCTAGGTTCATCCAACATTTATTACTCCTTATGACCTCAGGAATGCGTGGTCAAAATCTCTCGCAATGCTCACGGGCACCGTGTATAATAAAATGGCTGGGTGATGCCGCTGCTCACATACTCCTTTGGCATACTAAGGTGGACTCAGACTGAGCTGGACGCCCTGGAGGCCCAACCATTTAGAGGCCACTGTAGAATCGGGTCCAATGATAAACTATTGTGCGAGATAACTCGATCCTAACTCCATCTATGCAAACTTCACGGTACCTCGTCTGTGTTGTGTTGAGCTAAGAACTTAGATAGGTAGATGGCGTAGAGAAAATTTGTTACTGGTTTTGTAAAAGTACTTAAAATTAATTCGTTAGTAAGTAATTAAAATCAGTTATGTGCAATTACTGATGTGCCAAAGGAAACTTTCCAAAATTGCGGAAAATTTCATGTAGGAAAATTTCGGAAACTTCTCACAATTTTGTATGGGGATTGAAACTTTCCGTTTCTTAAATTTAAACTCCTATATTTCTTGGAAAAGTTTCCGGAAATTTCTTGCAACTTTTCCAACTTTTTGGAAACTTTCCGCAACTTGCACATCACTGTGTGCAATCCGAACTCGAGTTCAAGGGTTTCATACCATCACGCAATAAAACTAAAATAAAAATATAAACTACAAAAGAAGAAATAATTGTTCAAAGTAACTGCTTTAATTGTTTTATGCGCTGATCATCTTGTAATTTCTAATTTAACTACAGGTTTTGAAATTAGATTGCGAAAATAAAATAAAATAAGCCCTATCATTCACCTTTGCAGCGAAACATCTAGTAAATGTTAAATTAACATAATAGTTTTGTAAATATAGCCTTGGCCTGTGTTCGGCACTCGTGCGTTTTTCATATCAAAGTCAAACTTTAACATACATACATAAACTCACGCCTTCATTCCCAGAGTGGGAGAGGCCAACAAGACTTAAAACTTCTTGATAATTCTGTAACCACATTTTGCACAAGTAGGCTAAGATGTTTCCCAGTATATTAGTGACAGTTGGCAAGCCTAACAGTACTGCAAGCCTTTATTCCCTTAGTCGCCTCTTACGACATTCACGGGAAGACATGGAGTGGTACTATTCTAACCCGGCAACCACACGGAAACTTTAAAACGTGCATTATGTATTTTATCATACAAAGTTGTATCTATCCGCAAGATTTGTCATATTTATTGTTTAAGGGAAATTCTGTGTTTGTTTTAGATTAATCATTTTATAATATCACCCGACTTTATCCAGCGTTAGTTTTCACACGCAAATAGCTACTTCGAAACGATATCTACTAATGATTTGCGCATGTTTACACCCCCTTTTTCATTATACGCCATTGTTTATTTTTTAATTTGAAATCAATTTATTTATAAGTTACAAGGGAAAACGTGGGGTACTCACCACCTTTGGAAAATGGTGTACATAAACTCACGCCAGCAATTCCAGAGTCAGGGAGGCAGAGCTTCAGAACAGAATTACAAACAATTCCAAGAAATCTATATTTTGTAAGTAATCATAAACAAATAATTTGTCAGATATCAGCATATGGCAGCCAAAGGTGATAAGCTGTATTAAACCATGCAACAACGACAACAAACCGTGGACAACCCCTAACAAACCAAACCAGCCAGGACAACCAGGACAACCAGGAAACCCCGATCAGCCAGGACAACCAGGACAACCAGGAAATCCCGATCAGCCAGGACAACCAGGCAATCCAGATCAGCCAGGGCAACCAGGACAACCAGGAAACCCCGATCAGCCAGGACAACCAGGCAATCCAGATCAGCCAGGACAACCAGGACAACCAGGAAACCCCGATCAGCCAGGACAACCAGGCAATCCAGATCAGCCAGGACAACCAGGACAACCAGGAAACCCAGATAAACCAGAACAACCAGGCAATCCAGATCAGCCAGGACAACCAGGACAACCAGGAAACCCAGATCAACCAGAACAACCAGGCAATCCAAATCAGCCAGGACAACCAGGACAACCAGGAAACCCAGATCAACCAGAACAACCAGGCAATCCAGATCAGCCAGGACAACCAGGACAACCAGGAAACCCAGATCAACCAGAACAACCAGGCAATCCAGATCAGCCAGGACAACCAGGACAACCAGGAAACCCAGATCAACCAGAACAACCAGGCAATCCAGATCAGCCAGGACAACCAGGACAACCAGGAAACCCAGACCAACCAGAACAACCAGGACAACCAGGACAACCAGGAAACCCAGATCAACCAGAACAACCAGGCAATCCAGATCAGCCAGGACAATCAGGACAACCAGGAAACCCAGATCAACCAGAACAACCAGACAATCCAGATCAGCCAGGACAACCAGGACAACCAGGAAACCCAGATCAGCCAGGAACACCAAGCCAGCCGGGCAAACCAGGAAAACCAGGCAAACCAGATCAGCCAGGAACACCAAGCCAGCCAGGCAAACCAGGAACACCAGGCAAACCAGATCAGCCAGGAACACCAAGCCAGCCAGGCAAACCAGGAAAACCAGGCAAACCAGATCAGCCAGGAACACCAAGCCAGCCAGGCAAACCCGGAACACCAGGAAAACCAGATCAGCCAGGAACACCAAGCCAGCCAGGCAAACCAGGAAAACCAGGCAAACCAGATCAGCCAGGAACACCAAGCCAGCCAGGCAAACCCGGAACACCAGGAAAACCAGATCAGCCAGGAACACCAAGCCAGCCAGGCAAACCAGGAAAACCAGGCAAACCAGATCAGCCAGGAACACCAAGCCAGCCAGGCAAACCAGGAAAACCAGGCAAACCAGATCAGCCAGGACAACCAGGAAACCCAGATCAACCAGGACAACCAGGCAATCCAGATCAGCCAGGACAACCAGGACAACCAGGAAACCCAGATCAACCAAACCAACCAGGCAATCCAGATCAGCCAGGACAACCAGGACAACCAGGAAACCCAGACCAACCAGAACAACCAGGACAACCAGGACAACCAGGAAACCCAGATCAACCAGAACAACCAGGCAATCCAGATCAGCCAGGACAACCAGGACAACCAGGAAACCCAGATCAACCAGAACAACCAGACAATCCAGATCAGCCAGGACAACCAGGACAACCAGGAAACCCAGATCAGCCAGGAACACCAAGCCAGCCGGGCAAACCAGGAAAACCAGGCAAACCAGATCAGCCAGGAACACCAAGCCAGCCAGGCAAACCAGGAACACCAGGCAAACCAGATCAGCCAGGAACACCAAGCCAGCCAGGCAAACCAGGAAAACCAGGCAAACCAGATCAGCCAGGAACACCAAGCCAGCCAGGCAAACCCGGAACACCAGGAAAACCAGATCAGCCAGGAACACCAAGCCAGCCAGGCAAACCAGGAAAACCAGGCAAACCAGATCAGCCAGGAACACCAAGCCAGCCAGGCAAACCAGGAAAACCAGGCAAACCAGATCAGCCAGGACAACCAGGAAACCCAGATCAACCAGGACAACCAGGCAATCCAGATCAGCCAGGACAACCAGGACAACCAGGAAACCCAGATCAACCAAACCAACCAGGCAATCCAGATCAGCCAGGACAACCAGGACAACCAGGAAACCCAGATCAACCAGAACAACCAGGCAATCCAGATCAGCCAGGACAACCAGGACAACCAGGACAACCAGGAAACCCAGATCAGCCAGGAACACCAAGCCAGCCAGGCAAACCAGGAACACCAGGCAAACCAGATCAGCCAGGAACACCAAGCCAGCCAGGCAAACCAGGAAAACCAGGCAAACCAGATCAGCCAGGAACACCAAGCCAGCCAGGCAAACCCGGAAAACCAGGAAAACCAGACCAGCCAGGAACACCAAGCCAGCCAGGCAAACCAGGAAAACCAGGCAAACCAGATCAGCCAGGACAACCAGGACAACCAGGAAACCCAGATCAACCAGGACAACCAGGCAATCCAGATCAGCCAGATCAGCCAGGACAACCAGGACAACCAGGAAACCCAGATCAACCAGAACAACCAGGCAATCCAGATCAGCCAAGGACACCAAGCCAGCCAGGCAAACCAGGAACACCAGGCAAACCAGATCAGCCAGGAACACCAAGCCAGCCAGGCAAACCAGGAAAACCAGGCAAACCAGATCAGCCAGGAACACCAAGCCAGCCAGGCAAACCAGGAAAACCAGGCAAACCAGATCAGCCAGGACAACCAGGAAACCCAGATCAACCAGGACAACCAGGCAATCCAGATCAGCCAGGACAACCAGGACAACCAGGAAACCCAGATCAACCAAACCAACCAGGCAATCCAGATCAGCCAGGACAACCAGGACAACCAGGAAACCCAGATCAACCAGAACAACCAGGCAATCCAGATCAGCCAGGACAACCAGGACAACCAGGACAACCAGGAAACCCAGATCAGCCAGGAACACCAAGCCAGCCAGGCAAACCAGGAACACCAGGCAAACCAGATCAGCCAGGAACACCAAGCCAGCCAGGCAAACCAGGAAAACCAGGCAAACCAGATCAGCCAGGAACACCAAGCCAGCCAGGCAAACCCGGAAAACCAGGAAAACCAGACCAGCCAGGAACACCAAGCCAGCCAGGCAAACCAGGAAAACCAGGCAAACCAGATCAGCCAGGACAACCAGGACAACCAGGAAACCCAGATCAACCAGGACAACCAGGCAATCCAGATCAGCCAGATCAGCCAGGACAACCAGGACAACCAGGAAACCCAGATCAACCAGAACAACCAGGCAATCCAGATCAGCCAAGGACACCAAGCCAGCCAGGCAAACCAGGAACACCAGGCAAACCAGATCAGCCAGGAACACCAAGCCAGCCAGGAAAACCAGGAACACCAGGCAAACCAGATCAGCCAGAAACACCAAGCCAGCCAGGAAAACCAGGAACACCAGGCAAACCAGATCAGCCAGGAACACCAAGCCAGCCAGGCAAACCAGGAACACCAGGCAAACCAGATCAGCCAGGAACACCAAGCCAGCCGGGCAAACCAGGAAAACCAGGCAAACCAGATCAGCCAGGAACACCAAGCCAGCCAGGAAAACCAGGAAAACCAGGCAAACCAGATCAGCCAGGAACACCAAGCCAACCAGGAAAACCAGGCAAACCAGATCAGCCAGGAACACCAAGCCAGCCAGGCAAACCAGATCAGCCAGGAACACCTAGCCAGCCAGGCAAACCAGGAACACCAGGCAAACCAGATCAGCCAGGAACACCAAGCCAGCCAGGCAAACCAGGAACACCAGGCAAACCAGATCAGCCAGGAACACCAAGCCAGCCAGGCAATCCAGGAAAACCAGGCAAACCAGATCAGCCAGGAACACCAAGCCAGCCAGGAAAACCAGGAAAACCAGGCAAACCAGATCAGCCAGGAACACCAAGCAAGCCAGGAAAACCAGGAAAACCAGGAAAACCAGGCAATCCAGATCAGCCAGGAACACCAAGCCAACCAGGCAAACCAGGAAAACCAGGCAAACCAGATCAGCCAGGAACACCAAGCCAGCCAGGCAAACCAGGAAAACCAGGCAAACCAGATCAGCCAGGAACACCAAGCCAGCCAGGCAAACCAGGAAAACCAGGCAAACCAGATCAGCCAGGAACACCAAGCCAGCCAGGCAAACCAGGAAAACCAGGCAAACCAGATCAGCCAGGAACACCAAGCCAGCCGGGCAAACCAGGAAAACCAGGCAAACCAGGAAAACCAGATCAGCCAGGAACACCAAGCCAGCCAGGCAAACCAGGAACACCAGGCAAACCAGATCAGCCAGGAACACCAAGCCAGCCAGGCAAACCAGGAAAACCAGGCAAACCAGATCAGCAAGGAACACCAAGCCAGCCAGGCAAACCAGGAAAACCAGGCAAACCAGATCAGCCAGGAACACCAAGCCAGCCAGGCAAACCAGGAACACCAGGCAAACCAGATCAGCCAGGAACACCAAGCCAACCAGGAAAACCAGGCAAACCAGATCAGCCAGGAACACCAAGCCAGCCAGGCAAACCAGATCAGCCAGGAACACCTAGCCAGCCAGGCAAACCAGGAACACCAGGCAAACCAGATCAGCCAGGAACACCAAGCCAGCCAGGCAAACCAGGCACACCAGGCAAACCAGATCAGCCAGGAACACCAAGGCAGCCAGGCAAACCAGGAAAACCAGGCAAACCAGATCAGCCAGGAACACCAAGCCAGCCAGGCAAACCAGGAAAACCAGGCAAACCAGATCAGCCAGGAACACCAAGCCAGCCAGGAAAACCAGGAAAACCAGGCAAACCAGATCAGCCAGGAACACCAAGCCAACCAGGCAAACCAGGAAAACCAGGCAAACCAGATCAGCCAGGAACACCAAGCCAGCCAGGCAAACCAGGAAAACCAGGCAAACCAGATCAGCCAGGAACACCAAGCCAGCCGGGCAAACCAGGAAAACCAGGCAAACCAGATCAGCCAGGAACACCAAGCCAGCCAGGCAAACCAGGAAAACCAGGCAAACCAGATCAGCCAGGAACACCAAGCCAGCCGGGCAAACCAGGAAAACCAGGCAAACCAGGAAAACCAGATCAGCCAGGAACACCAAGCCAGCCAGGCAAACCAGGAACACCAGGCAAACCAGATCAGCCAGGAACACCAAGCCAGCCAGGCAAACCAGGAAAACCAGGCAAACCAGATCAGCCAGGAACACCAAGCCAGCCAGGCAAACCAGGAAAACCAGGCAAACCAGATCAGCCAGGAACACCAAGCCAGCCAGGCAAACCAGGAACACCAGGCAAACCAGATCAGCCAGGAACACCAAGCCAACCAGGCAAACCAGGAAAACCAGGCAAACCAGATCAGCCAGGAACACCAAGCCAGCCAGGCAAACCAGGAAAACCAGGCAAACCAGATCAGCCAGGAACACCAAGCCAGCCAGGCAAACCAGATCAGCCAGGAACACCTAGCCAGCCAGGCAAACCAGGAACACCAGGCAAACCAGATCAGCCAGGAACACCAAGCCAGCCAGGCAAACCAGGAACACCAGGCAAACCAGATCAGCCAGGAACACCAAGCCAGCCAGGAAAACCAGGAAAACCAGGCAAACCAGATCAGCCAGGAACACCAAGCCAACCAGGCAAACCAGGAAAACCAGGCAAACCAGATCAGCCAGGAACACCAAGCCAGCCAGGCAAACCAGGAAAACCAGGCAAACCAGATCAGCCAGGAACACCAAGCCAGCCAGGCAAACCAGGAAAACCAGGCAAACCAGATCAGCCAGGAACACCAAGCCAGCCAGGCAAACCAGGAACACCAGGCAAACCAGATCAGCCAGGAACACCAAGCCAGCCAGGCAAACCAGGAACACCAGGCAAACCAGATCAGCCAGGAACACCAAGCCAGCCAGGCAAACCAGGAACACCAGGCAAACCAGATCAGCCAGGAACACCAAGCCAGCCAGGCAAACCAGGAACACCAGGCAAACCAGATCAGCCAGGAACACCAAGCCAGCCAGGCAAACCAGGAAAACCAGGCAAACCAGATCAGCCAGGAACACCAAGCCAGCCAGGCAAACCAGGAAAACCAGGCAAACCAGATCAGCCAGGAACACCAAGCCAGCCAGGCAAACCAGGAACACCAGGCAAACCAGATCAGCCAGGAACACCAAGCCAACCAGGCAAACCAGGAAAACCAGATCAGCCAGGAACACCAAGCCAGCCAGGCAAACCAGGAAAACCAGGCAAACCAGATCAGCCAGGAACACCAAGCCAGCCAGGCAAACCAGGAAAACCAGGCAAACCAGATCAGCCAGGAACACCAAGCCAGCCAGGCAAACCAGGAACACCAGGCAAACCAGATCAGCCAGGAACACCAAGCCAGCCAGGCAAACCAGGAACACCAGGCAAACCAGATCAGCCAGGAACACCAAGCCAGCCAGGCAAACCAGGAACACCAGGCAAACCAGATCAGCCAGGAACACCAAGCCAGCCAGGCAAACCAGGAAAACCAGATCAGCCAGGAACACCAAGCCAGCCAGGCAAACCAGGAACACCAGGCAAACCAGATCAGCCAGGAACACCAAGCCAGCCTGGCAAACCAGGAACACCAGGCAAACCAGATCAGCCAGGAACACCTAGCCAGCCAGGCAAACCAGGAAAACCAGGCAAACCAGATCAGCCAGGAACACCAAGCCAGCCGGGCAAACCAGGAAAACCAGGCAAACCAGATCAGCCAGGAACACCAAGCCAGCCAGGAAAACCAGGAAAACCAGATCAGCCAGGAACACCAAGCCAACCAGGCAAACCAGGAAAACCAGGCAAACCAGATCAGCCAGGAACTCCAAGCCAGCCAGGCAAACCAGGAAAACCAGGCAAACCAGATCAGCCAGGAACACCAAGCCAGCCAGGCAAACCAGGAAAACCAGGCAAACCAGATCAGCCAGGAACACCAAGCCAGCCAGGCAAACCAGGAACACCAGGCAAACCAGATCAGCCAGGAACACCAAGCCAGCCAGGCAAACCAGGAAAACCAGGCAAACCAGATCAGCCAGGAACACCAAGCCAGCCAGGCAAACCAGGAAAACCAGGCAAACCAGATCAGCCAGGAACACCAAGCCAGCCAGGCAAACCGGGAACACCAGGCAAACCAGATCAGCCAGGAACACCAAGCCAGCCAGGCAATCCAGGAAAACCAGGCAAACCGGGTCAGCCAGAAACACCATACCAGCCAGGCAAACCAGGAAAACCAGGCAAACCAGGCAACAACGACGACTGTGACGACAAACCAGTGAAACCTGTTGAAGACGATTGCGAGGGGGGCTCTGGTAAAACTATTGGCGCTGATATTGGAGGTTCATTTGGAGGGCATGTAGGGGGAGGTATTGGAGGTCACGTAGGAAAAGCTATTGGCGGTGGTGTTGGAGCAGGAATCGGTGCGGGTTTAGACCTCTCCGGAAAAGTGGAAGGCGAATTCGAAAGATCCTTTGATTTTTAAATTGCTATGGGGTAACATTTTCAGTGTACTATAGTGTATTTGAATTTCAAGACTATTAAAGTTGTATGAACGTTTAACTGACCTTTTACTTTTATTTATTTTCTAGTCGATTAAACCATGTTTACAGTGTGATTATTTATTACGGTACTCTCAAAAAGTGTGGCAACGGAGACCCTATGAAGAATCCGCAGCCTCTCTGTCAATGATGTGTCTCATGAGTAGTAGGGGTATGCATGCTGTAACAATGTAGTTGTTACCCTAACGCTACTTACTTACCTGTTTTGCAATTTATTGACAAACTAGCCTTAATATCACTTCACTTTCATTTTAATTCACGATAACAAAACAAATCTTATAATATTGGTTTTTTACTAATAACTGACAACTGTCGAACAGACAGCCATAGATTATTGGAGACGATATTGTCAAATGTGAGGCACACTTAGCCGACAGATGGCGTTACTAGCTATTCTTCCTTATCTCACCTAAATTATGAAATTAAAGTCAACTTAAAACGTAAATCATATTTTATTTGTTTATTCGTTATTATTGTAATTTAATATTTTATTAAATTCTTTTTCATTCCGCGCATGAGAAAATAATGGAGGTGTGGTTTCTGAAGGTAGGATAAATGATACCCACTTGTACACAATATTATAAAGTATTTTATCTACGCACATAATTATAATTAGTGCTCTAAAATGCGTTCAGAAACTGAATAAATTACCAGCATTATTACAACCAATTTTACTATGACAACTTTCTTGTCTATGGTAGTAGGTAAAATCGGTACTGTAAAGTTATTACAGTATCGATTTTTGTAGGGTTATGAGTTTAAATTTGGAACAGCTGTCAGCTGTGAAACTCAAGAGGGAGTCTTCTTCTTTTGCCCCCGCGGCGACTTGAACAGCTACTACCGCGGGGATATGGCGTTTCCACGTTAAGTGATTTCGCCAGTGTCAAGTATATATAAGTATATATCAATATAGCAATAAAACAATCCAATCTTCTCTAGGAAGATTGGGGGCAACGTTGTACGGTGATTTGTAGGTCAGAGGTCAAGATAGTTTTAACCTCTGCACCACTGCGAGTCCACTTGAAACGAGAAGAAAGATGCCAGATACACGAAATAAGTCCAAGTCTTCAATCACTGTGCGACACAAAGGCATAAAAAGTACAAATCACTATCAGAAAAGAACTTTGAACACCTAATTACCCAAAAATTAAAGTCTAAAACAAATTACACGTCCGCCATCTTTTAACGTTGCAAATGGCCCCCCCAAAGAGGGAGTCTCTATTTTAGTATCCATACCATAGATATTAAAACAGTTATCGATACGAAACGTCAATTCAATATTCTTTTTTTAATATAAACCGCACGACATTTTGATCTCGAGTGACAAAATATACGTCATAAACTATGATTTTAAAAAAACATTCCTATTCATGACACTGACCCACCACAAGTTTGTTTTGCCGCCATTTTTATGGAAAAGTCGTCCGCTTCTGAACCCATCTGAGAGTACTTATGCAATGTGTGTATCTAGATAAAGTAGTGTATGCAACTGTACATAATTAGGCATTAAATCACTCGTATATTAGGGCCTCTCATTATACACCAGTTGCATAAACTACTATTACTTCGATACACATATAGTGAGTAACGAGAGAGACGTGGCCAAGCGCTGTGGCCGTCTCGCTGAAGCCGGGTTGGTACCACCATCTTATCCATTAACCTACCGTCAACCAGCAGTGTTCGCATTGTTGTGTACCGGTTTGGGGATTAGACAGCCGGTGAAATGACTAGCATAGAGGCATTCCATCTTGGTCCTCAGGGTTGGCAGAGCATTTGCAGTCTTGTGAATGCGAATGTCTATGGGTCACAGTTTCCACTTACCATCAGGTGGCCTGTGTGCTCGTTTGCCTTTCTACGCCACAAAAAAAAAACATGACCTGTTATTTTCACTCATGACGCGAAGTGGCTTTCTAACATATCTTTGTTCGTACTCATTTTGAAAACCGAAATGGGCGAAAGGTTATAAATAGGCAACCCTCATTTCATTCGCCCTCTTTACCGCTTCAACCTTAACTGGAACACCTTGAGTTTACTTACGTAATAGTACATTGTGTATTAAGGTCGGTAAGTAAGGAATTACGATCGAGGCTCTAGGAGGCTTTCTGAGTCGAGGTTCGTAATTCCCGTACCGCCCGTGAAACATACAATGTTTTTCATCACATTTGCGAGTAAATAAATAAAATTATAGGGCAGAAATAACTATGAATTATAGCTTTAATACACAACACAAGTCAGCACAACTATTATTACGAATTACTTGATCTTTTTTTAAGCGGATGGCGGGCGGACTCCACAGATTATACAAATGTTTCGTTCAGAAACGTTAAGGGCAAATACTTACGTAGGTATACACACACACAGCCCTGAAGGAGTGTAAAAAAAAACGACGTTTTGATACAGAAAACTATTAAAATCGATTATTAAGAACATTAATTGAGTATTTAAGTAACATGTAGCGAGATTGCAATGAAATTCCTGTTTAAAAAACATTTTAAGACAATTTTTAATTGCGTGTAAACTCTTTGCTTGAACTTGCATGACCTGTGTGCTGTGCTATAAATTAAAAAAAAATTACTTACCGACCTTGGGTTTCATGGTAAAAAGAAAGGTCGAGGGCTTTATATGGGGCATTGCGGCCAAGTTAACCTGTATGTTTAGATACTGTTTACGTGCAAGTGTGATGAAAAGGTACTTAAAAGCTATCTATTACATGCCGTGTAGTTGCCGGGTTAGAATAGTTCCACTCCATGTCTTCCCGTGGATGTAAGAGGCGACTAAGGGAATAAAGGCTTGTAAGTAGTGCTGTTAGGCGATGGGCTTGCCACCTGTCACTAATACACTGGGAAACATCTTAGCCTGCTTGTGCAAAATGTGGTTACAGAATTATCAAGAAGTTTTAAGAGTTGTTGGTAATTCTTTAGCTCTGCCTACCCCACTCTGGGAATGAAGGCGTGAGTTTATGTATGTATGTACGTATTAAAATTGGTGCAATTCCCCAAATCCAGTAAGTTCAGTGCAACGAACTAATTAACTATCCTATTTCTATGTTGCTGCACTAGGGTTATTGTGTTTTATACTTTCTTATTGTGTGACCTTCTAGATTCTTCCAAATTGTTCTTCTAACCTTTTTACCCGACTGCGGCAAAGCTCAAAAGGAGGGTTATGTGTTTGACTCAATGTCCGCTCGTAGCTACTAAATGGCTAAACCGATTTTAATAAGTTATTCGTGGTTAGATTCGTATTAACCAATAGTGTCATAGGCTATATTAAAATTATTTAAATTTGAAATAGGCGAAATAAAAATATATACATGATATATACATTACTTTGACGACATTATCCAAACAACAATTGGGCACAGATTAAGTAAGAGTTACTACGTAACAGATATTTATCTGAGCGAGGTACGTCCGATAATCACCGCCTGACGGAACATAGTTGCCGATGCTAATACATCAAGGATGCCCGCGCGCGGCGATGTCAACTCGCTCGACCGGTTTTTGAGTGTCGAGACATGGTCGAGACACGTCAAGCGAGATGCAAGTAGGCGAGTAGTACACTCTTACTTAATCTGTGGTAGTAGGTACATTCTAGCCATTAAGGTCTAATTCTATATGGAACTTGCTACCTATGTAAACAAACTGCCATTTTGAAATGGTCTCTGAATGATGAATTTACTAGTGATGGGCAATACCATATCGAATATTAAAATACCGAAATTAAAAAACAAGTAGTTACTTATTTCTAATTTGTTCTAATTCGGTGCTTGAAGATGATTATCACCAGTATTTATTACAAAAGGTGCCGTTATATCATCTGTCAGTGTGATCAGCGTGAGTTAGGTAATGTGTAGTGGCCTTAATATATCGCCAACTTTAGCCACAACACTACCCATCATAGACAATTGTAGATTTTACAAGAAACAAAAACGTCATCCCATCATGTCCTAATAACCTAACTTATGAAAAAATTTAAACTTTTAATGAAATATCCAAGATAAAGTTACATATTTGGTGATTTTGTATTTTAAAGTAACGACCGTTTCAATAGTTTATGGTTTCAATGGTGTTTAATGAGGTGGTGTGAAAATTCAAGGAGAAACAGTGACAAAACAAAGTTATGTCTTTTGTTTACATAGTTAGCAAGTTCCATAGAAATACAATATACGTCAAGTTCGGTTAGATGTGTGTGGTGTGTTGTTGTTTCTTTGAATTATTTTGGTGAATGTATAATTTAAAAAAATGACTCATTATTGCTGTTTGAGTGGGTGTTTACACAAGAGAACCAAAAATAATAAAAAGGAAACGTTTTTCTCTTTGCCGGTGAACGAGGAAAGGACAGTAGTTGCAATTTATTTTTATTTATAGGTATAAGATGATATACCTAAGTATATTGAAGTGATCAATCAACACGAAACAGTGTTCATCAAGTTAGAAATATTGAATTATCTAAATTCGGGGTCAATAGAAATGATAAAATTATTTGTTTACAAACAAATCAGTACTGTTTGACACATAACCTCAATATTTCTGCAAACGAGTTTTGATTCGAAAAAACCTATAGTTAATAGTTATTTAATCTTAAACAGAATGTAAAAGTAACAATCAAGCGTGTACATCAAATAAATGTATATATTATATTTTGATTATTCAAGTAACTGTTTTTCTCATAATGTGTACCTGTTAATTTATATTAATATTTTCGATGTGTTGACAACCCTACCGTTCGAGCGAGCAAACGTAGGTATAACTATACGTTCGCAGTAAACTACGAAAAATGAACTTTCAATAGGAGTTAATAATATGGTTTATTTAGGCGCGTTCGGCCAGCATTATACATATATTTTATATGTATTCAATACTTTTACGTGTTGATCGGACCTACTTTGTCGCTTTGTATAGAAGTGAAATATGCCTGAATTGGGTTAGTCTGCCCTCCTAAACCAATAAACGTATCCCAAATTCAATCATCAAAGTAGTTAAAAAAAAAATCCGTTAGTAATAAGGTTGATATTGCTACAGGGGGTTTATCTGAGATACTGCCTTTTGGCACTTTAAAACTTGCTTTTCGTAAGACATGCTATCGTTAGTAATCTTTTAAATTGTTTTTGTCTTAGTTTTTTTCTTGTTTTATTGTAACTCTGTTCCGATAGTTCTTGCCACCGCCATTATTCAAGCGCTATTCCCTCGGGCCTTAACCCCACTACGGCGGCTGGCAAGGAGATCCAAAGCTGGATACCAAACTCACAGCCAATGCTTGGGTTTTCCAGGGTCCACTGCTAGGACCTCCGCTGCACCGTGAGGGTCACAGCTAGGGAATGCCAATTACCGGTTATAACCGGTTTTAACCGGTTATTTTCATACAAAAACGGTTAATAACCGGTTAAATGGCATTCCCTAGTCACAGCCCTGCTTGAAGCACAACATCGGGCTCTACACCCAACTACTCCTCTACTTGGCCGGTGCGGCCTCTATCTACGGAGGCCAGGAACCTCGAGTGGGTTCCGGAGCTACACACCCGGTGCTAGCCCCGACGCCAGGATAGACTTACTTGTGGGAGGACCATGTGCAGGGTCCGTCCGGGTTGATACCACCATCTTATCCATTAACCTACCGCCAAGCAGCAGTGTTTGCATTGTTGTGTTCCGGTTTGGGGATAACACAACCGGTGAAATGACTAGTACAGAGGCATTCCATCTTAGTCTTCAGGGCTGGCAGTAGGGAATGCAATTACCGGCCAAATTTGAAAACCGGTAAATCACCGACTTCGGTCCGGCAAAACCGGTTAACCGGTAAATTACCGGTTTTTGTGTTTCTCAAATAAAAGCAATAAAAATGTTTGAAAATCGTATATTTTACTTTAACAAGTGATTTAAAAATAATGACCACTTGAAGTAATCATTTTAAACTTCGATATAAGAAAAAATATCAATCAGTCTTAAAATGAAAGAAATCTTTTTAATGATTAATAGTCATTTATCACACACAATTTACACGTCATTGCACATACATATGATAATATATTTAAATAGTCGACAACGAAAGCATAACACAAATCTGAGTTTAAAGATTAAAAATCTGTTCTCAATTAGAGAGTAAATAAGTACAAAAATCAACGTAAAAATATAAAGAAATGATTCACTTAACACAATAAAATAAGCACTTGTAATCAATCACTAATCACATTGTTCAATTTAATATGCACTCAAAGTCACTCAAGCATGTGTTGTTTTATTTATTGTCAAATGGCTTTTAACGTTTAACTTAACTAAACCGGCACTCGTCAACTCGTCATCGGTACGACTGATAAGAATATTCCCCTGGTAAGACGGGATTAGTTTAGCAAGTAGCAGGTTAGCAGGTAGCAAACTAAAACAATAGGCTCAGACAGATGTACCCTTAGGTTGAAAGGGAAGGGATAGTAAGATAAAGAAACAGTAAACAAATAGTACCTTACCTAATAAATAAGGCACATCTTCGGCTGACCCTGGAATACGTAGCGTAGCGTTACTTTACTTGCTTACTTCGTAATAGTAATATAAGTTTACAAATAATGATCAGTTTTATTCATAATTTGAAAGCCAATTTCAATCAAATACATTTTTAAGGAGTGGCTGAATGTAAATTGCGCTTAAAATCATATTATTTCACGTTTATTTTTACTTTTTCACGGTTCGGTAAATTACCGGTAATAGCTATAAATTACCGGTATTTTACCGGCTATAAAAAGGGTCGGTTTACCGGTTTACCGGTTTGCATTCCCTAGCTGGCAGTGTATTTGCAGTCTTAGGATTGCATTGCAGTCTTGTGAATGCGAATGTCTATGGGTCACAGTTTCCACTTACCATCAGGTGGCCTGTGTGCTCGTTTGCCTTCCCATGCCATAAAAAACTAACCCAGCATAGCTCTTTCCATCGCCCTTTGAGTGACCTTGAGCCTTCTTATGAGGCCCATTGTAAGCGACCATGTCTCGGATCCATACGACATCACTGGCAACACACACTGATCAAAGACTTTTGTCTTGAGGCACTGTGGTATTTGGGACGAGAAGATAGTGCGTAGCTTACCGAACGCTGCCCCTCCGTATAGTTAATAATAATTTAATCTTAAAGACTCCTGCCGATGCAGCGGCGACTAGTGAAGTCCGACAAAGTAACCCATGTAATCTGCCCGCTCCCCGATATAATCACCTCGGCACCCCCTCTGAACATTTAAAACCTCGCAAGGCCCACCATACCGAAAAATGGGAGTTTTTTTTAACTGGGACTTTGGAATCAAGGGAATAAAGTTCAATTACAATTGTTCGAAAATGCCATTTTCTATTTATGAACATAGGAAAATAAACCTTATTCTTATTGCAACAGAGTTCAAAGTAAATTGCCTTGATTATGTACATCTTATTGCACGCTGGGCCTATGAGAAAACTCAAAGTTTGGCTCCGCGAGCACACTTTTTACAATTTTAATGAGTTCCATATATAACACTTATGATCATACCTGGGATAACTCGGGGTAAGTTCTAGGGATTTGATATCGATAAAAAAGATGTCGATATAATTAAATGAATACATGTGCACATTGCACATTCTCGATTACTGTAAAGAGGTTCGATGTCATATCTGATATCGAGCCTCTTAAGATAATAAAAGTATGAGGATGTAATTTCAATCAAAATGACAATATACTGTCAGTACCAATCGTATTCGTTCCTTTAGCAGTTTAAAGTAGATATTTTCAACTAGACGGCAATCATTAATACCGACGAATATGGAAAAACTATTGATCCTATATTATGAAAACTGTTGTAAAATAAAAAAATAAATTTTCATGTTAATTTGTTTATTTTTTATCTAAAAATTAGGAGAAAATAAGTAATATTTATTTATGTCGAATAAGATTTAGATGTTGGCCATCGATATATTTTATATCGATAAAATATTTTGCTACATCACTTTCGTACAGAGGCCCGAGTTATCCCAGGTATGCTTATGATGTCCGTTATCTAAAGACCCACATATTATAATTATATTAATTATCTAAATTTTTCGACTCGACTAATTACGTTATTATTAAGTACAAAATTATGTACGTTTTTTATTCTTATTGTAGGTACTACAATTAAAAGTTAAAACTAAACTTATTTAAATTAAAATAAAACTAAGCTACTCAAATATTAAAGATGTAAATAATAATCACAAGAACACCCCCTCCAGCAGGTCCGCTCGCGGCATGGTCCCTATGACACTGGCTGCATTACCTCTCTGGATAGCTAGCCCAATCCTTTGGGAGAGGTAAGCACCAGCTCAAGGATATCCGGAGGTGTCTGTGAGGACCCATGGTCTCCACTGCAAGTGCCACAAATTCGTAATTATTTAATAATGATGAATAATATGAATATTTGCGGCGCTTGATGGTTTTGGCCTGATCAGCCGCTGCACCGGCCCGATTACGGGTTGACTGGACGTGGGAAAGGGCGAATGTGTCAACACACGTTATTGTTTCTCTTTTAAGTAAGAATTTTCTTTTTTAAGATTATACAAGTAAGTTGACATCTGTAGTATGAATCTTCCCAGGTGAATTTTCGCTTCTAATTTCAGCCCTAATCTTTCAAACAAAGGCCATTGTCTCTATTACTCCAAAGCCGCTAGCTACCGAGTTAGCACGTGCCACTACAACATTCATATTGAAAAACAAACGGTATCATCATAGCATTAAGGTTCAAATTTAATGTCACTGATATTCTAGATAGATATTACGTTTTGGTAGTATAGGACGACGAAATCCGTTTGTTTTTCAATATGAATGTTGTAGTGGCACGTGCTAGCTCGGTAGCTAGCGGCTTTGGGATAATAGAGACAATGGTTTTTGAGTGAAAGTTTAGGGCTCGAAGCGAAAATTCACCTGGGAAGATTCATACTATAATATAATTTTTATGAATAAATATGATTATGATTATGATTATATAGCGCGGCTTCGACTGCGTCTCGGCCACGCTAACTGTATAGTTTGGGAAATATAAATTGATATAGTCTTTACTATCTGAACTGAGCCGATCTTCTACACAAAGGCCATTGTTTGTAAACAATACCATTGTCTTCCTTTGTGTCCGTAACACCAAGCCGATTACATACAAAAAAGTTAGAACTACATTGAATGTACATTGAATTATCAACCCTACCCTCTTAGTCAGTAGGTTTAAAATGTAAAGTGTCAGGATACAGATATAAGTTTTGTGTAGATGATAGTATTGTGTAAAGAATAAGCACAGTTCAAATAATAAAGACTTTTATCTGTATTGTGACACTTTACATTTTAAACCTACTGACTAAGAGCGTAGGGTTGATAATTCAATGTACATTCAATGTAGTTCTAACTTTTTTTTATGTAATCGGCTTGGTGTTACGGACACAAAGAAAGACAATGGTATTGTTTACAAACAATGGCCTTTGTGTAGAAGATCGGCTCAGTAGAAATAATAAAGACTATAACTATTGTTAACAACAACACTAATCCTTACCTGAGAGCCGGAGTGACACAAGTTAATTTTTTTACACGCGATTATACTGCTTATTGTCATCGTCGTATAGCCTTGAATGGTGCAAACCTGTGCCTATTTATGAGTCGCTTCGACACTCGGGCTACTACTCATGGATTGAAAAACATTGATACTTTTTGTTTTTTCTTCTTCACTTGGGTGCAGGCGGTAATCTAAATAATTGAAATAACATAATAACCTAAGTAAAACATTGTTTTTTTAGTGTGATATGACATTTTTACTGATAAAAACCAGTTTCATTACTTTTTGGACATTTTAAATTTTACTGTTCTTTTACATTTAAAATTGTCATGTGCAATTGTGATTGTGATGCAAGTATCAAAACTTTTCAATCCGCTGCTGTGTTGTTCGAAGAACGTGGTATAGTTTACGTCTATTGTTTGATATTTACATAAAGATCTTAGTGAAGATTACAAACGTTCAATTCATATTTCCTGAATTATACTAGAAAGCTGTAAGTAATTTGGCATGAAAATACATATTAGTCACATTAAGAAAGTAGTAAAAACATAAAAATTTGTAGGTCATTGCATCCTTTTGTAAGTATAATAAATTATAGTCTTTATTATTTCTACTGAGCCGATCTTCTACACAAAGGCCATTGTTTGTAAACAATACCATTGTCTTTCTTTGTGTCCGTAACACCAAGCCGATTACATAAAAAAAAGTTAGAACTACATTGAATGTACATTGAATTATCAACCCTACGCTCTTAGTCAGTAGGTTTAAAATGTAAAGTGTCAGGATACAGATATAAGTCTTTATTATTTGAACTGTGCTTATTCTTTACACAATACTATCATCTACACAAAACTTATATCTGTATCCTGACACTTTACATTTTAAACCTACTGACTAAGAGGGTAGGGTTGATAATTCAATGTACATTCAATGTAGTTCTAACTTTTTTGTATGTAATCGGCTTGGTGTTACGGACACAAAGAAAGACAATGGTATTGTTTACAAACAATGGCCTTTGTGTAGAAGATCAGCTCAGTTCAAATAGTAAAGACTATACCTGACGTTGTTTTAAAGTTACCATTTCCAGTACTTAAAACTTACTTGAAAAAGTAGTTGGTGACTAAAGCTTACTATAGGGTCGAGCCGGTCGAGGACTATCTAACAGATAAAAATGCTTGGCCTAAACTAAACACCTAAATAACGTAATAATAACTTAGTCATAAAAAATATGTACACATTGTATATTGTCTAGGGGACACGGTTTCCGTAGGAGAATGTATCGAAACTTTTATGCAGGTAGTCTTGCACCGTCATACCTAGGTAAGTACCTATACTCTATTGCCCTTATTAATAAACGTGGAGTAACTGTGGGGTAGCTAAACCATGTTTTATCCTTATCTGTCATTGTGACATTTGAATATGACAGATAAGGACAAAGCATGGTTTAGCTACTCGACGGTTACTCCACGTTTATTAATAAGTGCAATAAGGTATAGTATTTCTATTTTTTTTTATTACTGTTACTTATTAGTTTTGTGACAATTCTGAGTTATGATATGACACATTTTCCTGCTCAACTACGCATGAATACATTATTTTTTGGTTTTATGTGAGATTCATTGTTTTATATCATGCTAGGTTATGTTTATTATTGTATAATATCATTAGCAATATTTAGAAAACGACTGACTGTTGAGTTTCTCGCGGCGTTTCTTCTCTTGCGAAGCGCTGGTAGATTTTTACATCTTTTATCTTTTTTATCTTATTATTAAAATAAAACCTTAAAAATTGTATATTGTTCAAGAAGGGACTAAAACAAGCCATAATGACACAAGATGTTTAGCCACGCGAGCGGAGCGCGAGAACGGCAAAACCGCGTAACTAAAAAAATTATGATAGAGCAAAATAAACCTTACCGTGTTATTGAAAAGGTGCATTTTTCTCCTTATTTAAAAGGTTACTTACGCGGTTTTGCAGTATCGCCGACGACGATATTCAAAAATCGCATTAGAGTATTTGGGCTTGAGAAACGTTATGTCCCAACAGGGTAAGTGGGACAAACCATATAATTTTAGGAGATATGTATAGGGTAAAGTCACCAGTAGTCAGCCAGAGACCTGTAGCCGGCCTATGCCTATACTTTGTATGAGTGGGAAGAGTACGAAAGATATATTTCCTACTCTTCGCACTCATATAAGGTCGACTACTGGTCTCTGGCTGACCACTGGTGACTTTACCCTAGTTGTTTTTTTTTTATGGCACGTGAAGGCAAACGAGCACACAGGCCACCTGATGGTAAGTGGAAACTGTGACCCATAGACATTCGCATTCGCAAGACTGCAAATGCGTTGCCAACGCTGAGGACTAAGGATGGAATGCCTCTATATGCTAGTCATTTCACCGGCTGTCTTATCCCCAAACCGGAACACAACAATGCGAACACTGCTGCTTGGCGGTAGGTTAATGGATAAGATGGTGGTACCAATCCGGACGGACCCTGCACAAGGTCTTGGACTTCTTGGTCAAGGACTTGCCCCGTAGCACTTACCCCATCTTAAGCCGGGTCCAGATTAGTGGCAATTCGCCGAACCGAACACTGTGATGTCGCCGCGGACTTGTTACGTATAGTGTGGACTGGTGGAAGTTTGCATCGGATCGGACGCTGGTGGTAGCTCTGTGACCGTGACAAAGCCCGATGTCTGTAACGATAGTGTGGACGGCATTTGTTACGCGTACAAATGTTACGATGGTCCTCTACAACCGATGTATGCCATTTTGAAACTTCAACCAACGCAGTCATGTCGTCTCCAGAAGAATTAGCCGAAATGTATTTAAATATTGCTCTTGCAAGTGCATCATTTGTTTTACTATGTGCTTTAAAAAAATAGGGCGGCGAAAAAAAGGAGATGGTGGCAAAGTGAAGGTGGTGGCAAAGTGAAGGTGGTGGTGGTAAGGGGGGATCCATCAATCCCGTGTATGTACCAGCGTGATGACACGCGTGCTTGTTCGCGTGACATAAATCGCAGTGTGGACCTCTCCCGCACACCGAGACAGTACCGAACATCCTTTGAAAAAGACCGACTTTGGATGGATCGGCCCGTGCCCCGTGTCATTTGACCGTAACAAAACCAAAACATCGTCCACATTTTATCACAACCACATTGTGGCAGTACCACAGTATAAGAACAGTAGAACGTCTTCAAACAAAGGTACATCGCGCGGCTCGCGGCGGTGGGCGGGGCTAACCTCCCACTTTATACTAAATCTCAGGATACTACGAGTGTACATTAGTCGGGGCTGCGGCGTCCTTGCGCTCGGTTACGTTTTGTTGGTAGTGCGCGTACTTACCTATCGCTATCGAGCGACAATACAAAGCGGCATTATCAAAAGGTCAAAAAGGAATTTACATATCACATACCTATAAATATATAATTTAGTGTCAACAGATAAAATTATACATACATACATACATAAACTCACGCCTTCATTCCCAGAGTGGGGTAGGCAGAGCTAAAGAATTACCAACAAGTCTTAAAACTTCTTGATAATTCTGTAACCACATTTTGCACAAGTAGGCTAAGATGTTTCCCAGTTTATTAGTGACAGGTGGCAAGCCCATCGCCTAACAGTACTACAAGCCTTTATTCCCTTAGTCGCCTCTTACGACATCCACGGGAAGACATGGAGTGGCACTATTCTAACCCGGCAACCACACAGGTAAAATTATATAAGTAAAATAATTTAAATTTGGTACTTAGGTACAGTCACCCAATAAAAATGTTGAGCATACTTAGAACCTTGTCATTGTGAATGTCATAGTCATTGTCATGTGTGTCATTTGATGTTCTGTTTGAAATTTACTATGGCAACGCACTAAAGTGCTTTACATTTTCGTTGGGGTACTGTACCTAACAATATTTATACTTACTTACTTTAAGTTTGTGTAATTTATGAAAATTAATATTCTTATAAATCATAGAAAGTATGGCCAAGTAGGTGACTTAAATTGAAAAACAAGTTTGGACAGGACAACCCTGACGCCCGAGCGGCAATTGTTATCAGAATCTCCTAAAGGGCCGGAGTCGAGCTACTTTTCTATTTATACTATGGCAGTACGTACAATGTTTGGGTGTACGGATATTTTGTTCGGAGAATTGGAAGTATTGGAACGGATAACTGATCGTGTAACAAATTAATGTAACAAATTCCGTCCACACTATCGGTACAAACTCCCGGCTCTGACACGGTCACGGTGTTCGGTTCGGCGGGTTGTCACTAATCTGGACCCGGCTTTACCTTCGGTCCTAACCGTCGGTTCACAATGCTCGCACCGTGGAAAGTCCACCGAAATCATCATCGCAAGCAACGTGACAATATAGGAATAGTTTCAATAAAACAGATCATGATTTTAACACAGTTTATTCGAGTGAAACATTACAAATTCAACTTAGATATAAATGTTCCTTTTCGTGTTTGGTGTCAATATATTATTATTTTATTTAATTACCGTGCACCCCACCAAGACCAGAACCGGCAGCGAGTGCTGCACCTACATCCACTCCAGCGGTTATTTGCTTTTGGATGCCGCCGCTGCCGCCGGCACCATCTGCAGCGGCCCCGAGACCGATACCGACACCAGCCCCGACACCAGCGCCAACACTCTTTTGAAGTCCACCACCAACATTGGAACCCTGCAAAATGATCAAAAATTTAAATCCTTGGAACGGGTGTCATTCACGATGCATAATATCGATTGTCGTAAAGTCATATTTTATAGAACGTTTTCCCAGAGTAATTATAAAGATAAGATAAAGATAAGGACATTCATTCAGTAAGTAGGCCGCACGGGCACTTTTAAACGTCAAGAATCTACCAGCGCTTCACAATCACAAGAGGAGACCACTGCTGAGAAGAAACGCCGCAAGAAACTCGGCAGTCAGACATTTTTTTAATATATACTAATCAAAACCAAATAGGGGCCACGCTATGTTCTGCATAGGATTATTATGATTAGTGTCATTTTGGTTACACGAAATAAATAAATAAATAAATATATAACAAATCTCAACCTGTAATTTTTGAATTTAGTATCATTCGAAAGCTGCAATGTTCAAGTAACTTAAAAGCTGTGTTTTTTTAAAATCGATTGTTTTGTTTTTACCGTGCGTGTGGTTTTTAAAAAAGTTGCATATTTTTGCTCATTTTGTATGAAATTTGGAATCTGTTTTAAAAAAGCACCCGCATGGTAAAAACAAAACAAGGGACAAAAAATAAAAAAAACACAGCTTGTAAGTTGAACATTGCAGCTTTCGAATGGTAGTAAATTTAAAAATAACAGGTTAAGATTCGTTATAATAATCCTTCTCCGAAAACAGTTCTTTTGTATGTAGAACATAGCGTGGCCCCTGTTTTGTGTTGATTAGTATATTTAATATTACAATGGTATACTTAGTCTAGCATTATAAAAATCTATAAATATTAAATTAAAAAATATATCAAATAACCCGCGTAGTTTGCGCAGGAAAACACACCAAAATCTTGCGAGAGAGATAGAGAGGGAAAACGAAAAAAGAACACCTACCTAGGTGTAACTATATAAGACGGTGCAAGACGACCACATAAGATTGATATGTTTTCCTACATCAACGGTGTCCCCTAGACAAGATAAAGCTATTGAATTTGTTTTTTTTATTATTGACTAAGTTTCGGGTGTAGGCCAAGCATTTTTGTCTACTAGGTAGTCCTTGATCCTATAATATGCTTTGGACATTAACGACTTTTTCAAGTAATTTTTAGGTGCTGGAAAGGGTAGCTTTAAAACTACGTCAGGTAATTAATTATAAAAATGAATGCATTGACCAACAATAGTACATTATTGCCTAGGCAGTGAAGCAGGCAATTGCGGGCCGAGTACTCGCAAGCTCGTCCGTTTAAAAATACGAGGCCCGCAATTGCCGTTCCTGCCGAGGCAAATATAGTGCTTTTCTCAAAAATCGCAAGAAAAAAATTGCAAACAAATAAAATCTTCACATGAAAAAACTAATACTCTTTATCGTTAAAACTATTACTCTTTTTTAGAAAAAAAAACTCAAGCTATTCCAGACACAGATAAAAAAGTTACGTTTCGAATAAAATTTGGATGTATAAGACTTGTGCCCTCATTTTATTATGGCCGTTTTAACTTTTTAAAAAGTAACAAACTAGATAACAATGAAATTTGTATGCAACATTGCGGGCTTGTGTAGCGAGCACGCAATGTAATTTTTTTTTAATTTGGGAACTCTCTGTAAACTATGTACTTTGCGTTTTAGTATGGAGTTAGTAATGTCAACATTTCCGGTAATTTTTGAGAAAATGATTTATATATACTTTACGGACGCGGAATTTTCAAATAGAGTTTTTTTTTTATTTCTAGTATTAAAATTATGTAGGTATATCAATGTTTTTGTGCGAAAGAATCTAAATGTTTAATAACAAATATTATTCTTATAAATAAATTGAGACGCTACACTTAAGATATTAATTTCCTTAAAAAGTTCTCTATGCACTAATTTCCGTAAAACATAATATTTAATAGCCCTTAAAGTAGAGTTTATGATAATATTCATAATGCCACGTGCTGCATGTTTTCGCGGCACTACTTTTCACATTGTAAAAATAAAAAATTAAGCGATCTAAATATTTTCTATTTATATTTCTGTCTACTCGTATCCATTTTTAGCATTAACATACATTTGCCATAATGACTTTTTTGTCATAATGTTATTTTTTACTAAACATTATTAATATATTAAATAGCCCAATACATTGTCCCACTGCTGGGCAAAGGCCTCCTCCCTTGATTTCCACACCTCTCTCTCTCTGTGGCAATCTTCGGCCAATAACATAATTAACCATAATTTTAAAATACCTAAGCGTCACAGTAGACCCGATTCTACAGTGGCCTCTAAACTTCCTAATTGTATTTAGGTGTCGCTAAAACACTTTGCTATTCTATGAGCAGCTGTCATAATCAAATGACAGCGCCATGACAGCGCTAATTTGAATCTGACGCTTCTTATTTTAGGCGGTCTTATACATTGTCAGCTTGACATTCTGGAATAGCACTGGTTAAATCTGCCATCTAAACTATGTCTTGAAATTAGAAAATTTAGTTTTAGGCTATTTACTTAGCGATGTGCACGTCACGGGTCCAATATGAGTATATATCAGCTTCGGGGCAAACAATATTCGAACAAACAATGCTAGGGCAATGGCATAGGGCTAATATGCGTTAGGACAAAAAAAACATTATGGTTCCCAAGATAGACCCCCTTGAAGCAGGCGGAAACTAGTTCCAATTTAAAGAACGACTATGGTTCCGTAGTCTCTATTCATGGTAAAAAAAAAACAGTATATGACTATGGGTATTTATAAGAGTGTGTGCTGGTATTAACAACGATATACATACTTAAATACAAAGAAAATATGCTAGACTCAGGAACAAAATTCACGTGCGCATCACACAAATATATTTGCCCTTACCGGGGTTTGAACCCAAGACCGCTAGCTTCGTAGGCAGGGTCACTACCAATTTTAAGCTTACTGCGTTGTCACATCCCCTGTAGGATCCCTCAAAAAGTATAAAGTAAAGTGATAAACAGACCTGTTCCTGGAATCCTTGTTCGGCACCATTCACTCCCTGAGAACCTTGGCTGATTTCATCATTGCAATCCTTACCCTACAAAAAATAATGATTACAGAGCTCTATTATATTAACCCCTCGTATGCGGGAGGTCAAAAAAGTACCAAGTTCTAGTCTCTTTTGATTAAGATATAGTCCATAAAATTAAGCTTAAAAAAAATACAAAAAGATATTCAAATTTTGAGCACGGATCCGTGCCTAAGCATACGATGGGTTAAGTAAAACCATATCGCTTTTGACATGTTATCGTATTGTCATTACACAACATTTCACAAACTGATTCATTCCACAAATATATTGCAGTACGGTTTTTTAACCCCCGACACGCAAAAAGAGGGATGTTATAAGTATGATCGCTATGTGTGTAGTGCGTCTGTTACGGCTTTAACAGCAGCGCCATCTGTGAATATTGTAATGAACTACTTACCTAACTTCGTTAGCATTAACACATGATGAGGGTTTCCGCGCATCAGTTTTTTCACTAGATGGCGCCTCTGGGAAGTAAGGTCTTTTAGAAAGTTGATAATACGTAAAAAATATAAATTGATATGATTTTGTACCTAAATATTTGAAATGTGTATAAATCAAGTGAAAAAGGAAATTGTCACTAGTTTGGTCTTCTTCTAGGCATTATAAATATTTTAACATCAACTGTCAAAAAGACCTCACTTCACAGGCGCCATCTAGTGAAAAAACTGATGCGCGGAAACCCTCATTATCTTAGTAACTAGTTCGTAATGTAGCCTCAAGAGGGCGCTGATGCTGTTCATAAAAGGCATTGTCAGCCATCATTGCATTGATTATTAGCGATTGAACCTAATACACGTCTCTTCCATTTTTTTTTCCTTTCTTCCCGACTGCCGAAGGCGGAGGGTAATGTGTTTATCAGCCTATATGTATGTTTGTTCCTTTGTGGCGCTCTAGAAACTAAGCGCGTAGACCGATATGATGATTCTTATGCCAATCGATTTGTCTTAATCTTGTGAGTGTCACTAAAGATATGACAGTAAGTAAAAATCAATATGGCGGCCACTAGATGCCATATTGTAAAAATTAAAAAAAAAGTCGGCTAACAATGACATGGGGTATCATTGAATAGGTATTTAAAAACCATCTTTAGGTTTCTTTCGTCTTTTGTTAATTTTAAACGATTATTTAGGACTTAAAACGATTTTAATTAGGTTAGCAATAACAGTCGGGTTTTTTAAGCTTGCTGTTTGTCGTTATTTATTTTGCCGCCATTGTTCACCCTAACGGTCTGTCTGTGACAGACAGGGGTGGTACTGTGCGTTTTTTTTAATTTGAAAGCAGGATTTCTAGCGGTGAAACCTAGGTGACGCCGTTTAACAGGCCGTACACGATTGTTTGACCGTTTTGCTTATTTTTGTGATTTAACAGTTAAAATAGGTACTGCTTTTCTATAAGTTTTAATGCTCAACATTAAATATCATTTAAGTTATGATCGAATAAATGAGCCACTTTTTTATTTTTGTCGAGTATCATAATGCGAGATTTAGGTTGTTTTAAAACATTATTTATTGCCAATTCTTTTGAATTTTTTGGATGTTTTTTTTAGGTAATGGATTGATTATGTTATGAACTAAAGTTTATTTCTATTGTTTTTATTTTATAAACGAGAGTTCTGAGTAGCAGGAATAAAAAAATTTTTTTGCCCGTTTTCTATAAAAAATTACTTACCAAGTTTATTTATTTTTTTACTCGAAAAAATTATTTGAAAGTGGTAAAAAGTAATTCATACATTCTTTAGACGACTTTCACAGCAATACATTGTAAATTTTTCATACCGTTTAGACGTCAAAACGGTTCATGAATATGTGACATTCTAAACCTCTTCCAGCAAAATTCACATAACAGTCGCCAGTGTCAGGTCGATTAATCAAAATAAAATAATGAAAACAGAAAAGTAGCTCATACATTCGATAAAATTAGAATTTATCTTTCGTGTTGTGTATTAAAACTTGTAGAAATACAGTATTTCAACTGTAAAATCACGTCTGGAAAATCACGTAAATCAGCGATATCGGCCAAATTTCGTGTACGGCCTCTTAAGTGATTATTACCCCTGAAAGAAGGTAGGGTCACCTGTCCATCACTGAAACAATCGTACACAATGAAACTTTGCGATATCTCTAAAATGCGTTGTTGCCAGATAGTGCAAAATAGCAAGTAAGGACATGCTCAGGTACCCCCCGCACTCGCCCAGTTTAAGGACGCGCCGCGTGGAAGAAGACGTCGCTGCGAACCATTTTCCGATTTTACAACAAAAAGTAAGAATTTTTGATAATATTCAGTGATTTTTGGACGAATTATGGTAATTAATTTCTTATTGTTCTATATCGCATTGAATTCTGTACATTTCAAAGTTTCTTTAAACCTGTGAGTTGATGAAAATCGGTTACTTTTTGATGCATATTTTTATAGATTATTAAAAAGTAACCCTGTTGGTCTACAATGAAACAAAAGTATGAAGTACACAATAAAACGGTTTCATGGTGTACTATCTTGTTTCATTGTAGACTGTGTATAAAATAACAGTTGGTGACATTATTTTTAGGGTCGTACTTGATCGGTTTTTTCCAAAGTATAAGTAATTTTCCTAAAGGTTTCTTTACTAGGTAGGTGGGTACGTATTAAGTTGGTTGGATATTTACGCTGTATATATTCAAAACATAATGTTTTTCTTATTTAGATGGCGCGTACTAAAGCAATTAAAAGAAAGAAGGGAGATCACTCTGCTTCGAACATGCTTCGAGCCATTTTGCTTCAAAGAAGGGGATTGAGTCTTAGAAAAGCTGCTAAAGAATGCGTATCGTTGCGTACCTCTGTATCGTTAAAGTTAAACGATTAGTCTGAAGAAATGAGTCTGATTAAAGTGATTAAATTAGCTAATAAAAACATGATCTAAATAAAACGTACTGTAATTAAAAGTGTCTTTAATTTATCAGTTTTATCACTCACATACCTACCTAATTTATTAAACGCAACTAAATGTCAATAAGTACCAACCTGCTAATAACATTGTTTCATTGTTGATTACCTGTTTCATTGTTGATTAACCCTGTTTCATTGTAAAAAATCAGGTGTTTCATTGAGAACTCATATGTGGACACAATGAAACAAAGCTCTTTTTTTTAAAAAACCTTTTTTGTAGCTAAGTTATAAAAGTAAAGTAATAAATTGAAATGCGAAACGATAAATAGATAAGTTGTCTGTATTGGTGCTAGAAATTAAGTTCGTAGCTGAAGAAATGGAAAAGATAGGGTGGCTTGAAAATTTGGTGTTTCAACCATGGACAGGTTACCCTAACCATTATGTCGAAGGATTTTATTTATCTAATATTTTAGAGTTGCCGCGAATAGTGGTTATAGCGAATAGTCGAATACTGATTAATCGCCATTCACTTTGGCGAATAGTCGAATAACTCGACATTACTATTCGACATAAAAAAACATTTAACACATTAAAAATATTTCTAATTTCTTCTAAGGTTGTGAGCAAAAGAAAACTGACAGAAAAATAAACCCCATATGAAGTGCAGAAAAAATGCTTTTTATGGACCACAATCTGCCTCTGTTGGATTTTTAATAATTATTTAAAATGCCTAATTAATTTAATTTTATGAATATGATAGGCACAGGCACATATTACAGATAATAATTGATATTGTGTATTGTTTTATTAGGGAAAATAATTAAAAAAATGATTATTTTAACTCGTTAGTTTTTTTGTTCGATAAAAGTTTATTTTAGACGACTATTCGCCGAATGCCGAATAATACTAGCTATTATTCGGTATTCGACGAATATCAAAAAAATGACGAGTAATGCCGAATACCGAATAATAGCGAGTATTCGCGGCAACTAATATTTACAGCTTCGAAAAAAAATGCATAAATATTGCGAAATGATGTTTGTGAAATGAATCACTTTGTGAAAAGTTTTTTGTGAAATTATGGTTAAGTAAACCCTCCTATTTATTTGACAGTAATGACAGCAGAGTAACACACAATAACAATAACGTGCCTCTGACCTTTGAGCTTTAAATGCAACGATCTATTCAACTCGCTAAACTGAACTACTTTTGTTCTGCAACATTCAAAAATAACTTTAGTTTCGATAACTAATTGATGATAAAGTCTAATTGTAAAATCAGTGTATTAAATACTGGCCATATAATCACTATCTCATGGTCATACCTGGGATAACTGGGGGCATCTGTATGAAAGTGATGTAGCAAAATATTTTATCGACGTAAAATATATCGATGTTACTGCCAACATACCTGATTGTCCCTGATATTTATTTATTTATTATTTACATCTAAATGTTATTTAACATAAATAAATATTACTTATTTTCTCCATTTTTAGATTAAAAAAAAAACAAATTAACACGTATAAGTAGGTAGGTATTTATATGTTTATTTTACAACAGTTTTCAATACAATCAATATTTTTTCCATATTCGTCGGTATTAATGAATGCCGTCTGAATGAAAATATCCACTTTAAACTGCTAAACGTACGAATATGAATGGTACTGACGGTTAATTGTCATTTTGATTGAAATGACATCCGCATACTTTTATTATCTTAAGAGGCTCGATCCGCTCGATATCAGATATGACATCACACATCACAGTAATTGAGAATGATCAATGTGCACATGCATTAATTTAATTATATCGACATCTTTTTTATCGATATCAAATCCCTAGAACTTGCCCCGAGTTATCCCAGGTATGCTCATGGTACGGAGGCGACATTTCCTTGGTACGAGGGCTAAAGGAAAATGGAGATTTGGATCGCGTACATTGAAACCGTTAAATTGTATGTTTTTTTTTTTAATTTAATTTGGACATATCTTTAACAACTTACAGAACAAAAGAACTTCAGTTTCTGGAGTAGAAACGATTCATGCATTGAAAGCCCCAAGGACAGAGGCACCGCGTAACTAACAAATTTGCGATAGAGCAAAATAAACCTTACTGTCTTATTAAAAGGTGCATTTTGCTCCTTATTAAAAATGTTACTTACGCGATTTAGCAGTATCACCGACGATAAGTATTAAGATCAATTGAATTAAAAAACATAGCTTTTTAGTGATCATAATATGCTGCTATGTAGTGTGTGAAGCTATTATACAACGTGTTTTTTTTTATTTACGATAACTTCGGCATATTACTAAGTACATCCATAGAAACTAAGCAAAAAAAAAAAAAAACTGTTTTGAACAAAGTAATTAAATGTTGTATCTTTGGACATTCTAAAAGGGCCTTTAGAGTTAACTCATTGTCAGTGTCAAATACGTCAATGTTGGCGTGACATGCACAGACAGTTAAGAGCCTTTTAGACCAGTTCAACGTGATTAACTGATTAAATTTAAAAATTAAATATCTTTAAAACCGTTACAGTTATCATTTGTCTGTCTTCGGGAAATTAACTTTATTTGACCTAAAGAACGTTCCCTTAAAGTTATCGTAAATCAAAAAAACACGGTGTAGAACATTTCAAGCTCGCCGCAAGCTGAATCAGTAATACCGCAATTACGCGAAACTATGCAGGGTGTAAGGGACGGCTCCCGAAAACTGAAACCATTGTACTGAACAGAAATCCAGTGGAAATTTTCCCGGGAAAAAAAAAATTTCTCGTTGGTTTCAGTTTTCGGTGAGCCGTCCCTTACACCCTGTCAAGGTATAAATACAGGGTGTAAGGGACGGCTCCCGAAAACTGAAACCATAGCTTCAGACCATTGCACTGAACTGAAATCCAGTGGAAATTTTCCCGGAAAAACGAAAATTTTCTCGTTTTTTACGTACCATAACCATAACCATAATATGTTGTCCTAGACCGGTTTATATGCAAAAACATGGAAAAAAAACGAGAAAAATTTCGTTTTCCCGGGAAAATTTCCACTGAATGTCAGTTCAGTACAATGGTCTGAAGCTATGGTTTCAATTTTCGGTGAGCCGTCCCTTACACCCTGTATGTATAACAAATAAAATAAGGAGCAAAATACACATTAACAAGTATGTTAATAAGGTATATTTTGCAACTTATTGAATTTGTTAGTTGGATTTCAGGATTACCGACGATAGCCAAGATGCATTACGCTAACTGGGATAGACCAAAAAAAACAGGTTTTTTACATTCTAATTCGAAAGAATAGGTAATTTTAAGAGAGCAATTTCATTAATTTTTTATTTGACCCAATAGTTATGTTTTAATATCTTTATTTATTTAGCAGACATTTTATGGATGACATTATTATTTTAAATTTGGGTTGTCATTTTCTAATAAATTACAACAATTAAATGATATCTAATTATAAAAAGTGATAGTAATAGTTTAATAAAACATACAATTTCAAGTGGTTTTCGCCTAACCCGTAAGGTACTCCGAGGAGGGCTTCAAGCCGAAAACGAAAGTCAAACAAAGGTCAAATATACTTTTGTCGAAATGTCCGAAATAGATAAATATTTCAAAAACTTATGGCTTTAAAACCTTATTCCTAGAAATGTTTTTCAAATTAGACTACATGCGTCACTGGTAAATGACGTCAGACGTGATACGATACGAAGTGTCACGTGATCCACCAGTGACTTTGCGAATAGAAGTTCGAATTTACGTTAGCCTCTCTACCTCTTTACCCCTTTCTCTCGATTTAGTATCGAATGACGAGCGACAGGGATGGAGCTAACCTTCGAATTTTGATTTTCAAAGTGCCACAGAAACGCTAGATAGCGTAATACATCTCGTCTAGGGCCTTTGTAATCACTAGACGCTTGGAGGAATTTTAACCTCCTTAGGTGCCTTGTACTAAAAATAGTACATAATACAGTCATTGAAATAAAGATCTAGTGCAAAGGAAGTAAGTAGAATTTCTTCTGTTATTATGACCAATTGTCAAATTAGAAAATTGACTTTAATTCATTCACAATAGATTCATATTCCTTTGACGAATTTGTCTTTGCCTTAGGAGGCAAAATATGCTACAAAACCGGCAATGTACGTCAATCACACAGATTAAGAAGAGCACGGTAGAACCGACAGATACTTACAAAGTCGAGCGTAGGTTGTGCTGCGGCTACAGCGATCTGAAAAAGTAACTCTATATTAGACCTGTCATTCCAGAATCATATCAATCAAGTCTACATACACATCGGTAACTCGTGGGCCTCGTGGCATTTAGGTAGCACTTGACAGTTTCTCACAGACTAGTGATGTGACAATGTTCTTCCTGTACGAGTCGAGAAAATGAAACCAATTAGAATACAAAAAAAAACAATCAATATGACATTCGTGATTAACAATTAATATTTGTTTTAAATTTTTACAAGTCACCCTACTTCTACTTTGTGTAAGAAAATGATCGTTCAACTTCCACTGACGTAATGGTTAAAAAAGCATTCTATTGTAAAGTTGCAGCGTATTTTTATTTTATTGATGTTCTCTTCGATTTCAACTACTTTATTTTCTAATAAGTTATTGATATTCTTTGTTGTAATATATCCTGGATTTTTGATCATACCATTTTCAGCTTTTGACAAATAAATTTACCTTTGGGGTGCATAAGTAATGAAAGTGACTTTTCAATTTTAAATACGATCTCCAAAAACTTTTAGTTTAAGGCTTCTACCTTCTAATTCCTTTATATCATCTTTTCTTTATGTTTTTTAACTAGTGATCAAACCTACTTCGTCATATGTTAAGACCATGTAGGTAATATTAATTTATTATCTTATCTTATCCGAAAAGACAATTAGAAAACTTGTCTCATCACTTAATAATCTGTCAAGTGCTACCTTAATGCCATGAGTTACCGATGTGTAGTCATAACCTCAAACCCTAGAAACCTTTCTAATCTTACTCTTTATCTCTTTATCTTTACATAAATAATGTGTGTTTGAAGTAGGTTCATGACTTGTTTTTAAAGCTTCAATACATACATACACACATTAAATCACGCCTGTTTCCCAGAGGGGTAGGCAGAGACCACTTCTTTCCACTTGCTACGATCTTGACAAATTTCTTTCGCTTCTTCAACATTCATACATCGAGTCATAGTTATCTAGACACGCGGGAGCGTGTCAAGCCAAGTTCAAGAAACAGAACTGGCGAGGCGCACCGTGTGTAATATTACACGAACCATTTGGAGCCACTTTTGACCCCCTCATAAATCAAAAACTATTTTACATAAACGTATCAAATTTTGCTCATATATTGAGACTTGCGAGATACATATGTGTTCTAAATTTCATAAGCTTATCTCAAACGGTTATTTAGATATTAATGTCCAAAATTCCTCATTTTTATCATTGACTGACCTATAGACCAAAACTCTAACCCAGTTCCAGATGACCTAGAGAGTTAAAATTTGGTATGCAGATAGGTAATTAGATGAATACAAAGGAATAAATAAAAAACTGTCAATTTTTAAATAATTAGATTCTATTATGAACGCTTAACATAAATACCTAATATTACTTAGGTTACCTACGTTATTAACTGGGATTAATTATTATTTTTATATTTAGCGCACATCAATAGTGTAAAATCATTACCTACTCATAAATAATGATAAAATAATAGGCATTTAGATTTTCGGTATATACACGACGCGCGCGCGCCGAGTGACGCCGGAGCGGCGCGGGCGCTGTGACGATCGAATCGAACCGTTGACGCGAACGTGGCCGAGCGAGCGGCAGCCGCGCTCACAAGCGCGAGCGCCGGCTTGCTGTCCGTCCGGTTGTCTCTCGATATCTGACCTATAAGGTTGCAATTTATGCTGCGAAATTGCTAAGTTTTCTTAAGGAAAACTTATAATTTGTAGTAATATTATTATTACAATTTCTTTAATAAGTTGGTACCTACGTACGTATAGTATTATAGTATAGGCTATAGTTTAAATAAATAATAATTTTATAGTTATAAGTAGGGAGGTGTATATACTTATTATTATTACAATTCCTATAATAAGTGGGTACGTAGGTTTAGTATAGTATAGGCAATAGTTTAAATAAATAATAATTGTATTTTTTAGTAAGTAGGTAAGTTAAGTATAGTTAAAAGTAAGTAGGTGTATATACCTACTTAACTCTGAGTTTGAGAACTTGTTGATAGTAGCAAATAGTTTTATCTTTTTATTACGTAGGTAGGTACCCACCAAAAACATAAATGTAAAAAAGGAGAGCCAAGTTCAATACAAAAATTATTCTCTGCTGTGGGCTTGGCAATGCAATTGTTTTATATTTATAAAGTCTACTTTTAGTTTTGAATTTGTCCTTTTAAAAGGACCCACGGCGTTACGAGGATATGTACTTACCTACAAAAAGTAATGATATCCCACCAAAAACATAAATGTAAAAAAGGAGAGCCAAGTTCAATACAAAAATTATTCTCTGCTGTGGGCTTCGCCGCAAAAAGAATGGAGATCTGAGATTGAGTGCCAAGTTCTATGCAAAATCCAAATATGTAGTCTAAGGGCTCACTTGGCTGGTTTTCCCATACTAATTATATAGCCTTCGCATGTTCTAAACCTGTTACCTTTCGGTTCTTATTTTATTATTCCGAAAATTTGGCTTGCTGGTAGAAACTACCCATCGAACATAAGGCTCTCCCATGACTGTGTAAAAGTAGGTACTTAATAATAATTCGTATGGGAAAACCAGCCAAGTCAGCCCTTAGACTACATATTTGGATTTTGCATAGAACTTGGCACTCAATCTCAGATCTCCATTCTTTTTGCGGCGAAGCCCACAGCAGAGAATAATTTTTGTATTGAACTTGGCTCTCCTTTTTTACATTTATGTTTTTGGTGGGATTTATATAACGGGTACATAATGAAGCTTCTACAGGCACGAGTACCTACCTTAAGAGCTAATTATGTACCGTTGCATACATAACTTTTCTACAAGATTTAAAATGATACTGGCAAAAAATATTTTTTTTTAACTTTTCTGTATACTTTCCTCGTTTTTTCTGCTAACCAATTACCTACTTGTTAGCACAGTAATTTTCAATACTCCGATTGGCGTTAATAGTTAGTGAATTTAATTCTGTACTAATTTAATTCTGACAATCTTCTATATAATAAATATGAATCGCTAAATGTGTTGCTACGCGCAAAACTCGAGAACGGCTGAACCGATTTGACTGATTTCTTTGTTGTTGTGTTTGTCAATGTCAGGACAGGGTTTGTATGAAAGAAAATAATTGAAAAATCCACCGGGGAAGTCAGAAATTTGCAGCGGAGCGAAGCCGCTGGCGGGCCGCTAGTTTATTATAAAAGTAGGAAAGCCAAACGAAACGCCTTTTTGTTGATATCTGTGTATTGACTAGTGATGGGCGGCTTTTAAGTTTCAAAAGTGAAACTTTCACTTAAATTTCTGCAATATTCTGAAAGTTTCAAAAGTGAAAGTTTCACCTTAAATTTCATGTAATAATTTAAAAGTTACCAAAATAAAATCGTTTAATTTCTGAAAATTACTAAAGTTTTGTAATGCAACGTAAGTAACGGAAACTTTTCATGAAATTTAAATGAAATTTACTTGTATCAGAATCATTTTCATCTAATTATGTAACTTTTAGAAGCTGTAATTTTCGCAGTTAAGAAAAGTTTTGTAATGTTTCAGAAATCGCCCATCACTAGTATTGACCCCTGTGTATTGTTTTTAAATTATTTTAAGACTTAAACGGAGCCGATAAACTGTTGTATAAAGGCCCTTTAAAACTATAAATTAAAAAAAAACCTAGTATAAAACAAAGTCACTTCCCGCCGTCTGTATGTACGCCTAGATCTCCCAAACTACGCAACGGATTTTAATCAATTTAATGCGGTTTTTATCAGAGTAATTCAAGAGGAGGGTTTTCATGAATACATAATAATCAAACACCGGATTGACGGGGGCAAAAATGTACCAGTGCTAGTGATTAATTAAATGTCGACTAAGTTTATCGACATCGGTAAAAAACAATATTTAATCATCATTATACTAATGGCCAAGTTTGAATACCTACCTTTTAATTTGTAAACCTCTTCTATTTTTACTTATCGCAACAATAAATATAATACACAACCGGTATAGTCTTTATTATTTCTAGCGAGCCGATCTTCTACACAAAGGCCATTGTTTGTAAACAATACCATTGTCTTTCTTTGTGTTCGTAACACCAAGCCGATTACATAAAAAAAAGTTAGAACTACATTGAATGTACATTGAATTATCAACCCTACTCTCTTAGTCAGTAGGTTTAAAATGTAAAGTGTCAGGATACAGATATAAGTCTTTATTATTTGAACTGTGCTTATTCTTTACACAATACTATCATCTACACAAAAGTTACAAACAATGGCCTTTGTGTAGAAGATCGGCTCGCTAGAAATAATAAAGACTATATCTGGCATTGACTTTGGACTCTAGTCACTTTTGACAACCATTGAAATACATTGAATATCAAATTAATTCAGTACTACTTTATTCTTTAGCATTCCGACAAATTGAGAACCTTTTTGTTTTTTAAGTCGGTTAGTAATGAATCGAAAGAAAAAAGATCGTTTATCTTCATGCAAAGCTGATCATTCAGATTTGGAAGATAAAGGTTCGACTTACTTTTGCAAGAAATGTAATAACCATATGTCACGAAAAAAGTTGTCGATAAACTTAGTCGATATTTAATGAATCACTAGCACTGGTACATTTTTGCCCCCGTCAATCCGGTGTATGATAATAATGAAACTTAAGGGGCCGCCCTGCGCCCCAGACGTACTTTTCCGAATCAAATCGGAGAAATACTGGAAAAGGGCCGAATCTTAAGTACCCGAAACCGACGTGCGTGCATGACTGGATGTATTAATGTGGAAGAAGCGAAATAAATTTGTCAAGATCGTAGCAAGCGGAATGAAGTGGTCTCTGCCTACCCCTCTGGGAAACAGGCGTGATTTAATGTATGTATGTAATAATGAAACTGTAGAAAGAAACATTTGTACATAAAATACAGTGTTTGGTAGCTAGGTGCAAATCTTTAAGGGGGTGATAGAGCAGCTCATAAGCTATCGATTTAACCCCTATGTATGTTCAGCAATTGTTATTAGTTTCCGAGATATTGATCATTTTAATCGGATTTTTTGTAATTTTTCCTTATACACACAAAAAAATAAATAAAAAAAAAACTGTTTTCTTGCATGATTAGAATCACTATGAACTAAGGAAGTTTTTAAAGCTACATGCCAAATTCATTCATTACAACTTTTTAAAGTAAACGCACAAAGTTTGCTATTTCATACTAGGTGAAAATCAAACGTAGGGTTCTCTTAGTATGGAGAAAGTAACACTGTGCGTTTGGTCAAAAAGTTATTATGAAAAGAACTTGTCATGTAGCTTTAAAAACTTCCTAAGTTCATATTGATTCTAATCCTGCAAGGAAACACAGTTAAAAAAAAAATGAAATGTGGTTTTTCACTTCTCATGCTCTTAAAACGTTACTTTAGTCTCTGCGTATCGGGACTAAAGCTCCTTATTAATCACTAGGGATTAATAGTACATTATTGCCTAGGCAGTGAAGCAGGCAATTGCCGTTCCTGCCGAGGCATATATAGTGCTTTTCTCAAAAATCGCAAGAAAAAAATTGTGTTTTTAATTGCAAACAAACAAAATCTTCACATGAAAAACTATTACTTTTTACCGCCTTTATGTTTATGACGCAAGCTTTTTTAGAAAAAAATACTCAAGCTATTCTAGACACAGATAAAAAAGTTACGTTTCGAATAAAATTTGGATGTATAAGACTTGTGCCCTCATTTTATTATGGCCGTTTTCACTTTTTAAAAAGTAACAAACTAGATAACAATGAAATTTGTATGCAACATTGCAGGCTTGTGTAGCAAGCACGCAACGTATTTTTTTTTAAATTTGGAAACTGTCTGTAAACTATGTACCTACTTCGCGTCCAGTATGGAGTTAGTAATGTCAACTTTTCCGGTAATTTTTGAGAAAAGTTTATTTTTTATTTACTTTGGAAACCCCTAAACATCCAATCACGGCGGTTGTGAATAAAGGGTTATCACCATTTTCAGAGATATTGCATAGACAATTTTTAGCACGTGGAAATAACCTCAAAATGACGATTGCAAAAATATAATTAAAAATTATTTAATTCCGTAAAACATTAATGATTGAGCTTCGCTTGGGTGGCTAAACATCTCGTGTCATTATGGCTTGTTTTAGTCCCTTATTGAATAATATACATTTTTTTAATAAATAGAAATATCTAACAGGTGAAAACCGTAGCAAAATCTGTGGCGTGGTTAAGACAGACGCGGAAAGCAACTTTGTTTTATGTATGATAATTAGAGAATACAATTTAACCGGTAATTAACCGTTTTTGTATCAAAATAACCGGTTAAAACCGGTAATGACCGGTTATTGGCATTCTCTAATGATAATATTACAATACATTGAAGTGTTCTTACCAGGGCGAAGAGAGCGAGGAACTTGATGAAAGCCATTTCGACTGAAATACTTCAATGTATACATTCCTCCTCTGAACCCAGCCTTATATAGGCGATTTCGAGGCCGAATATTTCGTCATAACATATCGCACTGCTAGATGAAGACAGTATCAACTCAAAATAATTGTTAGTTTTGTTTCAAGCTTATAGACGTTGTATTAAAGTTGATTTTAAAATACAGTTGTATTTTGAGTTACTACACTTTTGATTTGGCAGTGCTTGAAATAAGTTCCACGCATTAAAATAATACAATCATACTTGTTTACTGTTCCGATGTATTATCTGTTTAAGTTACTATGCGATGAGACAATTTTGATTTCCACTTGTTCAAATACTGAAACAAGACGCGACATGCAGGTTCTATCAGGAGACAGGACAGCAATGCACATCCTCTGTTCTTTCAGACCACTACGCAACAGAAGTATCTACATAGGGCGACATGTAATGGACCCACAAGAGATACAACTCCTCACTGCCCAAAGCATCTGGAAATTCCTGGACGCAACGGGCCTTTGCGGTGAGCTCTGGAACAAAGTGCTGCTTCAAAAGATCAGCAATGGTCGAAGTGGCTCACAAGAACCTTAGAGTTATCTTATCACATTTAAACTGTGTTAATGATTAAAAAAAATGTGACAGCAAATCATTATTTATTTATGTTTTTTTATTTATGTTTGTTTTAAGGGAATAAGGGCTTGTAGTACTGTTAGGCGATGGGCTTGCAACCTGTCACTAATACGCTGGTAAACACCTTAGCCTAATTATGCAATATGTGGTTACAGAATTATCAACAAGGTTTTAGAGTTGCTGGTAATAGGGAATATGCATTTTTTTTTACAGCTTCAATTGAAGCTGATTCATGTAACAAACAGATCACAAAAATCATTTTTTGAATAACTATAAAAATAACCAAGATATAAGCCAACAAAGATTTGTTCCTATCTCTTTCTAGAAAAACGGAATTTTACATGGAGTTTATATGGCCGCAGTGCACAATGACGTCACGGTGCACATCGGATCTCTCTGTCTAATTAGAAGTTTGAAATGCTTATAACTTCCGTATTTCTTGACCGATTTTAATTTTAATTTCCGTTTTGGTGATCTCTTTTACGGTATTTTCATATTTTGATCAGAAATGCGATTTTTAAAATCCATGCATATTCCCTATTCTGTAGCTCTGCCTACCCCACTTTGGGAATGAAGGCGTGAGTTTATGTATGTATGTATTTATTTATATCGACGGAGGAAAGGAGGAACCCCTTAAGCGACATGATTTTCGAAATTGAGTTTTATATATCATTAGAACCGGCTTCTTTTTCTGCGTCTTTTGAGCCGGGTTAAGTAGTAAGTTAGAAAAATGTCGCTTAAGGGGTTTCTCCTTTCCTCCGTCGATATAAATACTAATATACGCGCATATATATATATATATATATATATATATATATATATATATGCGTCTTAATATGCTGCGATAGGCATGTTATGACTAGCGCGAGATAGTGTGTGATGCTGTAATGTAAAAGTACACATATTTAGTGCATTTAAATTGCAACCTCGTTACAGAAAATTGTTTATTAATGATTTTTTAAATAAATGTTAAAGATACAAAATAAGTTTATCAGGCACTTATACTGGGCCCGTATTATGGTCGTGTTTGTCGATGGGTATAAAACATGTGTCACGTTCTGACCAGTATGTAAGTGCGAGAGTGACGGATGCTTCATCCACCGCGATAAAAGCGACCATAGGCTAGAAACTATATGGTGTCTTCCCTTTCTATCCGTGGATGTACCTAACGTTGTTCCTATTAGGCATGGTAGGCTATAATTAGGGAGTGCAATTTAACCGGTTATTAACAGTTTTTGTATGAAACTAACCGGTTAAAACCGGTTAAAACCGGTTAAAACCGGTTATAACCAGTTATTCGTATTCCCTAGCTATAATAAATAGGAAACGCGTAGGGATTTGGCATTCGCATGCTATGTAGTCAAGATTCTCCGCGGTAGCATCACCCGGGTATATTGCAGCAATTGAGCCTGTGCTACCTGTCACTAATATATACTGTTAAACATACATACATACATACAAACATATCTTCACGCCTTCATTCCTAGAGTGGGGTAGACAGAGCTACAGAATTACCAACAAATCTAAAAACTTGTTGCTAACCCTGTAACCACAATTTGCACAATTAGGCTAAGATGTTTAACAGTATATAATATTAGTGACAGGTAGCAAGCCCATCGCCTAACAGTACTGCAAGCCTTTATTCCCTTAGTCGCCTCTTACGACTTCCACGGGAAGACATGGAGTGGTACAATTCTAAGCCGGCAACCACACGGCACTGTTAAACATCTTAGCCTAATTGTGCAAATTGTGGTTACAGAGTTATCAACAAGTTTGTAGAGTTGTTAGTAATTCTGTAGCACTGCCTACCCCACTTTGAGAATGAAGGCGTGGAGGTATGTATGAAGCCTGTGCGTTCGAGACAAGTATATGCCACAAAACAAACGGTATCGCCATAGCATTAAGGTTCAAATTTAATGTCACTGATATTATAGATATTACGTTTTGGTGGTAGTACACTTGTTTTTCGATATGAATGTTGTAGTGGCACGTGCTAACTCGGTAGCTAGCGGCTTTGGGATAATAGAGACAATGGCCTTTGAGTGAAAGATTAGGGCTCGAAGAAAAAATTCCCTGGGAAGATTCATACTATACGCGGAGCGGCGGCGGCGCCCGCGGCTGCTCGCGGGGCCGAGCGGCGGAACCAACTTGCTCCGCAAAGCACCCCTCAGCCGCATCATCCATACGCTGAATCTGGTTGCCGATAGAACCGATTTCTTTTTTGTCATTTTAATGATTTTTTAAATGTAAAAAAAAAGATAAAAGATGTTTATTCAGTAAGTAGTCCGCACGGGCACTTTTACACGTCAAAAATCTACCAGCGCTTCGCAAGAGACCACTGCTGAGAAGAAACGCCGCAAGAAACTCAACAGTCAGTCGTTTCTTAAAAATTGCTTATTATATTATACAATAATAAACTTAACCTAGCATTATATAAAACAATGAATCTCACATAAAACCAAAAATTCATATATTCATGCTTAGTTGAGCAGGACAATGTGTCAAAACTCGGAATTGTCACAAAACTAATAAGTAATAGTAATAAAAAAAATAGATATTATACAAGTTATACTTACCTGTGACGGTGCAAGACAACCTGCATGAAAGTTTCGATACATTCTCCTACAGAAACCGTGTCCCTTAGACACATTTTGCTGAGTAGAGACCATTTCGGCACACATCAACCTCATTGTACTTTTTAATTTAATGGTGTCGCTTATTAGGGGATAAGAAGTGAATGTACCTACTACGTTATTGTATCTTTTCTATGATGTACTCCTGTGTTGATGTGTTTGTTGAATAAACGTTTTTCTATTCTATTCTATTCTAATATACAATGTTTACATATTTTTTATGACTAAGTTATTATTACGTTATTTAGGTGTTTACTTTGTATGTATTGTCTGTTTAATATCTAACGAATTATTTATAAATGATGTGGTTGATTAAGTTAATTTAAGGCACTATTGTATTAGGGTGAACTTGTAAAGATAGTAGCTGAAATTAAACAATAAATGAATATAGATTTTATTTTGTTTTAATTTAGTAAGAATCTTATATTAGAGGTATAAGATTCCTTCTCTTCTTTTATATCTGACTATGTAGATTACATTTTTGAACTTTTCACATTATAATTTAAAATATATAAAATAAAATAATAAATAAATATCGCTACAATCGCCGCCATTTATGTAAATAAGATTTAGAAAATATTTACGGTACTTTACGAGTGAAATGAGACACCCTTTCTTCCTTTTACAGTGCAAGTATAATTTCTGCAGCCTTAAAAAACACAAGACGGCATTTTTATGAAATAAATTTGTTACTTTTCGGTTGTCTTTGATGCGCGCGTGTCAGCGGCCGCGACGCAACTCAACAGTAGTAAGGTAAATTACCTTCCTTTTTGAGGAACTGTATGTTAATATAAAATACAATTGCCATAAAGGGGCTTCCAAACGGGCCATGTTTTGCTGCAATTTGTGGCCGGCAACTAGCTATGTTACTCTTACTTCGTATGCTAGAGCAAGATGCGTATAGTTGCCGGCCACACAAAGCCGTGAAAATGTTGCTCGTTTAGAAGCCCCCCAAAGTACATATTGCAGTGCCCTTACAGTGTGGTGCCCTTGCAGGGTATCGAATGAACTAACTTATGTATACTTAAGTTTTAAAGATACTAGTACCAATCTATACAACTTCTGTGCCAAGTGATAAAAATTAATATGAATCTACTTAATTTATTATTATGTCCTTTTCCCCGTGTGGTTGCCGGGTTAGAATAGTGCCACTCCATGTCTGCCCGTGGATGTTGTAAGAGACGACTAAGGGAATATAGGCTTGTAGTACTGTTAGGCGATGGGCTTGCAACCTGTCACTAATACGCTGGTAAATATCTTAGCCTATTTTTGCAAAATGTGGATACTGAATTATCAACAAGTTTTTAAAGTTGTAGGTACTTCTGTAGCTCTGCCTACCTAGGGTTGCAGATAGAAAAAAAACCAAATGTTTTTTTTCAAATTTATGAAAAAAAACATGAAAAAAAACCTGGCACCATGGTTTTTTTTCTAAATTAAGTTTTTTTTCAGATGAACAAAAATATGCCACAATAACGGTTTTTCGTGATTTATTTAACTAAACTATTTTTAGTAAATGCAAAAAGAACTTTAAACCTATTCACTAGAACTATCAGCACTATCAGCAGCACTAACTAATTTTTGGGGAATCCCTGAATTCCCCGATGCGGCGACGAGAGGCGTTGGTGTTGACTGTTGCCAACAGTAAATTGCGATAACTCCCACTACAGATTTAATTTATGTTGTTATTAAATCAAAGTTGTTAAATTAAATTGGTTTAATGGTTAACATAAAGTCTAAAACAAGTAAAACAACCGTATAAAAGTATTAACTGTCTTGCAAATTTTGAGTTTTCATACTTTTGAAAAAAAACGTACTCCAGAAAAAAAACGGTTTTTTTTCACGGTTTTTTTTCAAGTCAGAAAAAAAACCGTTTTTTTACAACCCTATGCCTACCCCTCTCAGGGATAACAGGCGTGACGGTATGTATGTATGTCCTTTTCTTCCTTTATCACCCCGACCGAGCTTATTTACCACCATTCATTCATATATGTAATAATAATTCTGAACGAGGTCGTGCTCTTGAGCTAGGCCATCGACATTGCTAAGACAGACTTACATACATACATACATTAAATCACGCCTGTTTCCCAGAGGGGTAGGCAGAGACCACTTCTTTCCAATTGCTACGATCTTGACATAGTTATTTGTTATAAAAGTGGGGAAAGTTGTTTTTTACCTGCGAGAGTTCATTTGAAACACGAGCTAGCGAAAGGATTCTATGATTCACCACGAGCGAAGCGAGTAAAATAACTTTTCACCCGTGTATAACACAAAACTTTTCACCTCACTACAGCGAGGAAACTAAGAAAAGGGTTTGTACTGTAAGCTCAGTTCCGCATTTTGCACGGTTTCCTGTAATTCCACAGGTGTTAATACGTCTTTATCACTCGAATCACTCATTTTTAATAACAAAACAAACTAGAAAAACATGCGAATATTTAACGTTGACGGCTTAATAGAAAAGTTTTGACGTAAGTTTTTTTTTTATTATTTCTGATGCGTTTTGTTTGCACATCGACATATCAGAACTGTCAAAACATTTTATCCGTTTTTAAAACAAGAATGAAGGTTAATTTTGAATGCTGATATTTATGAATTAAAATAAAGGAGTAAGACTGTATTTAGTGTTTTTTACTCGATGCAATTCATTAATTGTGATGTTAAAAATTCAGCACTTGTAAGGTTTTACGTTTGGTTAGCTGTCAAATATCACTTAAGCTGCCTTCAAATGTCAAAACTCTTTCTTCACTTGTGGATAAAAAGCGATTTTCTCAATATACTTACAGGGTTATTGGTAAGTCGACCTATTCCCGTTAGGAGGTGATAGGGGTGACTATTTGCGATAATTTTGACCCTCATATGCATTATGCAAAAGTGAACCATTTTTGAGTTATCGCGTTTTCTAGTTTTTTTTTAAATTAGTCAGAAGTTCAACTTGAAAAATTTATTACAAAAAAAGTATCAATTTAAATCTTATTTTTTTCTGATTTATAAATACCATTAAACACTGGTTATTTCTCAATATTAAAATAGTAATTATTGGTTCAAATTTAAAAAAGCAAGACGGATAACGAAAATTTTTCAATATTTTTTTGCGATTGCTTTCCACTAAAATGCCTTAAAAACAAAAAAAACGTTATGAAACTTGGCCTGCAGATTATTTTAAAAACTTAACTGTTTTGTTAGCACTCCAAAAATGCATAACAACTAGGAACTTATTTAAAAAAAAAACTGAAAAAAAATCATCACAAAGAAAGCGGGCGGAAATTCGTCTTCGAACTAAACTAAAGTCAGAAATGAAACTTCAAAAATTAAAATAAAAAAAAATACCAAATTTAAATCAACTTTTTTTATTTGCTTTTGTACAAAATGAAATCACTGTTCTTATGCAATATTAAAAAAAATTATCTGTACACGTTTGAGAATGCGAGGCCGAAAACTAAAAAATACATGTTTTTTATCAACGTGTAATCTGCACGTCAAATGTATTGGTAAATTTTTCTGTTTTCGTATACATAATTTATCTTGGAGTTTGATAAAAAAACATGTATTTTTTAGTTTTCGGCCTCGCATTCTCAAACGTGTACAGATATTTTTTTTTAATATTGCATAAGAACAACAATTTCATCTTGGTATTTTTTTTATTTTAATTTTTGAAGTTTCATTTCTGACTAGTTTAGTTCGAAGACGAATTTCCGCCCGCTTCCTTCGTGATAATTTTTTTTCAGTTTTTTTTTAAATAAGTTCCTGGTTGTTATGCATTTTTGGAGAGTTAATAAAACAGTTAAGTTTTTAAAATAATCTGCAAGCCAAGTTTCATAACTTTTTTTTTGTTTTTAAGGCATTTTAGTGGAAAGCGATCGCAAAAAAATATTGAAAAATTTTCGTTTTCCGTCTCGATTTTTTAAATTTGGACCGATAATTATTGTTTTAATATTGAGAAATAACCAGTGTTTAATAGTATTTATAAATCAGAAAAAAAATAAGATTTAAATTGATACTTTTTAGTAATTAATTTTTCAAGTTGAATTTCTGACTAATTTAAAAAAAAACTAAAAAACGCGATAACTCAAAACTGGTTCACTTTTGCATAATGCATATGAGGGTCAAAATTATCGCAAATAGTCACCCCTATCACCTCCTAACGGGAATAGGTCGACTTACCAATAACCCTGTAAATCAAACAAACAAAAAGGGCTTTCCGAGCTAGTGAGATGAAAAATTTATTTCGCTTCTTCCACATTCATAAATCGAGTCATGCACGCACGTCGGTTTCGGGTACGTAAGATTCGGCCCTTTTCCAGTATTTCGGCCATTTCCAGAATAGTGGGTTTTTGCGTGTCCGGCCCGATATTTATCCCTAAACATGGTCAGAAATAACTGCATAATATTTTTCTTACATAGATTACGGTTTTATCTATACGGTATAAGAAATATATTAGCCCTGTTATTTAGTTATCATATTTAATTTATTTTTCAAAACCTCATTCTCCAATTACCGTAGCCTGTCCGCACGCTACCTTGATCTTCAAATTTTCTTCTAATTTCAAGTAGGAACGGCTTCTACGTGTGCCATTTTAAATCTAGGTAGGCTAATAGTGTCTGTATAACCAGATTTATTTTAAATTCACTAGGACCATTCCTTAAAAATATATAATTATAAAACCGTCTGTCCGGCCCGAACATATAATTACCATAGCCGTTGCTTTTCGAAGTGCTCATCGCCAAATAACATATTATTATTTCATTCAAATTGCATGAGTCGTGAGCTGAGGGTTGTGCCTCCGTACTCAAACTATGTGAACGTATCAGATTTGTCGTATTTTCCCACAGTGTAAGTAAGTGTCTAAGTACCGTAACTTTGGTTTACAAATTTTCTAATTCCCGTACCCCGTATTTTAAATTTGGTTTTAAAGGGAAATTCGCTGTCGCTTAGTAGAACAAAAGAACTATAAAGCCTCTGTGTACAAAAATTTAGCAGTATTTTTACAACTTCAAGTTTTCGTTATTTTTAGGAAAATGTGAATTATTCTAAGTACCGTAGTGCTAATTACCGTAGATTTACTAATCACCGTAGTATGAAATGTATTGAAAGAGTTTCAATAATACAATCAATGTTGCAAAATATATTGCAAAAAAAAACACGATATGGTATATAAACCATTTTCATTATCAATTTAAATATATTATATTATATTGAATCAATTTATTTGACAATTAAAACAAAAACAAAACAGGCCCTTTAATTAAGACACTTGCGGCTTGTCTGCAGACAAAACACATTTAAATGTATAAATAATTATTACGATTGGCCATCAGATTATTGAAGTTATGTAGTTAATGGCGAGTCACCGTATGCCTTTTCAAATTCTCTCATTGTTAGTCCCGTAAACTCCTGATTGGCAAAACCACACGTCAAAAATAGTGTAACATTTCTTTCTAACAACACAGGTATACATCCGTCTGTCTTGGATGGGTGTTTTTTTTTTTAATAACTAAATGATTAGCCGAGTTGGTAATGTGGGCTAATATTTGTTTGTCCCTTGATATTTATAATTTATTCATTTATTCATTTTATTGGTCTTGAGTCTTGGATGTTTTCTATTTATTTAAGTATTTATTTTTCTATATAAGCACGTGCGTCATTGTGTATTACCATTTTTGCCATTAAAAGTTAATTTTGACTAGGTTCATAAATATTAATAAAAATCGATAGAAATCATTTAGAAAAAAAAAACATGTTTTTAGTTGTTGATTTAAAAATTATTACATAATACTTTCTTTAGTCAAATGTATTTTCTAATTACCATATCCATCTCAAACAAAAAAATCTAATTACCGTTCATATTAAATATTTGAATCTCTATAACTCGAAAACTTCTTTGTATATTTTGATGCCATTTCGACATATTGATTATTTAGCTTCCTGTTGTTCATATTCTTATGTTATCTAGTCAAATAAACGGAAAAAAATATTGGCTTTGGTAATTAGGCGGAGAACACCCAATCGTGAGAATGGCCGATTTCTCCGATTTGATTCGAAAAAGTACACCTAGCGCGGCCCGTTCCGACCCTCCCAAGCACTTTCGATCTGTATATCTCTTTCGTCAATCTTCTTTCATCCATCCTTTCTAAATGACCGAACCATCGAAGCATGCCCTTGTCAATCTTAGTCACTACATCTTCTTTTATTCCACATTTCTCTCTGACTATCATTTCTTACTAAATATATCAATCAGGTTCACACCACACATACTACTACGCAAAGAGCTCATTTCAACTGCATTTGGGTGGATCAACTTTTTGTTGTTGTTATTCTGTTCCGTAAGCCAGGAGACAACAGTGATAGAGTTTCTTAAAAAAAATGTTACAAATTATAATATACACTTCCAGCACACTCAGGGGAAAGGCCATAAAGGAATGGGTGCGTAATTGCCAATAAAACAGATTTTTAGTGGACCATGACAACGAGCAGGGTAGGGGCCAGCACTCCATTACTTAAGACGTGAAAAAAAAAACCGGCCAATTGCTAGTTGAATTCGCGTGGAAGGGTTCCGTATATAGGTTTTTTTTTGATAGAATTCTAATAGGTTTTCCTGTAATCTACAAGCAAGGAAGAATATTAAGATTTTTATTTTTTATTTTAGGCTCAGTCGTTTTGTAGAACACGGGGGGAGAATGGTAAATTTTCGTCTTCTTTCATGGATAAAATCAAAGCTATTTATTTTACAATAATAACAAATAGTACATTATTTCCTAGGCAGTGAAGCAGGCAATTGCGGGCCGAGAATTGGTTTAAACGGACGAGCTTGCGAGTCCGTTTAAAAATACGAGGCCCGCAATTGCCGTTCCTGCCGAGGCATATATATATAGTGCTTTTCTCAAAAATCTAAACATACAAATCGCATATAAACAGAAACTTCTTGTGAAATAACATCACTCTCTACCGCCTTTATTTTTATGACCAGAATTAACACAAGCTTTTTTTTAGAAAAAAAAACTCAATCTATTCCAGACACCGATAAAAAAGTTACGTTTCGAATAAAATATGGATGTATAAGACTTGTGCCCTCATTTTCACTTTTTAAAAAGTTACAAACTAGATAACAATGAAATTTGTATGCAACATTGCGGGCTTGTGTAGCGAGCACGCAATGTTTTTTTTTTTTTAATTTAGGAACTGTCTGTAATCTATGTACTTCGAGTCTCAGTATGGACTTAAATAAGTAATGTCAACATTTCCGGTCATTTTTGAGAAAAATATGTTTGAGGTCCTCATAACGAGCCCTTTCTTTTAATATGTAACACAATAAGGTTTGCAATACTTTTTTTTTATTTCCTAAATTGTCCCCGGAGATTGTGCAGAACCCTAAAAACAATGTGGCCAATTAGTGACTCAGACTATTTGAGATTTGGTCGCAAAGCTATGTAGTCAGGTCGAGATGTAGAGGTACTCGAAGTAGCAAAGCCATCAGGGGGCCGATTTTTGACATTCGAGTGTTCGATTTTAAAACCGAGCGGTAGAAAATATTCGAATGCGAATCTTTCACGATTTATTTTCGAATGGTCCCAAATTCCATTTTTTAGATTTTCACTCGAAACTGAGGGATTGACTAAATAGTATTGTTAAGTTGGAACTTGTTTCATTATACACAGAAAGTCGATGTTTTACCGGTTTTTTTATTAATATTTTAATTGCGAATAAATGTGTGAAGATAACAAAAGTGCGAATAAGATGTTTTGAAACGACTGAATGATTTTTTTTGCAAAAAAAAAGCAATAGTTACTTATATCAAATATAACTCTGTTTAGTCCCTATACTCTTCTGCCAGGCCAGCCTCTCTGTGTATCATTAAAGAAGTACAGTGCAAGTGTCCACGGTGTCCATACACAGATAGACACGTAAAACTTATAAAATCTCCTTTTTTGTAGGAGGTTCAAAATAGAATAACATAACGTATACGTTATACAAGCAACAGACATCTTTGAGTAGGAAGTAACCGTTATCCATACCAATAAAACACATCACGACAATTTCAACATTGTATATTTTGAATGGAACCGTAGGTACTACTGCTTCAAGTAGTGGGATTAATCTACTGTCAATTTATTTATTATGTGCAATTTGAGGTTGCAGTCCGCCGGCTTGACCACCGACTCCGGCGCCGGCTCCGAGACCAAGACCAAGAGCGCCACCCGCGCCGCCTTTAATTGCGCCTCCAGCATTACCGCCGGCTCCAAGAACGGCACCCGCGCCGCCTTTAATCGCGCCTCCAGCATTACCACCGGCTCCAAGAGCGGCACCCGTGCCGCCTTTAATTGCGCCTCCAGCATCACCGCCGGCTCCAAGAGCGGCACCCGTGCCGCCTTTAATTGCGCCTCCAGCATCACCGCCGGCTCCAAGAGCGGCACCCGTGCCGCCTTTAATTGCGCCTCCAGCATTACCACCGGCTCCAAGAGCGGCATCCGCGCCGCTGTTAATTGCGCCTCCAGCATTACCACCGGCTCTAAGAGTGCCACCCGCGCCGCTGTTAATTGCGCCTCCAGCATTACCACCGGCTTTGGAAGCGGCATCGGACCCGCCTTCAAGTGCGTCTTCACCTTTACCGCTGATACCAGCTGAATTACTTCCACTTATACCGCCGGCACTAGCTGCTTTATCCGCACCGCCTTCAATATTTGCTTCAACATTACCGCCGGCTTTGGAAGCGGCATCGGACCCGCCTTCAAGTGCGTCTTCACCTTTACCGCTGATACCAGCTGCCTCACTTCCACTTATACCGCCGGCACTAGCTGCTTTATCCGCACCGCCTTCAATGTTTGCTTCAACATTACCACCGGCCTTGGAAGTGGCATCGGACCCGCCTTCAAGTGCGTCTTCACCTTTACCGCTGATACCAGCTGAATTACTTCCACTTATACCGCCGGCACTAGCTGCTTTATTCGCACCGCCTTCAATATTTGCTTCAACATTACCGCCGGCTTGGGAAGCGGCATCGGACCCGCCGTTACCTGCATCTCCACCTTTACCGCCGGCACCAGCTGCGGTACCTGCACCGGCTTCAAGTCCGGCTCCAGCTTTAACTCCAGCATCAATTGCTGTACCCACGCCACCTCCAAATGCGGCTCCACCTTTACCGCCGGTACCAGCTGCGGTACCCGCGCCGGCTTTAAGTCCGGCTCCAGCTTTAACTCCAGCACCAACAGCGGCATCTCCCTATAAATAAAACAAAGTTAAAACATTCGTAATAGCCCAGTGGCCCAAGGTGAGAAGCAATTTTTCTTACTTCTAAAATATTACGTTGTATTCTAATTTTAAACCATTCCATAGTAACAGTACTTATATGCTCGCATCGCTCTTATATTACATTTTATGGCATAGAGAAGGCAAGCGAGCTCACAAGCCGCCTGATGGTAAGTGGAAACTGTGACCAATAGACATTCGCATTCACAAGACTGCAATCCAAAGACAGCAAAGGCACTGCCAACCCTGAGGACTAAGATGGAATGCCTCTATAGGTACTAGTCATTTCGCCGGCCGTCTAATGCTGCCCCAAACCGGAACACAACAATGCGAACACTGCTGTTTGGTGGTAGGTTAATGGATTCTCTGGTCCCAAAGTAAGCTCTAGGTTTGTATAATGGATAGTAAGCAAACTAAAAATTAATTAAAGGTTAACAAAAGCCAGGTTGAAATTAGTGTGTGTAAGTACTTTACCTGAGTAGGTTTAGCCGCGGCTATGGCGACCTGAAATAAAAAAAAAACATGTCAGATCACGCATTCTTATATTCTACGTGACTCTCAAAAAGAGGGGTGTTTATTTACCCGACTGCTGATGGAGGAGGTATTGTGTTTATCAGCCTATAATGTATGTTTGTTCCTTTGTGGCACTCTAGATTCTAAACGCGTGGACCGATTTTGATGATTCTTATGTCAATCGATTTGTCTTAATCTTGCGAGTGTCACTAAAGATATGACAGTAGTTAAAATTCAAAATGGCGGCAATCAGGCGCCATGTTATAAAAAAGAAAAAATACAGTCAATGTACTATGACAAGTGGGATATCATCGAATAGGTATTTAAAAATCAACCTTAGGTTTGTTTCATCATTTTTGAATTTGAATGATCATTTAGGATTAATAACGATTTAAAGTTGGTTCGCAACAGTCGGGTTTTTTAAGGCTTGCTTTTTGCTAGTTCTGTTAGTAAACAGGAACGCGCACTTTAATTATCTAAAATCTACCAGGCGCATTTTCGGTCCATCTTAAAGTATTATAAGCGAATAGCACACTATCACAAAGATAATCTACCGTGGGTGGTAAGTCATTTATATATAAACCACTACCTTCTGCCCGTGACCTCTTTCGAGGTCTTTGAGATTTCAATTGTCGGTATTCGTCATCGGATGAAAAGTAGCCTATGTATTAATCCAGGGTATAAACTATCTCCATTCCAAATTTCATCCGATTCCGGCCAGCCGTTGCAGCGTGAAAGAGTAACGAACATCCATACATACAAACTTTCACGTTTATAATATTAGTAAGGATTAAAAAAAAAAAACCTGATATGGAGCCCTGAGGCACACCTTATTTAACTGTTGCTCCAATAGACTCTATTAGACTGTTTTTGGTTTACAACAACTGTCTGTCTTTCACTAAGATATGAGGACATAAGACTTAGGGAATTATTTGACAGACCATAATGTTCTAATTTTTAACGCTTGACAGTTGCTTGGGCCGTTTTAGAAATATATGTAAGCTTTGAAAGAAGGGATCACCATTATACCGACATAATCCCCCGGCGCCCCCCTTGAGAGCTGATAAAAAAAATGGCGGTAACCAGACGTCATCCATCCAACTGAAGTCGGCTTTTGGGTTTGCGATTGCGATTGTGAATCGCCGACTTCAATTTGACGGACCTATTACCTACCATTTTAAAAGAAGTTATTTTTTGCGTTTTTGATAACAAGCTGTTATGTAGTTCCACTTCTTAAAATCCACAAACAAAATCAGAGTCACGAAACGCAAGGTAACGAACTATGAGTAGTTTGGGTCACAGGGCTACAACTGCAATAAATTAATTACTATCCTACAATTCTTTACATGATAAACTTGCAAAGCGGCTAATCGCGTTTCATTTGTTAGTTTGGTTGCCGGGATCCTTCTTGGCAAATGTGATACGAATTCCTACTTTTTTGCATTAAGATATCATGTGTCACTCTGATTTTGTTTGTGGAACTGAAACGACTACTCGGCACTCTTAACGGAAGTTGATTTCGCTTTGTAAAATGTTTTTTTTTTGGTGAGATTTGAAAGACAATATTTATTCAAAACCAATAAGTAACGAAGAGGAACTACGGCGACGTGTCTTCAATGCAGCCCGAGACATATCGGACACCAGTTTACGAAAATTAAACCGAAATTTTATTCGAAGATGCCATTTGTGCCTTAGAGTCGGAGGGAAACAATTCGAACATTTACTGTACAAACTAATGAAAATTAAACCCGTTTTTTATTATCTTTGAACCAAGGTCAACCAAAAATCAATCGTATTCTTCAAAGGAGCACAAACAAATGAGATATCGTAGAGTACAAGATAATTTTTTAGATGATTACCATTGATTTCCGAGGATCCATATTGGCAAATGTCATACGAATTCCTACTTTTATGCATTAAGATATCATGTGTCTACCATTTTAGAATTGGCATAAAATACGCATGTTTTTAAAGTTATTTGCTCATTTGGTTTGTAGTAAAAAAATAAAATTGGCAGGTGTTCAAAGTTTAAATTACTATGTTGATGATAATTTAAGTCAAGTTCATTACAGTATTTTTCCAACTTTTACATTAGTTATTGACATAATAATGCTTCTATCATCTTAATCAACTATTCCTAAACGCGCACAAATAATAAAAACTAAATTCTAAAGCTATCCCAGTAAATGCGAGCACTTACAATGTCAAAAGAGGTGAAAATTTGGAAAAATCTTTAAATTGGTATAACTCGAAAACGGTGCAACTTTTACTGAGATCATGTTAGGCTGGTTTGGATCGTCTAAGGCTGGGGAATCTCCAGTGTCACTGTGACGTGCTATTTCTGGGACACCCTGTATAAAAAAAACAAACTGAATTGACTTTTCGAGTCGATAACTGTTTTAATATCTATAAATACTAGAATAGAGAACCTCTTGAGTTTTGACAGCTGTTCCAAAATCAAACTCATAACCTTACTAAAATCTAAACTGTAATAATATTACAGTACAGATTTTACCTACTACCACAGCCAAGAAAGTTCTCATAGTGAAATTGGTTGTAATAATGCTGGTCATTCTCATTTCCTACGGGTTTTGAACGTATAATAGAGAACTTATGACATGTGTGTAGATAAATATACATGGGTTGACTTGAGAACCTCCTCCTCCTTTTTTTTTAAGACGGTCGAGAATATAAATGAAGAGTTATAACAGTTTTCTTACCACAGCGAGCAGAGCGAGGAGCTTGAGGAAGGCCATCTTGACGGTTGTACAATTCTCCCTTTACATCTGGCTTATATACCTGTAATTTCGCTGTGGAAACAATACCTATACAATACAATACGAATAGCGCTATAAGACCGTGACTGATCAAAATTAACGTTGTTTATTTAACATACAAAGTGTGGTGTTTTTAAATTAGGAATGTTTTAGATAAAGATAAAGATAAAGATATCAACCTAAATGGTGTAATTCTTTATTTAGTTAATAGTATTTTATAAAAACAAATTGAATTAAACTAAAATATTTTTAAATTATAAAATAAAGCCCTCCAATGCTCCCACTTGCGGCATCGTGCCGAGGACACTCGCAGCGTTACCCCGCTGCACTCCGATGCTGCGACGATACATTTATTCGCAACAATACAAAATCACATTAATGGATATAAAATGAAAAAGACAAAGAAATTGTAGCGAAACGGTCCCAACTCAGCATTCGCTGCGGGGACCGGTTTTTGACATTCGAGCGTTCGAAAGTTTCACTCGAAAGTGACAAAAAACAATGAAATGGTATTTTTGACTTGCGAGCGATAGAAAATATGAACACGAGTGGTCCGTGGCATTCGTTTTGAATTCTATCAATAGAAAGAATCATTTGACATCTTTCAAACCTGTTGGGTATGTATGCCGGGAAGTACACGAAGCATAAACAAACCTAGCACAATGCCATAGACATCCACAGACGAGAAAGCGTTTCATTTTTCTTTCATTAAGGTATAACCAGTCAAGAATTTGTAAAATAAGCGTGAAAAAATCTTATTCGCACTGAAATATTAAATTGCTTTTTATGATTTCATCTTTTGTTCGCTTCACACATTTATTCGCAATTAAAATATGAATAAAAATACCGGTAAAACATCGACTTTCTGCGTATAACGAAACAAGTTCCAACTTAACAATACTATTTAGTCAGTCCCTCAGTTTCGAGTTAAAATCTCAAAAATATGGAATTTGGGACCTTACGAAAATAAATCGTGAAAGATTTTCGCATTCGAATATTTTCAGACGCTCGGTTTTGAAATCGAGCGCTCGAATATCAAGAATCGGTCTCCTGGTCTCGCTTGGTGAATAATTATGTATTTTTTTTACATTTTCAATAAAAACTGAATCTTGAAACAAATCATTTTTTGAATAGTTATAAAAATACACAAGATATAAGCCAACAAAGATTTGGCCGTGGTGGAGTTTATACGGCCGACCTGTTACGTGACGTCACAGTGCGTATTGGATCTCTCTATCTACCTAGTTAGCAGTTTAAAATGCTTGTTAATCATCCATATTTCTTGGCCGATTTTAATTTACTATCACTTTCGGTTATCTCTTTTACGGTATGTTCATGCACATACATACATACATAAACTCACGCCTTCATTCCCAGAGTGGGGTAGGCAGAGCTAAAGAATTACCAACAAGTCTTAAAACTTGTTGATAATTCTGTAACCACATTTTGCACAAGTAGGCTAAGATGTTTCCCAGTGTATTAGTGACAGGTGGCAAGCCCATCGCCTAACAGTACTACAAACCTTTATTCCCTTAGTCGCCTCTTACGACATCCATGGAAAGACATGGAGTGGCACTATTCTAACCCGGCAACCACACGGCAAATTCGGTATTTTCATACTTTGTTGAGAAATTCGATTTAAGAAATCCATGCGTACTTATATTGGGACAATATGGGGAAATCGAAAACCGCATGCGAAACCGGGATACACGTAGTTTTCTTTTTTTTTACATAAACCATTTTTTTTGGTCAAGGAACTCAAGTGTAAGATGTTCGTCAAATGTAATAAAATACTTATTATTGTAAATTAGACCAAGTTTCGCTTGATTTTTTGTCTTCCCATTTATTAAAAGGATCCTAACATTTAAAAAAACACGTGCGGTAAATTTTATAACCAAAAAAATAAATTCCAAAATTGTTTTCACAAAAAAAGACCAAAGTTTTTTAGGACAGTTTATCTTATCTCTTATAGTTTCGGATTTACCCATAACGTCATAGAAACACATTAAAAAAAACACACTGTATAACAATTAGCCTCTATATTTAAACACATAAATTAAATTGTTAAAGCCATAAAATAAAATTAATAGCTGCTAAGCTAATTTCAACGAAAATTATTTTCAACATGATCGGATATACCATTTTAGAATTATAGCCGAAAAACTGCGCGTCTCAACAAGAGGACGTAAGTGCCATGAAGATACGCTCTTTTGCTGGTGCACTTTTTTGACGTAGTTATTTGCGGGCTTTGGAACCCTACACACACAAGGCCAGACATTTATTTATTTATATTACAAACAGGTTTATACGGCATTACAGTGTATACCAGTATGCGCCGAATGAATTAACAAACTACAACAATCAACAACAATAACAATACCAACAACAATGCATAAGTGGCGAGTGGGCACCTTATGGTCGTTTAAAGTCCAGAAGCACCTCTCCAGTTCTCCACCCTTAGCCCCTCTGGAACTGTTACCTCCCTGCTGCACTGCTGCTGCTATATACATGCGGCTATTTCGGGAGGCCCATTCCATTGAGGTGGCGAGTCACCGCCTGCCATTTCAACCAAAGTAATTAGCATTGGCCAGGCAGGCGCCGTAGTTTCATCAATAGCCTAGTAAACCAATCCATATCTGTTCATTCATAGAGCCTATTTTGAATACTTCCATCCTTCTTAAAGAGTCCTACACTAACCGTTGGTTGTCCGTGGGAGCATACTTCTATAGTTTGAACTCAGGGACAATCGCCGGTTGGTGTCCCATCACTTTACTAAATTAAACATTTCTAAAGGGCCTCTGCGTGATGGCTTCGGCTCCATGTACGCCTTCCAAAGGTCCGGGACTCCCATAGTCCCGTGATTGGTAAAGACAACAACAATAGCAATAACAACATGTTCTTGCCCGGTTTCTATTACCTACTTGTAGTTTTCGCTGTGGCGGAGGCTCGCAAATCGATACTGTAATGTAAACAATATACACCGTGTTTTTTTTATTTACGATAACTTCGGCATATTACTGATATTACTAGGTACATCCATAGAAACTAAGTGGTAAATTAGATTTTTAAATAAGTACTGCATAAAAAATACTGTTTAGAACAAAGCAATTAAATGTTGTATCTTTGGTCATTCTAAAAGGGCCTTTAGAGTTAACTCCTAGTCAGTGTCAAATACGTCAATGTTGGCGTGACATACACAGACAGTTAAGAGCCTTTTAGACCAGTTCAACGTGATTAACTGATTAAATTTAAAATCATTACAGTTATCATCTGTCTGTCTTCGGGAAATTAACTTTATTTGACCTAAAGAACGTTCCCTTAAAGTTATCGTAAATCAAAAAAAACACGGTGTATAATAAAGGACCTTTTCACACCACCTGCTCGACAATGCCAAATTACATATCATGCAAACCTTACGCAAACCTAGTCATTAAAGCCCTTGGCTTTAGCCGGGGTGTAATGTTGTACTGAATCTCATTATAACCCGCTGGGTTGTAATATTTTCACTTTTCATAGTTCTTATTACAATGGCCTTAAAGTCTAATTTCGTAATAAAAGATCAACTAATACTCGAAGGCCGGGCGCGGCGCCGCCGCCACCGCCGCGTCGAACCTAATTTGAAAATCGAACATTTTCTAAAATCGAGCTGGCCACGGCAAGCTGAATGGAACACATTTGAAATTAAACAAAAGCCGCGAGTATTGTAAGACGCTGAAATAAAATACATTGGTGATAACTGCAAAGTTTTAAATAAATATATCAAAATTGAAGAAAACATCTGTTAAAATGTCGAGTGACGAAAGTGATTTAACTCCGGAGTCCATTAAATTGGATGCCTTAGGCATTGTTCATAATCTACTCCCAGAGAAGTCAAAGGAAAAATACCTGAAAGCCTACAACGATAAACTCAGATAAACTCTACCTCAACTTCGATAAACGTACCAAATAAAAATATAACTTTGTCTTTCCACAACTGGACTAATGTCTCAAATATCAATTTTCACTTTTAATTTTAATTTACTATAATAAAACGCTGTTTTTAGTAGACTCGCTTTTTTATTGTCTCGCAAAAGGTGAGAAAAGTAGAGTACACTCCTCGGGGATAAAGCTGTTTTCGTCTTGGGCGCGCTTGAACCCCTCACTGCGCTCAGGACTCTTCTTAATTCCCTCGCTTCGCTCGGGAATTAACTCGTAACACCCTCGCTGCGCTCGGGAGTTAAATCTGGAGTCCTTCGTTACGTTCAGGATTCAATATCGCGCCCGTGACATAAAACTGTGCTTTATCCCCTCGGTGTATAATCTACTATTGCTTTTGTTTCATATGGGTAGGGGCACCATCCCTTTCCCCTAGGCACGCCGCGGTGTGGACAACCAACGAACAAACAAACTTCATAAAAACCTGTTGACGTGTCCGGGTTTTGGGCTCCAAAATCCGGAGTTTCTACGCGTCATGTCCTGGGTGCCAAATTTTAGAGATGGCAACATTGGCAACCCTACATATGGGAGATATTCACCCATCCTTGATATTGATATTCATACACTTGTGGGAGGACCTTGTGGAGGGTCCGTCCGGGTTGGTACCACCGTCTTATCCATTAACCTACCGCCAAGCAGCAGTGTTTGCATTGTTGTGTTCCGGTTTGGGGATAAGACAGCCGGTGAAATGACTAGCATAGAGGCATTCCATCTTAGTCCTCAGGGTTGGCAGTGCATTTGCAGTCTTAGGATTGCAATCTTGTGAATGCGAATGTCTATGGGTCACAGTTTCCACTTATCATCAGGTGGCCTTTGTGCTCGTTTGCCTTCATATACCATTTAAAAAAAATTGAGACAAAAACCCGCGACAGTTTCTTAAAAAGTACAAAATTATCATACCGATACGCATACGAAACGCAATAACAACCATTTGGCCAAATATTATCTTCATGACGTCAGAAATAGCTGTCTTCTATAAACAATGTGCTCAAACTGAGTAAATATTAAAAAATAATTTATATCTCTTCCGAGCGTACGACGCAGAATGGTATCCGTAAAACCAAGTACTTACTTATGCTTATTAATATAGCGTTACTTTTTGAAATTACTGGTCGTATGTACCTTGTTTAACAAACACTTGCACACCGTGGCGTTACTATTCCATCCGGGGCCCGTGGCAAATTCTTTTGACACTCAAGTACGATGTTAAAAAAATTATTGCTGAGCTAGCGACCTCTTAAGCCGGGGGCCCTCTTGGGCCGGGGGCCCGTGGCATTTTGCCAGCCCTGCCACCCTATAGTTACGCCACTGCTTGCACACCTTGGTTCTTATAGACAGCTCTGTGCAGAGCCTGTACGTCGGCAGAGGGAACTGCTGCCCACGTCATCATGGACAGTCCTGAGGTGGATAATGATATGGAAACTGCTTCGAACTAGTTAACTACAACCCTTGAGGTTTCCAGTTTCTTAAGGCATTCGGATTTAAGCACCATTACGTTAGTGTTGCCCTATCCGTTCTCCCTCTCCTTTGACTCTGTTTCGCAGATTTGTGTGATTGGTTGGTTTCAAGCCTATGTGTGATAGTCGATCAATTGCTAAGTAGTGCAAAAATATTTTGTATGGAATGCGTGTAGAGATTAAAATAGCTTGAAGCCGTTCAATAAACACTTCATAGAGCAAGCCTAACGAGATTTTAAGGAATTGGTAAGTCGAAGATATGCTTATCGCATCGTTAGGGTTCGTAAAAACCAGTCAATTATACATATACCCTCACGAAAAATCTTTTCGGAACACTACAGGGCGAACGATATGAAGTGTTACCAAATTCACAAAATCGAGCCTGGTGTCAAAGTAAATGCGACTTACTATCGGGAAAATGTTTTGGAAGCTGCGTTGGAGCCTTGGGCACGCAATATTTCGGTAGTAGGCCGTGGACATTACAACAAGACTCGGCCCCGGCTCATAAGGCTCGTGTGAACCAAGAATGGCTGAACAACGCGTTCCACATTTTATTTCGTCCACACAATGTCTTTCGAATTCCCCAAACGCGAACCCGATGGACTTTTCTATCTGGTCCATTGTGGAGAGCAAGGTGAGGAGAAGAAAACATGCCAGTATGGATGCATTGAAGAAAGCGATCGTACGTAATTGCCATTGCATACCGTAGGATCACATTCGTGCAGCGTGCAACTCATTTTTCTACCGTCTGAAGGCCATAGACAGCAGAAGGTGGTCATATCGAGTTAAAATAAAGTAATCTTAAAAATTTGATATCTTTTTCAAAAAAAAATCTTAATAATGAATAATTTGGGACAACAAAAAAAAATCGTAGCCTTTTGAATTTGGTAACACTTCATATCGTTCGCCCTGTACACTGAGCATGGTCCAACATGCTCTTGGCCAGTTTCTAATATTAGTAGGGATGGTTACAATTGGTGATGGCGACGAGGTTCCATTTGTTTGAACACTAACTTATATTATAATAGACGTCAGAAACCATTATGGCTACCGAATAATGTGGCGTATTTTTTATGTAAATATTAACAATTTATTTGTAATAGTTTTTGCTTCATATTTGCATGCAGACTCGCCTTCGACTTTCAAAATAAAAACGATATTGCCCTCCTAAGGTAATACGCAGTATGTCAGATAAAATTCCTGTAGCAATATCAACCTCATTACTAAGAGAAGAGCACTAAAACTGCTTTGGTTATTGATTTTGGGATACTGCTTCGTATTACCGTCAAGGAAATAAGAGCTATCGTAACGTGCATGACATGAAAACATGTCTTTTTGAATTTTGAAAAGCATTATGGTTTTACCAAGTAGACAACGATTTTTTTAAATTGATATAGTGTATGGAATCGATATAGCTTAAGTCATACACATTTTTGATAGCGATAACACTGACCGAATATATCTGTGCCCAGGGTCACAAGATAAATGGACAGACAAACGGAGACTCCAAGAAGTTATAGGAAGAGAATGCATTAGAGAGACTCTCCAGGCGGGTGTTATGTGGCCCATAGGGGTGAAATTGAAAGTGGTATATACATCAATTGACTAGCGTCCGGTTCCTATATTCAATCCGCGGACAGATAGGCTTACTTCGGATTAAAATTTGACACATTTTGTATGGGCAAATGTCAAATTTTAACCCGAGGTAAGCCTTATCTATCCTCGGATTGAATATAGGAACCCGACATAGGTAAACATCGTTAGCGCGATGTAGCGCTCTGTCCGATTTAGTTCCGCTGTCTGACGCTGGGGGCGCTGTCGAGTTGGTTATTACAAGTTACCGATAGATGTCGCTAAGTCGCCACAAAGGATTCAGTTTCTTCGTAACGGAACCGGAGCCGGATTATCCATTAGGCAATGTAGGCAACTGCGTAGGGGCCCCGCATTAGATAGGGGCCCTGCGCACTGAGCAAAAATAGAGGGGCTCCCAGAGTTGCTTTGCCTTCAGGCCCCGACATGGACGCGCAGGACCTCGCCGCTCCCCTGTGCGCTTACGCTGCTCGATGAGCTGTTGTAACACCTTTAAGTCTATTTCGTGATTACAGATGTGTGTATGTAACTTGACAGAAGTTCTGTCCACACTTGGTGTTGGGCCGTGGCTGATTGACTTATTGAGGGTCGTGGATTCTTGAGCTAGTTCAAGATGAAAACAACTTACAACAGTATTAATGCACACAAAATTTGGTGCAGTAATTTAAAGAGTTAAGAAAGAAAAGGGCGCCATCTGTTTTAATCTAAACCAACAGAAAGATGGAGATAGTGTGCCAAATGCAACTGTAAATTATAGTTAAGTAGAGAAGAATGTAAAGTAAACAAAGAAACCTTGTCAACAGAGTTTATTTTCCGTTACTATAATAAAAAGTACAATACCTCTTATCAGTTAAGATTTATGAAACGTCATTTAGACAGATACCACTGCACATTTACAGGGTTATTAAAATCATACCTCTCTACGGTATGTCATGCGTTCCTTACACACTAAAGCGCTGTGACTGTGACAGTGCACTTAAATCATACTTCCCTAAACAAGCGTTGTTCCTTACATACTAAAGCGCTGTGACTGTGACAGTACATTTAAATCATACTTCCCTACGTTTATCGAGCGTTGTTCCTTACACACTAAAGCGCTGTAACAGTGACAGTGCACTTACATCATACTTCCCTAATCGAGCGTTGTTCCTTGAGTAAAGTGAAGGTGTAAGTAGTATGAAACGAGTTCACCTGAAGATAAATATGAAGATGAAGATGAAGAAGCACACCGCGCAATCTCCAGGCAGCGTGGCAAGAACACCCAGTAGAAGCAGGCAGGTGCAGACACGTGCACGGAGACGGGCAGACACGTGCTCAGAGCAGACAGACAGTCACGCAGTCAGAGAGCATGGCATGATAGGGGGCCCAGAGAGCACAGACATCCATACACCCAGAGAGCAGAGAGCAGAGAGCACTGAGCAGACACAGCAAAGTACCGAGCAGAGCATAGCACCGGCTGTTTTGGCCGGTTATAGAAGTTCTAAAGCTGCGGCGACTTTACCATGCGTTAAACGATGTTCGCCTTAAGTTCAGTAAACGTCTCCTCTTAGATTTCACATGTTCCTTATGAAAAATCACCAGATATCACAAGGATGCATTGCGCATTAAGAAGCTAAGTTAAAAGATGGCCATACGGCCGTAGCGTGACTCCCACACACAGAGTAAGTTCTACGTGCTTACATATCTGTAGCAGTTGCGAGAGTGACAAGCTAAATCCAAGTCGCTCCTACCATAGACATGCGTCCATAACCAAACCTAGAGTTGAACATATCGATTGATACTTCGATCAGATATTTAGATTAAGTTAAATTAGAAGAAACAGATTTTAACAATATCTAATAATAAATAATATCGCTAGAAACGATTTCCTAAAGATAAAACAAACATTTAATAAAATGCAGAAGAAATAGTTTACTAAATCTTTAGCGAGAAGTCGAAGTGTTACCTCCTGTTGTCCAAAGATGTCGCCACTGGTACTAAAATAACAGTATTAGAGATTAATCTGTAACACTGTTAGCATCTGCGCCAGAGTGCGACCTGCTTGCAGGCCGATGGTCGGCTGTGTGTTATAATTGGGTAAGTAATACGAGATATAAGAATTGATAATATAACACTCATAATATATACGCTCACTTTGTATAAACACGTTTAGTATAACGTTCACTGGATTAATGAACGGAAGATATAATTTCAAAATATCTATTTTCATAAAGTATAACGTTATTAATATATAATATCAATTTATATAACTATTAAAACGTATAACGTTCATAACACCTAAGATTTAAAAGATATATTAATCAAATTATCTAACATCAAAAAACATAATTCCTACACGTATAATATAAAAACGCCTAGAACGACTTTAGTAGCAATGACTTATGAAGGAATGGCAGCAGTCTGAATTTTCTGGGCAGAAAAAAAATAACCTCGAAGGCCTAGGCGGGAGCTTTGCTCCCGCCTAGGCCTTCTAACCTAACCTAACCGAGTCGGTTCTGACCTGATTCGTCATGCTCGTGGCATTTTCTGGTTAATTAAAACAAATTACAAGCAAGACCGTTCTGGTAGACTCTAGTTCATAAATATGTGTACACTTTAGTACCTTGTCTATTTATTTTATATCATGTTTAAACTGCCATAAGTATATGAATTGTCACAGCAATTTATATCATACGATATTATATCTTGTAACACTTATACTAAAAGATAATATGTATTATGATCGCTATATGTCATGTATGTTATACGAACTGAAATTAGTCATTGTGTTGTGAGTGTTATATTAAAAAATATTATATAAAATGAATATTATATGACTTGACCGTTATTCCTTATAAAAATATTGATTTTGTTATTATAACTAACGTTCATTATATCTCGTAAACGTTAGTAACATGAAAATAGTTATTATGTAGTTATATCTCGTGGGACGCACCCGTTATAATTGTTATGAATGCATGAGATTTTATGAGGTAAAGGATGCTAGGCAATCGAGTGTCACAATATAGTCTTTAATTTTTACGTAGGTTAATTTTGTTAATTTTGATTCATGGTGCAGTAGTCTACCAACTGTAATACCAATAATAAGTATACCAGTGAATATACTTATAAATAAATAAATAAAGTGGTTAAGAGTGGTTGCCGGGTTAGAATAGTGCCACTCCATGTCTTTCCGTGGATGTCGTAAGAGGCGACTAACGTCCGGTTCCTATATTCAATCCGCGGACAGATAGGCTTACTTCGGATTAAAATTTGACACATTTTGTATGGGCAAATGTCAAATTTTAACCCGAGGTAAGCCTTATCTATCCTCGGATTGAATATAGGAACCCGACATAAGGGAATAAAGGCTTGTAGTAATGTTAGGCGATGGTCTTGCCACCTGTCACTAATAATAATAAAAAAAAAAAAAAAAAAAAAAACCGCTGACCATGACAGACGTGTGTCAAATTTGTCTAAGGACAAAAATACGACTAAAAATGTTTTAAAACATTTTCAAACTCATTTTCAAATGTTAACAAGATCTAGAACACGACGTCAAGCGGATACACCTAACGCACGCCCTCCACCCTTGCCCGCCTCGTCTAGCTCCTCGCCATCGTCGTCGGATGATGAGTTTGCCACTGCACCCGACACCAGCGAGTCGAGCGACGAGCGCGGGCCGTCGCCTCCGCCGCCGCGACCACCTGCGCGACGCGGGCGACCACCACTGCCGGCACGCTTGGGGCCTGCGGGGCATCCTGCTCCGAGCATGGCTCCCGCTACCGGTGGTTTAGTGCGTCGCATGCGATGGTCAATATCGAACAATGAAAATTGCATGCGAGCGTATTACGGGGCTACAGAGGGAGGAACTAACCTCACTGCGTACCGTGATCGAATGTTGCTTCTGTTTCAGACCCTTGAACCAGCCATCATCGTTACCGCCCAACGACTTTCGGATCAAGTGCGGGCCATTCAGCGGCTTCGGCAGCGGATTCATAGTGTACTTGATCGGCTACGCCTGGAAGCGCTACCTATTCGCGCGACCTCTGCTTCGTCACGGGATCCTCCTGCTGCGTTATTGGCTTCGATGCCAGTCGCCCAACACGCACTGATGCCAGTGCAGGATGATCCCGTTATCGATGTTGAGGATTGTGCGAATATAAGCGTAACTTGCCAGGTAAATGAGCAATTGAGGAGGGCTTTGGAAGACGCGATCGCGCAGTATCGGTCCACACCCAATTCTAGGCCTCGTCTACCACGCTTGCCTGACTGTAAACGAAATTTTGCGCTTATGGGAGCCCTAAACGCCTTGCTGGCGCCATATTTACAAGCCAGCGAGGATATAATCGATACCCACTCAATTTTGTACTGCGGGGCCATAGCTGCGTGCCGCGTAGCTCGAGTCAAGTTTTCGGACACTGACCGAGCTCCGCGCGCTCGTGGGTCTGTCCCCGATTGGCAAGTGCGAATTGAGCGGCGTATTGATAAATTTAGGACTCTCATAGCGAAGCTAATCTGCTTCAGGGGAGGCAATCAACGCCCCCGAGTCATGCGTTTCGTGAACCAAGCCTTTGCTGGGACCGGAATAAGGTCCCAACATTATATGGCTTGTGTCACGGAACGTATCGACTTCCTGAAGCAGAAGGTTTACGCGTGGGCAAGCCGTATTCGTCGCTATAGAGAACGTGTGAATAGATACCAGCAAAATCGCCTCTTCCAAAGTGATCAGAGGAAGGTGTACCGAAAGTGGGAAGGAACTGATCAAGGTGTGAGCGACGGACACCTACCAGATCCTGCTGCTATGATTAATTTCTGGCGCAATATCTGGTCGGTGCCGGTCGTGCACACTGAAGGAGATTGGATACGTGCTGTTGAGCGCACGTGTGAGGCTATTGAACCAATGGGGCCTATTACCATCTGTCCCGAAGATGTAAGTTGTGCAATTCGAATGGCTCAGAACTGGAAAAGTCCTGGGCCGGACGGATTGCACAATTTCTTGATTAAATGGTTCAAAGCCTCACATGAGTGTTTGGCAGCACAACTCCAAAATGCCCTTGAAATCGGTTCCTTGCCACCTTTATTAACAACTGGTGTCACCTCCATGCTCCACAAGTCCGGTAGTACCGCGGATCCAAAGAATTACCGACCCATTACATGCTTGCCTACCATCTACAAGCTCCTTACATCCATTTTGAGCACAAAATTAAATGCACATTTTATTGCAAACAATATTTTGGCCTCTGCTCAAAATGGATGTAAGGTTGGGTCCCGTGGTACTAAGGAGCTCCTCCTCATAGACATGACCATTTGTCAGCAAGTTAGGCGAAACAAGGCGGCCCTCTCGGCTGCTTGGATTGACTACAAGAAGGCTTATGACTCGGTGCCTCACTCATGGCTTGAAAGGATCTTAGAGTTGTATAAAGTTGATACAACTTTGAGGTCCTTTTTAGGTGTGTGTATGAGGCAGTGGGTCACAGTCCTTCGTCAACCAGGTGGTCGAGACATCCCCTCTGATTCGCCTAACTTGATAAGGATTGAAAGAGGCATCTTCCAGGGTGACAGTCTGAGTCCTTTGTGGTTTTGCCTAGCCATGAAGCCTCTCAGCTCTTTGCTGAAGGATTCCGGGCTTGGCTATCGACTTCGTAAAGAGGCTGAAGTCATTTCTCACTTATTGTTCATGGATGACCTCAAATTGTTTGCATCGGGGTGCCAAGATCTTATCGCACTATTGAAAATCACACAAGAGTTCAGTAGTGCGATCAAGATGGAATTCGGTGTAGATAAGTGTGCGGTCATGCATATTCAAAGAGGGAAAGTTGTAAATTCATCTAATTTGCAGCTTTCTGAGACAATGACCCTCAGATCTCTCTCCGAAGTTGAAACCTACAAATATCTTGGTATGTCACAGTCTTTGGGTATTATGGACGGCGATGTCAAGCAGTCAGTGAAGGAGCGCTTCTTTTGCCGCTTGACAAAAGTTCTTAACGGTCTTTTGTCGGGTGGCAATAAGGTGCGTGCCTTCAATGGCTGGGTGATGCCGCTGCTCACATACTCCTTTGGCATACTAAGATGGACTCAGACTGAGCTGGACGCCCTGGATAGGAAGGTCCGTCTACTGCTCAAATCACATCGCATGTTGCACCCACGCTCATCTGTCATGAGATTGTACATCCCGAGGAAATGTGGAGGTCGAGGCATTTTAAATGCTAAGAATCTCCATAACCGCGAGGTGTGCAATCTCAGGGATTATTTCCTTGGCAATGAGTGTGGGATGCATCGTGATGTGGTTGCAGTAGACAGGAGCCTCACGCCTCTCTCCTTGGCAAACGAAAACTGGCGTAGACCAACAGTGTTGAGCACTGAAGACCGCAAGAACGTATGGAAGAGCAAGGAGCTACACGGACGCTTCTACCGGGCCCTAACAAGGCCCGACGTAGACTTTTTAGCGTCCGTGAACTGGCTACGGTTTGGTGACCTCTTTGGGGAAACCGAAGGTTTTGCCTGTGAAATTGCTGACGAGGTCATAATGACGAACAATTACCGGAAATATATTCTGAGGGATGGCACGGTCGACATTTGTCGAGCGTGCCGTTGTCCCGGCGAATCCCTCAGACATATAATTTCCGGTTGTTCGCATTTGGCCAACGGCGAGTACTTGCACAGACATAACCTCGTAGCCAGGATCATTCATCAGCAGCTTGCTCTTCAATACGGTCTTGTTGAGTCTGAAGTGCCGTACTATAAGTACACACCGGCGCCAGTTCTCGAAAATGGTCGTGCTACGCTCTATTGGGATCGATCTGTTATCACAGACAGGACTATTGTCGCCAATAAACCTGACATCGTGTTGACAGATCGATCTCAACGCCGAGCAGTGCTCATCGACGTCACCATCCCGCATGATGAGAACCTCGTGAAGGCCGAGAAGGATAAGCTCAGCAAGTACCTTGACTTGGCTCACGAGGCGACCACCATGTGGGATGTTGACTCGACGATCATTGTCCCGATAGTTGTTTCGGCAAACGGTCTTATAGCGAAGAGTCTCGACCAACACCTCAAGAGACTCTCGCTAGATGGCTGGATCAAGGGCCAGATACAGAAGGCAGTACTCCTCGACACGGCACGCATAGTGAGGAGGTTCCTCTCTCTGCAGCCCTAACCACCGGTAGCTTGAGCCCTGCCCCGCTGCTGGCGGCACCCGTAGATTAGGTTTTTTATAATGTTTATTTTTTGTATCGGTATTGTTATTTTACCTTTATATTTGAATATGTAAAAAACCTAATTTATAGAAAACTAAATGAATATCTAAATAATAATAATAAATATCAGGGGACAATCTCACACCAATTGACCTAGTCCCAAACTAAGCTCTAGGCTTGTACTATGGGTACTAGACAACGATATAAATACTTATATAGAGAAATATATACTTAAATACATAGAAAACATCCATGACTCAGAAACAAATATTCGCGCTCATCACACAAATATCTGCCCGTACCGGGATTTGAACCCAGGACCTGTACTAATACACTGGTAAACAACTTAGCCTAGTTGTGCAAAATGTGGTTACAGAATTATTAACATATTTTTTGACCTGTTGGTAATTCTGTAGCTCTGCCTACCCCTCTCTGGGAATGAAGGCGTGAGTTTATGTATGTATGTATGTATGTAAATAATGGTTAATCCGGCCCTGAAAGGACCCCTAAAAATAATGGTGCTTTGTGCCACTACCCATTGTCTGCCTCTCTGTGTGTATGGCGATCTGTCTTCGCCACAAGTCTGTGCAGGAGAGACAGAGAAATCAAGTTGAAATGATATCAAATAAGGTCTACAATCCCTTAGGATTAAAGGCCGGCGTTGAACATTTCATCAACACCATCTTGATAGTTGGAAATCCACTACCGCGCGTTTTTCAAGGGCCTTCCTGCCACGCACCTTATCTATGTGGAATCAGCTTTCGGCGTCTGTATTTCCGACCCAATACAATACGACTTGGGAGCCTTTAAAAAACGAGCCTACTCTTTTCTCAGAGGCCGGCAGCGCACCTGCGATTCCTCTGGTGTTCTGGCGATGATCACTTACCATCAGGTTGTTCGCTTGCTCGTCTGCCCCCTTTTTCAAATAAATAATAAATAAACAAATACAATTTTTCTACTTATACAAGGCCTGGGAACATGTAAATAATACAATTTATTCGGGTTATTTATCAGTTTAATGGTAATATTAAATACGTTAAGATTATTAAGTTGACGTAACCTCGTATAAAAGCCCAGTGCGCAATAGGGTGTACATTAGCAATAGGATTGAATTAATTTGAACTGTGTTACAAATAAAATAAGTTTTATTTTCGTATTACTAAAAATTGCATTATCGAACAAACGTAAATGAACTTTATTGCTTTGATAGTAGATTCAAAGTCCCACTCACAACAAACTCCCTGTTTGTCGCATGGCGGGCCTTAACCTCCTTAAACCCACCATACAACGAAATATGCCAGTGGAAAATAAACTTATTGCGATTGCAATAAAGTCTATTTTCTAATTTAATTGCCAGTCATAAAAACAAGAGAAATGCTACTTTATCTTCTTTAAAATTGATATTTTATTGCAATGTCCCTATTATATACATTTTTTGTACGCGGGGACTTAGGAGGTTAAAGTCAGTGAAATTTATTTATTGTTTGGTTACGAGGTTAAATGACCGGCTCTGATCTACACTGTAAAACCATCTAGCTTTTGACATCTATATTTACTTGACAGTAATAGCTTCTGGGTTAGATATAATACGGTAACATACATGGCAAATGTAACATGGTTTTAACCAATGTATTGGAGCCCCATATATACAGGGTCATTGGTAAGTCGACCTATTCCCCTCTAGGGGTTATGGGGGTGATCATTTGCAATCATTTTGGTCCCATAATACTCTACGCAAAAGTTAATAATTTTTTCCGTTTTTGTGTCATTTATGTTGGATAAACTGATAAAAAACCATGTTGTTTTTACTTTTTGGTCTCGCATTCTTAAATGTGTACAGATAATTCTACTTTTAATATTGCAAACGACCAGCAAATTTTACTAATCAATTTTTGAAGATGCGTTCCTGATTTTTTAGCAAAAAACTTAATTTTAATTATCTCAGAAGTGGTTCACTTTTGCATAGGGTATTATGGGACCAAAATGATTGCAAATGACCTCTCCCATAACCCCTAGAGGGGAAGAGGGGAATAGGTCGACTTACCAATAACCTATACTACTTTAGAGAAAATTGATATGTACCAGCTGGCCACCAACTAATGAGGCAACTAGCCAGCTAGTTGGTAGTGACTCTGCCTACGAACCTAATGCTCGATTCCGGCGATAAGGGCGAGTATTGTGTGATATAGGATGTTTCCATTTCATAATACGGTAGAACTTTTTTAATCTCGGAATCAATGCGTGCATGGCTCGATTTAATGTTAAAGAAGCGAAAGAAATTTGTCAAGATCGTAGCAAGTGGAAAGACGTGGTCTCTGCCTACCCCTCTGGGAAACAGGCGTGATTTAATGTAATGTAATGTAATGTAATCTCGGAATCCGCTTGAGAGCTTATCTTCCAATGAACCGATGGCAAATCAGCATAAATAATAAAAGACTTCGACGCTGGAAAGGTAAATTGACTAACGGGACATTTTGGGGCATATTGAGTTATATACTTATATTAGAATCACCGATTTTTTCGAACCGGTCTAACGAACTGATCCGACCGAACAAGGCGATCGGAGCACTTTTTTAGCATGTTAGCCGTTATAAACTTGAAGCTATGTATTTGTAAAACGCAGGGTCTTACAGACCAAATTTTCAAAGTTTTTACATAAATTGTCCGTTAATCCATAGTTAAAGTGAGTTTTGTACAGGTAGGTATTTTTCCTGTCTGTAGTTATTAACTCAAAGGTTTGTTAGCCCGTTTTACTAAGGCCCAAAAGACCTTGTGATGTACGTTAAAAGGGGTTCGGTCCCGTTGGCCTTACTTGCATTTAGCCTTGGCGAGCAAAACGGCTCAGTAGTACACTGACCAAGTATGCAAAATGACTTGGTTATATAATGCCATGGTTACAAAATGGTCTTAGTTTCTGGAAGACTTACTTTGCAAAACGTCTAGGTCGTGAAATGCACAAGTAGGCAGAATTACTTAATATGGTATAAGGTCTTGATTGTATTAAAGACTATGTAATCAAAATATCTTGTTTATTTTAATATCTTAATTAAAAAATGAGCAAGTGGATGTAACGTCATAATTGCTGAACGACTATGTTGTATGAAAAATGAGTATAAGGTGGTTTTGGGGTAAATTCGAACAAACTAAACTGGGAATAGTTTCTACGCTGGCAAAACATGGCAAGACGCCATTTTTAACTGCCCCTGCTTCGGTTTCAAAGAAGAAATAAATATAAGATCGTAAGGACACAAATTATACTTTACCCAACAAAACATGATATGATAAAATAATGTATTGTCATTGGTGGACAAAATTGATACTTAAACATTTTTTATACTTTACGATTTAACTACATAAGTATTTATACTTTAAAGGCATTTTACTATATTGGCCATGAAGATTATCCAAACCATTTACCCATTAAAACATTATGACATTAAGTCGTTTTACAGCCAAGTCATTCCGTCTATACTATGCCCTATAGCAATGAGGGCGTTTTACAGACCAAGGCATTTTGCTACCCGGACAAAATACAACTAAGGTGCTCTGCTCGCCAAGGCAAAATGCAAGTAAGGCCAACGGGACCGAACCCGTTAAAAGTTTTATACATATGAATATGATTCATCAATACCGATTGAGGGTTTGTTAACTGTAGTCATACGAATAATATTTAGACGGGTGGTTTTTAACAGTTTTTCCTCGCCGTTCAAAAGCAGTTATTGTCTAACGGGACATTTATTTCGTGAAAAAGCACTTTTCAAATGTCACAATAAAAACCAATCAGTATATATTAAAATTATGACCAAGGTGTAGTGTCAAAACACACTTTAAATCGCTCTAGGTACTGTAAAGTTTGTGAAATGGAAGTTAGTCAATTATCCTTTCCAGCGTCGATATGACTTTACCGCCTAAAGAAGAAGTTCAAAATATAGCATCTATGGGTCCGAGATACTTACATATACATGGTAACTAGGGAACGCACGCAATTTAACCGGATATCGGCCGTATTTGTAGGAAAATAACCGGTAAAAACCGGTTATAATCGGTTATTTGCATTCTTTAATGGTAACATCCAAAATCACCGAATACTCGCCCTCATCACACAAATATTAGCCCTAACCGGGTTGGTACCACCATCTTATCCATTAACCTACCGCCAAGCAGCAGTGTTCGCATCGTTGTGTTCCGGTTTGGGGATAAGACAGCCGGTGAAATGACTAGCATAGAGGCATTCCATCTTAGTCCTCAGGGTAGGCAACGCATTTGCAGTCTTGTGAATGCGAATGTCTATGGGTCACAGTATCCACTTACCATCAGGTGGCCTGTGTGCTCGTTTGCCTTGCCATGCTATAAAAAAAAATAAAAAAAATCGAACCTTAGTTTCGTAGGCAGGGTGACACCAACTAGCTGGCTAGCTGCGTCTTTAGTAGCAAGCTGGTATAAATAATTACGAAAGTAGTAAAAGAGTCTATATTTTGTAGTAAGTTAAGGAGTTTCTTGATTTCAAAATGTTTTTATAATTTGGAAGAGTTTTTTGCTTTACAAGAGTGAATAAAATCTGTTTTCCATCTATTATACAGTGTGTGACATCCATACGAACATATATTTTGACAACAGTTAATATGCATCCTAATTATCATAAAAGCAAGTGTTTTGTTAACATAAGTTGTACTTTTTTTTTTCATACTAACTAATTTGCCACGCAATGTATCAGACATAGCTCAATTATCCCTCAATTAACTTGCAATTAACTTAGACTTAATGTAATACATTGCTGCTCGTTGTACCCTTTAAAAATGAATTACACTAAATGTAATTTAGCTAATAACTTAACTCCTTCTTTAAACGGCTAACAACACTTCAAGCTATCTTTACGTAAAATATATGTTCTTATGGATGTCACACACTGTATTATAATGTAAATGTGATTTTCTTAAATAGACATGTAAGTATATTATTGTGTCTTGTTGCAGTGCCTATTGTATTTTTATGATCTCATTGTACAACATAAAGCAATAAATAAATATGACTATGACTATGACTATTTACAAGGTAAAGTAGAAGCTAGAACCTCTTCAGATAAAGCTTCTCGGCGCCACGGTCTTACCTGGAAATAATTATTAATTAATAAATAATAATAAATAAATAAATATCGGGGACAATGTCATCCAATTGACCTAGTCCCAAACTAAGCTCTACGCTTGTACTATGGGTACTAGACAACGATATAAATACTTATATAGAGAAATATATAGGTACTTAGGGCCACTTGCAGCAAAAATTTAAATCGAGATTAATGCTAAAGTTCAGTTTAGCTATGTCAAAATGTATGGAACTGTCAGTCATAAATATAGATTTAAGCTTAATCTCGATTTAAATTTTTGCTGCAAGTGGCCCTAAAATACATAGAAAACATCCATGACTCAGGAGAACAAATATTTGCGCTCATCACACAAATATCTGCCCTTGTCGGGATTTGAACCTACTACCAAAAAGGCCAGCGCGTCGTCATTATTTTATTATTTACTAATAATCCCGTGTGGTTACCCGGTTAGAATAATGCCCCTATGTCTTCCCGTGGATGTCCAGAGGCGACTAAGGGAATAAAGGCTTGTAGTACTGGGGGGTTATTAAGGCATAGCTATGCAGTTATTTTTACGGTGAGCGTAAAGGACAGAGCTATAGCAGTTATATAGCTCTGTCCTTTTCTCTCAGTGTAAACTGAACTCCTCTGCTAGGCGATGGGCTTGCAACCTGACAATAATACACTGGTAAACATCTTAGCCTTATTGTGCAAAATGTGGTTACAGACTGTCATTGCATTGCAAACATTGTCACATAAATAAAAACTAAATTATTAAAAGTAAAAAAGAGAGGGCCCCCGTGGCAAAGTACCACAGATGCTGGCAGCATTTCCTCGATGAATAGCAATGCTAATGCGCTGCCCGAGGATGCTGCCAGCTCCGTGGTCTCCGGTTGTTCCTATTAGCCTTTTTGAAATGTCCTTAAAAAGGCAAATAGCACCGGGTCCCCACGGACCAAGGGTCTCGACGCCGGAAGGAACTGTTATATACAACTGCAGTTAATACGCATCGGCATTATGTGGCTTACTTAGTATTTTGTCTATACAGTAAACTACCATATCGGGGACGCGCTTTGACGTCATTTTGCCACTACATAAAAACCAATGTCATACCTAGTAATAAGTCAGTCTAAATTATTGATTCCATAGTTCAACACCAGTAGTCAGTATATGTAACCTAGTTATACCTATATAGTGTTTAAAAAGAGTGTGTTTGGGTAATAAACTGTTGTGTGTGTAATAAGAGAGTTTTCTTTTAACTCCCACGGAAGCTGCCTTATAACAATTGGTGGCAGCGGTGGGATGACATAGGAGACTAGTTCCTAGTCCCGTCATTCCGAACCCAAGGACAGCTTCCAGATCGACGGTTAGCCTCAGCATCATCGCTGAGCCCGCATCTCAACACCAGATCGACGGTTAGCCTCAGCGTCGTCGCTGAGCCCGCATCTCAACACCAGATCGACGGTTAGCCTCAGCATCATCGCTGAGCCCGCATCTCAACACCAGATCGACGGTTAGCCTCAGCATCGTCGCTGAGCCCGCATCCCAACACTGGATCGACGATTAGTCTCAGCATCCTTGCCGAGCCCGCATTCGGAATACCAACAAATTATTAACCTAACTCGCATCTCTTCAGGTCGACGATCAACCTCGTGGATTTTTCGATTCCACGAGTCCGCGCCTATCCAGGTCAACACTCGCGCGTGTCACCGCAACGTGACTCCGACGCGTGGCTGCTGACGCGGCAACACGACACCTCGTCTCACCGTAAAGGATGTTCTTGCACATCGTCATCATCTTGTAAGTTCTCAATTTTTGATATTAGTGAAAGTACCTTATTCTTTAAAAGAAGTGTTTGAAAGTGATAATTTTAACATATTTATACTCAAGGACTTTTAAGTTTTTAAGATCTTTAGACCTAAACCTAATTTTTATTTAATTTTATCTCGATTATGTATTTATCAGTCTGTTGCTCTGTACTGCATAATTAATGCCTCAACCAAAAAAGGAAGAATCAGACGAATTCTCTTACGCTCAATCTTCATCTTGTTCGGAACAAGAAGTCGAAAAAGATTCACAACCTCGTAAAGTCAAAATGGCCGAAAAAATCACTCTATCCGTCTTAACTAAGTTCATAAAGGGTGAACACTATTAAATTGTCGCCTACATTTTTACTTTGCTAGCGTGTTTCATCCAACCTTTTTTGAATATTCTTTTGAAATTTTAAATTTAAAAGGCTCGTGAAATATTAGGCAACCATAAAATGTTCATTAGTTTTTTATTTATGAAAATGGCGTTACACGAAAAAAATGTTCGCGAATTAATTTTGCAAGAATTTAGTAAAAATCGTCATTTATCAACTTTAGATCTGGCAAAAACTTGTCAAACCACGCGGAGGACGGTTCAACGGACCCTAAAAAAAATTAAACAAGGTGAAACTATAGATAGGAAGCGGCGTGAGGGTCAACCCACCAGACAATCTAATGTTAAGTTACAATCAAAGGTGTGCAAGTTATTTGATAAGAATCCGAGTCTCTCTTCCCGGGATGTGGCGAAAAAAGTAGGAACCAGTCAAGCAAATGTCCAAAAAATTAAAAAAGAATGCGGCATTACAACATATAAGAAGCAAAAGGCTCCAAAGAGAACCGTGTATCAATATAATCGTGCTGTTAGACGTTCCAGGTTATTGTATACCTTGTTGATTGAGAAAAAATGACTTCCAGTCTTTACCAGGTAACCAGTACTATTCCTCTCGTGACATTTCGAATCTCGACGAATCGGAAAAGGTTATCCCAGTAGAAAAATTTGCTAAGAAATACCTTGTTTAGCAAGCTATATGCCAGTGCGGCAGGAAGAGCTCACCATTTATCACTACCGGGATAATTAATACCGATATTTATATATCAGAATGCTTGAAAAAGAGACTGTTATAGTATGAATCTTCTCAAATGAACTTTTCGCTTCGAGCCCTAATCTTCCAAACAAAGGCCATTGTTTCTATTATCGCAAAACCGCTAGCTACCGAGTTAGCACGTGCTACTACAACATTGATATTGAAAAACAAACGGTATCGTCATAGTATTAAGGTTCAAATTGAATGTCACTGACATTCTAGATGTTACGTTTTGGTAGTGTAGGACAACAATGGCCAACAATGGACAACAATAGAAACAATGGCCTTTGTTTGGAAGATTAGGGCTCGAAGCGAAAAGTTCATTTGAGAAGATTCATACTATACCATTCATGTAGAAGCACGCACACTTCCTCAACATTGTTTTGGCCAGATTTAGCAAGTTGCCATTATTCGTCTCGAATTTTGGAATGGTATAAGGCGAATTCAGTCGAGGTACTGCCTAAGGAGAGTAACCCACCAAACTGTCCCGAACTTCGCCCCATCGAAAAATATTGGGCTAATATAAAAACTAAACTGCGAATAACTTGCCGACCTGCCACTTCATTGCCAGATTTTCAACGAAAATGGGTTAAATGCACAAAATTGTTAACCGATGATTCCGTGTAAAGTTCGATGAATCGCATCAAAAGTAAAGTCCGGGAATTTTCTCGTCGTTCGTTAAAATAACAATAGTATATTTTTTATTAATTCTATGTTGTATATAATTTGTCATATAAAGAGTTGTAAGCACTTTGGATTTTTATTTTCTCTTATGTAGCATGTTTGACCTGCGACAATTTAATAGTGTTCACCCTTTAAAACCCTACAACGGGGATCGCGAAACTCTTCCGGCATTTTTAACAAATTGTGAAAATGCTATAAGTCTAGCTAGTACAGAACAACAGAATGTAATGTGTAAATATATCCTATCTCAGTTAGAAGGCAAAGCTCAGTTAGGCTGTTGTCTTAAAACTTTCAAAACATGGGATGAAATAAAACAATTTCTTAGAACGACATTTGGAGAAATAGTACATTGTTGCCTAGGCGGGGAAAGTAAGGGTTTTCCTGACGAGGTGGTTAGCAGGCCGAGCAACAGCGAGGCCTGCTAAAATACGAGTCAGGAAATCCTCGTTTCCGCCGAGGCATACATAATGCTTTTCTCAAACATGTGAGGAAATAATACAAATACATTTCTAAAAAGCAAGTAATTTAATTTTCATTTTTGTTTGCCCTCCACAGCATAAATTGGTCATAAGTTCGGTTATATTTTTACTTAGATTTAGCGGGAAGCAGGTTTTGCCTAACCGAGGCAGCTTCAGATTTTAATATAGGCGGTGTGGTACCTATTTCGTCGCTTGAGCTCATTTTTTATAGTAAGTATTTCACACAACAAATAGTTTAATATTCGGTTTCACAATTATATTATGCAGAATGAACGAATGTTACCGACTGTCAATTGTTTTTAAATACTAACCATAGACATTGGAATGCAAATTCAAAAAGAAACACACGCACTGTGCTAAAAAAGCGAGCAGTTACCTTGGCTGTATGGAATTTTTGTCTTGGTCCTTTTGATTTTGTATGCAAATTGACAGCATTTTTAAGAAATATATGGACATGGACGGAAAGTGTTTTCATATAGTTTTTTTACTCCTAGGAGTAAAATGAGGCTCTTTCCGTCCTTGTCTTTCAATCGGAAAACCGTTTTTTCCGAGCATGTTTGAGAAAAAAAACATTCCACACATCTTCTTTTAGAACTCCAAAATTGCAAACAGTATAGCCCAGAATCAGTAACGGAATATTCGCTGCGCGTAGAATCATGCTTAACTAGAATATTAGCTGACATACAATACTCTTGCAAGGATAAAAACGAACTTCTAGGACGCATAGCTGCCATGGAGGATCTTGCCCTTAACACATTCTTACTCGGGCTAAATTCCAATTTTTCACATATAGTCCGATGTCATAACCCCTCCAATCTTAATGAAGGGATTACTTATGCGATTGAGGAAGAAAAAATATTTAACCTCAATCGAACCACTTCAAAGTCCATTAAAACATGCAGTGTCTGTCACAAACCAGGGCACTCTTCGTCGGAATGTTTCCGTGCTAAAAGAGAGCGTAATTATTATCATGTTCGACCCCAAATTCCTACTAATTCATTGAACCAGCCTTCCACTGCTTCACAGAATCATCCCCAACCTCAATATTCAAATAGAGCGAAAATATGTGCCTATTGTAAAAACATAGGTCACTCCATAAATGAATGTCGTAAGAGACAATACAATAATAGCATTCGCTTTAATAATTCTGCTAACTCACCGCAACAAACTATCGCTGGGTCTCCAATTTCCAGTACACATGCACCGAACAATCAAGTAAATACATATTTATGCGATGCTCAATTCATAGAAGCAAATAACGCCGACGAAGCTTTAAACTTAATCCCCCTTATTAATAAACGTGGAGTAACCGTCGAGTAGCTAAACCATGCTATGTCCTTATCTGTCATATTCAAATGTCACAATGACAGATAAGGACAAAGCATGGTTTAGCTACTCGACGGTTACTCCACGTTTATTAATAAGGGGGTATATGATTTCGGTACCGTGTCTGCCGAAATCACAGAATCCTAATGACACGGTCACTGTTTCTATCGGTACTCCAAATTGATTTTTGGAGATGTTGATATATGGCATGTCTTAAACAATAATAAATGGATTTTTGTGCAGTCAAAACCGCGTCAATTGACAATAAAATGTAATGATAATATTGAAGATTATTCCGTGTCTGGTACTGGTATCTTAAAACTAACAGATGATTGTGTTGGATATTTCAAAAGCATCAAATTGCTTCCCAGTATATCTAAAGATATTTTGATCCGTAATGACTTATTTTCTGATTTCAATATAATAGGAGATGATTGTTGTAGGAAAGAAAAATTTAATCATACCTTACCCTTAATTGCACCTGTATCTCTTAGTAAAATTAACTTAGATTCTTTAAAACTTGCATCTTACAAACTAGCTAAACTTAGAAAATAATATAGATTTCTTACAACAGCAATCTCACTTTATAAAGTACGGGACATACTATTCTAGTGTAACGCTATCTCTAATTGGTTTTATAATATTATTCTTAATTTTAAAATGTTTCAAGTGTTATTATTGTAGTAGTAACCGTAGACGTTCAGCACCCAGTTGTTGTATTCCTACATTTAATCAGTGCAATAACGAGAGAACTAAGACTCGGATATCTGTTCCCAATGGTATTGAAATGTCAGAATTCAATATTGAGGATGAGAAAAAATCTGTCAGATCACTACCTATTTTTGAAGATAATCCCCGTATCACCAAAGTTAAATTCAATTCTTCTCGTAACATTAACAACTATTAGCTGCTGAACACGTAGGTACTACGCTTAGAATAGATTTTATTTTATTGTAATAAGTTATTCATCTTTTTATTGTTTTATTTTTACAAAGATAGATACATTATACATTCAAGATAAAATTGTAAACTAACTACTCAGCTTCATCTATTTAAGATAAAGCTTCGTTTTATCGAGGGGGCTGTTATATACAACTGCAGTTAATACGCATCGGCATTATGTGGCTTACTTAGTATTTTGTCTATACAGTAAACTACCATATCGGGGACGCGCTTTGACGTCATTTTGCCACTACATAAAAACCAATGTCATACCTAGTAATAAGTCAGTCTAAATTATTGATTCCATAGTTCAACACCAGTAGTCAGTATATGTAACCTAGTTATACCTATATAGTGTTTAAAAAGAGTGTGTTTGGTTAATAAACTGTTGTGTGTGTAATAAGAGAGTTTTCTTTTAACTCCCACGGAAGCTGCCTTATAACAGAACGAAGTCATATAGTTTTTAGAGTTGTTGGTAATTCTGTTGCTCTGCCTACCCCACTCTGGACGTGAAGGCGTGAAGGTTTTTTTTTTGTTATTATTACATGGGAAGGCAAACGTGCACACAGGCCACCTGATGGTAAGTGGAAACTGTGACCATAGACATTCGCATTCACAAGACTGCAAATGTGTTGCCAACCCTGAGGACTAAGATGGAATGCCTCTATGCTAGTCAGTTCACCGGCTGTCTTATCCCCAACCCGGAACACGACAATACGAACACTGCTGCTTGGCGGTAGGTTAATGGATAAGATGGTGGTACCAACCTGGACGGACCATGCACAAGGTATGTATGTATGTTATTATTTACTAGCTTCTGCACGCGACTTTGTCTGCGTAGATTTCGATTATCGTTATTCCCTCGGGAACTTTTACATTTTACGGAATAAAAAGAAGCCTATGTGTTAATCTAGTGTTAGCAAAATAAATGTAAATATTTAAATGTAATTGTACAAAATGTGGTTACAGAATCATATTTTTTTAGAGTTGTTGGTAATTCTGCAGCTCTGCCTACCCCACTCTGGGAATGAAGGCGTAAGTGGTACGTACAGTTTGGTTAATTAGACTTAGACGCTCGGCAATTCTGGACATTCATCGGGAGAGATCGGAATTGTAAATGACACGAGACACGTTACTGCATATTCATAATATGATAGTGTGCACTTACATACATACATATCGTCACGCCTGTAATCCCAGAGTGGGGTAGGCAGAGCTACAGAATTACATACAACTTTAAAAAGTTGTTGATAAATCAGTAACCGCTTTTTGCAAAATTAGGATAAGATGTTTACCAGCGTATTAGTGACAGGTTGCAAGCCCATCGCCTAACAGTACTGCAAGCCTATATTCCCTTAGTCGCCTCTTACGACACCCACGGGAAGACATGGAGTGGCACAATTCTAACCCGGTAACCACACGGGCAGTGTGCACTTAACAGTCTAAAACAGTAATGTAGATCAACTTCCACAATGACGTTTTTTTACAGTAGACCTATGAATAACACAGATAATGTGGCTTGATTTAATTATTACATTGCATTACTAAAAACACAAATATTTAGTAAGTGTTAATTACGGATAATTTCATTCGAAGCAAATTCTATTTGAATATTTAGAATATTAATGAAGTTTCTATACTTAGATTGATGTTTTATTATTATACTATAGTGCGATAGCGCTTAAGGTGCTTCGGATTTGTACTGGTCCTTCACTCGCTCTCATACGCTCTTATCGAGCGAGTGAGAGAGAAGTATAAACCCAAAGCATCTTCTAAGAGCTCACAGACTGTAAATAGATTTGAATATTTTATGTGACTAAATTCTATGATATTTACTACGAACCTTTTTTTTTTTTTTTTTTTTTTTTAATGGCTTTGATGTGCTACGAACCTTTACGATTAAAACCGACATGTCCCGAGTGTCAAAGGATTCAAAATTCAAAATTCAAAATGTCGTTTTGTGTCGGGGTTTAATAAAAAACCGGTTAAGTGCGAGTCTGACTCTCGCAGCGAGGGTTCCGTAGTATAAGACAGTATTAAGTGGCAAATTTTATAGTTCTAGGTCAACGGAAAATACCCAAAAAAAAAATATCCCTTGAGTGTCGAAATATACGTTTTTTGCGGCATAAACGGCCGTATCTTTTTTTCAAGGGCCTGTGCACTTCAGTATATAATTTTAATTTCAACTAGATACCTTCACGCGATCCGGAGAAAAAGGGTCTTGACAGACAAACGGATGGACGGACGGACAACAAAGTACCTAGATACTCACACATACCTTCACGCCTGTAATTCCAGAGTGGGGTAGGCCGAGCTACAGAATTACCAACAACTCTAAAAACTATATGACTTCGTTCCTTCCGGCGGCGTCGAGACCCTTGGTCCGTGGGGACCCGGTGCTATTAGCCTTTTTAAGGACATTTCAAAAAGGCTAATAGAAACAACCGGAGACCACAGAGCTGGCAGCTTCCTCGGGCAGCATCTGTGGTACTTTGCCACGGGGCTTTCTCTTTTTTAGTTTTTATTTAGTTTTTACCCGACTGCGTCAGAAGAAGGGTTATGTTTTTCGAGCGTATGTATGTATGTATGTATGTATGTATGTATGTATGTATGTATGTATGTATGTATGTATGTATGAATGTATGTATGTATGTATGTATGTATGTATGTATGTATGTATGTATGTCTATTTCTGGGCACGCTCTGCAGCCTAAACGGCTTGACCGATTTTAACATACTAGGTGTCATTCGATTCGTCTTAATTGCCGAAGTGACATAGGGTATATAATATTTCAAAATGGCGTCTGCAAAAAAAAAAAGGGGGTTTAAAAAAAAAATGTTTATTATAGCAATATGGGTCTCAAATGAAAGCTAGTAAATAGCCCATTCCAAATATATATACAGTATAATACTTTGATGCTACCATTTAGACAGGGAAATCAAAAAGCACGTTAAATGTTAAGTAATAAATATTTCTTACTACAGCCAAAAAAATGTGAAATAAACTAAATTATTTAAATAAAAACAAAAAACCCGACTGCTTTAAAAAAAAACAACTGAAAAGCGAGAAACAAGCTATATTATCTTTTTTGTTTGTATAATAAACTGATTACATTCAAACATACATAGGTAAATACTTATAATGTACCATGCAATGATTTTTTGTTTGATACCTCGTTAACAAGTAATGCAATTTTTAACAATATACATACAACTTGAATAGTGGAAAAGGTATTGCAGGCGGGGACAAGCAATGAATTATAAAATGTAAGTATTTTCTTGAAACAAAAAACATTTGGATTAATAGCTTGTCCCCGCCTGGAAAACCTTTTCCACTATTCAAGTTGTATGTATATTGTTATAAATTGCATTATTTGTTAACGAGGTATCAAACAAAAAATCATTGCATGGTACATTATAAGTATTTACCTATGTATGTTTGAATGTAATCACTTTATTATACAAACAAAAAAGATAATATAGCTTGTTTCTCGCTTTTCAGTTGTTTTTTTTTAAAGCCGTCGGGTTTTTTAGTTTTTATTTAATATTTAATCGTATTTAGCATAGTTATAAATAGTTTTTTCTCAAAAATTACCGGAAAAGTTGACATTACTAACTCCATACTGAGACGCGAAGTTCATAGTTTACAGAAGGTTCCCAAATTAAAAAAAAAATACATTGCGTGCTCGCTACACAAGCCCGCAATGTTGCATACAAAGGCCGTGCCAGGATAAGCTAAGAGATTTTGCCCCCCTTGAGTTTGGGCTTGTAATTTTTATAGATTGTGTGGCTCTGCATTAGTAATGGTTTTGCCAAATTTGAGCACCCTAAATATCATAGTTTCCGTTTAAAAAAAAAAACTATATTTAATTTTTCTTTGATTTTTTTTTTCTGTTAACCAATTTTAATGAGCTTGGCATATAATGTACATTTAACCAAGATGATCAAATGGCCATAATTATATTTTCATTATGCTATAGAAAAAAAATTAAAAAAACCCATTCAAACTTTTCAGTTTTTTCTTTTTATCACTTCCATGTTAGAGACCGCTCTAATTTTTTTACTGGTAAAACTCCCACTAACGTCCTATAATATGTATTTTTTTCAACATTTTTGCTAAGGGAGAACATGGAGTTATCTTGACATGAAATTCTTTACATACATTTCCTAGAACCGCTATAATTTAAATCGGAATGATTGCAACCTCTTTAGAGGAACGTACTTTTTGCATATGAAATACTTACTGGCCACTTTTACATTTCAACTTTTTTTTAAAGTAAAAAAAAGACAACAAAAAGAACTCCTTTCAATTGTCGTGCGTTGTTGGTAACATAATATAAACCATTCCAATATGAATTCATTATCAAAAACAACTGCAATACAACGCGTTTTCCGTAAAAAAGTTAAAACGCTGTATTGTCTCGCAATGAAAACAATTCTGCAAAGTATAAACGAACAATACGATTTCTTTAATAATACACTTCCAATTTTTGATCAGGTAAATGTCACAAAGGCATATTGTGCATTTGTATAGTAATTAATGGGTACTTAATTTTAAATAGGTAGTTTAAATAATTAGTAGTAGAAGTAGTAGTAGTAGTAAAACTCTTTATTGTACGTACAAACAAATAATTACCTATGTTTATCCACGGATATTTAATTTGGAAGTCTCAGGTAGTGTAACTTAACACGCATGTCTTCAATCTAAATGATCAAAAAAACATAGGTAATTATTTGTTTGTACGTACAATAAAGAGTTTTACTACTACTACTACTTCTACTAGGTACTAATTATTTAAACTACCTATTTAAAATTAAGTACCCATTAATTACTATACAAATGCACAATATGCCTTTTTGACATTTACCTGATCAAAAATTGGAAGTGTATTATTAAAGATATCGTATTGTTCGTTTATACTTTGCAGAATTGTTTTCATTGCGAGACAATACAGCGTTTTAACTTTTTTATGGAAAACGCGTTGTATTGCAGTTGTTTTTGATAATGAATTCATATTGGAATGGTTTATATTATGTTACCAACGCACGACAATTGAAAGGAGTTCTTTTTGTTGTCTTTTTTTTTACTTTTTTAAAAAGTTGAAATGTAAGTGGCCAGTAAGTATTTCATATGCAACATGTACGTTCCTCTAAAGAGGTTGCAATCATTCCGATTTAAATTATAGCGGTTCTAGGAAATGTATGTAAAGAATTTCATGTCAAGATAACTCCATGTTCTCCCTTAGCAAAAATGTTGAAAAAAATACATATTATAGGACGTTAGTGGGAGTTTTACCAGTGAAAAAATTAGAGCGGTCTCTAACATGGAAGTGATAAAAAAAAACTGATAAGTTTGAATGGGTTTTTTATTTTTTTTTCTATGGAATAATGAAAATATAATTATGGCCATTTGATCATATTGGTTAAATGTACATTATATACCAAGCTCATTAAAATTGGTTAACAGGAAAAAAAAATATCAAAGAAAAATTAAATATAGTTTTTTTTTTTTTAAACGAAAACTATGATATTTAGGGTGCTGAAATTTGGCAAAACCTAATGCAGAGCCACACAATCTATAAAAATTACAAGCCCAAACTCAAGGGGGGCAAAATCTCTTAGCTTATCCTGGCACGGCCTTTCATTGTTATCTAGTTTGTAACTTTTTAAAAAGTGAAAACAGCCATAATAAAATGAGGGCACAAGTCTTATACATCCATATTTTATTCGAAACGTAACTTTTTTATCTGTGTCTGGAATATCTTGAGTTTTTTTTTCTAAAAAAGCTTGCGTTTCTCCTTGTCATAAATATAAAGGCGGTAAAGAGTGATGGTTTTTTCACGTGAAGTCTCTTCTTGTATGCAATTCAAAAAATGAGTGATGAAGATTTTAGTCCAAAACAATTTTTTTCTTGCGATTTTTGAGAAAAGCACTATTTATGCCTCGGCAGGAACGGCAATTGCGGGCCTCGTATTTTTAAACGGACTCTCACGGCAAGCTCGTCCGTTTAAACCAATACTCGGCCCGCAATTGCCTGCTTCACTGCTTAGGCAATAATGTAGGTACTATACTTTTAATATTAATTTAGTTATGTAACTATGTTTGCAATGACAGTCTGTAACCATATTTTGCACAATTAGGCTAAGATGTTTACCAGTGTATTAGTGACAGGTTGCAAGCCCATCGCCTAACAGTATTATAAAACCGCGATTAGTTTGGGATTGGAATAGCTGTCAGTTCATATGCACTTTGACGTAAGTTTATGGTAAAACTGTCACCTCTAATCCCTTTCTAATCGCGACTTGATAATACTTCAAGCCTTCATTCCCTTAGTCGCCTCTTACGAGTCTTACGACTTGGGAAGACATGAAGAGGCAACCACACGACTCTGCAGGACTACAAGGGTCCCGTTTTCACCCTAAAAAAAAGGCTTAATTACGGGAAAAAATGTCTGCCTGTGCTAATTACTAACCGTAAAGTTTATATGACATAGACGTATTTGTTTTGTCGTTTGCATTATGCCACACATTGATGCGGGCGCTGTCGTCAGTTGTTTTGGCCTTCTCCTCGTTGTTGGCGTACAGCTTGTAAGTGGTCGGCAGTGGCTTTTTATTCCCGTCAGAAGACTGGTTAGCCTGCTTGTCCGATTCTTCGCCGATTACGTACATACTCTCTCTCATTGTGCGGATGCAAGACCTGAAAAGTTTTGTTTGAAAATTTCTGTCAACCATGTCATTTTTAGGGTTCCGTAGTCAAACTAGGAAGCCTTATAGTTTCGCCTTGTCCGTCCGTCCGTCCATTCGTCCGCAGTCTAACTCGGAGACTCGTCTTTCAAAAATATTGCGGGTCTGTGAAAACAATTTTTCGAATAAAGTAGCTTTAAAGCTCTACTTTTTGTTAGTGTCCCCCCCCCCCCCCCCCGTTCAGCCAAAACTACAAATGCGAAAAATCTTGAAAATATCTTAAATGAAAGCACTTATAATTATAACGAATTTTATAGGAAAACTATCACTATCAAGTAGACTTCAGTGGTTCTTGAGTTACAATCGGTTTAAATGTTTAAACCTGCCGAAAACTAATTTGCGGTGTTGGTAAACTGACCGCGACCTGTGTCGATGTATGGGGATAACAGTTTTCGTTTTCCAATTTAAGTTTGTCGCGAGGTCTTAACTGTTTGTAGTAACGGCTTCGGGACATGCTCTTGCCCGGTTTTGTGACAAGCTTTTGTAGCTGACTGTACTTTATTATCTTCGTATCAAGACCAAACTAATGAGTCCTAACACGGTGGGTCCACGTTAAGAATAGCGGAGATCCTGTCGCCACCTTCTACCTCCATAATCAGATCAGCTCTTTAATACCATAATATTGCAATGTCATGTGTCAAATAATGTGGTCCAAATTCTATCTCACCACACCATTTCTTGACACCTCATATCGTCGCTGAAACTGCAAAACCGCGTAAGTAACATTTTAAATAAGAAGCAATATGCACCTTTTTAATAACACATTAAGGTTTATTTTGCTCTATCATAAATTTGTTAGTTACGCGGTTTTGGAGTAACACCGACGATATGTTAAAATTTCACTTGTGGGAGGACCTTGTGCAGGGTCCGTCCGGGTTGGTACCACCATCTTATCCATGAACCTACCGCCAAGCAGCAGTGTTTGCATTGTTGTGTCCCGGTTTGAAGATAAGACAGTCGGTGAAATGACTAGCATAGAGGCATTTCATCTTAGTCTTCAGGGTTGGCAACGCATTTGCAGTCTTAGGATTGTGGTCTTGTGAATGCGAATGTCTATGGGTCTCAATTGCCACTTACCATCAGGTGGCTTGTGTGCTCGTTTGCCTTCCTACGCCATAAAAAAAAAACTGTCAAGCCGTTTAGGCTGCAGAGCGTGACCAGAAACAGACATACATACACAAATACATATCTACGATGGAAAAACATACCCTTCGGGCAGTTGAGTAAAAAAGCGCTTACCCCGCTGTCTGGAATCCAAGGTCTTTGAATTTGATTCGCTCTTTGAAAGAAAACAGACTGGTCAGTTTGGAGTAAGTGTCGATTCGATCTATCTTTTTCTGTGTCAAGATTGTCTCGTTAAGGCCTTCTCTGACGCCGTGCCTGCCTGCACTGTAAAAAAAAAAGTTTCTCACCAAAATTTCATTTTTATACTCGTCGATTAAAATCTGTGTATTAAGATTTCATAGAGAATATAGAAAAAAATTAAAATAGAACTTCGGATTTCCATATATGTGTCCTTGTTTAAGGAGACTCGATCCGATACAAAATTGCCAATCTGTGGCGTTTCGGAACGTAGCAAGCGTCGCGTCATCTGTCAAAAATCTACTTTTCAATTCTCTTGTGTCAAAGAAGTCGGATAGTAGAACTTACGATATTTAGTTTTCTTATATACTCGTATTAATGACTTAAATTATAAATTTTAATGAACTCGTACAAAAAGTATTGTTCACAATAGTGCCATAATTAAGCTTTTTAATCTCGTACCTTACTTAGTAAATTAACAAAAAAACAATCAACAGCTTCAAAAAGCAAAAAATTACTTCTTTTAAAATGGTAGTTAATAGATCATTCAACTGAAGTCTGCTTGGTTTAAATATTGTATGACGCCGACTTCAGTTGGACTGACCTATAATTTCAAAAGTAATTTTTTGCTTTTTGATGGCGGTTCTTTGTTTTTTGAAAATGGGACCAAACGGGAAGCACCAGCTTTCAAATAAAAGAAGGATCATCAAAATCGGTTCACCCAGTGAGTCCTCAACGGTGCAACATCACGGAGCAGACTGATTAGAAAATTTCACGCATTCACGACGACGCCTTTGTCCTGACGCGGTGGGCGTGGCGTGTTCTACGTTGAATTTAGACATTCACGATACTTCCATTCGGATTGCGCGTTGGCGCTGGCTTCCCGTCCTATCGCTTGTACAACGGGGAGTGCTCCGAGGAGCTGTTCAGATTAATTCCTGCCGCATTAATTCGTCCTACTCGACAGAATTTCCACCACCATCATTTAGATGGTTGGCAGTCCACTACTGTGCGTTTCACCCGGAATTTCCTGGCTCGCACAACTAAACTGTGGAATGGTCTGTCGCCTGCGGTATTTCCGGACCGTTACGACCTTCAAACCTTCGAGAAAAGAGCGTACTCTCATCTGAAAGGCCGGCAACGCACCTGTGACTCCTCTGGTGCTGCAGCTTACCATCAGGCGATCCGTCTGCTCATCTGCCTCCTATACCATTAGAAAAAATGGAAATCGAACGGACCACGCCATGTCCTTTAAAGGCCCAAGTAGACGTGCGAGTAAGTACGCCATACTTCTAAAGGTAAACACGGCCGAAAAAGGTCGTCGAGCTTTAAGTGCGCGTACTTGCTCGTCCGTCTATCTGGGGCTTTAAACGCTACAGTTTTGACATTCGCTGGCGCTGTTCTGTTCGGCTTGTTGGAGCAGTCGTGAATGCGCAGCTTAAGAGAATCAAAAACATACTTAGCCGCAGATTCGGTGGTTGTGGTAGAGCTGGTGATTATGGCCTGCGCCGCAGTGATGTTGATCCCCAGAATTTCTATTATCTTTTTCTTTAGGTGTTTGGCACAATAACTAGTGGTTTGAGTATAGATATCTACAAATTCGAAGTTCAATTCGTCAACCTAAAACAGTAAGGTAATTAAGATGAAAAACGTAAAAGTAAAATATTTATCCAATTAACTAGTCTCCATACTGGTAAACATCTTAGCCTGATTGTGCAAAACGTGGTTACAGAATAATCAACAACTTATTTGAGAGTGCTTGGTAATTCTGTAGCTCTGCCTACCCCACTCTGGGAATGAAGGCGTGAGTTTATGTATGTATGTATGTAACTAGTCTCCCTCGCTTCGTTATGTGAGGTGTCTGTAACACAAGATCACAATCCAGAATGTATTATACATAAACACCTTCCTATTAGCGGTTTGTTCACGTAAAGTTCGGACCGCGGGCAACGCCACGCGCCCCGTTCCAATCTTCGTTGGGAACTTTAACTAACATTCCGAGATTTAACCATTACTTACGGTATTTAACGATTGTTAGTCTATCTACTGATCAAACAACAGGCCCCAAGCCTTTTACCAAGAAAAATTGTTAAATAATACGGCGGGAATTATCTCTTTGCGAAATTTGTAAAATAATATAGTTTGTCAAATGATGATTTCGCAAAACATCATTTGAATCATCATTTCTATTCAATGTCGCTGAGCTAAATCGTTGACAGTACGATAACAGGTCAAAAACGATATGGTTTTCAACGCCTAGAATCTCGACCCAGGGGCCCTAATATGGCTGCGTTTATCGCGTGACAAAATGTGGATAAAACATCCGGCCCTTTCTGACACGTAGATAAGTACGAGAGTGACTGATGCTACACTCGCGGTCAAATAATACGGGTCAGAGTGCGTTTTTCATACTAAAGAGGCCATTTCGAAGCCTTGGTTCCTCGCCAGGGGATGCTGTTAGTGAAATCTGATGATGGATACCCAGAGCATCGATACAGGACTTCCAGAGTGCCTAGGATACCCAACTGATTGAGTCTGCGGTTAACGCCGGAATCGTGCATGTTCAGAAAAACATCTAAAATGGCAATAAAATGTAAGGAAATCCAAACGCTGATCCAAACTCTCTCGCTGTGGTGTTAACTGATTGTGCGATCAGTTAGGTATCTTAAGCACTTCTGACCTCCTCTATTGAACCTCAAAGTATCCACTATGAAACCTCACTCAAAACAACTTCTGGCCAGGAATTAAGGCTTCGAAATAGCCTCGTTTGTATGAAAAACGCACTCTGACCTGTATTATTTGACCGAGAGTGTATATCCACATTTTTTCACGCGATAAACATAACCATACTAAGCCCGCAGGATATCTTAAGCTCTCTTTTTGTCGCGGGTTACAAATAGCTCCTTACCTTGTCATTCAAGATCTTAACGTAGTCGGACGACTTCCGGAACCGGTCCAGTATTCCGGACACGTTCCGTCCGTACAGTTTAATCGCCTCGTACTCTATATCGTACTTTCTGCTTTGTGATGTTATTACAATTGCTTAAAATAATTTAAAAATATATTATTACGCTTGTGTTATGTAAAAAACCGGCCAAGTTTGGGTCGGACTAGCATACAAAATAAATAGGGGTGTTACAAATAATTTTGACGAGTGTATTTGTGTATCTGTCTGTGGCACCATAGCTTCTAAACCGGTAACCGATTAGGATGTCTTTTTATTATATTTGAAAGCAGGTATTTTAGCAGTGGTACTTAGCTTAGCTTAGCTAAAGATTACTCCAGTAACATCAGTGCGAAAGGAGTTTTTCGCCTCATAAGTTTATTTTATCCGTTAAAAGTAATAAACTAACCACGGAGAAATTATACAAAATAATGTTTATTTCCTTTAATAAATCTCTACACAATAACGAGTCTTTGTATTATTTATTTATTACTGGCTTGCAAACAATCAAAATTATTTATAGGATAAGTAATCACTTATTGTAATTTAATTTGATTAATTATAATTATAAAATTTTTGGAGTCACGTCCGTCCACATTACTGAGAGTAATGACACCCATTGGTCCAAAGTCTGGTTACATCCATTGTGAGAATCAATAAAAAAAATCTAATCGCGTAGATACTATAAATAAACCGCTAATGTTAACATCGTTAACGGTATCAGAATACCACCTAGAGCGTAACCGAGGGGTGAAAACAATTCTACAATGAGCGTTGGCATGGTAATAACAGTTCTGTAATTATTATTATAGCATTGTTATTACCATGGTTACAGTCATTCCGGATATCAGTCTTGACGTTTAGTGAACACTTGAGATCCTAATTTGTACGTATATCAATTACGTATATTATACACAGAATTAATTTTGAGACTATTTGTTTTTTTAAATATTTTATTTAGTTACTTTAACTAGATGATATTATAACCTCAACAGTCGTACCTTAAGAAGCTTCATTATGTACCAGTTACATAAATAACTATTGTATATTGACTATTTTGTATATTTGTATTGATATGCACTTGACCGGTTCTTTAATTTCTGGAATTTTCTCCCGATAAAGTTAAGAACAGTGTTTTTATTTACTCACCGAAGAAAAAATAAAGTAACTTTGAAACGTACGCCGCCATTTTGTGTGCAATAAAATATGTACTCGTTTTGATTTGCAATTTCATTTTATTTGTTCTTTATATTTTAGTACCGTTTGGATTGATCGAGGCGCGCGGCAGTGCGGCCGGCAAGTTATTTAAATAAGCGGTAAACTGACCCCTAATTAAGATATTAATTAAAAGTTAAAACTAAACATTTTAAAATTAAAATAAAACTAAACTACTCAAATATTAAAGATGTCAATAATCACCACTATAAAAAGAACACCCCCTCTAGCAGGTCCGCTCGCGGCATGGTCCCTATGACACTGGCTGCATTACCTCTCTGGATGGCTAGCCCAATCCTTTGGGAGAGGTAAGCACCAGCTCTAGGATCTCCGGAGGTGTCTATGAGACGTTTAAGGGCCACTTGCACCAAAAAATTAACACTGGGTTAAGACACGAGTTAGAGTCAGATCTGTCAGATTCATACGAAAAGTGACATTTTATTTCGAGCTAGTGTCGTAAGACATAAACACCAACCTTAATTATGATTTATTGAATAGATACCTTAGAATCAAGTTTATTTCTGTATAATTTACGAGTAGTAGTTTCCCGCCCGGCATATTACTAGGTACATCCATAGAAACGAAGTGGTAGATTAGTTTTTTTTATATAGCAAAAAAAAAAAATTTTTTCTCTATGGAGCAAAGTAACTAAATGAACTTTGCTCCATAGAGAAAAAAAAGATATCGTAAATCAAAAAAAAACACGGTGTATTCTCTTTCAAACTACTTAACTGATTTTAATGAGATTTTCATCATTAGATAGAGTGAATTCTGGATTTTACAAAACAACTCTTAAACCGAAGCGTAGCGACGACAGGTCGATAGAATCATACTAATATTATAAATATTTAACGTTATTTTGTGTGTTACCTTCACGCTTCGTCTGGACGGATTTCGATGAAATTTAAAATGGAGATAGCTTATGCCCTGGATACGTAGTCTAAAGACGTGGGCTCTTTACACTAAGTCTAGTTCGGTAAGATTACTACATGTTTATGTATACACCGTGTTTTTATTGATTTACGATAACTTCGGCATATTACTAGGTACATCCATAGAAACTAAGTGGTAGATTCTTTTCTTTTATATTGCAAAAAAAATAAAAAATCTCTATGGAGCAAAGTAACTAAATGAACTTAGCTCCATAAAAAAAATTTTTTTTTTTTTTGCAATATAAAAAAAAAAGAATCTACCACTTAGTTTCTATGGATGTACCTAGTAATATGCCGAAGTTATCGTAAATCAATAAAAACACGGTGTATAATTAGCCACGTCATTAATGAGGGAACACGAAATGGCGATGCGGCAATGCAAAAAAACCACTTTCTCTACTGTTTGGAAAATGCATCAGTGGTTTTTCATGGGTTACCTTCGTTCATTAAGTAAGTATCATTTGGACTAACGGTTTTTTTTCGAAACTAAAAATATTTCAAGATTTTTATAAAACTAACCTAACCTTTGCTGTGTGGTTGCCGGGTTAGAATAGTGCCACTCCATGTCTTCTCGTGGATGTCGTAAGAGGCGACTAAGGGAATAATAAAGGCTTCTAGTACTCTTATGTCGGGTTCCTATATTCAATCCGAGGATAGATAAGGGTTAAAATTTGACATTTGCGCATACAAAATGTGTCAAATTTTAATCCGAAGTAAGCCTATCTGTCCGCGGATTGAATATAGGAACCGGACGTTAGGCGATGGGCTTGCAACCTGTCACTAATACACTGGTAAACATCTTAGCCTGATTGTGCAAAACGTGGTTACAGAATTATCAACAAATTATTTAAGAGTGCTTGGTAATTCTGTAGCTCTGCCTACCCCACTCTGGGAATGAAGGCGTGAGTTTATGTATGTATGTATGTAACCTAACCTAACCTATAGGATTCTACACGATGTACCTGAAATAAATCCTGAAATATTCACAGTTTCAAAAACCAAACCGTTTGGTCAAATGATATGTTTGGGAAATGAATCAGTTTGGCAAAAACTTTCTGACGAAACGAAAGGCTCCCGTTTTTCATACACAGAAATGGATGATCTTTCTAATTCTAATTTTTAATTAATGGCTTTCAATCCTGTTAAGTTGTATTTTAGTATTAGATATTTAAGTACGAGGTGTCATGCTGCAGTCCTTCCAATGAAGGCGTGAGTTTATGTATGTATGTCATGCTGCTGCCACTGGCAGTGTTGCTGTTGATCTAGCACTCTTTACTGTAGGTGAACTCGTTTTTTAATAATATTGATTTATTTAGGTATATTTTTGTGGTAGATATCAAAAATTAAAATTTCCCGTCTAGCCTTTTTAGCTTCTTCAAATGCCCCCATTACTTACAATTGTCACGAGCAACTTTTTTTCAATGTGTTTTGAAGAAATCATTTTGTCTCAAAATCATTTTTTTGATCATTTGCCGAGAGAAAATTAATAAATAAAATGTCTGCTCCTGGCTAAAGTGCCACATGGTCTTTTCTACGTTATAGCTACTTCTAGCCTTAAAAAAACCAATGCTTTGTCCTTTAAGCTGTGTCCATACCACATCGAGATCAGTTCAGCGGCTAACAGTTATAAAACGACTATTAGATTAGCGTGTTGACGGTTGCCAAATTTATTGACTAACAGCTGATGAAGACTTAACGGTCTGTTAAATTGGTTGGTAAACTCGGCCCTTAGTATGGGTTAAATAATGAAATTCCTTTTGAAAATTTAATCTTTTTACGGTTTCCAGTAAAACAACAGCTGTATTAAATTATATTTATTCTTCTTCCTCGTATATTCCTCTCTTGCCAACGAAAGGGACAGGAGTCCTGCCATAAGAATGGAAGGACTGGGCCCCAGCGGCATCTCGTGGGCGTTCGCGTGCCTGTTCACGTTTAGGTTTCGGTTTCGGTTTCGATATCGGTTTCGGTCTCGGTTTCGACATCGAACCAAAATTCCCAAACGAGGGGTTATCTTGCATCTGTATCTTGCTCAACATTGGATTGCTTTTCGGCTTTTTCTTCTCATTGCGATTCTTCTTGGAGTTAACTTCATCACTATATCTTTCATCGTCTTTGAACCTGTCATTCTCCTTCTTCTTAGCCCAGGACTTCTTTGGCTTTTCTCCGCTGCTTTTCATGCCATCGTTTTTGAACTTACTGGGTTTTTTCTCGTAATTATCGTGTTTTGAGCCTACATTGTCATGGTTTGAATCGTTATCGTCGTTTTTTGACGGGAACGGGTCGAATTTTTCATCTGCCGAATCGTACTTGTTTTCTCTTCCTGTTCGTAGCCTGATTTTATTTTCGACTTTACTTTTTACCAGAGTGAATGTGCCGATGCTCTTGTCTGGTCTATCTAGCTCAGGTTCTTTTTCTTCATTGTCTTCTGTAAAGAAAACGAGGTTATAAGATTACTTACACACATACACATACATAAACTCACGCCTTCATTCCCAGAGTGGGGTAGGCAGATTACCTACAACTCTAAAAACTTCTTGATAATTTAGTACTTAACCACATTTTGCACAAGTAGGCTAAGATGTTTCCCAGTGTATTAGTGACAGGTGGCAAGCCCATTGCCTAATAGTACTATAAGCCTTTATACCCTTAGTCGCCTCTTACGACATCCACGGGAAGACATGGAGTGGCACTATTCTAACCCACGATGTTTAATAAGAAACATTCAAAATTGTGGGAGGACCTTGTGCAGGGTCCGTCCGGGTTGGTACCACCATCTTATCTACCTACCCCCAAGCAGCAGTGTTCACATTGTTGTGCTCCGGTTTGACGATAAAGCATAGAGGCATTCCGTCTTAGTCCTCAGGGTTGGCAGTGCATTTGCAGTCTTGTGAATGCGAATGTCTATGGGTCACAGTTTACACTTACCATCAGGTGGCTTGTGTGCTCGTTTGGACTGTATAGATGAATTCCCCAAAATTTTCTTTCTCCGGTATTTTTAGTTCCATTCGCGTTTTTCCCCATTTCCTTTATTTCCTATACGTTATTTCTACCAACAGATAATTTCGTCACACGCTTTTTTTTCTACTCGTTATTTTTGCTACACGCATCTTTACCACTGCAATTTTTCACCAATCTGTTTTATTCACATGCGTATGCTTTCCCCGTAGAATATATTTCCACTGGTTTATTTTTGTCACACGTTTTAATATCTAATCTTTTAAGGGATTCACCAACATAGATAAAATGTGTAAGGTTATTATCTGTACTGAAATATAAGTAAACATTGACATTAATTAAGAAAATATTGTTATAATTTTTTTATTTTATTATGATGGACGAAGTTAGGCCAGCTTTCAACTGCATTATCATATCTGATAGCATATTTAAGTTCCTATTTTTACGTGCCTAAGCTAAAGTACAGTTTTTGTTGTATGTCCTCCTAAGTCTACATGATTAACCGTGTTTTAATAATAAATATAAAACTAACTGCTTGTCTTTTCCTTTCCACGGATAAATAATTGAAATTATCCAAGTGATAAGTCGTTTCGTTACTACTGTCAAGGACCGTAAATACCTATTCATATTCATATTTATACCTACCTAATAATAGTTCTTGCCAGGGTGACGGCACCAGTGTTGGACACTTTAAGCTGACAGGCACCGTAATGGACACTTAACTCTTAATTCAAAGATCATAAGGTCATAAATTTATTGTTGCAAAACAAATGAATAACCTTTATCATCTGTAAAATAAGAATCAAGTGTCCATCACTGGTCCTTGTCCATTACTGGTGCGATCACCCTACTGTGTAACAGAAAAGTGACGGTAGCGAAAGACGGGACACATAAGTTCACTAAAGTGTAGGATTAGGGCTTTTAGTGTTAGAGCGAACTTATCTTTGCATAACATCTGATAACTTTTTGACATAGCCCAATGGTCTCGTTTTTGCAATATTTTACATGAAAATGTTTTGGTGGGATCAATTACAACATTTACAACTAATTGCATTTGCTCGAGCCCCGCCCGCTTAGTATTCATGCTAAAACATGGTAAAAGATTAGATATTAAAACGTGTGACAAAAATAAACCAGTGGAAATATATTCTACGGGGAAAGCATACGCATGTGAATAAAACAGATTGGTGAAAAATTGCAGTGGTAAAGATGCGTGTAGCAAAAATAACGAGTAGAAAAAAAAGCGTGTGACGAAATTATCTGTTGGTAGAAATAACGTATAGGAAATAAAGGAAATGGGGAAAAACGCGAATGGAACTAAAAATACCGGAGAAAGAAAATTTTGGGGAATTCATCTATACAGTCCTCGTTTGCCTTCCAATGCCATAAAAAGAAAGAAAGAATTCCCACCTTCTTATTAGCTTTCGGCTGGCTATCGCTATCACGCTTGCACTCGCAACAGACAGTATATTTGTCTCGTGTGTCATAGAAAAACGATAGCCGATAGCTTTTAGGAAAGTAGCACTGTACATTTTTAAACAAAGCTATATGTAAGACAGGGATGCAGATATTTGCCACTCACTCTTACCCATAGTTGCATCTCATAACTTACAGCAAGTGTAAATGCAATTAATTCAGTAAAGTATGATTGTAATGTTTATGTATGTAGGATGTTTTTTTACTCGTCTAAATCATTGGTTTAAAGTTTTTCCAAAATTAATGCGAATGTGTAAAAAAAATCGATTGTGAATGCGATTAAGTGCAATGATGTAGTCAAAGCAGTACAAAAAGAAAGTACAAGAAAGGACTTAATGCCTAAATGGCATTCTCTACCAGCCAACCAAATAATCATACACAAACCTACAAAAGTGGTGCTCAGAAAAAGAAAGACAGAAAACAAAGCAAATGAACATATTTAAGAAATAAAGAAAGAAAGAAATTATTTATTCGTGACAAATTAATGAACACATAAAGAAAAAAAAAACAAATTGGAAACATGCACAGTTTGTCACGAAATGGTCACAACTCAGCGTGTTGCTGGCAGAGCCAGCGCTGGTCTCCCGTTGCGACCATTTGCTGAAGTCACGGCGCAATGACGCCACGATCGTACACGAATCAAAAAACAAACCACAAAGATATTGATAAAAAGAAAATTAAAATAAAAAGAAAACTAAAATACAGGCAAAAACACGCCACGCAACTACATAACGCCGTCGCGCAAACACCGCTCCACGCAGCTTATAGTCTGTGGCATATAAAAAAAAAAACTAAACTAGGCTTTATCTATGGTATGGCATACAAATCAACAATTATTACGTAACGCTAACCACATCCAATACATAAATCGCAGCAAATATGCGCAAAAATAGGTGAAGGACCATGAAAACCATGAAAATAATAATTCCTACATCACGCAATAGTACCTACATTGTTGCCTAGGCGCGGAAAGTAAGGGTTTTCCTGACGAGGTGGTTAGCAGGCCGAGCAACAGCGAGGCCTGCTAAAATACGAGTCAGGATATCCTCGTTTCCGCCGAGGCATACATAATGCTTTTCTCAAACATGTGAGGAAATAATACAAATACATTTCTAAAAAGCAAGTAATTTAATTTTCATCTCACTAGCTCGGAAAGCCCTTTTTGTTTGTTTGATATCTATTGAGAAAATCGCTTTTTATCCACAAGTGAGGGAAGAGTTTTGACATTTGAAGGCAGCTTAAGTGATATTTGACAGCTAACCAAACGTAAAACCTTACAAGTGCTGAATTTTTAACATCACAATTAATGAATTGCATCGAGTAAAAAACACTAAATACAGTCTTACTACTTTATTTTAATTCATAAATATCAGCATTCAAAATTAACCTTCATTCTTGTTTTAAAAACGGATAAAATGTTCTGACAGTCCAAATAAGTCGATGTGCAAACAAAACGAATCCGAAATAATAAAAAAAAACTTACGTCAAAACTTTTCTATTAAGCCGTCAACGTTAAAATATTCGCATGTTTTTCTAGTTTGTTTTGTTATTAAAAATTAGTGATTCGAGTGATAAAGACGAATTAACACCCGTGGAATTACAGGAAACCGTGCAAAATGCGGAATTGAGCTTACAGTACAAACCATTTTCTTAGTTTCCTCGCTGTAGTGAGGTGAAAAGTTTTGTGTTATACACGGGTGAAAAGTTATTTTACGTCTCGTGTCTTGAAAGACTTGCTACGCTCAGGATTCTATTTTTGAACCACTCGCTTCGCTCGTGGTCAATCATAGAATCCTTTCGCTAGCTCGTGTTTCAAATGAACACTCGCAGGTAAAATACAACTTTCCCCACTTGTATAACAAATAACTATTCCTTAGATTTAGCGGGAAGCAGGTTTTGCCTAACCGAGGCAGCTTCAGATTTTAATATAGGCGGTGTGGTACCTATTTCGTCGCTTTCGTCGCTTGAGCTCATTTTTTATAGTAAGTATTTCACACAACACAACAAATAGTTTAATATTCGGTTTCACAATTATATTATGCAGAATGAACGAATGTTACCGACTGTCAATTGTTTTTAAATACTAACCATAGACATTGGAATGCAAATTCAAAAAGAAACACACGCCCTGTGCTAAAAAAGCTTGCTTACCTTGGCTGTTTGGAATTTTTGTCTTGGTCCTTTTGATTTTGTATGCAAATTGACAGCATTTTTAAGAAATATATGGACATGGACGGAAAGTGTTTTCATATGGTTTTTTTACTCCTAGGAGTAAAATGAGGCTCTTTCCGTCCTTGTGTTTCAATCGGAAAACCGTTTTTTCCGAGCATGTTTGAGAAAAAAGTATTTAAGAAAGGTACTTACATACAATACACAAATAAATATAATAAAAAACCTTTGAATATAACAACAGATACCAAAACTGCCCTCGTAAACCAATTAGCAGTATCGCAATATTCAAAGACTGAGTATACTTCAGTGTCTGTCAATGTCGCTATTGCAAAAATGTATCTAAAGTCTGTGATCGAATTCGAGATCAAAAATGTAAACATACAATTGTCAATGTCAAAGTGACATTCCAGGTAGGGCATGCTCCCGGGAATTCCTTATCATTTCAAGTGGTACCGGTACTGGCGAAAAAAAATCCCGGTTCTTCGGTTCCTTCGGTACTGAGTTTGTGACTAAACTAATTGTCATTTTCTCTTTTCAAAACTACGTGGTGGCCTGGTGACGCTTTCCCCCGGCCGATTCGCACCAGCTCGGTTTTATTCGGATGCGATATGAGACCCCAGTCGCCCCACCCTTCGACCCGACGCCTCGACCCAGTCCAAGGCCAACCGGTCGGGCCGACCGACAGGTAGTATGGTAGTCAGAAAGATAGCTGTTCTGATTTGGTAAACTCGTGTTCTGGATTAAATAATTAATAATTATCACTTAACTGGTGTCTAAAACCATTAAACAAAAAAAAATACAAATAATTTACTCATTACCGAAAAGTACCGAAATCCCGGGAATTCCCGGTTCCGACTCAGTACCGGAAATCTTAGTCCCGGTTCCGGGAATGGTACCGGTACCGCATGCCCTAATTCCAGGGGTATACAATCTTGTTTTACAAAAGTTTTTTTTTAATGTATGAAATTTAATCAGAAAATATAAATACCGATACCTACATGCTTTTCAGTAAGATGGATGGAAGACTTTTGGACACCAAAAGTTAGTCTATTCATATGTAATTTAAAAAATGGTTTTATTCTCAGTCACTATTCTGTATACCGTCGTCACCGCAAAAATGCCAAGAACATCGGTAAATTTATTGACACAACCACCTAAATACCAATACTTTAATTGAAGCAAATTTTTGTAGAAATATTTATAGGCTTTCATCACCATAAGTTTCTCACTAACGGACATAGCACTGCGTTGACATTTCTTTGGCGTTGAGAGGTTGTCCTTTTTATTTGAAGGGCCCCACTGAGATTCCATAGTTCTTAATTTAACAACAGAAAGCAACGATACCAAAGATAAAGATAAAGATAAAGACATTTATTCAGTAAGTAGGCCGCACGGGCACTTTTACACGTCAAGAATCTACCAGCGCTTCACAAGAGGAGACCACTGCTGAGAAGAAGCGCCGCAAGAAACTCAGCAGTCAGTCATTTTTTTAAATATATTTAATATTACAATGGTACTACTTAGTCTAGCATTATATAAATCTATAAATAGCAAATTAAAAAATATTTCAAATATCCTGCGTAGTTTCCGCAGGAAAACACACCAAAATCTTAAGATAGAAAGAGAGAAAAGGAAAAAAAGAACTCCTACGTATGTGTATATAAGACGGTGCAAGATGACCACATAAGATTGATATGTTTTCCTACATCAACGGTGTCCCCCAGACAAGATAAAGATTTTGAATTTGAAAAAAAACAAATAAAAAATATATTATTGATTAAGTTTCGGGTTTAGGCCAAGCATGTTTGTCTATTAAATAGTCCTCGATCCTATAATACGCTTTAGACATTAACGACTTTTTCAAGTAATTTTTGAGTGCTGGAAAGGGTAACTTTAATACTACCTCAGGTAATCTAAATATATAAAAAAAGAAACTGACTGACTGACTGACTGACTGACTGACTGACTGACTGACTGACTGACTGACTGACATATCAACGCACAGCCTAAACGGCTAAACGTAGGCACTTGAAATTTGGAAGGGACGTAGCTTAGGTACCGTAGAGGTGCACTAAGAAAGGATTTTGATAAATTCTACCCCCAAGGGGATAAAATAGGGGATGAAACTTTGTATGAAACTTTGTCAATTTTAAACCGATCGGGCTGAGACATTGCATGCATATAGCTACTATGATATAGGCATCCTTTAAGAAAGGATTTTGATAAATTCCACCCCTAAGGGGATAAAAAGGGGATGAAAGTTTGTATAAATCTTCTTAGATTTTCGACTGATTGAACTGAAATTAAAGATTGGAGCTACTATGGTGAATACGTCCGCTTAAATAGGATTTTGATAAATTCCACCCCTAAGGGGATAAAAAGGGGATGAGTATAAATCTTCTTAGATTTTCGACTGATTGAACTGAAATTAAAGATTGGAGCTACTATGGTGAAGACGTCCGCTTAGATAGGATTTTGATAAATTCTACCCCCAAGGGGATAAAATAGGGGATGAAACTTTGTATGAAACTTTGTCAATTTTAAACCGATCGGGCTGAGGCTTTGCATGCATATAGCTACTATGATATAGGCATCCTCTAAGAAAAGATTTTGATAAATTCCACCCCTAAGGGGATAAAAAGGGGATGAAAGTTTGTATAAATCTTCTTAGATTTTCGACTGATTGAACTGAAATTAAAGATTGGAGCTACTTTGGTGAAGACGTCCGCTTAAATAGGATTTTGATAAATTCAACCCCCATGGTAATAAAATAAGGGATGATGGAGGATGTAAATGTATTAATTTGAACCTATCAGTAAGTACCTAATGGAACGAAAAGGAAGAGAGGAGTGAATGTTGAAGGATGGTCAGGGGTCAAAAAAGAACACGTTCTAGGTAGGGTTCATTCTGTTCATCCAAACAATACAGAATGCTACCACCTTCGAATGCTTCTACATGAGATCAGAGGCCCAATTTCATTTGAAGCGTTGAAAGCTGTAGATGGTCACTTACATCCCACTTTCCAATCCGCGTGCAAGGCTCTAGGTCTACTCGAAGATGATCGTCATTTGGAGTCAGCTCTTGAAGAGGCAGCACTTTGTCAAACACCGCATATGATTCGAGAGCTTTTTGCTATAATTTTATTGTTCTGCCAGGTTTCCGACCCCTTATGTCTTTGGGAAAAATACAAAGAATACCTTTCTGAGGACTTTAAAAAACAACTGGAAAGGCAAGGTGACGTGGATGTAGAGCACTCATCGGACCTGATATTTAACAAATGCCTGTCGGTATTAGAGGATGCCGTATTATCATTAGGCGGCCGTCCTCTTAAAGAGTATGGATTACCTCAGCCAATTCCATCAATCCAATTTGGAAATAGAGAGTACATGAAGGAGACCAGTTACGATACAGTGGCCTTAGAAGACGCAGTAAGACAAAATGAAGCATCCTTGAATGACGAGCAACAGGAAGTTTACAGTAAAATTATCACAAGTGTAGACGCAAATGACGGTCGAATATTCTTCTTAGACGCACCAGGTGGAACTGGTAAAACCTTAAAAGATAAAAAAAAGATAAAAGATGTTTATTCAGTAAGTAGGCCGCACGGGCACTTTTACACGTCAAAAATCTACCAGCGCTTCGGAAGAGACCACTGCTGAGATGAAACGCCGCAAGAAACTCAACAGTAAGTCGTTTTTTAAATATTGCTAATGATATTATACAATAATAAACTTAACCTAAACCTTCCTTATTAATTTGCTTTGGCGAAAGTAAGAAGTACTCACGGCATTGCTCTGGCTGTGGCGTCGTCCGGCATAGCTGCTACATTACTCGAAGGTGATCGAACTGCTCATGCTACTTTTAAGTTACCACTCAATTTAATCACTGCAGAGACTCCCATTTGCAACATCTCCAAACAAAGTAATTTTGCTGAAGTAAGAGTACAAAAATAATCGAGTGGGACGAAATAACGATGGCTCATAAAGGTGGTATTGAAGCCTTAAACAGATCACTAAGAGATATAAGGGGTGATACAAAATTAATGGGTGGAGTAACAGTTTTGCTGGCCGGAGACTTTCGGCAGACTCTACCAGTGGTGCCAAAAGGAACCCGAGCTGACGAAGTAAAGTCGTGCATTAACTAATTTGTGGCCCCAGGTTAATATTCTTAAGCTCTCTAAAACTATGAGAGCACATTTAGGCGGGGATGAGTCTGCTGGTAGATTTTCTTTGTCTAAAGTTTATCCAGACATATACATGACAAGCCTATTGAATAGTTATGTGAGCGTAACATTCTTACTCCAAAGAACGATCAAGCAGCAGCTATCAACGATATACTGCTCATGTCGTTTGAGGGCGAAGAAAAGGTCTATACTTCGATTGATACTGTGGTTAATACAGATGACGCTACTAATTACACTGTAGAATTTTTAAATTCATTGAAACCGCCAGGTTTGCCTTATCATAAGCTTATTCTGCGTGTGGGCACTCCAATTATGTTGTTGATAAATTTAAAACCACCAAAACTTTGTAACGGTACGAGACTGCAAGTGAAAGCGTTACATCGCAATATAGTGGAAGCCATTATATTAACTGGGTGAATTTAAACGATTACAGTTTCCCCTAAAAGTCTGCTTTGCCATGACAATAAACAAGTCTCAGGGGCAAACTCTCAAATTTGCGGGTATTAACTTGAGAGAACATTGCTTCTCTCATGGACAGTTTTATGTTGCTTGCTCTCGAGTAAGTTCACCCAGTAGCTTGATTGTTTTAGCGCCTAATGACAGATTAGTTAAGAATATTGTGTACAAAGAAGATTTGAAGGCCCTATTTTTTTACACTCGCTATAAAAAGTAAAGCCGCAAAAACTATACATAATTAATAATAATACTTCTTAACGCGAGCGAAGCCGCGGGCAAAAGCTATGTCGATATAATTCTGGCCAGGGAGGACGTCTAACTATTAAATTACTTTAAACTATGAATGTACTTAACTGCGATAAACGAGTTCTACGCGGACGAAGTCGCGGGCAAAAGCTAGTACTGTATAATAGGTATGCAAGCTGTATTTTCGTATTATAGAAAGAAAGAAAATCGTTTATCAATTGCAAGACAAAAATCTTGTTAAAATATATTTAAAGATACATACATACATAAACTCACGCCTTCATTCCCAGAGTGGGGTAGGCAGAGCTAAAGAATTACCAACTACTTTTAAAACTTGTTGATAATTCTGTAACCACAATTTGCACAAATAGGCTAAGATGTTTACCAGCATATTAGTGACAGGTTGCAAGCCCATCGCCTAACAGTACTACTTAAAGATAGCATCAACAAAAAGAACCATCGACAAAAAGAACATGCAAGCCAAGCCACTGCTGCAGTGTCGGTAATCAAGGCGGTAAAATCAATGGACCTGATTCTACGTGCACATCGCTTAAATAGCCTAAAACTATTTTTTCTAATTTTAAGACGTAGTTTAGACGGCAGATTTCACCTGTGCTATTCCTGCCTGCTGCTGACAATGTATACGACCGCCTAAAATAAGAAGCGTCAGATTCAAATTAGCGCTGTCATGGCGCTGTCATTTGATTATGACAGCTGCTCATAGAATAGCAAAGTGTTTTAGCGACACCTAAATAAAATTAGGAAGTTTAGAGGCCACTGTAGAATCGGGTCCATTATCGTCTTTGATTTGATAGCTCTTATTTACTTCATAGTAATGGCGTCTGAGTTAAAGACGATATAACAGGTCTAAGACGATATGTTTTTACCCCCTATAGAGGCCCAGTGCAAGCTAAATAAAAGCTTGTAGTATTTTTTATTTTATTTTTTTTTATCATAGGAAGGCAAACGAGCACACAGACCACCTGATGGTAAGTGGAAACTGTGACCCATAGACATTCGCATTCACAAGACCGCAATCCTAAGACTGCAAATGCGTTGCCAACCCTGAGGCCGAAGATGGAATGCCTCTATGCTAGTCATTTCACCGGCTGTCTTATCCCCAAACCGGAACACAACAAATAAACATAAATCAAATTAACATAAATCCTCGAGCGGAATTCATAAATCATCCTTCATAGCTTACCCTACGTACTTACGATCCTTGTGTTGATCAAACCGCCGCAAGTGCTGGAGCATATCCAACAAGTGCTTGGTTGTGATGCTGTCATCTCTCTCCCCCTCATCACTGTCCAATGACACCGCTCTGCAACAGAGTATAATCCATAGTTCACGCGATATGCATGTGTAGGTGCCTCGACCGTACGCGTTGCGAGTAGGGAATGCCAATAACCGGTTATAACTGGTTTTAACCGGTTATTTTCATAAAAAAACGGTTAATAACCGGGTAAATTGCATTCCCTAGATGCGAGCCACCACAAGCAAATTCGACAGGACGGACTGAGTGCGTATTTAAGTATCGAGTTACTCGCATCAATGCAATTAGTCCTAAAGAGCAAAAAAAAAGTTTATTAAGTAAATTGGCCACGGGGTCCTTTTACACGTCGGTAATATGGAGTGATTTGAGGCCTCCAACAAGATGGGTGACGACCTTGTAAGAATCGCGGGAACGCGGTGGATGCGAAAAGCACAAGACCGGTCTGAGTGGAGAGCCTTGGGGGACGCCTATGACCAGCAGTGGACGTCTTTCGGCTGACATGATGATGATGAATATGGAGCTAATATACTCGTACCAGCGCTTCGGACAAGACCATCATTGCGGAGAAGACGCGCCGCAAGAAACTCCAGCAGAAGGTTATTTTTTCATACATAAACAATAATACTAAAAAGTAAGTTACATTTCCATGTAATAAAGTAATAAATAATAATAATTAAAACTAGCATAAATAAAATCATTACAAAATTAACGGTTACAAAAATAACATTAAATAAAAATGTATGATCATGGGAACAACATAAGATAAGTTTGCCTTTGTACACTCTTTATTTTTAATCTTCATTGTATTGTATTTAACCGACTCAAAAAAAAAGTTTAAAAACACATAAAAATCGGCTTCAAAAAGCAAAAAATAACTTCTTCTAATAAGTAAAATGGTAGGTCAGTCCAAATGAAGTCTGTTCTTTTTGCTGTTTGAAGCCGTTGTTTATGTTTTTTTAAACCTCTATTTTATTTTATACTTTTTAGTGATCATTCATAATTATTATGCTGTTATGTAGTCCCACTTCTCAATTGAACAAAAACTATAGAACATCTCAATCTCACCGTGGGAAACTCATAGTCATATATTTAAACCTAAATATGCTTCGTCATAGTCGCTCAACTATCTTAATCGAAATATCTGGTCATCATCATCATCATCATATCAGCCTGTTGCAGTCCACTGCTGGACATAGGCCTCCCCCAAGGAGCGCCACAACGCACGATCTCCCGCCCTTTGCAATTTTGCATCCAGTCACCGCCAGCTGCCTTCTTCAGATCATCGGTCCATCTAGCCAGGGGGCGTCCTACACTACGTTTGCCTAAGCGTGGTCTCCATTCGAGAACCTTCCTGCTCCACCTCTCGTCGGTTCTGCGACAGATATGGCCAGCCCAATGCCACTTCAGCTCACTTCAATATCTGGTTGCCACCCTTGAAATATATACCGTTTAGGAGTTTCGGTGGCCATCTGTGGTCTTCATCATCAGTTCCACTTCACCAAATAGTGTTTCCCAAGAGCAAATACGCGAGTTACAATGAAAAATACCAACCGCCAACCGATTTCGATGTTTTTTTTTTATTAGAAAGGATGTACTATCAGCCCATTGGACCTGACCCACCATAGAACTGTGTCACAGTGACGTTATGATTCAAGTCGGAAGAAATGTCAAACAAATCGTTTTATAATGTCACTGTGACACCGATCTATAATGGCTCAGGGTTACAATGGGCTGATAGTACTTCAAGGGTAGTTTGATGAGAGTTAGTTTCTGATTATTTTATACCGCCTTCTAAAAAAGGAAGTTCTCAATTAGATTGTATTTTTTTTTATGTTTGTTACCTTAGATCTCCGACGTTTATGAACCGATTCAAAATCTATTTTTTTAATTCGAATGTTTTTTTTTTAAAACGCTCTCTAAATACCCAGGTAAAATGACGACAAAACGGCGGTGCAAACAAATTAGCGCGCGAAATTTATCGTTATTTCGAGAACCAAAATAATATCGATTCTGTCCGAGCGGAATCAAAATGAAAATGCTCTATTTGAAATTTATAGCGTCTCTGAAGCTGCTGGCTAGTTAAAAAAATAACCAGGTTTCCCATTCCTGATGATGGGTAACCAGAAAACCTACCTTTGTTTGGTCTTTTGTTGCTTCTTATACTCTTCCAAAACCTCTGGGTTGCTAATGTAGATCAGTCGGTCGTTCGGCCGAACCACGTGTTTCTCTTTATTGCTGTAATTCTTCTTGATCATTTCCATCAGTTCATTTACGATGTCGCCGTTCTCGTGACTGACTCCTAAATAGTCAATATCAATACCTGGAACCAATTGAAACATTAATCTAGACTCGGTCTTTTGCCAGTCAAGTTTGCAAGGGAAATATGCGACACACTCCCCAGACCTATCGACGCGGAATCGGCTTGAGCCGGTAAGAAAAAGTTTTATGTCCATACAATAAGAGCGAAAACTCCGAAGTCCGAATTTTAATTTTCGCGAAAGCCTAGATTTTGTGCTGGAGCTATAAGCACGTTTATAAACGATATCAAAAAAATTACCATTGCCTAATTGTGCAAATTGTGGTTACAGAGTTATCTTAAGTATCAACAAGTTTTTAGAGTTGTTGGTAATTCTGTAGCTCTGCCTACCCCACTCTGGGAATGAAGGCGTGAAAGTATGTATGTATGTATGTATGTTTTATTTTTATGGTATTGGAGGCAAACGAGCACACGGATCGCCTGATGGTAAGCGATTACCGTTGCCCATAGACACGTGCAGCGGAGTCACAGGTGCGTTGCCGGCCTTCCAGATGAAAGTACGCTCTATTCTTGAAGGTTTGAAGGTCGTAACGGTCCGGAAATACCTACCGCATATTTTGATCAATTCGGAATCATGTAGTATACACGTATCCTACATTCCCTATTTGTTAACTTTGATGACTTTCTTTATGTTGGTACAGTCAGCTGCAGAGAAAAGGATACCCCCCCTCCTGGTAAGGATTGATTTTTTTGGAAAGCCTGTGGTTAGATTTAAATGATTTTGAGTTTATATGTAGACAATAGTAAAATCTTCTATTCACCAAAAAAAAAAAAAAAATGCCTAAAAAATAAAATAAAAGAATTGCCTGGTTCCGAGTTCTGCCGCTGCAGCGATTTATTCTTGACATTCCCTTTATTCATCAATTTCAGGAGCTGCATGATTTCAGCCGCATTTTTCAGTGACTTTATTGATTTCATATCTAAGACCACTTTTTCCGGCTCCTCGTCTGACTCCAAGTCCAAGGGCAGTGTCATCCCGGCGCCAGGTCTGATGAGTAGTGCTGGAATCACAAGAAAAAACCGGTCAAGTGCGATCCGGACTAGTGATGGGCGTCTTGTAAGTTTCAAAAGTGAAACTTTCCCTTAAATTTCTGCAATATTCTGAAAGTTCATGTAATATTTTGAAAGATACTAAAATAAAATCGTTTAATTTCTGGAAATTACTAAAGTTTTGTAATGCAACGTAAGTAACGGAAACTTCATGAAATTTAAATGAAATTTACTTGTGTCAGAATCATTTCCATCTAATTATGTAACTTTCAGAAGCTGTAATTTTCGCAGTTAAGGAGAGTTTTGTAATGTTTCAGAAATCGCATATTACTAATCCGGACTCGCGCACTAAGAGTTCCAGCCTGACTTGAATGGCCAATTTTTACGGTTCCGTGCCCGACAGCGCCATGGGATCCTTTTAATAATATGCCTACGCTGTAGCATCTATCCTTACATTGAAGAGCTGGATTTACTAAAAAAAAAAACTTTGTCAAACTAGGAGCCCTTATAGTTTCGCATTTTCCGTCCGTTCGCAGCCTAGCTCAGAGACTCTTAGTACTAGAAAGCTGCAATTTGGCATAAATATACATATTAGTCATGCCAACAAAGTGGTAAAACTACAAATACTAAAAATCTGAAAATTATCTACAACAAAAGCGCATATAACGAATTTTTCACACCACCTGCTCGACAATGCCAAATTACATATCATGCAAACCTTACGCAAACCAAGTCATTAAAGCCCTTGGCTTTAGCCGGGGTGTAATGTTGTACTGAATCTCATTATAACCCGCTGGGTTGTAATATTTTCACTTTTCATAGTTCTTATTACAATGGCCTTAAAGTCTAATTTCGTAATAAAAGATCAACTAATACTCGAAGGCCCGGCCCCGCGCGCCGCCGCCACCGCCGCGTCGAACCTAATTTGAAAATCGAACATTTTTTTAAAATCGAGCTGGCCACGGCAAGCTGAATGGAACACATTTGAAATTAAACAAAAGCCGCGAGTATTGTAAGACGCTGCAATAAAATACATTGGTGATAACTGCAAAGTTTTAAATAAATATATCAAAATTGAAGAAAACATCTGTTAAAATGTCGAGTGACGAAAGTGATTTAACTCCGGAGTCCATTAAATTGGATGCCTTAGGCATTGTTCATAATCTACTCCCAGAGAAGTCAAAGGAAAAATACCTGAAAGCCTACAACGATAAACTCAGATAAACTCTACCTCAACTTCGATAAACGTACCAAATAAAAATATAACTTTGTCTTTCCACAACTGGACTAATGTCTCAAATATCAATTTTCACTTTTAATTTTAATTTACTATAATAAAACGCTGTTTTTAGTAGACTCGCTTTTTTTATTGTCTCGCAAAAGGTGAGAAAAGTAGAGTACACTCCTCGGGGATAAAGCTGTTTTCGTCTTGGGCGCGCTTGAACCCCTCACTGCGCTCAGGACTCTTCTTAATTCCCTCGCTTCGCTCGGGAATTAACTCGTAACACCCTCGCTGCGCTCGGGAGTTAAATCTGGAGTAATTCGTTACGTTCAGGATTCAATATCGCGCCCGTGACATAAAACTGTGCTTTATCCCCTCGGTGTATAATCTACTATTACAGAAAACCTATCACGGCTAAGTAGACGTGATTGGTTCCAGAGATACAGGTGACTAAAGTGTTTATACTTAGGTACTAAAATCGGGTGTGTAATGTTTAGCATAAAAATCAACTGGTCTAATGATCATTTTACATACTTAACACGAATTGCATAATTTCAATCTGTATAATAAGCCATCGATATAATAGTCATGATGCATAAAACGAAATGCATAATTTCAAAAACTATAAAATTGTAAAAATAAATATTTCTAAGAGATATACAGATCGATATACAGATCGAAGGGTCGGAAGGGGCCGCCCGGCGCCCCAGGCGTACTTTTTCGATTCAAATCGGAGAAATAGGTACTGGAAATGGGCCGAATCTTAAGTACGCGAAACCGACGTGCGTGCATGACTCGATGTATGAATGTGGAAGAAGCGAAAGAAAGGACAATGGGCAAAATGTCCCCACCCACCAACAGAAACGAAACATATCTCATTTGATAGATCTTGGCAACCTGATGATTTTTTACTATGACGACGATCGTCCTATGTATGGGGTTTTCTTGGAAAACCATTATCATATCGTATGGAATTGGTTTAAAAATGAACACATTCTTGCATTGCATGACTCTTGAAAGGTTTTTTTCATAGAAAAAATCCCATCGATTTAGCTACTAAAATAGTTATTTGGTCTTGTTTTGGGTCCTAACGAACATATAAACATGCATCCCGTGACTGTTGGAGGGTGGGGACGGGGTCCATACAAAATTGCCCATCACACTTTTTTTTTTTTTATATCATAGGAAGGCAAACGAGCACACAGGCCACCTGATGGTAAGTGGAAACTGTGACCCATAGACATTCGCATTCACAAGACCGCAATCCTAAGACTGCAAATGCGTTGCCAACCCTGAGGACGAAGATGGGATGCCTCTATGCTAGTAATTTCACCGGCTGTCTTAACCCCAAACCGGAACACAACAATGCGAACACTGCTGCTTGGCGGTAGGTTAATGGATAAGATAGTGGTACCAACCCGGACCCGGAAGTAAAAGAAAAACAAGATCGAAGATCGTAGCAAGTGGAAAGAAGTGGTCTCTGCCTACCCCTCTGGGAAACAGCAATTCATCAGGTGATTGAATGTATGTACTATGTATGTAAATAATGATCTAAAGGGCTATTTACCTACAATTAGAAAAACTTGTCATTTTTATAACCACTCGACCACTTGACTTTGTACATTCCAATCCTACATCTTATTTTATGTCTCTTTCGGATACACTTCGACACTTTAGGACACTCAGCTGTCCGAATGTGCAGGTTTCCTCACCATGTTTTTTCTTCACCGTAAGAGCATCGGGTAATAAGTACATTACCGTTAGAAAAACTCATTGGTTAGATAGAACTCGGTACCTCACGATCACGAGTCGACCCCCTAAGCCACTAGGCCACCGACGCTCTTTCCAATTCTGTAAATAATGTATTTGCTTTTCTGTTTTTTATACGATAAAGTGTTTACATACATACATACTTCATCATATCATATACAACACTCAGTGCAAGGCAAAATCTATCAATTCCATTGGCACTTGAATTTCGAATTTACTTTTGCACTCTAGCGTTTCAAATTCACTTTTACGCGCAGATACTGAGGGATAAAAAAGGTTTTTACGAGTTGGTGTGCTGAAATATATATGGTCGCCTCCAAAAACTTACCCAGGGAAATGTATAAAATAAAACAATACATTATTAGCTACTGCATGGTGCGCATGAGTGTTACTGCAACATCCTTATCGCCGTTGGGAAATTAAATTATTTTACCGTGTCCAAACATACCAGGCACCTTGAAATGGAATGCCTTTTACCCAGCTGCGTAGAAGTAGGTAGGTAGTGTTTTTTTTAGTGTTCCGTAGGTCAAATTAGGAACTCTTATAGTTTCGCCATGTCTGTCCGTCTGCCGCTGAGCTCATAGACTTTGTTCTAGAACTGGTTTTGTTAAGTTTGTCTTATTTGTCTAGAGATACAATGGATACAGTTTCAGTTGATTGATACAGTTGACTATGACCAAACACCGAATTGACGGGGGCAAAAATATACCTGTGCTAGTGATTAATTAAATGTCGACTTAGTTTATCGACATTTAATCATCCATCATTATCATAAGTAATGGTCAAGTTTGAATACCTTTTAATTATGTGCAAACCTCTTTTATTCATACTTATCGCAACTTTAAACAACTGGTATCTATAGTGAGTGACCTTGTACTCGAGTCAGTTTTGACAACCATTGAAATTAAATTAAATAACCAATTCATTCACTACAACCATATTCTTTAGCATTCCGACGAATAGAGAACCTTTTTGGTTTTTAAGTCGGTTAAAAAGATTTTTCACCTCAGCAGCTCAAACAAGCAGGTTTTGCTGCTTAAAAACAGTGAGCAAAATTCAATTTTGCTGCGAGCGAGAGGCAAAGTAGCTTTTTAATTATTTTTTTTAAATGCCGTGAGCAGTGCTGGGGCTACTCACAACATTCGAAAAAATTGAACTTCACTTTGTTCTGTCACTTTCACTTCGATAGGAAAAAAGCGAGAGATAGAAACAACTTGATTCGAAGTTCGATTTTCAAATTCCACACATAGTAGGCCCAAAAAGAAACGCACGTTCGGATGCACACATAACCGTAAAATTGCAAATAAAACTATCTGTTAAAGTTTGAAATGTGTTTATTATAACTATTTTATACAGTAGGTACAATCATTTTTTTTATTTAATGTTTTGAAGACAAAATTAATGAAAAATAAGAAGTTTATCATGTATCTACATAATTTTGTTATCGTTTTAACAATCTTTAATTTCGTGACATAAACCGCGGGGGCAGTTTCAGAACGCATTTCAAAAATAGCGGGATTATTGTAGCCAATAGCCATAGACAAGGCCTAGTTAGGTTTTTTTAAAGCCACAGACTACATAAAGCTGTATAAAGTTGTGTTTGCACTACGGCATTATCAAGTTGAGTGACAGGTTTTGTCTGTTTCATGTTTATTTTTTCCACTTTTTATTTTATTAGTATTTTGCAAAAATGCTTGTGATTGATGCATATGCGATCGTGTCGTTATTTAGTCGTGTATTCACCAAATGATCACAACGGAAGACCTGCGTTGGCCCTACCAGCTTCACGCTGTGTTGTTCTCGCTGCTGAGGTGAAAAGTTGTATGTCTCACACGAGACCAAAGATTTTTACGTCTCGTATCTTTGAATCCCTCGCTACGCTCAGGATTCTAACCTAGAATCACTCGCTGCGCTCGTGATTCAATAATAGAATCCTTCGCTTACTCGGGATTCAAAATCATCACTCGCAGCAAAAACCAACTTTGCTCTCTTGTTGAACAAATAACTATTTTATCTTCATGGAAAGCTGATCATTCAGATATAGAAGATAAAGGTACGACTTACTTTTGCAAGAAATGTAAGATCCCACCGACTGCACGTCACTCAGCGTGCTATGGAGAGGTCTATGTTGGGGATCTCATTAAGGACTAAGGTGACTGATATTGTCCACAAATGTAGCAAGCTGAAGTGGCAGTGGGCTGGCCATATCTCTCGCAGAACCCGTGAGAGGTGGAGCAGGAAGGTTCTCGAATGGTGACCACGCTTAGGCAAACGTACGTAGTGTTGGACGCCCCCCGGCTAGATGGACTGATGACCTGAAGAAGGCAGCTGGTAGTGACTGGATGCAAAGGGCGGGAGATCGTGCGTTGTGGCGCTCCTCGGGGTAGGCCTATGTACAGCATTGGACTGCAACAGGCTGATATTATGAAGATCCATAATAATATGTCACGACAAAAGTTGTCGATAAACTTTGTCGATATTTAATCCATCACTAGCACTGGTATATTTTTGCCCCCGTCAATCCGGTGTATGACTATGACTGAAGCTCCACGAACACGTCACATATAAATTATAATCATTGGATGTCTAATAATTCGTACAATAGTCAACTGTTTATTTGCCATTGGCATAATTTCAGTTTGTCTACAATAGTTAGTACACGCATCCCTACCGAGCTATCCCTACTGGTAGGGATAAGTGTATTTTCACCTCAGCAGCTCAAACAAGCAGGTTTTGCTGCTTAAAAACAGTGAGCAAAATTCAATTTTGCTGCGAGCGTGAGGCAAAGTAGCTTTTTAATTATTTTTTTTAAATGCCGTGAGCAGTGCTGGGGCTATTTACAACATTCGAAAAAATTTAACTTCACTTTGTTCTGTCACTTTCACTTCGATAGGAAAAAAGCGAGAGATAGAAACAACTTGATTCGAAATTCGATTTTCAAATTCCACACATAGTAGGCCCAAAAAGAAACGCACGTTCGGATGCACACATAACCGTAAAATTGCAAATAAAACTATCTGTTAAAGTTTGAAATGTGTTTATTATAACTATTTTATACGATAATTTTTTTTATTTAATGTTTTGAAGACAAAATTAATGAAAAATAAGAAGTTTATCATGTATCTACATAATTTTGTTATTGTTTTAGCAATCTTTGATTTCGTGACATAAACCGCGGGGGCAGTTTCAGAACGCATTTCAAAAATAGCGGGATTATTGTACTTGTTTAAAAAAAATGTTTTTTGTTGCTTTTCTGTTACGCTACGTCTCGCGAAAAATATCTGAAAGCTTATGATATTTTTAAGCAATGGAAACTTGCAAATGGTTCCAAAACTTTTTCGGAGACTGTACTGTTAGCGTATTTCATAGAGTTATCACAAACAAAGCAACCATCAACAATGTGGAGTATTTACTCAATGTTGAAAACAACAATAAAAACGAAGGATGATGTGCACATTGAAACCTACCACAAACTCATTGCATTTTTGAAGAAAATATCAGTAGGGCACAAACCCAAGAAGTCCAAATTTTTTTCAGCCGCTAATGTTCAAAAACGGCACGGCGGATGGAGGTCGAATATGGTTGCGGAAGGATATATTGAAGATTCACTTGAAAATAAAACTAAAATCTGTAAGCGTATCATAGAGAACATAAGTTTGAAACAGACCTCAGATCCTTGGTCTCGCCCATCTACTTCCAGAGTCACAAATACCGCCACTGAGTCACCTTCTTTCCATATCCTTCCCCCACAATCCAAAAGTGAGGAAGCCGAAACCATGAGCTGGAAAGAGACCTCAGATCCTTGGTCTCGCCCATCCACTTCCAGAGTCACTAATACTGCGACTGAGTCACCTACTTTCACTATTGTGCCGTCACAATCTACAAGTGAGGAAGCCGGTGAAACTATGAGCTGGAAACAGACCTCAGATCCTTGGTCTTGCCCATCTACTTCCAGAGTCACAAATACCACTGCTGAGTCACCTACTTTCTCTATTCCTCTGTCACAGCCCACAACAAGTAAGGAAGCCGAAATCTCAGCCTCATCAACTACTCAAACTCAAGTTTCTAAGACAACAATATCGGTTCCAAACAAAACTGTAACATTTAACTTGCAAAACTGCAGTAATTTTACTTTTAACTTTTAATTTTTGAAATTGTTGGTTTTACAAATATAGATACATGTTATTTAATTTTTATCATATTGTTTTTTTTCATGTCTTCACTCAAAAACAAAAAAAGCCTCTGCTTTGCCATTCCGTTGTGGGTTCATGTCACACCTAAAATCTTCAAGCTTCATCTGGCATGTCTCCTCTTCGGGGTAGTAAAGTATCAGGCCACAGCAACAAATTGCTGGAAAAATCTGTTGCCTGCTTAGGAACCTGAAATGTATACATGGTTTTAAGACTCAGTTAAAGAAACACTTGCAGTTAAGGGAACAGTAACTATTAATTTGGTTCCAGTCAGATACCTGTTTTTTATGTCCCACAAGCATTAAGTAGCATGATGTTAGTAGCTGTTTTTCTTTGTTTGAATTTGTTCAAGTTTAGAAATCCACGTCTTTTGTTCAATTTAATTTATTTTTTGTAGATTATGACTCCACGAGGCTGTCAATGATTCCGTCAACGTAACTACTTTAGCTCATAATCTGCCCCCGTCGCTTCAGAACCTGAAATGTATATACATAGTTTTAAGGCTCATTAAGGAAACACTTGCAGGAACGCGAAAAAGTCGAGAAAATTTCAGACATATGAGACTACCTAGTTGCAATTTAGTTCGAATCACGTATTCACATACCTTTTTTTATGTCCCACAAGCATTCAGGAGCACGGTGTTACTAGACGTTTTTCATAGTTTGATACTCAATTTGGTTTTCATGGTCCTTGACCTACTTTTGCTAATTTGTTCTGCGTATTAAACAAATGTAATGTAATGTAAATGACGATGTAATTTTTGTTAATTTGTCCGCCATAGCCAATAGCCATAGAATAGACAAGGCCTAATTAAAGCCACAGACTACATAAAGCTGTATAAAGTTGTGTTTGCACTACGGCATTATCAAGTTGAGTGACAGGTTTTATCTGTTTCATGTTTATTTTTTCCACTTTTTATTTTATTAGTATTTTGCTTTGCTTGTGATTGATGCATATGCGATCGTGTCGTTATTTAGTCGTGTATTCACCAAATGGTCACAACGGAAGACCTGCGTTGGCCCTACCAGCTTCGCGCTGTGTTGTTTTCGCTGCTGAGGTGAAAAGTTGTATGTCTCACACGAGACCAAAGTTTTTTACGTCTCGTGTCTTTGAATCCCTCGCTACGCTCAGGATTCTAACCTAGAATCACTCGCTACGCTCGTGATTCAATAATAGAATCCTTCGCTTACTCGGGATTCAACATCATCACTCGCAGCAAAAACCAACTTTGCTCTCTTGTTGAACAAATAACTATTGTTGATTTATTTCTACCGGTAGGGATAGGCGCATTGTCAATTTCCACTATTCGCTACTCTAACAAAAAAAACTATTTGAATATCAAATTTAACAGAGTCGACGTGGCTTCGGGCCAGCTGAAGAACTAACATAACTTAAACCTACATCATATTTGATATTATTTTTTGTTAATTAGTAATAGAGTAGGGAATAGTGGAAATGGACAGTGAACCTATCCGTATCGGTAGAAATAAATTTATTTATTTATTTATTTATTTTATGGCATAGGAAGGCAATCGAGCACACAGGCGACCTGATGGTAAGCGGAAACTGTGACCCATAGACATTCGCATTCACAAGACTGCAAATGCACTGCCAACCCTGAGGACTAAGATGGAATGCCTCTATGCTAGTCATTTCACCGGCTGTCTTATCCCTAAACCGGAACACAACAATGCAAACACTGCTGCTTGGCGGTAGGTTAATGGATAAGATGGTGGTACCAACCCGGACGGACCCTGCACAAGGTCCTCCCAAAACAAAAACGTACACTTATCCCTACCATATTGCAAGTAGCATAAAGTTGTATAGATATTTTTGACGTCTTGGGAACGCATATATATTTATGCCCTTGACTGTACTTGCGTGTTTACCAATTAGTTTTTGAAGGAATGTTTACGTCCTGTTTCCCGTTTCACAAATTACCAGCGGAAGTCTCTTTCTAACTCCTTTTGCTAAAAAGAGACTTCCGCTAGTAATTTGTAACTTGTTTCTTCATGAAATGGGCCTCTTCGTTGCTTTTTAACATCATTTTCTCATTCCCTCACCACCTTTCTGAACGTATTAGCTTCTTGCCCTCTGGATCCCAAAACCGCTTACGATCGAGTGAATCTTACCCTTCCTTCCCTGCTTAATAAAATCAAAATCAAAATCGTTTATTGCTGGAAAGTGAGTACAAAAGGTGTTACATCAAATGTATTAATCTGTCACAATCTGCTAGTATCTACTATCTAGCATGCAATATAAATAAGTTCTTAATACTAGATACCTATTAATGACTAGGTAGGTACACTTATGTCGGGTTCCTATATTCAATCCGAGGATAGATAAGGCTTACCTCGGGTTAAAATTTGACATTTGCCCATACAAAATGTATCAAATTTTAATCCGAAGTAAGCCTATCTGTCCGCGGATTGAATATAGGAACCGGACGTTAATTTTTAACGTTAAATTAATTTTCACACCACCTGCTCGACAATGCCAAATTACATATCATGCAAACCTTACGCAAACCAAGTCATTAAAGCCCTTGGCTTTAGCCGGGGTGTAATGTTGTACTGAATCTCATTATAACCCGCTGGGTTGTAATATTTTCACTTTTCATAGTTCTTATTACAATGGCCTTAAAGTCTAATTTCGTAATAAAAGATCAACTAATACTCGAAGGCCGGGCGCGGCGCCGCCGTCACCGCCGCGTCGAACCTAATTTGAAAATCGAACATTTTCTAAAATCGAGCTGGCCACGGCAAGCTGAATGGAACACATTTGAAATTAAACAAAAGCCGCGAGTATTGTAAGACGCTGCAATAAAATACATTGGTGATAACTGCAAAGTTTTAAATAAATATATCAAAATTGAAGAAAACATCTGTTAAAATGTAGAGTGACGAAAGTGATTTAACTCCGGAGTCCATTAAATTGGATGCCTTAGGCATTGTTCATAATCTACTCCCAGAGAAGTCAAAGGAAAAATACCTGAAAGCCTACAACGATAAACTCAGATAAACTCTACCTCAACTTCGATAAACGTACCTAATAAAAATATAACTTTGTCTTTCCACAACTGGACTAATGTTTCAAATATCAATTTTCACTTTTAATTTTAATTTAACTATAATAAAACGCTGTTTTTAGTAGACTCGCTTTTTTATTGTCTCGCAAAAGGTGAGAAAAGTAGAGTACACTCCTCGGGGATAAAGCTGTTTTCGTCTTGGGCGCGCTTGAACCCCTCACTGCGCTCAGGACTCTTCTTAATTCCCTCGCTTCGCTCGGCAATTAACTCGTAACACCCTCGCTGCGCTCGGGAGTTAAATCTGGAGTCCTTCGTTACGTTCAGGATTCAATATCGCGCCCGTGACATAAAACTGTGCTTTATCCCCTCGGTGTATAATCTACTATTACAACCTAATATTGTTATGAATGTAATGGCACATCAGCTATTAGACTTTGTCATCTAAATATTAATCTATCGAATAGAACCCTTTCTTAATTAAGTATCTGTTTAGCAATATTTTTAACTCTATAATATTATGTTTACATTCTCTAATTTCATTTTGGGCTTTAAAGACAAGGTCCCGATCAGTTGAGTTACCCCAGAATATACAAAGAAGACACATATGCATGGTATGCTGTTAGAACAGCTGATTTGTTTACTATTTTCTTTAACATGTAGGTACAGTGGATATGAATATCTATTTAATTTAACACAAACATTTTCAATGTGAGCTTTCCATGTCATATTACTGTCCAGAGTGAGGCCTAAGAATTTAGTAAGGTACGTTTCTGATATAACATTATTATTATGAGTTATTTCTGCGGCAAGTAAAATACTACGTTTCTGATTAAAGTTCATGATACAAGTTTTACTGAAGTTAATTTTTAGGCGGTTCACGTCCAGACAATTTGTGATTTCTACCTAATTACCTATTATTATATATTATTACCTATTATTATATTAATATATATTATTACCTTTAATATCACTAAATAAGATAGTGCTGTCGTCCGCGAATAGGACCATTTCGTTATTGGTAGCCTTGGGTAGATCATTAATATACAATAGGAATAATAAGGGCCCTAGAATACTTGCTTCAAGTTTCAAAACTTATTGTAAATCAGTAACGGTTCACGCCGTCCGATTGTGGAATCTTTTACCTACTTTAAAGTCGTTAATGTCTAAAGCGTATTATAGGATCGAGGACTATCTAATAGACAAAAATGCTTGGCCTAAACCCGAATCTTTTTTTTTTTTCAAATTCAGTAGCTTTATCTTGTCTAGGACAGGACACCGTTGATGTAGGAAAACATATCAATCTTATGTGGTCGTCTTGCACCGTCTTATAAATATACTTACACCTAGGTAGGTGTTCTTGTTTTTTTCCTTTTCTCCCTCTATCTCTCTCGTAAGATTTTGGTGTGTTTTCCTGCTGAAACTACGCAAGTTATTTGATATTTTTATTTATTTAATATTTATAGATTTATATAATGCTAGACTAAGTATACCATTGTAACATTAAATATATTTAAAAAATGACTGACTGCCGAGTTTCTTGCGGCGTCTCTTCTCAGCAGTGGTCCCCTCTTGTGAAGCGCTGGTAGATTCTTGACGTGTAAAAGTGCCCGTGCGGCCTACTTATTGAATAAATGTCTTTATATTCTCTTATCTTGCGCAGGCGCGTCGCACAGTGGGCTGGATGGCTCGAAAAGAGGACATTCGCACTTTTTTCAGAAAATCTTTTTTTTTTTAAATGCTATCCGATAGAGAATTATGTAAGGAACAATATATGTGGTATACATTTTTTCGAAATAAGGCATATTGACAGCAGAAAAAAATAAAGTCTGTTTTTTTTGTATGGGACCCATAAATAGGTATCTTCTTTCTCAGAAACTATTAGAGGTCCCGTCTTCTACCTCCCAAGACTACACACAAGACAAAAATAATGTGGGATCCCAAAAAAGACATAAACGAAAAAATCGAAAATGTTTGAACTTTTTACTAGACTAAAAAAAAAACCAGCACCTGTATGAAAAATCTGCTTATCGTTTCCTACTCTATAAAAGTAGAAAAACAAAGTCTTGAAAGGTAGAAGACGGGACCTCTGATAGTTTCTGAGAAACAAGATACCTATTTTTGGGTCCCATACAAAAAAAACAGACTTTAATTTTTTTTGTTGTCAATATGCCTTATTTCGAAAAAATGTATACCACATTTATTGTTCCTTACATAATTCTCTATCGGATAGCATTTTTCAAAAAATGATTTTCTGAAAAAAGTGCGAATGTCCTCTTTTCGAGCCATCCAGCCCACTGTGCGTCGCCTCCCTGATGCGGCAGGTGCGCGGCAGCTCCAACGGCCTCCTGTCCGCGGTGGTTGAGAGGTTGGATAGCCCGAGGCACCAAGCCTATGGCCGACTATGACGAGTGTTAGGAACTTAAGTATTTATTTTGATTTTTTGGAATTAACATTAATATAATCGTTGTAGGACATAGTTAGTCGCATTGTTGAGTGGAACTAGTGTGCACGCTGTGGACACCAGGCATAGAGATATGACAGAATGCTAGTGGTGCACAGTGCGGGTTAGTCTGGCTTGCTGTGAAACTGCGTCATGTGCTTGAAGGTCGTCAGGTTGCGTAATTGTCCATTATCGAGGGTCACCAATGTAGGGAGAGAGGACAGTGGAGAGATATCTCCAGGCGGGTGTAATGCCTGGGGACCGAAGTTCATTGGGATGAAGTTGGAATTGGTATATAAATCAACCGACTGAAGACACTTCGTTAGCGCAATGTAGAACACGTAGTTCCGCTGTCTGACGCTGGTGGCGCTAGCGAGTCGGTTGATACAAGTTGCCGTTAGATGTCGCTAGGTCGCCGCAATACATTTATTTCTTTTAGTGTTGTCCTTTTTTGGCTATACGTTGTCATTGATTATTTATTTCTCAATCGGTCAAAGGTTTACTGGAAGAGCGGAAGTTCACCTGTGTACATACATATATTTGCTATATTTTGTCCCCGTATGGTTGCCGGGGCAGAGTAGTGCCACTCCATGTCTTCCCGTGGATGTCGTACGAGGCGACTAAGGGAGTAAAGGCTTGTAGGTAGTACTGTTAGGCGATGGGCTTGCAACCTGTCACTAACGCGCTGTTAAACATCTTAGTCTAATTGTGCAAATTGTGGTTACAGAGTATCAACAAGTTTTTAGAGTTGTTGGTAATTCTGTAGCTCTGCCTATCCCACTCTGGGATTGAAGGCGTGACGGTATGCTATGTATGTATGTTGTCTATTTTATGATTGTTATCTCTTTTGTTTGTATAATAAGAGCCCTTTCAGACTAGCGGAAACCGTTTCTACATTTCTTGAACCGCGGTTGATTATTTGTTAGTAAAAGCTGCGCGGTTACGTGAGCAATATAAAAATAATATCAATAATTAATTATAGAAACAATAGTAGTTTATGAAATTGTTGCATAAAGAGGGGTATTAAAACACGAGTGTGTGTTTAAGAACCGAGCCGCTAGGCGAGGTTTTTAATAGTATCACACTCGTGTTTTAATACCTAGTTATGTGCAGTTTCATACACTAATTTATCTACTCTCATACATTGCGATTCAACCTACTAAATAAAAGATCAAAATTAATAAAGTAACTACGGCAAAACGTATTCAATGAATGGCGCCAAAACCTAGCACATCACCGCGCATGCGTTAAAGCGGGCGCTGTCACAGACAAGTAAAAATTGGAATGAAAACTTTTTGTAATGCAGTAAAAATGACGCGAACCGCATGTGCGTTACATTATAAAAAAATAATTGATATGGAACCTCGTTGGTGACATAACTTTTTGGATCAACTTGTATCGTAATGGTAAAAAAAATACTTTATAACATTATTTTGTTAGAGAAATAATGTTATAAAGTGTTTTTTTTTTATTTCGGCATTGTGTTTATAAAGTATGCCAATATAAATTCGTTTTGAAGTTTATAATTCGAACTTTACGATATGAGAGTAGATAAAAGACATTATGAGCAAAAATTACAATAAGAAACAACAGCCTCCAATAAAATACAGTACTACCTAACCTAAGTAAATCCAGACGAATTGTAACAAAAGAAATCGGAATCATAAATCAATAAAAACTTATTTGCATACACAAAGTTGCTGGTACCTATGGCGTGGCGGTGCGAGAAGGCAAGTAATTCTTCTTTAAGAAGCCTCTTACAGAGGCGAGCTGACAACGTCGCATGTTTTACGTTTTTAGGGTTCTGGAGTGAAATTGTTATAGTTTTGCCATGTCCGTAATGTCCGTCTATCTGAAATTTTGTCTCGACACAAATCTAACCTAACCACAGAATAATAACTAGTAACTAGCGTTACAGAAGCTTTACTTCACAACGGTTTTCAAAGAAATATGTACTCAATCTGATAGACAATATGATTTAATTTAGCTCGCGTTCCAGTCGAGCACGTGTTCATTTACATACCTTCTAATTTTTTTTGAGGAAATATGGGCCTTAATTCACTGTACTACGGTTCATAATAAGTTAGACGTGGTTATACGTGGTTATACGTGTGTCGTCTTTCGCTTGCGGCAGCCTACTAGATTGGCCCTTCCGCCGTGGCCGGCGCCTGGAGGTATGTTTTTAATACCTACACGCGGAGTGACACAGGTCTGACCTAACCTAACCTAGCAACTTGTTTATGTGGTTACAATTCTAACCTAACCTTGAATTTGTAAAGTATTAATATCAGAAATAATTTCTGGCAATAAGTAATTAAAAGTACTTAAAATACTAAACTAAACAACCTTGGTATATAATGTTGTGCTAAATACCTAATAATTTGACCTAATTAAAAACCGCAAAATAAAAATGTGCTAAAGCTGATACCTTGTTATCCGTGTAGGGAATGAAAATAACCGGTTTAACCGGTTTTAACCGGTTATTTTCATACAAAAACGGTTTAATTACATTCCCTATATCCGTGGTCCCTCTCGTTAATCCGTGAAGGTTTCGGGTCGAGAAATATAATGCTGCCGAATCACGAGGTTTCAAAATCAAATTTAACAGAGTCAACGGAGCTCCTATATCTGAGTGGCTTGGCCCTTTGGGCCTGCTGAACAACGACCATAACCTAAATCTATATCTATGCAAAATTTCATAGAATAAAAGGAAGTGATTTGAAACTTGTTTGATTTTTCCAACTTGATTCAGCAGTATTATGGGGTATATTAAGGGTCTACGAGAGGGTCCAAGGGAACAAGCTAGACTAGTTTGCTAAATTAAAGCATTTCGATAAGTCAATACTATATATTTAACCCGTGTGGTTGCCGGGTTAGAATAGTGCCACTCCATATCTTCCCGTGGATGTCGTAAGAGGCGACTAAGGGAATAAAGGCTTGTAGTACTGTTAGGCGATGGGCTTGCAACCTGTCACTAATACACTGGTAAATATCTTAGCCTAATTGTGCAAAATGTGGTTACAGAATTATCAAGAAGTTTTTAGAGTTGTTAGTAATACAAAGCCCTGCCTACCCCACTCTGGGAATAAAGGCGTGAGTTTATGTATGTATTATCGTTGCCTAGTACCCATAGTACAAGCCTAGTACTTAGTTTGGGGCTAGGTCAATTTGTGTGAGATGTAAGAAATATATTTCGTTCGCAGAATATTACAGGATTTGAAAACCACTTCATTTCACTTCGATAATGAAAAAAACACAAAAAAAAGCGACGTTGCCACCTTCGCTTTAAAAGAAGCCTCAATATTGTAGGTTCAGCTGTATTTCAGTAAAAATAAAAAGTAAATTACTCAAAAACTATCAGAAATCGACGCTAATGTCAACACGGGCGCAGTTAAGTTTGCTTTTCTTGCACCTGTGTAAGTATACGCAGGGTTATATTTGCTTCGTGGAGTATATGAAGCTGGCCGTTTTGCAAAAAACATCAGTTTTCCCCAAGACGAGCATCATGAAGGCCATCCTATTTTTCGTACTGTTGGTGGTGAGTTTTTTTTATTATAAGCTTTTATTTCTAAAGCCCTGTCGTATACAGGGTGTAAGGGACGGCTCACCGAAAACTGAAACCATAGCTTCAGACCATTGTACTGAACTAAAATCCAGTGGAAATTTTCCCGGGAAAACGAAAATTTTCTCGTTTTTTTTTCCATGTTTTTGCATATAAACCGATCTAGGACAACATATTATGACATACTGAAGCTCATTATGTAAAAACAACCATGAAAACGGCATTTTCACGTAAAAAACGAGAAAATTTTCGTTTTCCCGGGAAAAAAACCGGATTAAAATAAAAATAAAATAAAATCATTTATTCTGTAAGTAGGCCCTGTAGGCACTTTTACAAGTCTGAATCTACCATCTACCAGCGCTTCAAGAGACCATTGTTGAGAAGAAGCACCGCAAGAAACTCAACAGTAAGCCATTTTTTTTTTTAAAGAACTTATTACAATACTAAACATAAGCTATCTAATTTAAATGTCACAGGGATGTACAGGTCCCAGTAGTAATAATAATTAAATTAATAAAAATGTCAGGTTAAAATAATAATACAATTCCGGAGATGTAAAGAGTCTCCAAATGTCAAATTAAAATTAAATATAGGTAAGTAGGTAATTAAACAAAAAAACAAAACAACAAACACAAACAAGGGAGATGTAGAAAGTCTCCACGGTCAATTTTGGAGATGTAAAGAGTCTCCAGATGTCAAATTAAAATAATAAGCATACAAGGAGATGTATATAGTCTCCACGGTCATTAATAATTGTAATACAAATAATTCAGTCCCAAGCATTGTCATCATTTATATAATCTTTAATACTATAATACGCTTTAGAAATTAGTTGACGTTTAACGTAACTCTTAAATTTATTTACTGATAAATGAGTAACACTACTTGGGAGCTTATTATAGAACCTTATACAATTACCCATGAAAGAGTTTTTTATTTTGTGAAGCCGTGTAAAGGGCACTGCGAGCTTATGTTTATTCCTGGTATTAACATTATGTATGTCACAGTTCTTTCTAAAACTACCGATGTGTTTATGAACATGCATAATATTTTCATAAATATATTGACTGTATACGGTTAATATATTCGTTTCTTTGAACTTATCTCTAAGCGAGTCTCTATGACCCATCTTGTAAACAGTACGAATAGCCCTCTTCTGTAGAACAAAGATGCTGTTTACGTCAGCACCACTGCCCCATAGTAAAATACCATATGACATAATACTATGGAAGTAACTAAAATAAACTAATCGAGCGGTTTTCAAGTCTATTATATTCCGATTTTATTAACTGCAAAAACTGCAGAACTTAGTCTATTCGCTAATTTAGCCAGATGAGGACCCCATTGGAGTTTGGAGTCTAACGTTATTCCAAGAAATACTGTATCATTAACTAGGTCTAATCTATCATTTTTTATAGTTACAGTAGTTTGTCTATTTTTCACATTTGTAGTCATAAATTTAATACATTTAGTCTTTTTCTCATTCAGTAATAAATTATTAACACTGAACCAATCTACTACTTTTGATATAGCATTGTTTACATCGATATTAAACTCCTGTTGTCGTTTGACTTTAAATACGAGTGAGGTATCATCAGCAAACAATACTATATCATGTTTGTCCTTTATAAGGTATGGTAAATCATTTATGTAAATGAGGAATAAAAAAGGACCCAAAATTGAGCCCTGTGGTACGCCCATTTTGACCAAAGACCCAGGTGATCGTTTTCCATTCACGTCTACCCTTTGTATTCTCCCGTATAAGTACGTTTTTATTAAGTTTAGCGCAGTACTTCTAACTCCATAATGGTGTAGCTTCCTGACCAATGTGTCATGGTTAACGCAATCGAAGGCCTTGGACAAATCACAGAAAATACCTAAGGCATCATGTGACCCCTCCCAGGCTTCAAAAATATGTTTAATTAACTCAACACCAGCTTCGGTTGTCGAGCGACCCCGAGTAAAACCAAATTGTTTGGTGTGTAATAAATTATTATATTGAAAATGTTCCATTAATTGTGATAAAATTAATTTCTCAAAGATTTTACTGAAAGTGGGTAGTATGGAGATCGGTCTAAAGTTAGTGGGGTCAGAAGTACTACCCGTTTTGAATAATGGAATTATCTTGCTATGTTTCATAAGATCAGGAAACTCGCCACAGTCAACACAGTGATTAAATATGACCATTAAGTCAGATGCTATGACTTCCAATAAGGATTTAAGGACGTGAACCGACACCCCCCAAAGGTCATTAGTTTTCTTTATATTAATTGACTTGAATGCCTTAATTACATCCAAGGCAGTAACGTGCTTGAATTCAAAGTGTATACTGCATTCAGACACGTTATCTTCTAATAATAAAATGGCAGACGCCGGCGAAGAGTTCAGACACTTAGTCGTTGACACTGGTATGTTGGTAAAATAATTTTCAAATTGAATTGCGACATCTAAATTCGACTCTAGGATTTTACCATCTACTTTTAAACGAAAGTCATTAATTTCCTTTTTCCGGCGACCTGTTTCTTCATTAATTATTTTCCAAGTCGTTTTAATGACATCAGAGCTATTCAAGATTTTATGACTTAAAAAGTTTCGCTTAGCTATACGGCAGTCTATCTTGAAATTCTTAGAATACTCTTTGACATGTTCCTTAAACTCTTCACTAGCGTTAAACCGTCGTTCCTCATATAGTTGATACAGTATTGTTCTTCGTTTATGTAAGTCCGCAGTAGCCCAGTCACTGAAAACCTTTGCGCCACCGACCATGACCGGATGTCATTAATATGGATTTGGATGTAAATATCATGTCAAAATGTTTCATGAATGTGTGAAAGAATGAGTTGTACATGTCATTAGGGCCCTTATAAGTGGTTAAAAAGGGCAGATTATACGTTAAATTATGTCGCATTCTTTCCACACGGCCTGCAGTAAGCGGCACAAAAGTTATTTCCTTTTTCGCAATATCATGCGATACAGACTCGAATTTAATTAATTGACCTAGATGATCCGATTCCAGGTTACTAATCAAAATCTTACTGATTGGAATTATATCAGTAAAAATGATATAGTAAGATTTCAGTTCAGTACAATGGTCTGAAGCTATGGTTGCAGTTTTCGGTGAGCCGTCCCTTATACCCTGTATATATAATATACCTATACAGGGTGTAAGGGACGGCTCACCGAAAACTGGAACCAACGAGAAAATTTTCGTTTTCCCGGGAAAATTTCCACTGGATTTCAGTTCAGTACAATGGTCTGAAGCTATGGTTTCAGTTTTCGGTGAGCCGTCCCTTACACCCTGTATAGTTGGGTAAAAACCAAAATGTTGGCCTCGCTAACATAATCAATTAAATATTCTATGAAACTTTTCCGTTGTGACACCAAAGTTAGCCATACAATTGTAGGGATATTTTTTGTCGCACAACGGAACTTTTCGCGACTTCGTTGTTTGTTTGGTTAAGTGCGCTTAACAGTGGTCCAACTTTTTGATCTTTACCCAGTTACAATATCGGATGACAAGTTTGTAATATTAACTAACTCGAAAAGTGCGCTAACGATAGCCTACGAAGAAGTTTTTAATTAATTTTAATACTTTATTGCACAAACAATATTCGAACTTAATGCTACAAGCATTCTCTACCAGTCAACCTTAAGGGGAAACAAATGAAAAATGACAATCACTTGTGGGAGGACCTTGTGCAGGGTCCGTCCGGGTTGGTACCACCATCTTATCCATTAACCCACCGCCAAGCAGCAGTTTTTGCATTGTTGTGTTCCGGTTTGGGGATAAGACAGCCGGTGAAATGACTAGCATAGAGGCATTCCATCTTAGTCCTCAGGGTTGGCAACGCATTTGCAGTCTTAGGATTACATTGCAGTCTTGTGAATGCGAATGTCTATGAGTCACAGTTTCCACTTACCATCACGGCCTGTGCTCGTTTGCATTCCTAAACTATAAAAAAAAAAGTCACGAATATCCCCTATTATCGGTAGATCACGTTATTTATTGTACTGTCAGCCCTACGGAGCCCTGACCCACCGTAGAGCGGTGACACAGTGAAGTTATAAAACAAGGACTTACTCAAGGCAATTCAAGATCTGTCCATCGGCAGGTAAACTTATGGCTACAATGTTGACACAGAATGAATTTTGCTCATAGATTATTTACTGAAGAAAAGTACAATGAATGCTGATTATTACTCAAACTTACTATATCAAATAAGAGAGACAATAAAAGGTAAACGGCGAGGTAAACTAAGCAAAGGAATTCTGATTTTGCAAGATAACCAGAGCTAATATATAAAAAGATCTTTCTACATCCACTGAACTGAGTGGAGTGAAATTGTACATAAAAATACTGTCCTCATCTATTCCTTTAAAGAGGTTTCCTAAAAAGGCTTGTTATAAAAATCATTAGTTTAATGGTGACGTGAATATCGTAGCAGAAAGGCAGCCTAATTAAAATAAATAAATAAATAAATATCAGTGACCAATTGACCTAGTCCCTTATAACTTTATTAGTTACTAGCGACCCGCCCGCGGCTTCGCCCGCGTGGAATGTATTATACATATAAACCTTCCTTAAGAATCACTCTATCTATTAAAAAAAACCGCATCAAAATCGAGTATTTAAATAAGATTGTTTATTTAAGAAGGATAATTAAATGTTGCCTTTAATATTATAAATAAAATAAACAGCTACCTATAACATTTACAGAAGTGAAAATTTACCGATCCACCTAATATGTCATTTTAATGGCAACACTTTTTTGACGTATGTTGGAATCTAATTAGGTTTTTTAGTATAGCAATTAAAGACAATGGCTTCGAAACCATTGACCACCTATAGTCCAGATCTAGCCCCTTGTGACTATTTCAGTTTAGACTTCTCAAGAAATACCTCAGGGGACGAAGGTTTATGACCGATGACGAAATGAAGGCTGCGGTTACTGACTTTTTTTACGATAAACCGAAAGATTTTTTTTAATGGCTTATATTCAATATTTGAAAAACGTAATAAGTACATCTTATTAGCGGGGGACTATACAGGGTGTCCCAAAATCGGTAAACCACATTGACACCGGAGGTAGGTCAGCTTAAGAGGTGCCGAACTAGCCTAACATGACCTCAGTAAAATGTGCACGGTTTTCGAGTTATTGCCAAATTAAAGGTTTTTATAAATTTTCACCTTTTTTAACACTGTTTGTGCTAGGATTCAGTCGGAAAGCTCTCGAACTTATTTTTTTTTAAATGTAGGGAGCCTGGGATAGTTTATTAAGATATCAAAAGTGTTATTTTGTCAATAACTAATGTAAATTTATGAAAAATATTGGATTAGTCTCGATTTAAATTATCAGTAAATCATTAATTTCAACTTTTGACACCTGCCGTGAAAAAATTTTACTAGAAACGAAACGAGCAAATGATGTTTAAAAATTGAGCATGTTATGCAGATTCAGAAATGGTACAATACAAGTATCTTACTGCGATAAGAAAAGCATTCAATAACACTTTTCCGATGCCGCAAACCGTCGCCGTCAGGTAAAAACAATGCCGTACGATGTGATATCGCATTTGAGGCCTAAACATCTTATTTTTTGCCAAATGCACGAGATCGAAAGAGATGGAAATAATGTGCATCTCGGGCTGGATGAAAGTTGATGACCAAAAAAAAACGGGTTTAACTTTCAATGATTTATTTTAATACTTAAAATTAGTTACAATAAATGTTCAAATTGTCTGCCTCGGACTCTAATACATAAATAACACCGTCTCAAAAAATTTCGGCTCAATTTTCTTAAGGTAATTCCCGATATGGTCCGGGCTGCGTCGAATACACGCTGCCGCAATTCTTCTTCACATCTTATTGGTTTTGCATAAACTTTATCTTTCAAACATCCCCAATAAAAAAAATCCAATGGGTTTAGATCCGGGGAACGCGGTGGCCATAAAATTGGACCCAATCGCCCAATCCATCTCTCGGGGAATGTGTTGCTGAGGTGTTCGCGGACTAGTCGAGCGTAGTGTGCCGGGCAGCCATCTTGTTGGAACCACATCCTTTGTCTCAGTGCCAACGGTGTATCTTCTAAAAGTACTGGAAGATCATTTTCCAAAAATTGAAGATAATTTGTTCCATTCAAAATAGCTGGCAGTTCGACCGGTCCTATTATTTGGCCGTTAAAAATGCCCGTCCACAAATTAATTTTGAATTGGTATTGGGACCGGTCTTCTCTTTGTTCATGTGGGTTTGACAGCTGCCAGCTATGGGTATTATGTAAATTTAGATATCCATCCCTTCTGCAGGCTGATTCGTCGCTCCACAGTACTTCATTGAAGAAATTAGGATTTTCCCTGTATTTCTGAGTCATCTTCCGACAAAATTCAACACGGTGTGCGTAGTCCGTTGCAAGTAGTGTTTGGACGCGTTGGATATGGTAGGGATGGTATTTATGACGATTTAAAATTCTTTGTGCCGATGATTTGGGGACTCCAGTGCGGCGTTCAATAATTCGCACTGAAGTTCCTGGCTCCGCTCGTACTTCTTCCAAAACCACGTCGTCGTTAACAGTCCGAGGTCTTCCTCCTTGGGTACTCGTTCCTGGTAGCCTGCCCTCGTGATAAGCATTTAGGGCTCTTAAAATGACGTTATGAGTCGTTGGATTTCGACCTGGATATCGTTCCGAGTACAACCTTGTAGCCAATCTTGCGTTGTACGTAACATTGCCTCGACTTGAAACATGCCTAGTTTCACCGTAAATCAAGAGCATGTCAGCGTAGTCGCCATGAGTGTACTGGGGATCACGGTTTGCCATCGTTGTTGTCGTAGCAGTTCCACAAAGCAAATCAGAGTCCAATAGAGTGCCGAGTTGTCGTTTTCAGAGAAATCAGAGTCCAGAGAAAAGCCAAGTCGATAATAACACACAGATGGAACGCAGAGAACACGGGTGTCGCACGAAACGCAAGGTAACGAACTGATTTGGTTCGAAGGCTACTGCTTATCGTGCTACTTGTAAATAAACGGACAAAGCACTCTATCCATCCCTTTCTTTAAACAATTGGTAAAGCAAGGCAGGTACAAAGCCCGAAGTGGAGGGGTCCAGGTAGAAATCCACACGTGCTATTAGTCACCGATATCCTTCAAAAGGGAGATGAACATTATTTCCATCTCTTTCGTTCCCGTGCATTTGGCAAAAAATGAGATGTTTAGGCCTCAAATGCGATATCACATCGTACGGCATTGTTTTTACCTGACGGCGACGGTTTGCGGCATCGGAAAAGTGTTATTGAATGCTTTTCTTATCGCAGTAAGATACTTGTATTGTACCATTTCTGAATCTGCATAACATGCTCAATTTTTAAACATCATTTGCTCGTTTCGTTTCTAGTAAAAAATTTTCACGGCAGGTGTCAAAAGTTGAAATTAATGATTTACTGATAATTTAAATCGAGACTAATCCAATATTTTTCATAAATTTACATTAGTTATTGACAAAATAACACTTTTGATATCTTAATAAACTATCTCAGGCTCCCTACATTTAAAAAAAAATAAGTTCGAGAGCTTTCCGACTGAATCCTGGCACAAACAGTGTTAAAAAAGGTGAAAATTTATAAAAACCTTTAATTTGGCAATAACTCGAAAACCGTGCACATTTTACTGAGGTCATGTTAGGCTAGTTCGGCACCTCTTAAGCTGACCTACCTCCGGTGTCAATGTGGTTTACCGATTTTGGGACACCCTGTATAGAAAAATAAAAATAAATGAACTATGACAGTTCTTGACAACACGCTGGCCTAGTTGGTAGTGAGCCTGCCTATGAAGCTAGCGGTCCTGGGTTCAAATCCCGGTAAGGGCAGATATTTGTGTGATGAGTGCGAATATTTGTTCCTGAGTCATGGATGTTTTCTATGTATTTAAGTATATATATTTCTCTATATAAGTATTTATATCGTTGTCTAGTACCCATAGTACAAGCCTAGAGCTTAGTTTGGGACTAAATCAATTGTTGTGACATTGTCCCCTGATATATTTTTTTTTTTTTTTTTTAAGTCAGTTAGATTGCTTGTCAGTCGCCCCTCGTAGTTGCATGGTTTTACGTAGTTTTGTAATATAAGGTACAGAGACGTGAGTGTTTTACTTTTAGGAGTTCGTGCTTCCGGTAGATTCTGCAAAAGTGAAGTCCAAGGTTGTGTGTGTTGCCAGTGATGACCTCATAAGAAAGCTCAAGGTCACTCAGAGGGCTATGGAGAGGGCTATGCTCGGGGTTTCTCTGCGTGATACAATCAGAAATGATGATATCCGCAGGAAAACTAAGATTACCGACATAGCCTGAAGAATAGCTAAACTGAAGTGGCAGTGGTCGGGGCACATCGCACGCAGGACTGATGGCCGATGGGGTCAGATGGTTCTTGAGTGGCGTCCGCGGACCGGGCCACGAGCTGTGGGTAGGCCTCCAACATAATGGAGTGACGACCTTGTAAGGATCGCGGAAAAGCGGTGGATGCGAAAAGCACAAGACCGGTCTGAGTGGAGAGCCTTGGGGGAGGCCTATGTCCAGCAGTGGACGTCTTTCGGCTGACATGATGTAGTCCAAGGTTTCGAATAGTAACGCCGATTCGAAAACGTGTTATTAAAATTTACACGCTTGGGGTACAGGTTTTGAAAAGTTTTATTTTGTTTCAGGTTGCCATGGCTACCGCCCTGCCCACCATTGGAGGGATTGTAGGGAGTGGAGGGGACGGAGGGGGCGGAGGAGCTGGAGGAGCTGCAGGACTATCACGTACTTGAGATAGAGAGATTGCTTCGAGTTTGTACTTGTCTCTCACTCGCTCTCATACGCTCTTATTAAAGAGCCAGTGAGAGAGAAGTACAAAGGGATCATACACAGATTGTGTCACAAATATCTTGACCGTTTTTTTTTCTTTTTCAGTTGGGGTCAATGTCGTTTTGGGTAAGAATTGTCAATATTTCAACTCTAATCTTTTGACGCTTGACCACGGAGCACGTAACTTGCGCATGAGCACTGCGAAAGCTATATGCATCGTGTATAAGGGTGCGGCTCCACTGAGGCGGAGACGAGAGGAGCGGAGCGGAGCTGTGCCAATATTAACCAATAAAAGGCGCATGCGGTCACGTCACGTCACGTCGAGCGCGCCTTGCGCAGATTCCATTGGTTAATATTGGCACAGCTCCGCTCCGCTCCTCTCGTCTCCGCCTCAGTGGAGCCGCACCCTTAGGTAGTTCCACTCGCTTAAAAACGCCGCTGGCGATGTACCTGCTCCGTCGCGCATTTATTGACGAAATTGGTGGTATGAAGAGGGCGGGGGGGGAATACTCCGCCGGTATGATTATGCGCGCACGCTATTGGTTGACGAATGTACGCGTAATGCGCGAACACATCCCCTCTAGTGATGGGCGGCTTGTAAGTTTCAATAGTGAAACTTTCGCTTAAATTTCTGCAATCATCAGGGCACATCAGGGCACAATCTCACCCAAATTGACCCAGCCCCAAACCAAGCCCTAGGCCGGTACTATGGGTACTAGGCAACGATAAACTTACGTATTAGAAAACACCCAAGACTCAGGAACATATAATCGCGCTCTTCACACAAATGTTTGCCTGTACCGGGGATCGAACCCGGGACCGCCAGCTTCGTAGGCAGGCTCACCACCGACTAGGCTACCGCGTCGTCTCTCTGTAAGTTTCAAAAGTGAAATTTTCACCTAATATGTCACGCCATATTCTGAAAGTTACCAAAGTGAAATCGACTAATTTCTGAAAATTACTAAAGTTTTGTAATGTAACGTTAAGTAACGGAAACCTTTCATGAAATTTAAATGAAATTTACTCGTGTCGTAATCGTTTCCTTCTAATTATGTAACTTTCAGAAGCTGTAATTTCCGCAATTTAGGAAAGTTTTATGTTTCAGAAATCGCTCATCGTTAGTCACCACTGTATATACCTACCTATACAGGGTGTTACAAAAATACCCGTAAAGCCGAAAGGGGGTTCAATGGTGCCTTATAACAAGTCCATTTACAATATTTGAGAACCGTACTATCACTGTATGACTTACCGCCAAAAAAACAAACATTATTTTTTTCATTAATGTGCAAACCCTAGTTCAGTAAAATTAAAGAGTAAACTGCGCAGAATGTTTATGTACATTTTTACCTGATTCGCGAAACGGTAAAGAGATATAAACAAAACAGAACAGAACAAAACAGAATTCGATTAGATACATATTACAAGTCGAGTGTTGGAAGATTTTGAACTAAGAAACCTAAACTAACACTTACTTTTTCGTAATGAACGTCAAATTTACAGGAACGGCTCAAAGTGAGCCCCGACTTGCTCAATGCACAACCTCCGATACAGTTCGCGAGCACGATTTAAATTGCTATCTTCATGGCCTATGCATAACAACATATATCGTAATATTCTGAGTTAGAAAGATCGTAATTTTGGAAAAAAATATCGAAAAACACGGAACAATTTTAGAATATCGATAAGAAGATTTGAAATTGACAACATTTTTTTTTCCGTCTTGGCGTTTTCTGAAGCCAGTACTTTAAGCATAATGGCATCATAGTATTGAACCTTTGTGGATGAAAAACAGAAAAACCATTAATGTTGACAATTATTAAAATTGATAGGTAGGCCTCTCTGTTAAATAATCTATGCTAACTCCGGTTCCCTGACATGACAGCTTACTAGGGTTGACAATATTTTTGGCTTTGATAATTTATTATATTTTTTACGGGGTATTTTGTACCACGTTGTATACACATATCAAGTAAAAAAATGGCAAATTTGTCAAAAAAATAGCTGGGTTTTGATCTTCAGTCCGTTGTTAATCAAACTGGCACAACTACCCCTCCCCTCGGCCACGCGGCTGTTGTCACTTGTAGTCGAATTTTCGAATCACTATTCGCGCCACTGATGTCAGAAGTAACTGAAATTTGACATGAAATTTAAGTGAAATTTATGTGGTAACTTATTTCAGAAAAAAATCTGTAATTTTCAACAGTTGAAATGTCACCGTTAAGGAAACATATAAAATGTTTCAGAAATTGCCCATCGCTTATCCCCTCCATTGTCGCTCTACACCGAAAACGGCGCCATGTTGTTACTATGACCCCGTCTTTTGTTTACGCAACGACACCGTGTTTTACGCACTGCCGTAAAAAGGCTAACTGCAATGTAGTAGTCGAACCATTTTAAACTCTATTGGTAACCACATAAAATTTAAAATGCTAATACTACTTCTGTGCACTTAGCCGCCTTGTTTGGTAGGACGGCAGCGCAGCGGTGGGCACCTTTATAGCATATAAACAAAGTTTAAACTTAACGGAAAAAGGTGGCCACTTTTTAGTTACGTTACTCACTAATTAAAATCAACAGTAAAACCTTTTTACAGCACGGTACATTAAATCACGCCAGTTTCCCAGAGGGGTAGGCAGAGACCACTTCTTTCCATTTGCTACGATCTTGACAAAATTTTTTCGCTTCTTCAACATTCACACATCGAGTCATGCACGCACGTCGGTTTCCGGTACTTAAGATTCGGCCCTTTTCCAGTATTTCTCCGATTTGATTCGAAAAAGTACGCCTAGGGCGGCCCCTTCCGACCCTTCCACTCACTTTCGATCTGTATATCTCTTTCGTCAATCTTCTTATTATTCGTTATTGATTAACAATAGAAAATATTGAAAATTTGTGCACCTATTAAAAAAATACCGTGTATAATCCCTGAAGGTAAAATGATTCTCTTGTAGACCGTTAGCGACATCTATCCAAATACCACAGATTATAAGGGTATGTCTAAAGAAATACTCAGTACCCGTATTCTCCGCGACCCCGCCTTTCGCCACTCCAATGGCCTGTTTTAAAAACCTACAAATTACAAGTTTCCATTTGACACACTCTCGACCAATGACGACCAGCCATTTGAGCAGTGTTGCCAGTTTAGACCTGTAAAATGGTAATTTGTAGCTTTATAAAACAGGCCACAGGTGTCACTAAGGTGGAAACACTGAGTGTGGATTAATTTAAAAAAATGCTAAATGGTTGCGTGATCCGTGTTACTACGCCAATTTGTAGCTTCTTTAGTTTTTGCAGGTTGAGTGTTATTCAAATTTTGTTTTATCGGCGGATTCCCTTGACTCAGATGTCAGAGTTTTATTTAATTTGGTGTAAATTATTTTCAGATTTGATCGGCAAAGGAGAGCAAGCCGCTACCAGTAGGTTTTAAATTTGATAAATAAAGTCCGTCCAGCGAGTGGTGATACAAGCGTTTTTCTGAAATTCTTCATGTGGCAACAATTTTACCTATTAAAGAAGCTGTCACATTATGCGTGCCTGCCTATCCAGAGGCTCTACTTTGAAAATCGAAATTCGAAATTTAGTTCCATCCCTTTTTCGCAATTTAGTCTGTAATGACGAGTGACAGGAATGGAGCTAACGTTACTTTAAAATTCGATTTTCAAAGTAGGGCCTGAGTGACTATGCATTTCGTGTTACCAGATAGTGATATTTTGAATTTGCCGCCTTTTTTGTGTCATCACTCGCTGACCGGGCCGTAGTACTAGAATGCTGCTGTCCTTGGAAAAAAGGACGTATGTCTCATAGAACCGCGTATGTATTAGAGACCTTATTTCTTAACATAGAGGGTTACATTTACTTTGACTATCAAATTGCATATGCGTCCTTTAATTTAGGAGGGCAGTAGGGATAAAGCACTTATTTATGTCACGGATGCCATATTGAATCTTTAGCAAATGAGGGACTCCAGATGTGACGAGTTAATTCCTGAGCGAAGGGAGAGCATCAAAGCGGAGACCTGAGTGCAGCGATGGATTCAAACTCGCTCAAAACGAAAATATTTTTATTCCAAAGGAGAACGCTTCTTTTGTCACCTATTGCGAGACAATGGACCCGATTCTACAGTGGCCTCTAAACTTACTAATTTTATTTAGGTGTCGCTAAAACACTTTGCTATTCTATGAGCAGCTGTCATAATCAAATGACAGCGCCGTGACAGTGCTAATTTGAATCTGACGCTTCTTATTTTAGGCGGTCTTATACATTGTCAGCTTGACATTGAGGAATAGCACTGATGAAACCTGTCTTTTTTTTTGTTGACTTTCCGAGATTTTTTTCATGGAAAAGAAAACGTACAGATCAACACATTCAAATATCGTAAAAATGCGGGCTTTATTTAAGGAGCGAGAAACGTTATCGCGTTTTGTATGACAATTTTTGGCTTCACAACACAATCCTGTTAATGCTGACCCTACTTTTAAAATCGAAGTTCGTGTTTACGTAAGCTCCATACCTATCACTTGTCATTAGAGGCTAAATCTTTTTAAGGAAATTAATATCTTAACTGTAGCGTCTCAATTTATTTATGAGAATATTATTTATGTTATAAAAAATTGGCATTCTTTCACAAAAAAATCTGATATTCAAAAGTTAAATACTAGAAATAAAAATAAAATAGCTATTCGAAAATTCCGCGTCCATAAAGTACATAAATCATTTGTTGGTCAATGCATTCATTTCTATAATAAATTACCTGAGGTAGTTTTAAAGTTACCCTTTCCAGCACTCAAAAATTACTTGAAAAATCGTTAATGTCTTTAGCGTATTATAGGATCGAGGACTATATAATAGACAAAAATGCTTGGCCTAAACCCGAAACTTAATCAATAATATATATTTTTTCAAATTCAAAAGCTTTATCTAGTCTAGGGGACACCGTTGATGTAGGAAAACATGTGGTCATCATGCACCGTCTTATATACACATAAGTAGGTGTTCTTTTTTCCTTTTCTCTCTTTATCTCTCTCTTAAGATTTTGGTGTGTTTTCCTGCGGAAACTACGCAGGATATTTGAGATATTTTTTAATTTGCTATTTATAGATTTATATAATGCTAGAGTAAGTAGAACCACTGTAATATTAAATATATTTAAAAAAATGACTAACTGCTGAGTTTCTTGCGGCGTTTCTTCTCAGCAGTGGTCTCCTCTTGTGAAGCGCTGGTAGATTCTTGACGTGTAAAAGTGCCCGTGCGGCCTACTTACTGAATAAATGTCTTTATCTTTATCTTTACCTTTAATTGAGAGAAAGGGATGGTGCTAATGAAACTTCGAACTTCGATTTCTGTATGATTCGATTATTGATCAATGTAAAGTGTTTTTATTTTATCTGTGATATTTCTAGATTGCTTCAAGGGAGTTCCTGGAACCCACTAAAACGAACAATGGATGACAATGAAGAAAGAAGGAACAAGGGTATACCCACAGGAACTCAAGACCTTAGACCTTCGCTTACAATAAAATGTAATTAATGTGAAATTTTATTTTTTGCTGAATTAATGGCTTACATCCCTTGAATGAACATTCGTCGAGTATTATACAGTCACACTCTTAGTTTTTTACTATGTCTCTGGACCCGATTCTACAGTGGCGTCTAAACTTCCAAATTTTATTTAGGTGTCGCTAAAACACTTTGCTATTCATTGAGCAGCTGTCATAATCAAATGACAGCGCCATGACAACGCTAATTTGAATCTGACGCTTCTTATTTTAGGCGGTCTTATACATGTCAGCTTGACATACTGGAATAGCACTGGTTAAGTCTACCGTCTAAACTATGTCTTAAAATTAGACAATTTAGTTTTGGGCTATTTAAGCGATATGCACGTAGAATCGGGTCCATTGACTTATTATATCTATTTATGTACCGTTGCATAGGTACATAACTTTATCTACAAGCTTAAATAAAAAGGATACTTTGTTTGTAATTAGTTATTTCTGGCGTTTTCTAAATTGACAGCGACGACAGAAAAAAACTATGGCCTCAAATATCATAAAATACAGCCTGGTTGATCTACATTAACTATCGTTTTTTTGTGATTATTAAATATAATGCTCGTTGTAAACCTTATTAATTTAATATTTTGAAAATTTTGAAGCTTTCGTTTTATACTTCGAGCAATAAAGTAAAACCATTGGAAAGTCAATTTTATTCACTAAAAGCAATTTCAGTGGCCCGTTTCACGAAGCTACAAGTTACAAATTACAAGTTCACAAGCACATTCACAAGCTCGGGACCTTTCCACGTTAGCGCAAGGCAGTTGAGTATTTCGAAGCTCCGTCGTTTTAAATAGATAAGTGTTTAAAAAAAGTGTCATCTCACGTCGCAAATTATATCGTTTTGAAGAGAGTGATATGCGCAATACAGTGATAAAAACCGTTTAAAAAAATACGTATTAGTTTTAAAGATATTGCAAAAAACATTTTAAATATTTTAAAGTATCGTATTTGTTTATTCAATAACTACCCCCGAATCGCGAGCGCTCGCGACCCGCGAACGGTGAGTCATCTGCCCGCGCCGCTCGTTATCGCGCGGGGCCACTGACTCACGACCGTAGCGGACACCTGACACAGGAGCAGTGGACATAGGCCAATGGGGAGAAGACAATACGAAGGATACTTTTTTTGGTGTGAGTAAAATACAGTATAGAATAATTAAATTTCACTGATCGAAATGTCACCTAAACTTATTAGGATTAACTGCTTTAAATGCCGAAAGGAAATTAAAACGAATGAGTTCCTAAAGTGCTCACATTGTTCGAAACATTACGATGTCAATTGCACGACAAACGTAACAACCAATAGATTTTATTCGATGTCAAAAGAACACAAACAATTATGGAAATGTAGCACCTGTCATAAGGCTGCCAATAAGCTTAATATTACAAACACATCAAGTACATCTAAAGGGACAACGAGTACAAATAAACAGAACCTTCCAGATAATGTGACAATTAGGCGACCAAAGAACTCGCAAACTTCTCAGCGCAGCTCCCAGTCTCTTGATAGTATATGCGAGTCAGAATCCGACTCGCAGGAGTCTCTTCTACATGACGATACCGCACACGAAGCTTACCTAATTTATCGACAACCGAAGATCCCCAAATATTTGAGCTAAAATCTGAAATTAACTGTCTCGGCGTCCAACTCGCCAGTGCCCATGATGAGATTGCTCGGCTAAATGGAGAAGTTACCGAATTAAAAAGGAACCTGGAAGAAAAGCAAAAGAAGCTAGAATTATACAAGAAAATAGCACAAGACAATGGGCCGATCCGTAAATCAACTCCATTAAAAAATAAAAGTGCAACTAAACATAGTCCACCTCAATTTATTCATCCTGTTGAGGACACCCCTATGAAATACTTAACCCCTAAACAATCCGCGCAGGATGCGGGTTCCATGAGCCGCCCCAAAATAACTTCAGGGAATAGTAGCGAGGTTCAAGAATCAAAACTGTGTATTACTCCGGGAACTACTTTAATAAGATGCAATCTATAGCACAGAACACACTCGGCACTACAGAGGAAATATGTCACTACCTGCTCCCAAATCGCGGAATAAAGGAATTAACGAAAGATTTACACAATAAAATTAAAGACTTTACACGTAGTGATTACTGTATTATATTCATTGGTGAGGACGATTTTCTTAAAACAAATGATTATTGTCAATTAGTTATCCATTTGCGAGAAACTTTCAAGAATATCGATTACACGAATGTTATTATAGGGCTGCCAACTTGCAAATGTAATAATACGCACCTAATGTACAACTGGCGAGTCGAAACATTTAATAACCTACTTTTCCTAGATAACGAAACTCATGAATACGTGTATCTACTGGACACAAACCGAGAATTACCATATAGTTTCAATATGTATTCGAAATCGCTAGGTGTACTCAAAAATTCCGGTATGAGAATAATATTCGCCCAACTAGCGCAGGGAATTAACTATTTAAAAAGTCAAAAAGATAGCTTGAGCGAGCCTTCGTCTAAACCTAAACTAGAAAACGTAAGCACAAAGGGTAACGAGACTGAGTTTTTTCCATTATAATTATTTACACATACTTCACCAAAACATTGCCGGACTTATAAATAAAACAGACTTGCTCACATTACATTTAGGAGAACTTAAAACAAAATTATTAGATGTTGACATATTGTGCATAACAGAACATTTTATGATGTCCGGTCATGAATCATTGCTTACTATACCGAATTTTAGACTTGCTGCCTTTTATTCGAGAAACGCAATAAATCGTGGAGGCGCCTGCATCCTAGTTCGATGTGATCATCCATTTAGAGAAATACCAGATGTAGCAAAGCGTTCTATGTCAGGCGTGTTGGAAAGCTGTGCCGTTGAACTATTAATGCACCAAATTATTATTGTATGTGTATACAGGCCACCAAACCTATGCAATCTAAATATGTTTTATGAAATATTGGAATCTATTCTAACGCTAGTGATCAAAACCAGCCGAAAATTGATTTTATGTGGAGATTTCAATATCGATATTATAAAAACCAATAGGGTCTCAAACGATTTTGAAAACTTTTTATTGTGTTATAATCTAAAACTAGAAATACGCATACCCACCAGACTCGTCAGCAAAACCTGCTTCGATAATTTTGCACATAATGTTGAAATAGGCTGCAGAGGTGAGGTACTAGATTTAGGTTTGTCAGACCACACAGCTCAATTGTTTCAAGTTCCTGTAAAGAAAACCTGTATTTTCGACTCGTGGATCATATTGAGACGTGACTACTCCCAAGAAAACTTAATTAAATTTAAATCTTATATAGACTCATTATCTTTTTCTGACATATATAATACGGAGGATCCTAATGTAGCTTATGATTATTTCTTGAAGATTTTCCAAATGTTATATGATCTGTGCTTCCCAAACAAAAAAAATCGTATGAGAACCTTGAAAAAAATAAGTTGGATTTCTAAAGGTATCAAGATTTGTAGTAGGAAACACAGACAATTGCTTTGGCGCTACAGACTTTCTCCGACCCCTAAAAATAAAACACTCCTGCAAAATACTCTAAAGTATACAAGAAAATTATTAAATTAACGAAAAGGTCTCAAAATAACTATAAAATAAATACGGCGCGAAATAAAAATAAAGCTGCTTGGGATATTATAAAACAATCACAAATGTCATACCCTAAAGAACCCATTTCCAAAATTAAACAAGATCAAAACAATATAGTCACTAATCCCACAGAAATTATGCAAACATTGCAAACGTATTTAATGAGTTTTTTACAGACCAAATTAGAATCACGACAAATGACTCTAAAGCTAAAAAAATAATTTTAAACACAAATGTTCAATCAATGTTTATGTATCCTACAACAGCGAAAGAAGTACAAAACATAATAAATGGCTTAAAAAATACAAAAAGTGTAGGATACGATGGAATCGATACGTCTGTAATAAAATTTGTACGTAACTCAATAGCTGGGCATCTAAGTCACATAATTAACCTGTCATTTAATGCAGGCATCTTCCCTGAGGGTTTGAAGAGGGTCATTGTCAAGCCCCTCTTCAAAAAAGATGACAGAGAAAATCCTAAGAACTACAGACCAGTAGCTCTGATTCCAGTTTTCTCAAAGGTGTTTGAAAGTACAATATACAATAGAATGTACAACTACCTAAATAAATACAAAATCCTCTGTGACGAGCAAAAGGGTTTTCGGAAAAATAAAACTATAAACATAGCTCTTTTCAATCTTATTAGTGCAGCGGTTCTACATGTGGACAAACGAATACCTATATGTGCAATTTACACTGATATGACCAAAGCATTCGATTACGTTGATCATTCAATACTTTTGAGCAAGTTGAATACCTATGGAGTTAGAGGCAATATTTTGAATTTAATTAAATCATATTTATCTAACCGAATTCAATACACAGAAATAACCCGCATCTGCACCAAATTAAAACAGGAATTTAAGTACACTTCAAAGGCTATAAAAATAATGTACGGCGTGCCACAGGGAAGTGTGCTCGGACCCCTTTTGTTTCTCGTATACATAAACGATTTGCCAACATCTGTTAATTGTCCTATGATTCTCTTCGCAGATGATAGCACAGCTATTATAAAATGTGTCGAATCTAGTGAATATAAAAATGACATCAAAGTAGCTCTTAATGAAATTGTGACATGGCTCAATAATAATAATTTAATAATTAATCTTAATAAAACCAATACGATGCAATTTCATCAAAAAATATTAGTTAACAATTTTGACATCAACTATAGAGGTACTAAAATAAATAATGTTCACGAATGTAGATTTTTAGGAATTATTATGGACAGTAATCTAAAATGGAAGGCACAAGTCAAAGAAGTCAGTAAAAAAGTTAATCGATCAGCATACGTACTAAGGAAACTATCAAAAATAGTAGACAGAAAAGTACTAATCAGTGCTTATCCTGGGTTAGTGGCTTCAACTTTAAGATACGGTGTTATATTTTGGGGCAATTCAGTCAATAAAGATATTGTTTTTAAAGCACAAAAAAGGTGTATCCGTGCTATGTTGGGTCTGAAGCCTAAAGAGAGTTGTGTCCCTGCTTTCAAATCATTGAACCTTCTCACGTTGCCATCATTGTACATACTAGAAGTAGCGTTGTTCATTAAATGCAATCCCCATTTATTTGTGCTGGCCGCCCGCGGACGAGCGCGACCCGCGCGTGCTTAGTACCAGCACAACCTGCGAGCTCCCGCGGGGAAAACGGCCCTTTTAGCCAATAGCTTACTCGGCATGGCCCCATCTATATATAATAAAATACCTAAACACATTGTAAATCTAGATTTAAAATTATTTAAGAAGAAATTTACCGAATTATTAATTAATAAATGTTATTATTCAATTGCAGAGTATTTAAATTAGACTAAACTGTTACATAATTTGATAATTTTTTTTTTTGACATGAGATACAATTTATTTATTTTTGTTTGTTGACTGTTTATAACATTGACTATTTGTAAAAGTACTTCGCATGCTGCATGCACACGGAAAATTTGTACACCTGCCTTTGCGGGTAAGACATAGCGAACGCAACCTGTAAAACAAATCACCATCACTGTATGTACCTACCTATGTTTAACAAATAAATATTCTGATTCTGATTCTGACAAGTAACAAGAGCAAAAAGTTACGTTAAGTTAGTTAAGTTAGTTTGTTTCTCGAACTCGGCCTTCCATGGCAGAATAATAGGATCGTATGGTAATCTCGATTTAACAAGTCCCTATTAAAAAAAAGTTTGTTGATGTTTTGACGTTTCTAAATGTCAAATCTTGAAATATTTATATTTATGTATGTATATGTATGTATGTAAACACTTTATTGTACACAAAAAAAAAAAGAAACAGAAAATCTAATACAATACAGAGTTAGAATGTACAAAGGCGAACTTATCCCTTTAAGGGATCTCTTCCAGCTAACCTTTGGGTGATTTGGGTGGTTTGGGATTTATAATCTGTAAATCCGATGATGTCTCCACTCCAGTCTCGCGGAGTCTTCGGAGTTGTCTCTTGTTATCTTTAAAATTTGAAAGTAGGTACGGGAGGTATTTTAGTTATTATGGAAAGCAACCGGAAAATTCTAAAGGCAACACTTCTAAAAGAAGTGTTGCTTAAGAAATAAGAACTTTTTGGAGCATTTTCGGCAACCAAGACCGATGCGTGGAAAGTCATACACGAAAAGGCACAGGCTTTAGGACTTGTGCCAAATTCAAGGGATTTTTCATATACCCGTGATGTACTTCCACATTCCACAAGCTTATTAAACTTCACTTAATATTTACAGACAAAATAACAATAACAACAAACTTTAGCAGAGAATTAAACTCAACAAGTAACAATAACAAAATATACAATAACAATAACAACAAACTTTTTAACAGAAAATTAAACTCAACGACGGTACGACATGAGAGTGACGTTTAAAAACAAACGAGGTAGGTAGGTACTATAGTATGAATGATTTGACAGCGACTCTAACAAATTACAAGTTTACTTAGCTCGGAAGCTAGGTAGTTTTTTTACTAATTGACAAGTACAAGTTGACAATGTAACAACATTTTCGAGAAAAATTAGATCTATTGAAGCAATTTCTAACAATAAAATAAAAAAAATGTCTATGGTTTAAATTTTACACTTGTAACTTGAATTTTACAAATTCTAGAAAAGTAGCTTCGTGAAACGGTTGTAGTACCTTTTTTGACCAATGTTGCCAGTTTACACTTGTAAAATTGTAACTTGTAGCTTCGTGAAACGGACCACTGGTGCCCCCATATTACCATATTTCAAAACAGAAGGAGCAACATTTTGAGACCATGAGAAGTGAAAAAATATATTTATCTGTGGTAGTACCAACTTTGTTTTAAAATCTATGGTTGACATTAAAATATATGCCTAGAAGAAGACCAAACAAGTGACAATTTACTTTATCACTTGATACGTGCATAATTCAATTATATACATATTTAAATGTATAAATTGTTCAAAATGTGGTTACAGAATTATCAAGAAGTTTTAAGACTTGTTGGTAATTCTTTAGCTCTGCCTACCCCACTCTGGGAATGAAGGCGTGAGTTTATGTATGTATGTATGTATGAATTTGGAATTTATTATTTGCTAAGGTTGATATTGCATTACATATGTATATGACGTGACGTTCGATGGGATAAATAACAACTCGCTTGATCCAAATGGATCAAATGTTTACCATGTTCGAACCAACAAATTTGTTTTGAAATCAGAAAGATTCCGCTCCGGGACATGATGGAATTGCGTATTCATTTATAGTTAACGCAGGTGGCTAATGAGTCGCCATAAATATTTTCTTGAATTCATAACTGTATTTTTCTATAGGGCCATCCACCTCGTACTTGGAAATCCCAACTGATAATGTCTATTCTATAACCTGGTAAAGATCCTAATGACCCTAGTTCTTACCGCCCAATAGCCTTGTTCTCGGTTCTAACAAAGAGACTAGAACATTTTCATTAAGAATAGACTGGGAATGGAATGGTTTCTCGAAAGTCAAGAACTACTAGGTTAATTTCAATTTGGGTTCAGAAAGGGGAAAAGCACCATAGATAGTTTAGATTTTTATTACGTCAGATGTTAGGCTTGCTTTCTCTAACCGGGCATCGGTAGTTGCAGTGTTTCTGGATGAGTAGGCTGCCTATAATAATGTCCAGCTGCCTCTTCTCAGAGAAAAAATCCATAAGCTGAGAAACCCGAAGAGACTGGCATGCTTCGTAGGTAATATTTTTTGGAGAGGCTTAAACCTGTAAACCTTATATTGATATTGAAATGTTTCAGCGTCTTCAATATCTCACACGGTCGGATTTTTTTCTGGTACAAATCGCACACGAGCTGGCGTTTCGCGTCCATTGTTGAAAACAATATAAAAACAAAATACCTATATCAAGCTGACGTGTAGAAATCATAAAGAAGGTTAAATGGTCAACAAAAAAAAAAATACGAAGTGAATAAGAAGTTTAGTTATATTTAAGTAAAAAAGCCATACACAACTAGGACACTTAATCTGCCCAACTCTGTATATACGAAACACATAAAGTATGCTAAAATACTATATTTTAAACTGAAATTCAAAGATCACAAGTTGACACTAAAATTAGGGTTTACATAAACATTTCCGAACGTACTGATAAAAAAGTGACAGTAACGTAACACATTGTGCGGTCTGTGGGCTGCCTGACTGGTGGCGAACTTATTTTTTCAGTGTATACTTTATTTTGAAAGCCTTCAAACCGCCAAATACTATATATCTCAGAAAAAAAACTGGCAACCCTATGAAGGGCCCACAGTGCCGCTTAGGTTGATGACCGCGCGCGGCCACTGCGTGACGGACAACAAGTCACGAAGTGTTAAAGTGGTAGTGCGCGGACCGAACGGGGTGTGTCATGACATTTCAGTGCGTACTATGCGCAACGTCGACTTGCCGTCGCAAACGTTACCGGCCAGTGTACTCGCGGACAACGTGCACCTGCGGGACCTGAATTGCTGCGAGATGAGGGAGGAGAAACCCATGCTATTGTTGGGGCAGGACAACTGGAGGCTGATCGTCGGCAAGGAGATTCGCCAAGGTAAATCTGGTCGCCCAGTCGCTTCTCTTACCAGCTTAGGTTGGGTCGTTCACGGCCCGGTAGGTGGGGGGGTCCGCGGGAGCGATCACAACTCCGTCAACTGCATGGCCACGCCGCTTGCCGATTTACACACGTTAGTGAGGGCTCAATTCGAACTAGAGGCAATAGGTATTTCTCAGGTGTTACGTAAAAACCCTAATTCCGAACGTGCTTTAGAAATACTAAATAACACTAGTCGCCGCGTGTCGGACAACGCCCAACAGTGGGAAGTGGGCTTATTGTGGGCCCGTGATTATGTAGAAATGCCCGACAATTACGAATACGCGCGTCGGCGCCTAGCCGGTATCAAACGAAAAATGGATCGCGATTCTAATTTCGCTAACGACTACACGAAACAGATGGATAGATTACTAGCCGAGAATTACGCGCGTAAACTTGAACACGGTATCAAAGCAAGTCCAGTTTGGTACCTGCCGCACTTTGGCGTCACTAACCCGAACAAGCCCGGCAAACTGCGACTTGAATTTGACGCCGCCGCGACCTACCAGGGTGCGTCGTTGAATAGTAATCTGTTAAGCGGGCCCGATCTAATGAATTCTTTGTTAGGGGTGTTGATTAAATTTAGATCGGGTAAAATAGCCTTTACCGCCGAAATTGCGGACATGTTTATGCGTGTTAAAATTCGTGAGGCCGACCAGGGGGCGCAGCTGTTTTTGTGGCGCGGTCAAGATAGAACCAATGACCCCGAGATTTATGTAATGAATGTCATGATTTTTGGTGCCGCATCCTCTCCCACTTCGGCAATATACCTATATCTTGAACAAAAATGCCGAACGGTTCACGAACACGCACGCCGCTGCTGTAGAAGCTATTATAAATAAGCACTATGTTGACGACTACATAGATAGCGTAGATTCGGTAGACACGGCCCAACAGCTGATCGCTGGTGTCACCCACATTCACCGAGCGGGTGGTTTCAATATTAGGGGGTGGGTGACGAATTCACCCGAATTAAGTGAAAAGCTACCATCTGTTGTGCCGGGTCGCGTTAAACTGGATAAATCGGATAACGAGCGCACGTTAGGTATGATCTGGTGTCCCTCAAGTGACTGCATGAAATTTGATCTGTCGTTTAAGCGGTTACCGACCGAGTTAGTCGAGGGTCAGATCAAACCTACCAAGCGTGAATTCCTGAAATTCATGATGAGCATTTTTGATCCACTGGGGGTTAGTGTATCCGTGTGTGATACAATCGCGGGTCCTGATGCAACGGGTCTGGCAGTCGGGAATAAGCTGGGACGAGTGTATCAAGGAACCCGAAGCCGATGTATGGTTTCAGTGGCTTGCTAAATTAAAGGCACTGTCCAACGTTGCTGTGCCGCGGTGGTATGGCCTGCAGCTGACAGCGGTAGACCTACACGTATTCGGGGACGCTAGTGAAAAGGCTTATGCCGCCGTGGCATTTATTGTGGGTACTGATAGTTGCGGCTAGAGAGTGTGTACAATGGTGACGGGAAAAGCGCGCGTCGCTCCCGTAAAAGTAGTGTCTATCCCGCGCCTCGAGTTACAGGCAGCGGTGTTGGCTTGCAGGTTGGCGGTGACGGTTAAATCTGAAGTTGACTTCGATATTACCAACATGTACCTTTGGACGGATTCGAAAACGGTACTTATGTGGATCAATTCTGATGCGCGGGACTATCAGAAATACGTTTCTCATAGGTTAGCTGAAATTGACAATTTAAGTAAGCGAAGCGATTGGCACTGGGTGCCTTCAGAGTCCAACCCCGCTGACGAAGCGACCAGGATGGACTGGCCTAATAACAAAGGCATGTGGCTTTCGGGTCCCCCCTTTCTCTGTGATCCTCAGGTGCCGTGGCCGAGCTGGAGCCGTGAGGAGACCGCCGCCGACGACCCGGAGCGCTTAGAGAGTGCGCTAGTAGCAGCCCGCCTTTAATCGACGTGACCCGCCATTCTACGTGGACGCGGGCTGTGCGCGTCACTGCGCGCGTGCTTGCTTTCATAAGCGAGTTCAGAGCCAAGCAGAGGACGGCAGAGCTTACGGTGGAGAAGCTGCAGGAGGCCGAGTGCTTCCTATTAGAGCAGTCGCAAGCTAGCTGCTTTCCTGATGAGCTGAGCGCGCTGCGAGTTGGTCACCCATTGCCCAAGACCAGCCGCCTGATTAAGCTTGACCCCATGCTGTACGAAGACGGATTGCTTCGCGTTAGGGGACGCCTCAGCGCCTCGACTGAACTGTCATTCGACGAAAAGCATCCAGTGATCCTCGTAGGTAACTGCTGCACCACTAGGCTGTTAGTGTACCACTATCATCAATGGGCACTGCACGCCAACCATGAGACAGTGGTCAACAATGTACGAGAGAGATTCTGGGTGACCTGCTTGAGACCTACTGTGAAGGCTGTCGTCACGCGCTGTCAGTACTGTCGCGTGCAGCGCGCGCGTCCCAAGCCACCGAAGATGGGCGACCTGCCGCTTGTCAGGCTCGCCACGACTCGGCGAGCATTCGTCAACTGTGGCGTAGATTACTTTGGCCCCATGGAGGTCACCATCGGACGGCGCCGGGAGAAGAGATGGGGCGTGTTGTTCACTTGCCTCGCCACACGTGCTGTCCACCTCGAGTTGGCTGCGTCGCTCAGCAGTGACTCTGCCATACTTGCCTTGCGGCGCTTAATAGCGCGCCGCGGGCAACCAACGACCATTTTGAGCGACTGCGGCACGAATTTCATCGGGGCGAACAGGGAGCTACGCGCCGCACTGCGTAGCTTGAACCACGAGCGACTTTGCAGTGACGCTCTAGTTAAAGGTATTGAGTGGCGCTTCAACCCGCCTGCAGCTCCGCACATGGGCGGCTGTCGGGAGAGACTCGTGCGTTCCGTGAAGAATGCTGAAGGAGCGAGCGTCATCTGAGGAAACACTTCACACCTTGCTGTTGGAAGCGGAGCTGGTTGTAAACAGTCGACCGCTCGCGTATGTGGCAGCTGATCCCGACGAGCCGGTCGTGTTGACGCCAAATCATCTGCTGCTCGGAACGGCGGCGGGTGATACGCGTACGACAACCTACGACCCTAGAGATGTCGACGCTCGCCGTCAATGGAAGAAGGTGAACGGACTGGCTGAGATGTTTTGGCGGCGGTGGACACGACAATACCTGCCTACTCTCCAGAGCAGGAAAAAGTGGGACACTGCAACGGACGCCGTTAAAGTGGGTGATATGATAGTGTTAAGCGACAGCAAGCAGCCTCGCAATATGTGGCCCCGTGGCCATTACTAAACTCTATCCGGGAAGTGACGGGCACGTGCGTGTTGTAGATGTAAGAACTGCTACAGGGTCGCTGCGTCGTCCCGTTGCTAGGTTAGTCGTGCTACCCACTGACGGTACATTTGTCGGTTGAAGCCTCCAACTGGGGGGTGGTAATGTTAAGTAGCGCGACTAACTTAGTACATTTAAATCCGTTAATTCAAATTACCCGCGCGCGCTGTTGCCGAGTGCCTGCGACGCTTGGCTGCGGCGGGCGCGGGGAGCGGGCGCGAGCGCGTGGTCTCGACTAGTCTGTTTGCGCATGGCCGCCGAGCCGCTGTATAATTATTGTTTTGCCATGTTTCGTTTATTTGCTGTCCAGATCAGTGTCAGTTGTGTGTTTTAGTTCAATATACATTCAGTGATTGATAAACTACATTTTTTCAATTACCCTGCTCCTAATTAACTACAGGGGCCGTCTCAATTTTTTGAATATGTACCTACCTACTATAAACGGACCGTCATTTGTGTTGTACTTGTACCCTTCGCGTCCTACTGGCGTAAAAAGAAAAGCCGGTGACTCGGTTTGCGTCACGGTTGGCGTGGCCGTGATCGAAGGCTGGGTCATCATGTTCTGCCCAGAGGGAATCTGCGAATCTAATTCCTGGGACCGATTACTATCAGTTACCTGTTTTATAAAGCTACAAATTACAATTTACATGTTACAAGTTTCCATTTGACACAATCTCGACCAATGGCGACCAGCCATTTGAGCAGTGTAGCCAGTTTTGGACCTGTAAAATTGTTACTTGTAGCTTTATAAAACATGCCCTAGCTATAGTATTTTGGTCTTATAAACTACGCTCCGATGATGAGTTTGTTGACCGGATCGTTTATTTTCAAGGCTACGCTGGTGGTTTTTATTTACCCCAAGAAATTTAAAGTATTCTTTAATTAACAAAACTTAGGTATACATGCCGTCAAACTTCTTGAACACTAGGCGCGGTGGTGGGGGAGAGTTTGCGCATCGTACACATACGTGCAAAAAAAGTACCTAATTTTTATTTCAAATCTCGGTATAATTATTGAGCCCACAACACAAGTCTTAGTGAGCTTATTGTGGGACTAGGTCGATCCGTGTATAATCACGCCTTTTTCCCGCAGGGGTAGGCATAGATTACGGATTTCCATATACTACGATCCTGACATACCTACTTCCTTCGCTTCACATACTCTCATAACCCTCTTCATACATCCTGATCAGTTATTTTATAGTTTTATATTTATTTATTTATTTAATTATATTGATAGTTGTATGGAACACAAGTTGAGAAATAAAACATAAGATTATATATGTTTCAAATAGCTGTTATTGAAAAGTCTAAAAATGACATGTTTGCGGTATTCAGTCTTCTTCTAAAAAGGAAATTCCTTCCATTAAGTTAGTTCCAGCGCCGGTACTAGGTCTTGGTTCAAGGGAGTTGGAGCTAGTTTGTGTATCTTGACTATCATTATCTTCATCATCGGAATCACTATCGGACCCAATTTTCATAGTTTCAATAAAACCCTTTCCGTCCTTCTTATAAAAACAGTACACATCGTACACCATCTTCCGCGCTTGTCTTTTTAAAACTGTATTATTTTGACGTGGCATTATAACGTCAAAGTCAAGCAATAACTATAACAATAAATAAACTCAACAAAAAAAATAACAAGAAACTCAACAATAATGTTCAATACCTATAACAATACTTTAACAAAAACTCAACAATTTTTTTAAATAAGAAACTCAACAATAACAATTGGCTTTATCACTGCACGCAAGTGTACGCGGGAGGCAAAGGAACGTGAACGTGGCGCGGAACGCAAACGTCAACTGATTGACTAATCGTGCGGACGCGACGAGACACCCCTGCCGCCCGCCACGCCGCCACCGCCCGTCCCCTCCCAACGACACCTAAAAATCGCATCTGCGCATGCAAGGTCAAATGTTCAAGAAGTTTGACGGCATCTGTACCCCATCACTGTGCCTAATGTTCAAAAAGTTTGTCGGCAACTGTACACAATCAACTTTCTGAGTCATGGATGTTTACTATGTATTTAAGTATATATTTCTCTATATAAGTATTTATATCGTTGTCTAGTACCCATAATACAAGCCTAGAGCTTAAATTGGGACTAGGTCAATTGGTGTGACATTGTCCCCTGATATTTATTATTTATTATTATTATTATTATTACTAAACCTCTCACAGTCATAAAAACGAATAGAAAAACTAAAACGAAATTCTGTAAGATTTCACCGAAAAATAGCGATTAGAAACACTAAGCTTGAAAATATTTTTAATCTAACGCCCATACGCTATCAAAACTATCGCCAAAACATCCATTTCCCTAACTTTTTAATTGGCTAAAAGATACCAAAGCCATAACATTTAAAAAAATACAATTCAATGACGTACCATACGAGTATAATCTGTATCTGTATTTTCGACAGACATACCTTATAATCTGTGATTTCGATTTCCCTACAAGCTACAAGCTGCGCCTTGGTTTATATTTACAGTAATAACTATAATTTTTAACTATGTCTTTATTCTATAAGCCTCGGGAAACCCGGTTAATCCCTACCAAGAAACCGAGAAAGGGTCCAGCCCTCGCTGAGGAGGAAGATTACGATAGAACAGAGACTTTTTCTTGCGATTTGTGTACTGACGAATATGATAGTGAAACTGAACTACATTTGCACAGACGATCGCGACATCGAGAAACTATAAACAAAATGTTGTTAGACGATTTGGTTTGCAGGGTAATATATTGTTGAGCTATTTTTTCACTGTAGTAACTTATCGACGTTTTTAAACATACAACGCGTAACTTACGTAAATAATGTCGCATATCGCTTGGGATGACCGAACACCGACGCTGGTCGTGCCGCGGCCGCGTCTACTCATGAAACATTTCGAGTGATATTTGACAAAGGTTGATATTATGAAGATATCGTTTTTAACAGGAAAGTAATCAATATTTTGTATGTTTTGATCTATACGGGGTTTTTAGCTGCTTGGGCTGAAAACAACTGGGCTATTGATGTTCCTTTAAGATTGTTGGTTTTTACAATTAAATTTTAAAAAAGATGTAGTATTGCCATCATAATGAAGCAACAAAAATTATAAATCATTCCAATCAAAAATCTTTCTTTTCAGATATGTGTAAAAAAACAGGACACGTCCGAAGATCTTTTGAAGCACATCAAGACGCAACACTTATTAAGCTCCGAAGATGCGGAGTATGTTGAACGCGAGATCTTCATTTGCGACATCTGTGACCTGCTTTATTTCAACAAAGATATGCTCTCCATCCATATGCAACACTGTCATGACCCAGAAAACAAGACAAAACTGACCACACCCTGTCCCAAGTGTGATAGGGTTGTACAAGTCAAACACATATGGTTCCATTTCCAACGGCATATGATTCAGAGTATAGTCTGCTGTCCGATTTGTCTCAAAAAATGCAAGAGTCAGAAGGCTTTGAATGCACACGTAAGAGAACATCCGAGCTGCTACCATTGCAACTTATGTGGGTATGATACAAAGTTTAAAGACCTCTTCGCAGCTCACATGCAATCCCATAAAAATATAGATTGGTGTAAGGCTGATCCAGGGCTAATCCATCGCTGCTTTTCCTTGAAATCTCATCTGAGGAAGAGCAACTTTAACTTTGGATTACGAGGTCTTCAGCTGTATTACTTTGATATTTGTATCATATGCAGGGCTATATGTACCGGGGACACTAAAGCTGAGCACATAATGGAGTTTCATACGGTTGACCGTGTCGTAGCTAAGAAACAGTACATGTGTGTGTGCGGGGAATCATTTTTCAATAATGTCCTTTTGAAACACCATGTGTTTAAACTTAAAGGCGACCACAAACCATGTCAATGAGTTCCAACTTGAAACTTCAACATATTTTTTATTATACTGCATAAATATACAATTATAGGTTAGATCATGACAAAATGGTATACATATATAATACGCCAAATTACATTATGTTTGAGAGTTTTGATCGGATTTCAACTTGAAAAAAAAATGATACATTGAAATGTGTGCAGCTTAGCTGTGTGATAGGCCGATTGTGTATTGTTTCCACTTAAATTGATAAGGATATAAACATACAATTATTCATATGTATGGGGACTTTTAAAACCCCGGGGAAAGGACAAGGGGGCGATGACAATTTCTCAGTTAGACAGTATTTATACCATTATGGACTAAACAGTTGCACTCAGGGTTAGCTCCACGCACTTCTCTGCCTATTAAACCCAACCCAATTTAACAAAATCACATGAAACTTCCTTTCTTAAAAACAACCAGTTATAATAACCCTCACTTTTTGTTAGTGGTTTAAATAAAAACATTTTATTGACTTTTTTTATGACGTGCTGTGCTAATAAAATTCAACCTTATGGCAACTACCTAGCAGACCATTTATTTGGCTGACTGTACATCATGTTCTGTCTTTCCCCAAATGAGGATAAAATTGTGATTGGTGAAGAGTTTGGAACAAAATTAGGGTGCTGTTCGAAATGAAATTGACAACATGATCCAAATTTTAGCCAATATTCTGATGCTTATTGTTGCCACTTAATAACATTGTGATTCCATCTGCATGGCAGGGCCAGATTTAAGGGAGGGCAGTTGCCTGGGGCCAGAAAATATACAGGATGTCTTTGACCTTGGGGCTTTAAAATGCTTGGATCGTTTCTACTCCTGAAACTGAACTTCTTTTGTTCTGTCAGTTGTTGAAAATATGTCAAGTTGTTCAATTTTTTCGTACAAGTTAAATGTAATTTTCGTAGGCGATCCAATTCTGCATTTTCCTTTAGCCCTCGTACCAAGGAAATGTGGCCCCCGTACCATGAAATAGTGATTATATGGCCACGATTGAATACACTGATTTTCCAATTAAATTTTACATCAATCATCAGCTATCTAAACTTAAGTTATTATTTACTGTTGCAGAACAAAAGTAGTCCAGTTTAGTGATTAGAATCGATCATTGCATTTAAAGCCCCAAGGTCAGAGGCACCCTGTATAGGTAATCTATTTGAATAATAATAATGGTCTCCACTTCTTGGGGAGGCCTATGTCAGGCAGTGGACGTCTTCCGGCTGACGTGATGATGACTCCTTTGTTGGCTTCCACACCTCAAAATCCGGCCCTGCTGCACGGGTCGCACAAGTTGTACTTTCTCGCTTGTCGCTCAGTGCGTCTCTGTCGTTTAGGGTTTGCAAGATCCGTTGAATTTTCTGGATCCGGATAATTCGGATCTGAGGACTTGACGGATCCGGATATCCGGATATTTCGGATAATAACGGATCCTGGTTTTAAATGAAATATACTTTGATTTATAATAAGTTTTTTTTTATTTAGATGCACGCACGATGCACGTAGATTTTGAACATAAAATCACAAGGCTATTTGTAAAAATAAATGCCTACTCAAATTTTAAGTAATTTTTTAATTAACCAATTCTTAGAGACGAATAATTATTGGGTTGTTGTGACACTTTAAAATATCAATAAAATCAACATATTAATGAGTAGTACAATTATCATTCGAAGTTAAAAAAACGAATTGTTTTGTAAAAATGCAAGTGTCTTATTTATATAAATCCACAAGAACTATAAACTATGTATTGTGTAATTAAATTGCACGATCGTCGGGGGTGGAGCAAAAAAGCAACTAAATAATTGTTTTAAAATTGTGTCTTGTTGAAACATAAATGGTTAATACTAAGACTTAAGGCAAAAGCTTAACTGTGGGCTGCGAGTTAACCCACCCCCACGGTCTTTGCACTTAATCCTATTGTTGCAGGGGTTGCAGCTAAAACAATATGATTAACGGCAACCAGTTGTAAACAACCACGACAGGCGATCCTTTAATTGGTCTAGCTAGCTAGATATCCTCTGTTAAGTGTGCCGCTCGCTACTGAGTGTCGCGACTGCCGCCAGAAAACGATCTAAAATTTTAAAATTTGTAATGACTAAAACAATGTATTACATGAATTTAGTTGGTGGGTGTTATTGTTAATCACACACATACACATAAATATGCATTTAAGAACACTATAGATAGACTGGTATTACATTAGATTACGATTTCATGGTTTATTTTAATTTTATTGCAAGTTCCAAAGTCGTCTCATAATATCCGTAGGATCCGAAATATCCGGATCCAAGGGGTTGTCGGATCCGGATCCAATTTTCGACGGATATCCGGATATCCGGATTGCAAACCCTAAGTCGTTACAGACTAGTTAGGAAGGGAGGGAGGGGAGGGGGAGCGGAGCGTGCTGTTAAAACACAAAACTTTTTTGGTCAATCCTTAGTTCAGATTATTTATAACCCCCGACGCAAAAAGAGGGGTTAAGTTTGACCGCTATGTGTGTGTGTGTGTCTGACTGGCACTGTGGCTCTTAAACGGGTGAACTGATTTTGATGCGGTTTTTGTATTCGAAAGTAGGTTTTCTAGCGGTGGTTCTTAGCTAGGTTTCACGAAAATCGGTTAAGGGGTTTAAGAAATATCAGCTCTGAAAGAAAGGAGTGTGTCTATATCTAAAGGCCCCTCTACACGTCAGCGGATCATGGGCGTGCGTAAGGGACGCATTTACACCTTAGTGAGCAACATATTCTTGCATATCACTCTTACGTATTGCTCCGTCCCTTACGCACGCCCACGATCCGCTGACATGTAGAGGGGCCATAATAGTTCATGGCGGACGACGGATGCAATATGGTGGCGAAAGCACAAGACTATAAAATTTCGAGTACTATTTATGTGTGAAAATAAATGTAGTTTTGGTTTTAAATCAGTACATATTTTGTATAATAAGAAAGTACTCAAGTATCCATTTACGAATACGCCCCTATTACGTCTGTAGATGTGGAGAGGTAATTTTCCCTATATAATTAGATAGTGAACTATAAAAGGAATGTACTAAACGTACCTTGTAAAGAAAATTCATGATTATTTACTTCAGCAATAAAATTCTATAACTTTTTTTGCAGTGATGTTCTATTTTTTTAAATCAATTGTAGTCATATCCACATTACGGATATCGTCCGACATTATTTTGACGTAATTTGTATCCGTCGTCCGCCTATTAGTTATTTGTTAGGTTATTACTTTTATTAAAATGATTTTCGCCTAGATGTTGTAATGTTTAAATAAGTTAACATTTATTTTAGGTATATATTTAATTATTGAACTTTTCTGCTGTTTGCTTCCATTGAACCACTTTGGTATTTTTGGTTCTATATTGTAATCATGTTGTAGCAATGGTAGCTCTTATTTACTTGATAGTAAGACCTACTGAAACATCGAAAAAAAAAAAGGATTAACTTGTTTACTGTTTCAGATAAATTGATTTAGAACTTGTGAAAATAGGCAATATGAATGGATTTATAAATTACATCAAAAGAGATCACCAACGTTGAAATTAAAATTAAAATCGGTCACATTACGCATGAAACAAGCATTTTAGACTGCTAATTAGACAGCGATTAGACAGAGAGATCCGATATGCACTGTGACGTCATGTAACACGTCGGTCAAATAAACTCCATATCGTCGGAACCGCGTAACTACCAAATTTATGATAGAGCAAAATAAACCTTACGGTCTTATTAAAAAGGTGCATTTTGCTCCTTATTTAAAATGTTACTTACGCGGTTTTGCAGTTTCACCGACGATATTAAATTCTGTATTGCTAGAAAGAGATAGGAATGTTGTTGGCTTATATCGTGTTTATTTTTATAGCTATTAAAAAAACATTTTGTTTCAAGAATCGGCTTTTATTGAAGCTGTAAAAAAATGCATGAATATTCCTTATTGTAAAAAATTACAGTACGCCTTTGTTAATTAAAATTGAGACTAGCAATAATATAAAGTGCCTTTATCAGACAAGACAAATGCAAGCAATATATCTGGGGTCCTAGTGAAAAAGGGAACAGGTCTGGAGATTTGAAACCTTTTGCAAGTTAAATTTGACCCTCGTCCCGTTAACGGAATGGACTGAAATTTGGACTACATGAACCCGATGACAATTTCTATTTCTATTTCAATATTGTGGTATCTAAGAGCTGATCTGATGATGGAGTCGGAAGGTGGCGACAGGATCTCCGCTATTCTTAACGTAGACCCACAGTGTTAGGGCTCAATAGTTTGGTATTTATAAGCAGATAAATATTTGCAAAAAAAGGACAGTCGACAACAAAAGCTTGTCCCAAAAATATTTTTTTTGTCGGCAACTTATTTCATTTGATCTTTCACTACTATTACTTTTTCACTAGAACCCCAGAAATTAGTTGTAGTGTAATCTAATCTAATGAATTTATATGCGCGCTTCCTTCCTACTTTTATTATTATTAGATTATTACATTTATTACTAAACCACTTTTATTAACTTAATTTTTAAATAACAATCGAAAGCAGAAACTTTTTGGTTGGAGTTTGTCTCAAAAATGTACTTGAGATAAACCTATATAAGAATGATAATTTCAAAACACCTTTGATAAAGTTCCTGTTGTCAAATGGGGTTATTCCCATCTGTTACCACCAATTTGCTACCTCTGGTAACTACCGGGAATATAAATTCCCAGCTGTTACCAAATGTTTTAAGTGTAGTTATCACCAAATATTGTAGTGGTAACAAATGGGAAAAATATTCCTACTTGTTACCACCGACTATACTTTAGTGGTAACAGGTGGGGGAAAAAAACCCAGCTGTCACCAGTGGTAACAAATTGGTGGTAATAGGTGGGAATAACCCGTCAAATGCAGTGCGATAGCTGTTAGAAGGTAGAAAAATGTTGAGCATACTGAGAACCTTGTCATTGTGAATGTCATTGTAGAATAGAATAGAATAGAAAAACGTTTATTCAACAAACACATCAACACAGGGGTACATCATAGAAAATATACAATAACGTAGTACAATCACTTCTTATCCCCTAATAAGCGACACCATTAAATTAAAAAGTACAATGAGGTTGATGTGTGCCAAAATGGTCTCCACTCAGCAAAATGGTTGGCATGGGGATGACAACCGGGCTGGTTTTCAGGGGAGCCAGGCGGGCTGTTTGGGACAGCGTACTGTGACTTACGAAGGATAACTATATACATTACAATATGACAAGGGATTGAATGAAAACGTTACGTACAGAAACCATTGTCTTGAAACACCATAAATTATAGAAAGTAAATAAAATAAAATAGAAATTAAATTAAATTAAGAGGTATGGCCAAATGCGAGCTGTGATGACTGAAGGGAAATAAATAAAACAAAGGAGAACACTTAAATGAATATAGTGACGTATATAGAGGCTGGTCGTTTGACTACATGCCCCAGACTTTATGCCTTTTGTTGGTCCAAAAAATTTGTCATTGTCATGTGTGTCATTTGATGTTCTTTTTGAAGTTTACTATGACAACGCACTAAGGTGCTTAACATTTTCGCTGGGGTACTGTACTTCAGGTTTGTACAGTCAAAGGCATAAATATATACCTACGTTCCCAAGACATCAAAAATGTCTAAACACCTTATTTCCTTATTTCATATATATATATATATATATATATATATATATATATATACATACAGTAACTCATTTGGCGTCAAGCATGTTGTGCATCATTACGACGTCCACCAGTTCTGCTTACATTTTTTATCATCTGTCGACGTATATTGCTTAGTTTTTTGATTTCCTACTCCATACGATACTTCATTTTCTTGCTCATTTATTTGCGGCTATATTCTTTTTGCAGTTAGGCCCAAACATTTTTGAACCCCATACAATAGTGAAGCTTTATTGGCCTCCTACGTATATCAATCTGATTTATCTATTGCGCGGATATTTTTACGTCCATATCAGACAGTTGGGATTTGAAAGTGCGACGTTGCCAGCATTGTGATTCGTTAATTTATACTTATCTCTTTCTTTCACGGAGTCTCGCAAAACGCATTGTCTATTGTAAAATAATATTTTTTTATAGTTTAACGGTTGATCGCTATCTTATTTGGGCTATTCTAATTTTTTAAGTATATATACCAGATGTTACTACCGCTGTGGATCAAATCGTTCTTTCTCATCGCACAAAAAAACCCTAATATTAGCATGAGTTTATATAGGGGTTTTTCTAAGTTTAATTTGACTAGATTCAAAGAAAACTATTTTCTAGATTATTCTCAGCTTGAAATCACCCACTGCTGAGCGTATCTTCGAGTACCTACCTAAAATACTACCTTCGTCACTAGCTAGCCTCACTCAGGAGAGACCCGATCGAGCTGTATTTGTCTTACCACAAAACAGTATTTAAATGGTACACCCAAAAAACTGAATTATCCACATATTTATTAATATTTTAAAAACATGAAACTTTTAAACCTCCCTTCGCTGTTCTCCTCTCTACAAGTTGCATTTCTCACCCGATTCTCGTGAAATTTTGTGACCAGGTTCGATAATTAGGTTTTTTTCAATATTCGACGTCCGATTATTTTTCTAAAGTAGTGATATACATATAATAGGCTATGTTCTCCGCTTGCCTAAAACGTAATATTCCTATGTGTCTACATAGTCTAATTCGCACATTGTATACGAGTAAATCGCCAACTCCCTAATTATCACTATGCATATTGCAAACATCGCTGTTGAACTAATCCGCGTTAAGACTTAGACTCATTAGGACTACGTCAACATTGAGACTTAACACGTTACACTGAGAGAAAAAACAACCTTATTTCAGGTTGAATCTACAAGTTTTAAGGTTAAAATAGCACCAATTCGCTGTTTGGTTATACCAACAAGTTAGATATTGTTAAATTCTTATTTGTTCATTTAACAAGCAGCTTAACTTGTTATTTCAACATTACATCAGGTAGAAGTTTTCCGATTATCTTAACATGATCAACTTGTTGTAACGACATTCCTAGCTTGTTGAATCTACAGGTTAGCTACCTATAAAACAACATGTCCGGCTCGTTAAAACAATATGCTCGACTTGTAAGACAAATAAGATCAAGTGACAAGCTAACTGTAGACTCAACAGGCTAGGCATGTTAAAACTATATACTGAACTTGTAAAAGTAACAAAATAATTTAACAAGCTAAGTGTACCTATATTCAACAAGTTAGGCATGTCAAAACAACATACCAAGCATGTCAAAATAACGTGTAGAGCATGTCGAAACTATCTGCTAAACTTGTAAGGCCCACTTGCGCGGACCAGAGTTAGCGTCTTAACCCGAGGTTAGGCGGCAAACCAAGTACAAAAGGAGTCGCTTAACTCTGGGTTAATGGCTAACTCTGGTCCGCGCAAGTCCGCCTAAGAGTAGCAAGATAATGTAACAAGCTAACTGTAAATTGGACAAGCTAGGCATGTTAAAACAACATGATGAGCATGTTAAAATAACGTGTCATTAGGCAAGCGGAGAATAAAGGGATTCATGTATACGGACGTCAAATATCGTACAGTATGAAAAGTATGCGTCAAACCGACATCCGTATATGTGTCGCGCAGCTTTGAAGCTATATACGGACGTCAGTTGACAGTATATACTATTCATGCCGCACCATATTCGACGTCCGAGTATTTTTCTAAAGTAGTGCCATAGATTCATGTATACGGACGTCAAATATCGTACAGTATGAAAAGTATGCGTCAAACCGACATCCGTATATGTGTCGCGCAGCTTTGAAGCTATATACGGACGTCAGTTGACAGTATACACTATTCATGCCGCACCACATTTCACGTCAGAGTATTTTTCTAAAGTAGTGCCATAGATTCATGTATACGGACGTCAAATATCGTACAGTATGAAAAGTATGCATTAAACCGACATCCGTATATGTGTCGCGCAGCTTTGAAGCTATATACGGACGTCAGTTGACAGTATACACTATTCATGCCGCACCATATTCGACGTCCGAGTATTTTTCTAAAGTAGTGGCATAGATTCATGTTTGGACGTCAAATATCGTACAGTATGAAAAGTATGCGTCAAACCGACATCCGTATATGTATAGCGCAGCTTTGAAGCTATATACGGACGTCAGTTGACAGTATACACTATTCATGCCGCACCACATTTCACGTCCGAGTATTTTTCTAAAGTAGTGCCATAGATTCATGTATACGGACGTCAAATATCGTACAGTATGAAAAGTATGCATTAAACCGACATCCGTATATGTGTCGCGCAGCTTTGAAGCTATATACGGACGTCAGTTGACAGTATACACTATTCATGCCGCACCATATTCGACGTCCGAGTATTTTTCTAAAGTAGTGCCATAGATTCATGTTTGGACGTCAAATATCGTACAGTATGAAAAGTATGCGTTAAACCGACATCCGTATATGTGTCGCGCAGCTTTGAAGCTATACACCGTGCCCGGGACGTACCCGAAGGATTTTAACCATCGATTCTAGACCCTATTTGGAGTATATAATGTGGTATAACATGTAGTTCAATAACGCATAATTTCCGAGATTTTTATTATGTAAAAAACAATTCAAAAGTTAATTTAATTTGAACTCTGTCACCTTAACTTAAAGCATTATTTACTAAGAAATTGATGAAATTCATCTATGTTGTACGTTGATGATATTGCTGTTTACAACATGAATCTTTCTTAGTAAATAATGCTTTAGGTTAAGGTGACAGAGTTAAAATTAAATTAACTTTTGAATTGCTTTTTACATAATAAAAATCTCAGAAATTATGAGTTATTGGACTACATGTTATACCACATTAAATACTCCAAATAGGGTCTAGAATCTATAGTTAAAATCCTTCGGGTACGTCCCGGGCACGGTGTATACGGACGTCAGTTGACAGTATATACTTCATTCCGCACCATATTTGACGTCCGAGTATTTTTCTAAAGTAGTGCCATAGATTCATGTATACGGATGTCAAATATCGTACAGTATGAAAAGTATGCGTCAAACCGACATCCGTATATGTGTCGCGCAGCTTTGAAGCTATATACGGACGTCAGTTGACAGTATATACTATTCATGCCGCACCATATTCGACGTCCGAGTATTTTTCTAAAGTAGTGCCATAGATTCATGTATACGGACGTCAAATATCGTACAGTATGAAAAGTATGCATTAAACCGACATCCGTATATGTGTCGCGCAGCTTTGAAGCTATATACGGACGTCAGTTGACAGTATACACTATTCATGCCGCACCATATTCGACGTCCGAGTATTTTTCTAAAGTAGTGCCATAGATTCATGTATACGGACGTCAAATATCGTACAGTATGAAAAGTATGCGTTAAACCGACATCCGTATATGTGTCGCGCAGCTTTGAAGCTATATACGGACGTCAGTTGACAGTATATACTATTCATGCCGCACCATATTCGACGTCCGAGTATTTTTCTAAAGTAGTGCCATAGATTCATGTATACGGACGTCAAATATCGTACAGTATGAAAAGTATGCATTAAACCGACATCCGTATATGTGTCGCGCAGCTTTGAAGCTATATACGGGCGTCAGTTGACAGTATACACTATTCATGCCGCACCATATTCGACGTCCGAGTATTTTTCTAAAGTAGTGGCATAGATTCATGTTTGGACGTCAAATATCGTACAGTATGAAAAGTATGCGTCAAACCGACATCCGTATATGTATAGCGCAGCTTTGAAGCTATATACGGACGTCAGTTGACAGTATACACTATTCATGCCGCACCACATTTCACGTCCGAGTATTTTTCTAAAGTAGTGCCATAGATTCATGTATACGGACGTCAAATATCGTACAGTATGAAAAGTATGCATTAAACCGACATCCGTATATGTGTCGCGCAGCTTTGAAGCTATATACGGACGTCAGTTGACAGTATATACTATTCATGCCGCACCACATTTCACGTCCGAGTATTTTTCTAAAGTAGTGCCATAGATTCATGTATACGGACGTCAAATATCGTACAGTATAAAAAGTATGCGTTAAACCGACATCCGTATATGTGTCGCGCAGCTTTGAAGCTATATACGGACGTCAGTTGACAGTATACACTATTCATGCCGCACCATATTCGACGTCCGAGTATTTTTCTAAAGTAGTGCCATAGATTCATGTATACGGACGTCAAATATCGTACAGTATGAAAAGTATGCGTTAAACCGACATCCGTATATGTGTCGCGCAGCTTTGAAGCTATACACCGTGCCCGGGACGTACCCGAAGGATTTTAACCATCGATTATAGACCCTATTTGGAGTATATAATGTGGTATAACATGTAGTCCAATAACGCATAATTTCCGAGATTTTTATTATGTAAAAAACAATTCAAAATTTAATTTAATTTGAACTCTGTCACCTTAACTTAAAGCATTATTTACTAAGAAATTGATGAAATTCGTCTATGTTATACGTTGATGATATTGCTGTTTACAACATGAATCTTTCTTGATTCATGAAGCTATATACGGACGTCAGTTGACAGTATATACCTACTATTCATGCCGCACCATATTCGACATCCGTGTATTTTTCTATAGTCACAAGGAAAAATAATTAAATAAACACACATAAATTTAAGATTATTATTTTATTATAGACAGGTGGGTAACCCTATAGTTATGGCAGGTAAAAACAATTGAAATCGTTTTCTGTGTTTATAAAACTTAAAAAATCAATGTCTAAATAATTTTTAAAATAATTAGTATTATTCAACGTATTAACGATAATTTACTCTATGTGACTTTGGCACCTATTTGAGATCCAACATAATTAATTTTAAGAAAGTATTAGATATTAAATTGTTGTATTGTATTTAGCACACCCAATAACCATGTTATTAGGTGTGCTATTAAGCATATACATCTATGTGACTTTGGCACCTATTTGTGATCCAACATAAATAATTATAAAATAATAATTAAATATATATTTTTGTATTGTATTTAGGTGTGCTATTAAGCGTATACATTATGTAATCGGACTTCTAATAGCTATATAATTTACGGATGGCCAACACCTGATTTTCATAAGTGAGGGCACAATCTCATAAAATAAACTATAAACAAAAAACATTATTGATATCATTAAGCGCCACTTGCGCCATTCCACTAACCCGGGGTTAACCGGTTACCAGGGTTAACAGTACAATTTGACACTGGGTTAACGGTTTAACCGCTTAACCCCGGATTAGTGGGATGGTGCAAGTGGCACTAAGGCCCACCATGCGCGGACCAGAGTTAGCGTCTTAACCCGAGGTTAGGCCGCAAACCATGTACAAAAGGAGATGCTTAACTCTGGGTTAAGGACTAACTCTGGTCCGCGCAAGTCAGCCTAAGAAGATCAAACAAGGCTACCATAGGTACCTCTAATAACTTAAAGATGTATTTGGTATGTAACCACCCAAAAATTACGTCGATATAGACGAACTGCAACCCGACTGCAATTTGTATGGGAACTGCACGCCGACTGCAACGTCAAGAGCAGAGTGGGGATTACTCAACCGACAAGAGCGTAGCTCTTAAGTTACGAACGAACGAACAGATATTTATGCGCGCTTTGTTGTAGCAGATATTAATGCTGGTGACTGTACTTGGGGGTACCAATTTTACCAATTTAAGGAAGAGTCGCAATCACGCTCGATTCTCCATACAAAAGTGGTGTGGTTGTTTTATTTTAAACGTCTCACGCTGGATTTATATGTAACTTGGTACTTACAATATAATAAGTCATTTCTAGGCCGAGTGTTGCTTTTGTCCTTGATATTTTTGTAGAAAAAAAAATTGAGCCGAGTAGAAAGTTTTCACACAGAACCCAAAATCTCGAAAAACATTAACTACCTACTTTTTGTTTATTATGATATCAAGCAACAAAAACGAATAACCTAAACATGACCTATCCTATGGTGTACCTATATAAAGAAATTTAATGTGGTAGCAAAGAAATATTGTGTAACAATTATGTTCGTATTGAGACTCGAGTTCAGTCGAACGTGACGGCCATTCTTAGTGTACAAATGTTTTAAAATGAATTAAGACTGAATAATAACTAATAACCAATTAGTAACATTAAGGAAAACAATCGAGCCTACCATACTATATACTAGACTAAATAAATATTTATTTGGTATTATTAAGTGTTTGTACTTTCATATAGGTACTGAAGTCAAATATCACATGTCTGTACCTTTGGTGAACTAGTGACATTGTGTCTACATATACGGACTAGGATTTTCAAATTATCGGACTTTTTAAGTTTCCGGGTACCCGGGAAATACAAATGTAGGTATGCAAAAGTCCCTCGAAATTTATGTTTTTTTTAAACAATCTCTCTTCCGAGATAAAAAATCGTATTAAAAAAAATAGTGGGTTTTATAGAATTAACTTAAGTAATTCTTCATAATTATATACTTTGCATTTCAGCAAAAGTTACGATGTAATTCAATTCAATATTCACGATTTGAGGAACGAAAGCAGGTGGTTAAGCTAAGTAAGTATAGGTCTTCGGTCTTCGGCAAACTGTTGTTAACTGATTCGTTTTGATTGAATATTTCAAACCGTTCAAAATTTCAAATACAGTCGATTTGGCAACGTCGCAATTGGACGCCAAATAATCGGCTTTATCGGAAGTGTTTTAGATGAGTATACGCACTGTCGATATACGCGCTACACGAGCGCCGCGCCGTTGATGCGGAATTTCGCGGAAGTTTGAGTTATACAAATGCAAGCGCTTCAGTAATTTTTTGCCTTCCGGCGATTTTTGTTGTACAGATCGCTAGAGCCAAAAGGGCCAAAGTAACATCGATTAAAAAAGTGGCGTCCGGTATACGGACGTCTAAAGCAGGTGGACGCCAGTTTAGATGCATTTCGGCCTATGTGGGACGCCTTATCATCAGCAGGATAAATATATATATATATATAAATAGCTGTATATTAATGCCCTTGACTGTACTTGTCTCTCACTCGCTCTTATACGCTCTTGTTAAGAGCGAGTGAGAGGAGTACAAACCCGAAGTGCCTAAGTGGTCAGACTAAGTCTGCACCGAGCGTCCAGTGGCGCCCTCTTTACTATTATTGTGTTTTCTAATAAAGTATTGTCTTGAAATCGAAGAGAGGTTATTTTTATTTGTTGAATAGTCAGCTTCATATACAGGGTGAAAAAACGAAAGCCACAACACACAAGCATGGAGGGCAACTAGGTACAGTCAGCATCATATAGTACGTAGCAGTCAAGATCACCAAATAGTTGGAAACATCCAGAATACTCATTAACATCGACGCAGCCTAAGTAATCAAATTGTTCAGGTCATCCACAGTGCTCAAATATTCCGGAGCACGCACAACGGCAAATACTTGATTACATTCAAGACGCGCCGCTGCTCGTACCGTCACAACCACACCGCCGCTGGTATCGTAGGTAGCATCCGAAGTAACCAAAAGCAAGACAACGATTTAGTGTTATTATTAGGTACAAATGAAAAATCGTCCACTTGAAATTAAACGTCACTTCAGACAAAATAATATTAAAATACATTCACTTGTGCATATTTTATTTTGCACATAATTTATGATGGACAAAATTCCAGCCGGACTTAATTAATTTACAACGAAAATAAAATTGGTTATAAATACTTTTCAGCACAATTACATTTTGACTAAATTCACTAGGTATGGACACTATTACTTTTGACTCAACTTCAGAATGGTTATTTCACGTGGACGATTTTCCATTTGTACCTAATGAATGACACTAAATAGACATATCGTCGGTGACGCTGCAAAACCGCGTAAGTAAAATTTTAAATAAGTAGCAAAATGCACCTTTTTAATAAGACAGTAAGTTTTATTTTGCTCTATCATAAATGTGTTAGTTACTTACGCGGTTTTGCAGTATCACCGACGATATCTTAACGTTGTTCTACAAGAAATGCGTCACGATGCGTTGCGTGCGTCGCTCTAGGCACCGGTCCAACGCGCATGAGCGGGACGCGAGTAAAGCCAGCGGTCAACTACACTCGCGGTCAAATAATACGGGTCAGAATGCGTTTTTCATACTAAAGAGGCTATTTGGAAGCCTTGGTTCCTCGCCAGGAGATGTTTTTAGTGAAATCTGATGATGGACACCCCGAGCATCGATACAGGACTTCCAGATTGCCTAAGATACCCAACGGATTGAATCTGCGGTTAACGCCGGAATTGTGCATGTTCAGAAAAACATATAAAATGGCAATAAAATGTAAGGAAATCCAAATGCTGACCCATGCTCTCTCGCTGTGGTGTTAACTGATTGTGCGATCTGTTAGGTATCTTAAGCACTTTTGACCTCCACTGTTTAACCTCGGAGTATCCACCATTAAACCTCACTCAAAACATGCCTGTGTCCAGGAACCAAGGCTTCGAAATAGCCTCGTTTGTATGAAAAACGCACTCTGACCCGTATTATTTGACCGAGAGTGTATTAATATTTGCGTCTCTTTAATTGATACGCGATCTATATTTCTTGTTTCGACAAACTAGTGGAAAGAGTGAACAGGCAGCGATCAACTACTAATACGTGTCTCTTTTATTGACACGGTTTCTATATCTTTTGTTCGTTTCTTGAGCGAGAAAATAGTCGATAGCTCGCTTCCTCGCCCTTAGTGGGACCAGTGCCTTATGAGTTATGTTAATATCACACCATGGCAACGCTCTTGTGGCATATACGTTAGTACCCTTAGTAGTCTGTGCATCGCGACAACTCGAACAGCTAACCACAATAGCGTTATAAATGTTATAATAATGAAAACTGTAAATCAATTGCAGATATTTTTAAAATCTTTACATCCCATCACTAGCTTAGTATGTTCAATATTGTAGATTTAATTATATTTTTGTTGAAATGTAAATATATTTTTATCATGTACCTACTTACTGGTTTTTTTTGTGAATTCCACTCCTGGTTTACCGTAGACTAACACCCTTCGTCCACGTTCGTCAACTATTTATGAATAAGAGTTTTTTTTCACCGTTTCATGACCAGTTATTAAACAAGAGTTTTTCCATTTTCATAATCAGAACCTCTTAGTCTTGTATGGTCTCCTGGTACGTTTTTCGCATGTATTCCCCGTGTCACCACTACTCAACAGGTAATAGTGTCGACAGAGCTCCGCTGCCGCCGCGGTGCTCCTATTTCTGTGTGTTAGTGGCCCTTCGGGCCTGCTGAACATCTGACATAACCTAAAACTATCTCCCTTGTATTCCCAGTGGCACAACTGGCCAAAATGTGTATCATACATAAAAGGAAGGTAGGTTTAGGTCATGATAGATGTTCAGCAGGCACGAAGGGCCAACTACATCCATATATACTCCATAAACAGAAGCTCCGCGGCAGCGCAGCTCCGTCAAGACTATTAATATAGGTACTCGTATGTATATGGTTCTGGTTATGAAAATGGAAGTATTGTTAAAATTATTTATTGTAATTTGTTTGTTGTATGAAACAGTTAAAAAAACCCTTATTTATATAGTTGGAATTATCAACAAGTTTTTAAAGTTGTAGGTAATTCTGTAGCTCTGCCTACCCCACTCCGGGATTACAGGCGTGAAGGTATGTTATGTATGTATATAGTTGTAAATCTTAGTTACGAAAACGTGGACGAAAGAGAATCACTAAGTAGACTACCTATTTTTGGCCCCTACCAATTAATGGCACTATTTACGTTATAAAAAGGGAAGTCCCAGCCAGGCGGCCTGGGGGCTCCAACGCTTTCTTGACATGAAAAACTAGGGATCGAAAAATTCGCCCTAAATAAAATATTATAATATATAAATAGTTGTTCTATCTATCCAATAGCTCTCATATTCTCTATTATTTATTATGTAAGGTAACAAGTAAAACAAGAATGGCAAGAAAATATTTAATTAAACGTATAATAAAACACAGCCACATATATTTACAACAAAACGTATAGCTATATCCCAATCCCAACTAATGAAACAATCCACTAAATGGTGTTACTTATACTTCAAGTTACGGTGTCATTGGACCCGATTCTACAGTGGCCTCGAAACTTCCTAATTTTATTTAGGTGTCGCTAAAACGATTTGCTATTCTATGAGCAACTGTCATAATCAAATGACAGCGCCATGACAGCGCTAATTTGAATCTGACGCTTCTTATTTTGGCGGTCTTATACATTGTCAGCTTGACATTCTAGAATAGCACTGGTTAAATCTGCCGTCTAAACTATGTCTTAAAGTTAGACAATTTTGTTTTAGGCTATTTAAGCGACGTGCATGTAGAATCGGGTCCATTTAGCAGCTGCAGACGGCAACAACAAAAAAAACGAACAAAAAAAAACGAACAAATTACTAATTGCTATGGCAAAATAAAGATTCCTGGGGCTTCATCACAGATATAAATACACATAGATAACCAGGGCCGGAATATCAATTTTATCAACTGCCTAGCCCCGCGCACAGGAAAAAAAAATGTGTAATAGGTTGGCTGGTGCAGCAAAGGCGACGAAGCTCGCATGCCCTGATCGGTTTAGTATTAGTGGCTGGTCGGTGCGGGTTAAGGTTCTCGTGCTCTGCCGGCTCTTCGCTACTCTTACTGGACCGGTCGGGCGGGCGTGCTTCTCCCCGCTAGCCTAATCTAACATCTCCTCTCCGTCGCAGTCAGCGCGTACGGGTCCTTGCAGCAGAACTGCTGGCTGGAGGTGTCACCAGAACAGAACAAAACAGAATAGGTAGCCCCCAGTATTGAATTGCCTACGGACCCCTGACATGGTTAATCCGGCCTTGTAGATAACGCAAATGCATCTACTTCGCGTGTCCGAATCCGGACTTAAACCCTGTAGTCGCAGCCGGTCGGCCGTGAAAATTAAGAAAATGCCTCGTTGCGTGATAGACGTGATAATAAACTGCAATACCCCAAAAAAGAGAAGACTGAATTGATTTTGCGCGGAAATCGGAAAACCCTCCTCTCCTGGTGTGTCCCAGTTAGTAGTATCAAAAACATTGAGATGTTTACGTTATCTATGTATATTCATATCTGTGAGCTCCATATACTCTTATGGCAACACCCTAACAAGTAACAACATAGTCGACGTTTCTAAAATTACGTGGGTAACCCAAATTATACGTAAATTCGTATAACATATACATTTGAACATATGGATATAAACTATACCACGCACACGAACGCACACAAAAATGCACCGTAACGCTAAATTAAGAAAAATTAGTTTGCTAAAACAATTTTTACTCCTAGTAGGAATCTTTGTATAGTGGAGCTCGGTTTCGTTCACTTAACCATTGGTACATCTGAGGACAATACAATTTTGACAGCTGCGAGGTTTTAAGCTACCACTTAACCAAGCACTGGTGCACTGTACCCTTATCATGAGTTACAAACCGTACTGGCTAGCGAGTCAAATGCTCTGTCCCTCGCAGGCCTCGCAGTATTCTTAAGGAGTGCGAGGGACCGAGCATTCGACTCGCTACCAAGTACATTGTAACTTATAGTAAGGGTATACAGTGCACCTACCGTGGCTTGGTTAATAGGTTTGTGAACCGCAGCTTAATATCGTAGCAAAAGTGACGACCGGGGCCATAAAGGGTTGTATGGCCCCGGTCGTCACTTTGGTTGAGGGCTACTATAAATCAATACCGAAATCCACGATTTTTTAATCTTCTTCTTGCTCGCCTAATTAGTCCACTGCAGGGCATAGGTCTCCATAGGATTTTTGAATATGTTGTAATTATTACAAAAAAACTAAGCCGCGTGATTATGGGAAACTAAAAGGGGACCCCCGATACAAGAAACGTTTTTTTCAACGTATTTTAATTTTGGTTGTAATTTAAAAACGGTAAAACATACACGCCCCAAATTTGGTATGATTATAGTAGAAACCGTGAATAAAAACAACGAATGAAAAAAAATGGTCAAGTGTGAGTTGGGCTCGCGCTGATACGATTCGAAATTGAATTCAAATCGGATCATAATATAAATTAAATAAAAATAAAAAATCAGGGGACAATGTCACACCAATTGACCTAGTCCCAATTTAAGCTCTAGGGTTGTATTATGGGTACTAGACAATGATATAAATACTTATATAGAGAAATGTATACTTAAATACATAGTAAACATCCATGACTCAGGAACAAATATTCGCGCTCATCACACAAATATCTGCCCTTACCGGGATATGAACCCAGGACCGCTAGCTTCTTAGGCAGGCTCACTACCAACTAGGCCAGCTCGTCGTCAAAAAAATCGCATTTGATACACTTTCGCAGAAAATCGACGGAGCCCCGCTGCCGCGGAGCTCCTATTTCTGGGTAGTTGGGTGCCTTGGGTCCGAAATTGTGAAAAGTATATAAAATGCGAATAAACGAATAATACTAGCTGAACGGCGGTACGGAACCCTCAGTACCCGCCACTCCCCCCACTTGACCGGCTTTTTTATCTTGTCGAGCAATGTGGCGACGTTGCAAGAAATCGAGCGAGGTGTAGCGACGTCGCAGGGCTTAATTTTAGGTTATATTACAGTTTCTAATAATAAATTACAAATATAAATCTTTGGTATCAAAACGACACCTTTCACATACACTAATCTTAGGGCCTTATCACACTTACGATTTCCGGGCGTGTTGAAAGCGAGGCGAGCGCTATTTCTATTCCAAGAGATCTAATATGCACTGTGACGTCATATAACAGGTCGGCCATATAAACTCCACCTTAAATTCACCTATTCACTTAGTCACTAAGCTCTAGGCTTGAACTATGGGTACAGACAGATATAATACTTAAATAGATAGAAAACATACAAGAAAATATTGCATCTGTCATGGTGTTTGACAAGCGAGAAGTGCCATTTAGGTTAGAATCACTTGATTAATGTTAATGTTTTCATGCAATTTAACTGTTGGCTACCCTGAAGACCAAGCCTACCAACCTGACAATAGAGTGATTACACCCAAAGCCAACCAATGAGGGTTTCCGCGCATCAGTTTTTTCACTAGATGGCGCCTGTGAAGTGAGGTCTTTTTGACAGTTGATGTTAAAATATATGCCTAGAAGAAGACCAAACTAGTGACAATTTACTTTTTCACTTGATATATACACATTTCAAATATTTAGGTACAAAATGATTTCAATTTATATTTTTTACGTGTTTCAACTGTCAAAAAGACCTTACTTCCCAGAGGCGCCATCTAGTGAAAAAACTGATGCGCGGAAATCCTCATTACAGGTCTAGAAACAGTTTATCTGGTAAAACTACCTCTGTAACATCCCTAGTACAAACACATTTATACTGATCACTTTTTACACATAACACACACAATAATTTGTACCTCCGAATTCGGTTCCAACAAAACCACCTAAATAACATCCCTAAGCCATAAATCCTGCACTCTTAAAGAGATATCTCTCACACACTCGAATTAACAAAAGTTGTCATACCTGTGGTCAATAGTTAGGCTTTTATGCGTATAAGTTATGTTCTTATCTGATAGGACTAAAGTAAACCTGACGCCGTTTATACAAATGTGTTCAGCCAGATTATTTTTATGGCATAGGAAGGCAAACGAGCACACAGGCCACCTGATGGTAAGTGGAAGCTGTGACCCATAGACATTCGCATTCACGAGACTGCAAATGCGTTGCCAACCCCGAGGACTAAGATGGAATGCCTCTATGCTAGTCATTTCACCGGCTGTCTTATCCCCAAACCGGAACACAACAATGCAAACACTGCTGCTTGGCGGTAGGTTAAATTAGGCCTTAACAACGTCAACTTCGGGTATGTCCACAGGAAAAACGGTAACCTAAATTTGTGTACGACTCAAAAACATTATGCACCTTTTTAAATAGTCAAGCTTCAACCAAAGAGGCAGCTTCTAGTAACGCTCAGGTCTTCGTTTCCTCTATGCTTCGCTCTGTTCTCTTTGTACTGGGAGTAACCTCCCCCCAGAATTCCTAAAAGGATGATGAGTCCAACCATTGAGTTGGATTTGAATTTGGACGCGCAGTCGCTTGGATTGTCTGGGTTGAGGGTATAGATCTGAAAAAAAATCGAGACCATACTGAAAAATGGGAGTTTTTTGTAACTGGGACTTTGAATCTACAGTCAAGGGAATAAAGTTCAATTGCGATTGTTCGAAAATGCCATTTCCAGTTAATGATCATAGGAAAATAAACCTTATTCTTTTCGCAACAGAGTTCAAAGTAAATTGCCTTGATTATGTACACCCTATTGCACACGGCCTTACGAGGTTAAGTCTGTTGGGACCATCGTAGCTCAAAAATGAAGAAAGATTAAAGAAAGCTAGTTTAATATGGATGATTTTTAGCTAGATTTCAAGAAAATCAGCTCTGAAAGAAAGTGTCACCATTACATCTTCGGAATCCTGCGGTCTTTAGCGATGATTTCGAAATATGTAGTTGAATATTCTTCATCATCATCATGTCAGCCGAACGTCCACTGCTGGACATAGGCCTCCCCCAAGGCTCTCCACTCAGACAGGTCTTATGCTTTTCGCATCCACCGCGTTCCCGCGATCCTTACAAGGTCGTCACTCCATCTTGTTGGAGGCCTACCTACAGCTCGTCTCCCGGTCCGCGGACGCCACTCAAGAGCCTTCTGGCCCCATCGGCCATCAGTCCTGCGTGCGATGTGCCCCGCCCACTGCCACTTCAGTTTAGCTATTCTTTCGGGGATAATATTCATACATAATCATAACTTCTTAATCATGGTAAACCAATTTTTAACCCCCGACGCAAAAAAAGGGGTGTTATAAGTTTGACGTGTGTATGAGAGGGTATGTCTGTCTGCGGGTTTTTTTTAAAATTGATAGCAGGGTTTTTAGCGGTGGTTCTTAGACATGTTTTATCAAAATCGGTCCAGCCGTTTTTGAGATATTGTGCTTTTAGGGAGTTAAAAGCCCCCAAAATAACGGCGACACCTACTTTCAGAGCTGATATCTCCTGAGCGGCCCAAGGATTTTTTTAATAAATGTTGTGTTTTTTCAAGGAAAGTGCAATCATTTGAATAAGTAAATAAGAGCTATGCCAACGTTGAACATACGATAACAGGTCAAGGTCAATATCGCTTTACTTCCTCAAGACTGTTATCTGATCGAATAGTTACATAGATAAAGCACTCATGTTTTTACCATTAATAAAGACTACTTTCCTATCAAAATATTCGATCAGGTGACCGATTTTTGACTTTCGAGCGCTCGATTTCAAAACCGAGCGGTAGAAAATATTCGAAGGCGAAAATTTTTCACGATTTATTTTCGAATGGTCCCAAATTCCGTATTTTTGAGATTTTCACTCGAAAGTGAGGGATTGACTAAATAGTATTGTTAAGTTGGAACTTGTTTCATTATACGCAGAAAGTCAATGTTTTAACGGTTTTTTCTATAAATATTTTAATTGCGAATAAATGTGTGAAGCTAACAAAAGATGAAATCATAACAAGCAATTTAATATTTCAGTGCCAATAAGATTTTTTTGCGCTTATTTTACAAATTCTTGACTGGTTATAAATGTAGGAAAAATGAAACGCTTTCTCGTCTGTGGATGTCTATGGCATTGTGCTGGGTTTGTTTATGCTTCGTGTGCTTCCCGGCATACATACCCAAGTCGGGTAACCCAACAGGTTTGAAAGATGTCAAATGATACTTTCTATTGGTAGAATTTAAAACGAATGCCACGGACCACTCGTGTTCATATTTTCTATCGCTCGCTAGTCAAAAATACCATTTCATTGTTTTTTGTCAGTTTCGAGCGCTCGAAAGTCAAAAATCGGTCCCCAGATAAGAGGTTGAGATAGTAAAGGCACGATATGGTTTTGCCCCGGATTAAGGGCCCCTGCAGTCTCACCTGGCGCCCTGCGTGCAGGCCGGCGGCGGCCGCGGCGGCGGCGAAGGGCCACTGCAGCCCCGCCGCCGCGCCCGCGACGCCCAGCCCGCCCGCGCACAGCGCCAGCGCCGCGGCCAGCGCCGGCTTCGTGTGCGACCCGAACGTTAGCGCGGTAGACTTCATGCCTATGCGGGCGTCGTCTAGCTTATCCTGAAATTTTGAAAAAAAAATTGGTGACTTCAACGAGCACATATTTTCAAGGTCAAGGTTACAGTCGACCTTGACCTTGAATTGGCCATGACCTGACCACGAATTTCAAGGTCAAGATCGACTGTAACCTTTACCTTGAAATTCATGGTCAAGTCATTAATTGTAAGACATGTTCGTGAGTCGATAGATCGAAACATTGCCCCTGTTGAAGGTGACCTCCAGGAATATTTGAGTGATAAATAAAAGACAACTCACCTGGTGCGCGTAGATAGTGTCATAGACAACCGTCCACGCTAGAGCGCCGACGTAGAGCGGCAGGCAGATCGCCGGCTCTATGGAGCCCGCGAGGGCGCTGTACCCCAGAAGAGCACCCCAGTTGAAGGTCGCGCCCAGGAATATTTGCGGGTAGTTTGTGAAACGCTTCGCCAGCGGATAGGTTATTACTAGCACTGGAAAACAATTATTAGTTTTTTGTAAAAACAACATCTTTTTGCGCTCTTTGTATGTATGTATGTAAACTCTTTATTGCACAAAAATATAAATATATTATTATATATTAAAGTAATGTACAAATGCGAACTTATCCCTAAATGGGATCTCTTCCAGCTAACCCTGAAGTTAATGAGTTAGGACAATGCATAGGGTTGGACACAAAAAATATCAAAAACAGATGATAATACTAATAATTAAAAAAAATACTAAACAAATAAACCAGTAGGTACTCAAAGTAATATAAACTTAGGTACTTACCTACATATAAAATACACATAAAATATGATATATACATAATATATACATCTTAGCCTAATTTGTGCAAATTGTGGTTACAGAGTTATCAACAAGTTTTTGGAGTTGTTGGTAATTCTGTAGCTCTGCCTACCCCACTCTGGGAACGAAGGCGTGAAGGTATGTATGTATGTATATCACCGTGGGAACGAGTAACCCGACAAATTTTAAACATCGATTCTAGAGCCAATTTGTAGTATACAGGGTGTCCCGTAAGTACCACGTCAAACTTAAGGGGGAGGTAGGTGAGCAAGCCACCTACCTAACATGGAAAAATCGCCTTAGTAAAAGTCGCACCGTTTTCGAGATATTTGAATTTTTCTGATTTTTAGAAAAATGTACACCCGCACTGAGTTTTTGATCTGTGGTATTCGGAATTTATTATTTTTTAATTTTTATTTTATTGAAAAACAATCTTGAATAGTTGTGTTATCAAATGGTAAAAACCATTGAAAAGTAACTATTGTAGTTTTTTTCATTTTTTAAATTAAATTTAAAATTTGCCTCTTCCGTTTTATTTTGGTAAAACTTTAGCCCCTCCTGGTTAAAAAAAAATACATGACCACTGGTTAGCCAATTAGATTAAAAACATGCTCGTTTAATGGGCATTTAAAAATGATAAATACTTTATCATCAAAACACTAATAATTTTTTTTTTTAAAGAAAAGCGTAAAATTCACCGCAATTAACGTTAAGCCAGTACTGCCACCCAAGCTTACTTGCGACGCGAGCTGTATCAGAATTCCATTCTAGTTTCATTCAGCAGCAATAATCGAACAAATTAAAATCTTTAAATTTCACTTAATTTATTAAAAAAAAGTTATAAAACTTTTAATCTGCGATATTCCAAGTAGATAATTATTCGATTTGGGCTTACAACCTGCATAATGCCAAACTCTTTATTTTAAAAAAACTGTCCTAAAACTCTTCGAACTTCGTTCGAAATTTAAAAATAATTTTGTTCCTCTTTTATTTGTTTATTGTCACATTTGAACCCAAACTTACTGTTTATTCGGTGTGTGGTTTTCAGTTTACTTACTTTTGTGATTTGTCGTTTATGTTTGATGTTTTTCGGACTAACTGTTTTTGCTTGTATTTCGGACTCTGATTTGCTTAACGATTTGGCCTTTGTGACAATTGTGACTGTGGATTAAATCACAAAAGTAAGTAATTAAATTTAACCACACACCAAATAAATAGTAAGTTAGGGTTCAAAAAATTATTTTTAAATTTCGAACGAAGTTACCGAAATTTAAAGATTTTAATTTGTTCGATTAGTTTTGCATTGCTGCTGAATGAAACTAGAATGGAATTCTGATACAGCTCGCGTCGCAAGTAAGCTTGGGTGGCAGTACTGGCTTAACGTTAATCGGTGTATTTTACGCTTTTCTTTAAAAAAAATATTTATTAGTGTTTTGATGATAAAGTATTTATCATTTTTAAATGCCCATTAAACGAGCATGTTTTTAATCTAATTGGCTAACCAGTGGTCATGTATTTTTTTTTCACCAGGAGGGGCTAAAGTTTTACCAAAATAAAACGGAAGAGGCAAATGTAAAATTTAATTTAAAAAATGAAAAAAACTACAATAGTTACTTTTCAATGGTTTTTACCATTTGATAACACAACTATTCAAGATTGTTTTTCAATAAAATAAAAATTAAAAAATAATAAATTCCGAATACCACAGATCAAAAACTCAGTGCGGGTGTACATTTTTCTAAAAATCAGAAAAATTCAAATATCTCGATAACGGTGCGACTTTTACAAGGCGATTTTTCCATGTTAGGTAGGTAGCTTGCTCACCTACCTCCCCCTTAAGTTTGACGTGGTACTTACGGGACACCCTGTATAATGTGATATAACATGTAGTCCAATAAAGCATAATTTCCAAGATATTTATTATTTAAAAAAAAACCATAGTTAATTTAATTTGAACTTTGTCACCTTATACCTAAAGCATTATTTACTAAGAAATTGATTAAATTAATTTACGTTGTACGTTGATGACATTGCTATTTACAAGATGAATCTTTCTTAGAAAATATTGCTTTACGTTAAGGTGACAGAGTTTAAATTCAATTAATTATGTTTTTTTTTATAATTAAAATCTCTGAAATTATGCGTTATTGGGCTACATGTTATATCACATTATATACTACAAATTGGCTCTAGAATCGATGTTTAAAATTTGTCGGGTTACTCGTTCCCACGGTGTATATATATATGTATATATAATAAATATATATATAACTATAATCATTATAGGAACTTGGCTTCACGACTCATTGAGCCACAACGTTTTTAAATTTCGCTTTAGAGCGACTACGCAGTAGGTGATTGTCTTAAGGACAACGGAAGCTCATTCCAAAGTTGGACACCACGGACTGTGAAGGATTTGGCATAGAAATGTGTTTTATTAGACGGAACCGCAAGGGAAAGATTGGCGCTGGAACGCAGGCGATGACCGCTGCCGCAGGCTAAATAGCTAAATCTTTCAGAAAGAAATATTTGCGTAGTATGTGTGGTGTGAAACTGATTGATAGAGTAAGTAATGAAAAAGTCAGAGGGAAATATGGAATTAATGAAGAGGTAGTGACTAAAAAAACGACTACTAAGACTACTAAGAAGGTGCAGTGTGGTGGAGGTATAGGGCATGCTTCGATGAACGATCGAATAGGTTATTACAAGCACTGGAAAACAATTATTAGTTTTTGTAAAAACAACATCTTTTTGCGCTCTTTGCGTAGTATGTGTGGTGTGAAACTGATTAATAGAGTAAGAAATTAAAAAGTCAGAGGGAAATATGGAATTAAAGAAGAGGTAGTGACTACAAATACGACTACTAAGACTACTAAGAAGGTGTAGTGTGGTGGAGGTACATGGCATGCTTCGATGGTTCGGTCATTTGGAAAGCATGGATGAAAGAAGATTGACGAAAGAGATAAACAGAGCGAAAGTGGGAGGGTCGGAAGGGGCCGCCCGGCGCCCCAGGCGTACTTTTTCGAATCAAATCGGAGAAATACTGGAAAAGGACCGAATCTTAAGTACCCGAAACCGACGTGCGTGCATGACTCGATGTATGAATGTGGAAGAAGCGAAAGAAATTTGTCAAGATCGTAGCAAGTGGAAAGAAGTGGTCTCTGCCTACCCCTCTGGGAAATAGGCGTGATTTAATGTAATGTAATGTAATGTACAAACATGTTTTTTCACCCGTGTTTTTTTACACAACTGTGTCAGAAGAAAAGTGTTTTTCCAGAGTATGTAGATATGTATGTATATACCTATGTCTATTTTCTATTTCTAGTCGGGTTTTTAAATCATGATTTTTATTGTTTAGTTATATTATGAATTCTTTTTTTTTGTGCTCGTCAAATAAATGTTTCTATTCATATTTAAGGCCACTCACACATGCTACTGGCTCCCAGGACCACACTGTAGCAGTTCAGCTGAAGAAGAATGCCAAGAGCTAGCGAGAGCTGGACAGCAAGGAAGCCCACGGCCTGCTTCGAGGATATGGCTCCGGATACCAGGGGACGGTCCTTCGTTCTCTCCACCTGGGGGCAAAAGGTTAAGGGTCATAACCTTACATCATTGAATGTTATAATAAATTATCGAATTAAATGACTATTTATCAAACAAACTACTATCCCGTGTGGTAGCCGGGTTAGAATAGTATCACTCCATGTCTTCCCGTGGATGTCGTAAGAGGCGACTATGGGAATAAAGGCTTGCAGTACTGTTAGGCGATGGGCTTGCAACCTGTCACTAATACACTGGGAAACATCCTAGCCTACTTGTGCAAAATGTGGTTACAGAATTATCAACAAATTTTTAGAGTGGTTGGTAATTCTGTAGCTCTGCCTACCCCACTCTGGGAATGAAGGCGTGAGTTTATGTATGTGTAACTACTATTGAAAACTTTACTTATTATTACTTTTTACATGTATGAATGAATGATGAAGAAGCGAAAGAAATTTGTCAAGATCGTAGCAAGTGGAAAGAAGTGGTCTCTGCCTACCCCTCTGGGAAACAGGCGTGATTTAATGTTTGTATGTATGTATGTATTTTTTACATTCTATTAATGGTATTTTTATTTTATTAATGAACTGACATAAATCAATCTGAATTATTAAAATATTTTGTTAATTTAACACTATTATAAAATCAGACAGTAAACTTAATTAAAACTAAAAGAAGTTTAAAATTAAAAGTGTATCAAATGGCTTGACTTTTTTTACCCCACTGCCGAAGGAGGAGGGTTATGTGTTTATCAGCCTATATGTATGTTTGTTCCTTTGTGGCGCTCTAGAAACTAAACGCGAGGACTGATTTTGATGATTCTTATGGCAACCGATTTGTATTTTGTGAGTGTCACTAAAGATATGACAGTAATTAAAATTAAATATGTCGGCAACTAGACGCCATACTGTAAAAAAGAAAAAAAATAAAGTCAATGAACTATGACAAATGGGGTATCATTACATAGGTATTTAAAAATCATCTTTAGGGTTTTTGGTCATTCAAAATTTTGAATGATCTTTTATAGTCCGGTCAATCTAGAGCAAAAAATGAGAGTGAAGGTGCATAAAATCCCAAGAAGCTGAAAATCAGTAAAATAAGATAAAAGACATTTATTGAGTGAGTAGGCCACACGGGCACTTTTACACGTCAAGAATCTACCAGCGCTTCACAAGAGGAGACCACTGCTGAGAAGAAACGCCGCAACAAACTCGGCAGTCAGTCATTTTTTAAATATATTTAACTAGCGACCCGCCCGCGGCTTCGCCCGCGTGGAATGTATTATACATATAAACCTTCCTTAAGAATCACTCTATCTATTAAAAAAAACCGCATCAAAATCCGTTGCGTAGTTTTAAAGATTTAAGCATACATAGAGACAGACAGCGCAGGCGACTTTGTTTTATACTATGTAGTGATGATGTTACAATGGTATACTTAGTCTAGCATTATATAAATCTATAAATATTAAATTAAAAAATATTATATGGTTGCCGCCGGGGTAGAGTAGTGCCACTCCATGTCTTCCCGTGGATGTTGTACGAGGCGAATAAGGGACTAAGGGCTTGTAGTATTGTTAGGCGATGGGCTTGCAACCTGTCACTAATGCGCTGTTAAACATCTTAGCCTAATTGTGCAAATTGTGGTTACAGAGTTATCAACAAGTTTTTGGAGTTGTTGCTAATTCTGTAGCTCTGCCTACCCCACCTATTGCCTACTATTTTAAAATAAGTTATTTTTTGCTTTATCAAGGCCGTTTTTTGTTTTTTTAAAACATGTATTGGGATTTGTTGGTATCTCTCTGCACCAGTGATGTGATGACATACCTGCGCGTCAACATCCCTGTCCCACAGGTCGTTGATGGTGCATCCGGCTCCCCGCATGAGCCCTGCTCCAACTAGGAACAGCGCCGCCATCTTGATCGACTCCTGGAGGGGAAGGGAGCCCGGGAGCGAAGCGAGCGCTATAGACCACGCGCCGGGCCAGTACAGAAGGTAGACACCTGGAAATTAAGGAGATTATTTATTTATTTTATGGTATAGGAAGGCAATCGAGCACACAGGCCACCTGATGGTAAGTGGAAACTGTGACCCATAGACATTCGCATTCACAAGACTGCAAATGCACTGCCAACCCCGAGGACTAAGATGGAATGCTAGTCATTTCACCGGCTGTCTTATCGCCAAACCGGAAAACAACAATGCGAACACTGCTGCTTGGCGGTAGGTTAATGGATAAGATGGTGGCACGCAAAAAAGGCGCAAATATTAAGTCGTCGAGTTGCGGAAAACAGCCCGTTGCAACCTATAAGATGGTGGTACCAACCCAGATGGACCCTGCACAAGCAAGGTCCTCTCACAAGTAAATAGATGTAGATGTAGGGTTTTACCCGTACCATATACCACCAGGGATATTTCTATGACTGGGAATTTGAATCTACCAGCAATGAAATAAAGTTCAATTACCTTGGCTCTTAAATATCGGTTACAATTTTGAAACAAATTAAAATTAACTTTACACTGGGTCTAAAAAATGCTATTGTACGAGGGGTGATCCATAAGTTTTGATAATCGGTATTAAAAATGGGAGATATGTAAATCATTATATTTTAATTGAAATAAGCACACTTTCTATATTTGAAAACACTTGTTAACGTCATTCAATTGTTTTATTTTACCACTATAAAAATAATTTTACTTTAGGAGGTCAAATTTTGTACGTTCACTAAGTCATCATCAGCTCGTGATTTTTATGTAGTCGATTTTTAACATTAGTGAATGAGAAGTAGTAGTCGAAAGTTAGGGCTTAATAACGGGGAGAGCGGTTCTCAGTTCTGATCTTTGGTCGATGAGCAGCACCCTTGTCAATTAGAAGCCTCTGAAGCACATTTCCTGCCGCAAATTCGTATTTTTTTTTGTTGAGCTTATTTTTAATATTTTCCCATAACTATGATAGAATAATGTTATATAACTCTCCTAGATTATTTAAACACAATTGCTAAAAACGAATGTCAAAGTATTTATTTGTAGGCCTCAATAATCTTGGGCGAGGCCGAAAAAACCACCCTAAATTTTGGTGACAGAGTTGGAGATAAAAAATCCACTGCAATGATAACTTATTTATCGTTTAAATCATAATGATAAATCAAGGTTTCATTTTCAAAAACAATATTTTTTGTTAGTGTACCAGAATTTTCTCCACACCGCTCCAAATTATTACAAAACTAACTCTTATTTTACCGTCTTGTAAAATTATTCATACAGATGTTTTTTGTTTAGCTATCACAGAAAAACAAATGAACAATATAGTTTTTTTTTTTCTCTAATTTAAGTTTGATTAGTGCCATGGTATATTCCACATTAAAAAAATATCATTATGTGCATGGTTCATACTGATTCTCAAAACTTATGGATCACCCCTCGTAATAGTTTATCATGACACTACATCAGAAAAACTGTAATCCTTGTTTAATATAAAAATATATTGAAAATTATTAAAGCTGGCAGTGTAGTCTATTCCAATTTGTCCCATCCTTTAGTCCTTTGTGGGGATAAATGGTTAGAAAGTAATCCCATTAGCTACCACTGGATACACTTGGGAATAAATAATTCCCAGTTGTTACCACTTATTTAAACAATAATGGTGTTGAATATATTTAACTTCTATACTATTAATTATTATAAATATGTGTTTGTTTATGACATATTAACAGTGTCAATTTTCATTGGTTTTTGCGTCTTTAATATATGATTTGGCTTAATTGTTTATTATTAAAAATATGATTTAAATGAGTGGTATAGTCTTTATTATTTCTAGCGAGCCGATCTTCTACACAAAGGCCATTGTTTGTAAACAATACCATTGTCTTTATTTGTGTCCGTCACATTAAGCCGATTACATAAAAAAAAGTTAGAACTACATTGAATGTACATTGAATTATCAACCCTACTCTCTTAGTCAGTAGGTTTAAAATGTAAAGTGTCACAATACAGATATAAGTCTTTATTATTTGAACTGTGCTTATTCTTTACACAATACTATCATCTACACAAAACTTATATCTGTATCCTGACACTTTACATTTTCAACCTACTGACTAAGAGGGTAGGGTTGATAATTCAATGTACATTCAATGTAGAAGATCGGCTCGCTAGAAATAATAAAGACTATAACAACTGTGAATTTATATTTTCATTTGAGATCACTGGGGACAAAAGAGAATTATTACTTCCGATTGGTCCCCAGTGGTAACAAATGGAAAATATTTCTTCCCAGTTGGCCTTAGGGGTAACTAATGGGAATAAATATTCCTAGTTGTAAAGAGTGGGAACAAATAGGAATCAACTGCCAGTTTGTGTCCTATTAAACATTTATCTATAATAAACATATATATTATTTTAATAATATTAAATAATTAAAACAATTTTGCCTACAATTTAGATTCACTAGTCAAATTTTTTCTTAAGTGATTTATCCAATATTTCATTTTCATATCTTATTATAAGTTTCAAAAGTGGATTCATCTGTTTTAAGTCAACTGTACAATGTGATTTTGAAGCCAATTATATTACGACATCTACAGTTATAGACTTACCTATAGGCCTGTCCCATCTTGCCAGTTTTGCATATGGATCTATTTTCTCTTTCCAACTCTTTATAGTGGTTTTATCAATCTCTATCTTGCCTATGATTGATGAAGTCTCTATTACAGCCTTTTGTCTATGCTGATCACTCTGTGTAGAGTGTACTCTTATGTGTAAATCTAAATTATTAAAATAAACATTTCCACATGCACATGAGTTGTTTACATTTTTGGCTGTAGCTCTTATGTTCTGTAGTTGAAGTACTGGTATGCGCAATCTGTGGTAATTTCGGAGCGACATTTTTAACATTTTGTAGCTTATCATTATTTAATCTGAAAAAAAAAAACGCGTTTTCATAGGATTAAAAATACAAGTTTATCATGACGTTTATGAATAAACAATTATTTTATTTTATTTTAGGAATAAGACGCAGAATCCAAAATGACATAATTCTAACCTCGAAATAATAAAAAACGTAATTCGTAGTGCAAATGACTCACCAAAGAATATTGATAAACAACACTATACAGTTACGTGCATATTAATTCTTTTCTGGTAATTGAACTTTAGCAATAACAAGTTTTGCAACAAATATCAAGGATAACCACAATGAAAAAACTTGGCAAAGGTTACAGCGTATAATGTTTACAACTAGGAGCATACAAAAAATAATAAATGCACCACAATAACCTAAGAAATATCACAATTGACTTCTATGGCAAATAAATCTTTAACGTAAATAGTAAATAAATGTTTATTATGTTCTTATAAGAAAATATAAATCGAAATAGTCGAACACACCGCGTGACAGTGACAGTGACATGACACGAGTGGCAGTGGCACTGGCAGCTGTATTGAGGGGTGGCCATAAGCTCGTAGGAATTCCCTATATTTTGTAATAATAAACAATTTATGAAATTATGGGATAGGGTCAAAATAATGTCACATAATATGTTTGATCAAGCAATAAAAGCGTCAGCGATCTCTCAAATGTTCGACATATGACGTTGCACTAACTAATGACCTCACAGATTTCAAGACACGATTTGGTATTTATCGAATTTTAAATGATCGATGACCCTGCCCGCCAGTTCGTAGTCTACAGGAGACTGGAAACCTGTGCCGTCATGAAGCCATGGCTTTAGGGTTAAAGCCCCATGCACGTGCTTGGTGTTTGCCACAAACACTGCAGGACGCACGGCAAACATCAAGCATGTGGTTGGGGCTTTACACCACACTATTTTGTTGTCCAGATTTATTGTCCTAGAGGCAGGTCCATATGAAGTAATGCATAAGAGATCCTACATTGAAATCGATGTTTGAAGTTACGTTAGTTCCATCCCCGTCACTCGTCATACGAGACTGAATCAAGAGAAAGGGATCGAGCTAAAGTAACTTCGAACTTCGAATTTCAAAAAGTCTATGATTTGTTGACGTTTATCACCACATTTTTAGATTCATGCTCCCTACTCGGTTCGCCAGTCTCGATACCTGGCGAAAGTACTACTAGCATTCGCGAGATGTGGGTACTATTGTGATACTCGCACATTAATACCAGCCTTCCATTTATAATGGTGAGTTTGAACTCACTAAATTGCACTCACACTATACACTTGAGTGTTTCCACTGCGAGCAAACTTCTTGAAGAGACATCGTATAACCAAACAGAGTCCCGACGGGGCCCGCTACGCTCGCAGTGGAAGGCGGGCATAACTTAGAAGATGTCGAGGTTTAGGTAGCTCTCTAATGGCTGACAGAGATATAAAAAAAGCTGAAATCCAAATACAAGGAAATTTCGAAATATAAGTGGGCTCATGACGTAGGACCTGTAGTTAATTCTTCCAAGAAAAAATGACAAGTGCCACGAATAAAGCTCACGTAACTTCGAACTTCGATTTTCAAAGTAGGGCCTCAGATCTTAAGTTTATATATTACGGAGAGCGAATTTAACCATCAATGATGGACGCTTCAATGCATCTGTTCGATTTTAGTAAGCATGGTTTTTACTATCTTGGTTTATCTTAGGTTACCTTTTTCATGAAAATAATTATAATATGGGAACAATCAACTGGCAACATTGTTAACATTCCAAGCTATTTAAGGTAAGGAAATATACGTGGATCGATAAATAAAAAGGAAAAACTAATATTATAAAAAAAAGAGAACAAAGAATTTAAATCAAGTTAAAATAAGACAATTTTTATTATTCCATACTTACGCAAATAAAAACATTATGATGAGACATCTTAGGCTATCCAAATGAATTAAAAAAAAACAAATTGTCAAACTGGCTACCTTATAGCTTACGTTAATAATCAAAAATTGAGTTTAAGTCTTTCTTGCCCTTTCTGTCAGTCTAAACTCGAATGACGAGTGAAAGAGACGGGACACCCGAAGTTTCTGCAGCGCAGCAGCAGACAGACAAATTGTCAAGTCCAAACCAAAATCCTAATCTGTGCCTAAAGCATTCTTGAATTTTTACACTTTATCTATGATTCTATATACATAAATCTTTCTTAATGTGTTGCCAGACGGTTACATTTCTTACATTTTGTGTAACTTTTGACCGTCTCATGTAACATGTAAGTAACTTTTATTTTAAGGCAATTTTTGTAACTTTTCAGAACGCCGAGATTTTTAATAAAACTAGATTGTAATTGCAAACAGTTAACGAAAGCATCCATATAAACGCTCCTAAAAGTAACGCGCCAAAAAATTATCTCACTCAAAGTACAAAATACACCTTCGTAAATTAATCACTGACGAAAGGGACGCCGCAATAAGTAGGTACAAATCTAGATATCTCCATCTCATTCCAACGTATTGCTGCTTCCCTCTTGTGAGTGATCATCAAGTCATCGTTTATAATACGAGTATAAAGTCTTTACTTACTGCTTTTTTTTGCATTGAGGTGTTCTTACCCTTTTTTTTTTAATTACATTAAAAAGAAGTTACTTTTGCAGCGAAAATGTAACTTTTCAGGAAACAAAACGTAACTTTCGACTCAAGGGCCCTGGCAACACTGTTCTTAATACAAATGAAAGAAACTCAAAAGATCTAATTTGTAAAAAATTAACAATTTTAACTTAGTGACTGTTGGTTACCAAGTTTACATCGGGATCTCTGGAATAGATTATGAAAATATAACAAAGGTAAGACCGAGGCAAATTAAATTATATTTCATTAATCTTTAATTGCTATAACAGTTTTGGTCTTACACTGGGTGTTTTATAAACGTAGTTAATATATTATTTTCCTTTTTATTATGAAATAGTACCGATTGAATTAGTAAAGAGCCGACATAAATTTAATCTCGTAGGTCTACCCTCTATTGTTTAATTTAGAATAGACAATCAGTTATCTTAATTATATTTCACACGATAATACTGGAATTATGACCATGACAATGTGATCATCCAGATTGAGTTAGCAAAGTAATTTACTGATCAATGAATAAACATACTTCATGTTTTGTTGGATATTTTCGTAGTTATCTTACTTTCTCAGTCAACTTCAGCACCTATTGATAAACTAAATGAGAAAGGGAGATAAATATGGACTTCTTACATACATACAATACCTTCACGCCTGTAATCCCATAGTGGGGTAGGCAGAGCTACAAAATTACCTACAACTTTAAAAACTTGTTGGTAATTCAGTAACCACATTTTGCACAAATAGGCTAAGATGTTTACCATTGTATTAGTGACAGGTTATGGACTTCTTGGTCTTTATTTATTACATAACATAATGACCAAGATTGAAAAGGGCATGCTTTGATGGTTCGGTCATTTGGAAAGGATAGATGAAAGAAGATTGACAAAAGAGATATACAGATCGAAAGTAAGAGAAAGGGTTGGAAGAGGCCACCCTAGGCGTACTTTTTCGAATCAAATCGGAGAAATACTGAAAAAGGGCCGAATCTTAAGTACCCGAAACAGATGTGCGTGCATGATTCAATGTATGAATGTTGAAGAAGCAAAAGAAATTTGTCAAGATCGTAGCAAGTGGTAAGAAGTGGTCTCTGCCTACTCCTCTGGGAAACAGGCGTGATTTAATGTGTGTATAACATATTATGGTATAAAACGAGAGTATTTGTCAGGATCGTAGCAAGTGGAAAGTAGTGGCCTCTGCCTACCCTCTGGGAAATAGCTGTGATTTAATGTATCTATGTTAAACAGAGTGGGTTTCCGCATCTGTCTGTCTTTCTGTTTCTCAGTCTGTCTGTATATCCACTAACTCCTAAACTGCACTAAAGATTTTGATGTAGTTTTCACCATTAGTAAGATAATTATTATGTCTATATGGGTCATTATTTGGGCGTTTCAACCGCCTCACTTTCGTGGTCACATTTTTGTAGAAGTGACTTCAGATTTCGATTTTGTTTCTGGTTAGGTATCTAAGTTTACCGGACATCTATCAAATATCCAAAAACGCTATCAAAATATACGCCCAATTCTTCAAAAACATGTCCACAAAAGTGAGGCGGTTGAAACGCTCGAATAATGACCCATATGTAAAGTGAAAAGCAAACACTGGGACACATAGTATGGAGAAACAAACTTTGTGATTATTTGAAAAAAGTACTGAAAAATAATCATAATCTCTGAAATTAGTTAAAATCGCTGAACATTATGTGGGAGTGAATTCGATAGGTCTAGACGTCCTCTATCAACCTGCTACGTTTGATCGACTCCTCCTTTTACACCCTGGATAATAAAATCTATTTTATGAATGAGTGTTAATGATAACTTGCATAAATAAAGCAAAGCAATGCCAGGTTCATCATCATCATCGTCATGTCAGCCGAAAGACGTCCACTGCCGGACATAGGCCTCCCCCAAGGCTCTCCACTCAGACCGGTCTTGTATGCCAGGTTGATTGTATCTTTCAAAATAAAAATAAAAGTTGTGTTATTTATTTATGTGTTAATCTTAATTCCACAATAAAATGTACAAAGAGCTAATCTTAGACCATACAATACCTGGACTGGCCTTATAGGTTGTATTCGAGTACAATGATGTCTGCCGAGATGTGCGGGGGGGTGAAGAAATAACACATGCAAAAGATTACTTACAAATGTAATATCTATCTGTGTCATTACACACGCACATTTTGACAGAAATCTGACACATAATATATTTTGACGCACACAAACATATCACACATGTAAATACTTTGTACAAACGCGGTATACGAATACGTAAATGTCAATGTGGTCGGCATAACCTACGGTGCGAGGATTAGGTCGATAGCCCATATCGATATTTTTACTGACATTTGCAGAAGCGTATAATTTTTGACCCGCCGCCTAGCAGCAGTGTTCGCATTGTTGTGTTCCGGTGTGGGAACAACCGGTGAAATTACAAGCATGGAGATTCCATCGTAGAACTCAAAGTTGGCAACGCCTTTGAAGTCTTAGGCCCGTATTAATAAACTTATCTCGACTTTAATGCCAGTCTCAAGATGCGTCAAAATGACAGTTTTCTATGGCTTGTCGTTTACTGTGATGTATCTTGTGACGGACATCTCTCAGTAAAGATGAGTTTATTAATACAGCCCTTAGGATTGCAATCTTGAGATTGTCTCAGTTCCCACTTACCATCAGGTGGCCCGAGTGCTAATGTGCCGTCTTCTCTGCCATAAAAAAAATCAGTATCTATCAAGCATCGTAATAGGATATTATTGGTCAATGAAATAGTTGTTTAGTCATGTTATTTAGGTATAATAAACAATAACGGAAAAGTAGGATGTTATTTTGTATACTTTTTACAAAGTTTGCCCTCTTGACCAATGATGGAGATTATAGCACAATGTTTCTTATTATTGTTTTATGAGAAGAAACCTTATTGAACGTATTTGTATTAGATATTATTTGACAAAGTTATGAAAGTTTTAAAACATCATGGTAATTGGTATTTCTTTGTATAAGTAAATATTTAACAGTGAAACATGTATTACTTGCGAAAATAGTAAATATGCTAACTTTTTCATATAAACATAAATTGCAGCGTTCGATACTGACTTGCATCAAAATGTTTCGAACATATGGAACTAGTACGCGTAGGCACCCAATTTGCTTGTCTGCTGCATGAGGCGGTCCATATTTTTTCACTTCTGGGTCTTTTGGAAACGTGTAAAATATACACTTAAAATAAATAGTGATCACTAGGCAATTTCCAGGTCCTTAGTAAATATTCCTTACTGTCGATAAATATTGATTTCATCGAGACTACCCTCATCACAAAACCGAGTCTCGCTAAGGAGTATGCTGACGACATCATTTTGATAGAAACAATTATAGACTTTATTTCAAAAACTGTTAAGTTATTTCTTACAAAGCATTAAAACCGAGTCTCGCTACCCCGCATTCATCCAAGTAAGAATTTTGAATCGATTGATTATAATCGTTAAATTTGACGTGCTATGAAAATATTTTAAAAATAATATTTTACGTGTATTAAATATATAGCTATAGCTAGCGTTCCTGGGTTCAAATCCCGGTAAGGGCAGATATTTGTGTTATGAGCGCGAATATTTGTTCCTGAGTCATGGATGTTTACTATGCATTTAAGTATATATTTCTCTATATAAGTATTTATATCGTTGTCTAGTACCCATAATACAAGCCTAGAGCTTAAATTGGGACTAGGTCAATTGGTGTGACATTGTCCCCTGATATTTATTTATTTATTTATTTATTTATATTGTGCAAAGTGTGGATTAACAACAAGTTTTAAGGTTGTTGGTAATTCTGTAGCTCTGCCTACCCCACTTTGGGAATGAAGGCGTGAGTTTATGTATGTATGTAAATATATAAAATTACTAACAAATGAAATGTTGTGCCATCTTTTTCTAAGCTTGAAGTACTTGATCGTTTTTCTTCTCTTATAGCTCAGCACGTGCGAGCATTTTTCCAATGAGTGTGTTCTCTGGCGAGGCGATTTTGTGAATGACCATTAATCGATTATGAAATAGGTTTTGTATAACTTTTTGCACATTGTGCAAGTTTTTCGGCAGAGGGGAAATGACCTATAAGGCCAGTCCAGCTATGTATGGTCCCTTCAGACTCATAGTACCAGAAACGCAAATTACCGTATACGCGGATGACCAGATGTACATTTCGCGAATTACCAGACACGCAGATGACCTGATACGCATATGACCAGATTTAGTTTCGCAGATGACCTGATACGCATATGACCAGATTTAGTTTCGCAGATGACCTGATACGCATAATATGACCATAAAACAAGTAGGTAGGTTTAGGTTATGTTAGTTTTGCAGCAGGCCCGGAGGGCCAAACCACCCAGAAATAGGAGCTCCACAGTAGCGGAGCTCCGTCGACACTGCCTAGTATTAAATCATACTAACATAACGTAAACATATCTACTTATTTTATGGTCATCCGCGTATAAGGTAATTTGCGTTTCTGGTACTATGCGTCTGAAGGGTACGGTCTAAGGAGCAAATTTATTAACTGACTGAAAAAATGAAGGAGTTTCTCAATTTGTCCACCTCTGTCAATATTATAAACCAACCTCATTTTTTCTATGTCTTGCAAACATTTGTCACCATGACATTGATATTGAAATGAACTATCCTGTCAGAAAATCATCAAATTTTCCCTATTCAAACAATTTCTTATGCTATTTAAGTCCTTGCTAATATTTTTTCTTGGTTAGTGATTTGTTCTATGAGCCATGGGATAGCCTAAAATCATAGAATCGGGGCTGACTAGGAGAAATATGATCATTTTAAAATAACCTTTTTTATATGTGAAAACATATTTAAAAAAACTTAGCTTGCGTGTCGAGCAACATTATGAGGGAATGAAAATTACATACAATTAACTAAAATGGCAGGGAATTGTAAGATATTGTTTGACTGGGATGTGGAATCTACAAAATTGCTGATTAGTCTGTACAAAGCCAACGAGTGTCTTTACAATGATACGCACAATGACTTCAAAAGCCGCGGTATACGTCTCACAGCTATTGCACAAATCGCGAATGTAATGACTCTGGAAACCGGTAAATCATGTACCATTGGTGATATACGAAGAAAAATTAACGTATTAAGATCGCAGTATCATATAGAAAAAATTAAGGTAAGTTTAATTTCTGTTTATAGTTTTTATCATTGTTATTTGGATGTTTTCTGTGTATTTAATTTAAGTATGTATTTCGCTATATAAATACCCATGTTTATCGTTGCCCATTACCCATAGTACAAGTGATTGCAGTTTTTCTGTGCAAGTTTAGGATGCGGATACTAATATTTTTAATGTAAAAGTAACTCAGTTTCTTTGTTATGCTACCATGGCTAAACTGCTAAACCGATTTTAATGAAATTTTGTATGGAAATAGGACAGGGTTTTTTAACCCCCTGACCAAAATAGAGGGATGTTATAAGATAAAAGTGTGTATCTGTGTATCTGTTTGTGTCTGTGGCATCTTAACTCCGAAATGGATGGACCGATGTAGACATGTTTTTTTTAAAGGAAGCTAATTCAATGGGGATTGTTCTTAACACTTAAAAAAAAAATGTTGGGCTGTTTAAGAGATATCAGCTCTCAAAGGGTTATATGGGTTATTTTAATCTTTTAAATAACTATTTATCCTAGGACAAGCTCCTTTTACTTGACTGCCGAAGGAGGAGGGTGATGTGTTTATCAGACAGAGATGGGCAAAATTTATTAATGTTTTTTTTTTTATGACGAATAACGAATAAGAATAACCAAATTATTCGCGAATAACGAATGACGTTCTCGAATGGTTATTCTTATTCGAATAAATTATCTGTCGAATAATTTATTTGCGAATAATTTATTTTTGAATGAATTGCCAAGAATTCCTTTGCTTATTTTACTACCTGGGTTTATCCCTTAACCTTATTGTCAATCTTTAAGTTGTTGAAATATGCAGTGCCTACTTATAAACGAGTCACTTTATTTTTTAATCGTGTTAGTTATTTGAATAAAATAACGAAAAAGTAGTCTTATGATTCATTCATGGAGGATTTATTCGCGAATAAATCATCGCGAATAAATTATTCGCCAACGACGAATAAATTGCGTGTAAAAATATTACGAATTACAAATTATTCGAATAATGCCCATCTCTGTTATCAGCCTATATTATGGCGCTCTAGAAACTAAACGCGTGGCCAGATTTTGATAGTTATGTCAATCGATTTGTATTTTGTGAGTGTCACTAAAGGTATGACAGTAATCAAAATTCAATATGGCGACGAAGTATGACAGTGTCGTATCCATGGACTTGTACCTAAACTGGACTGAGTACTAACTTTTTCTAGTCAATCAAAATTGAGCCGTATTACGAAGCAAGACAGTTACAATTATGTGATGATAGGAGATGAGGATGAGCGAGAGCAACCAACCCGAGGACGGTGTCCCCCTCACTCAAGTTGCCAATGTAAAAAATGTAATGACATAGTGGTATTAAAGAATACTGTAAATAATTACCTGCTTATATACTAAATAGCTACATTTATATAAGAGATATTACCTTTTACCTAATTTGTAAATGTTTAAGATCTGAACATTATTTACTGATTAAAACGGTATAAATAAAACACGATATGAATAAAATATTTTGGTAATTGTAAATTTTGTCTGGTATCCCCAGCGTTGACATATTTGTTTAATGGCGTCGTTGAGCTCTTGTTTGTTGCCTTGTCGACTAAATTAGATTCATATTAAATGAGTAAAAATGGTGAAAATATGTTGCGTAAAGCGTTGTAGAAGTGAAAGCTTTGGTGACTGTGGAATATCATTTCACAAGTAAGGAACAATTGGCTCTATTTTACGATTACGATAAAAGGGTGGCTATGATTTGGGGCGGTGTGAGTATCTATACAAGTGCAATTTCATAGATAAGTTGGCAGAGCACTTATATTAGGTACTTAGACACTATACAAATTCTCAATATTTAAAAGTTTTGTGTACTGGTAGTAAGAAAATATTAATTTGAAAAATGTATACTCGAATGCATGGACTTATAACCAAATAATACCCACTCAGTAGGTAGGTAGGTAAACTTATACGTAAACAGTTTAAGTCCATGACTCAAATGAATGTATAGATTTAGATATATTTCTTACTCATTGTGAATTGACACATTTGTAACTTTAAAAAAATCCTGATGTCCGCAGATGTACTTGGTCACCCTAATTAAAACGAGATGCAATTCTCTAGTAGGTATGGTTTCTCTGTCGGTCACACTTTTTTATCGCAGTACTCAGTCCAGTTTAGGTACAAGTCCATGATCGTATCATTGAATAGGTATTTATACTCCTATTACCAACCTATTTGATTTCAGATGATGAAATGTACCAATACTGGCAGTCATTATACCCCTACAGAGTTTTGGTTTCCGTATTTACAATTCCTTGACCCGTACAGCCGCGTCGACCTGAGCTCCGGATTTGTCCCGCTCAACGAGGAGATTGGAGACTCACAAGTTACCCAGGACTCGGTAATTATAGAAATAGAATAGAATGGAGAACTTGGCGGGAAAAATGGCCGTATCTTTTTTTAACGTTTATTTAGAAGTTTGATTTTTTCACAACTTCAAGGGACTGTAGACCTGAGTGTGTGGTTTAATTTTAAAATCGATACCTCCAAGCGTTCCCGAGATAAAGGGTGTTGACAGACAGACGGACGGACAGACGGAATACAAAGTGATCCTATAAGGGTTCCGTTTTTTTCCTTTTGAGGTACGGAACCCTAAAAATGTTAACGGACTCATTAACTTCCGTTAACTTTCCATAGGTTCGTTAATCGTTAATTAAGTACCTAATATGCAACGCGCAGCAAAAAAACACGTACTGACTACTAAAACAAGTGCCGCGTGCCTAAATAATAATTATGAACTAATAACAAAATTCTAATGATACACCCTTTTTTATTGTTTTTTCAGCCTAGCTTAAATTACCATTTTTAGGGTTCCGTACCAAAGTGGTAAAAATGGAACCCTTATTATGAGGGTCAATCAACTTTTCGTTGTAGCTCGTTGCCATGGTGACGTCTCCTGGGTCACTCTTTAAAACTAAGCATTTAAAGGATATAAGTCCACTAAAAAACTGTTATATTGACAATTACACACCCATTCTTTTATGGCCTTTCTCCTGAGTGTGCTGGAAGTATAATATTATAACATTTTTTCTAAGAAACTCTATCACTGTTGTCTCCTGGCTTACGGGACAGAATAACAACAACAAAACGTTGATCTACCCATGAGACTTCGTTGTCCGTCTGTCTGTATGTCACAGTAGGTTAAGCAACTACAAATTCTATCAACTTCAAATTTGGCATCGTACAACTTGCTTGCCCGCGTCTCTACTTTTTGAATTATAGCCAAAAATACCCAAAAATATGAGTATGATCTTTTGCGGTTACCAAGCATATTATTTTAAATACGGAACCCGCGGTGCGCGAGTCCGGCTCGCACTTGACCGGTTTAAAAAATATATGTATATAACCAGACCTAGGAGTATACGGGGCAAAATTAAATAACGGCTAGGGTTTGCCTATATCGATAAACTCAGTTGGGTCGTTCTTCTTTTTTACCGACAATAGCCTGTCTCTCATCTTATTAAGCGTCTCATTAGAGTATGGATAATTATGTTTTTCGTGTTTAATATACGTCCATACTTTTATTTATGTAAGAGTACCGAATAATTGTGCTCTTTCTTTAACCCACGTTTTTTTTAATAATATGGTTTTCCGTAGAATGCCGTGACAGAGTGGTCATCTAATATTTGGTCTCGGCTGTAAACGGCCACTCTGTCACAGTGTTCCTGGTAAACCATATTAAAAAGAATAAAATATTAATGCAGGACAGGAAACATTCATTAGTTTTAATAAAGAATAAATGCAACTTTTATTAAACGAACACTGAAACCATAGTTATTAATAGTTCAAAAATCAAAAAAACCGGAAATGGACGGTTTATTGTCGGTAAAAAAGAAGAACGACCCAGTTATCGATGCTTTTCCCATATACTAGTGATCGCTCTAAGTTTAGTGCGTAAAAATATTGTTTTATTGAATGTCTGAAAATAAAATAAAATAGCACCATAATTCCGGTTATTTTTTATTTTAAAAGGATTTTTGAACATTCACTCATAATCATCTTTTTTTTTTTTTCATTGTGTATTTCAGAATTACTAATTTACTATTGTTAAAGTAAACGATCAGAATTTGTTGCAAATTTTCGGGCGTTAATTTTATCCGTCTCTAATGATGAATCCATTTCAGGTGGCTAAAAGACTTTCCCATTTCCGTGGAAAAACAAAATTAACCCTTAATCAAATATTGGGAAACTATTTCCCACTTAATTTGTATTTTCCACAATAAATAAAAGAAATAGACCTGTTTGATTAAGGGTTAAAAAAAACACACTTAAAATCAATGCTGGGGGCGATCACTAGTATATGTTAAAAGCATTTAGTTGAGTTTATCGATATAGGCAATCCCTAGCTGTCATTAAATTTTGCCCCGTGTATTCCTAGGTCTGTCTATGTATATAACACTTTAACAACCAACGTTAACTCCTGTTACATCTTTCGAAAAGTAACGGATTAGTGATTAACGAAGTTAACTTTTTAAGCAAGATTAAAGGTGCCCGGCTATATAACGCCAAGTGTACAGATATTCGGTTCAATCTCATATTTGCATTGTTACAGCCACTGCAACCCCCCCTACCCCCCGTAAGAAGGAAAAAGCCTGTCACGCCGCAGTCATCCGAGCGCACCTTCAATTTCCCCCCACCAACGGCCTCCACCTCCCACCTCGACACGGAGCCCGACCCTCACCCCCACATAACCTCCCTCTGCAACTTCATCAAGTCAGAGCTGATTAGCATTCAGGAAGTAGGCAGCTCGGAGTACGTTAGGAAGGCGAAGAGGAGCATTCAGATAGCTCTCTTCGAGGTGTGGGATGAGCTGGAGGAAGTTTCAAGCACCACTACTCTTGACCGAGGATAGATCAGGAAGAAAATTTCCCAAAAGTTCGCGTATCAACCAATAAATACGACTCGGGGGGGCCTTCGAACGAGGCTACTCTTTCTCGTGCGACCTGCGATTCAAAAGCTACGTTAAAAGATGATTGCCTAGGTCCGGGAAGTAGAGAATTGCCTGACGAATGGTTGGTTTGAGCCTTGGCGATGCCTGTTAAAATCTGACGCAGGCAATGTCCGTTTTCGCCAAGGCATATAATGCTTTACACAGACAATTTCAGAGATAATCTTTATTTGTAAACTACGCACAAAGAATCGTCGCTGCCACCCATCATATACGCGTCCAAAATCTACCAGCGCTTCCCTACAGACCACTGCTGAGAAGAAACGCCGCAAGAAATTGAACAGTCAGTTTCCATGACGACGTCTTCGAGTCGTCAGCGCGGAGGCGGCTTCTTAAAGTCGAATTACACTAGTGATCAACTTTGCAGAAGTTGGTTGTCTTTAACTTCAGTCCAAGAGCAAGACGCACAATTTTGCTGTCTTTTTCTGACTTAAAAAGATTGACATTAGTCAGCTTCTGCAATTTTTGATGCTTATCTAAAACTCGCTTAAGGACACGACAGGAATTGAATAAATGTTATAAAGAAATGCAATAAATATTTGATCAATCACTGTTTTTTTATTTAAAGATTATAATTCTGCCCTCGTTAGCAAAAATGCGTCATCTAAGTTTAATAACCAAAGCAGACTTAACTCTGTTCTGTTTGTAACTAGGTTGCAATTCGTACAGGTGTAGCTGTAGATATCGTCAATAGAACTTATGAACGATGTAAACAATTTAGTACTGATTAACACAATCTCAAATATTTACCAAGCAACAATATCTACAATATATTTCCTATTGTTTTTTACAATGGAACATGTAGTGTTAGGTTGTTAGTTTTGGAGCAGGCCCGAAGGGCCAAGCACCCAGAAATAAGGGGTGCAGACTCGTGGTCACACCAGGTTGTCACACCACTACTATTCGACAATCTAAAGATACCTAACGAACCTAACCTACCTACTTTTGCGGAATAAAAATGATTTCTAGGTCGACTCTGTAAAATTGATATTTGAAATACGACTCTGAAATGGCTACAATGTAATAAATGCGTGTGGTTAAAATTACGAATACGGAAAACTGCAACTGCAATTCTGCCCTCCTAATCAAAACAGCAATAACTAGATTTCAATAACCAAAGAAGATTCAACTCCGTTCTGTTTGTAACTAAGTTGCAATTTCTTCACGTGTTTTTTCTGAGTTATCGCCATTAAGCTTATGAGGGCAGAATTGCTACGCGGATTTATCGGCTTGTTCCATCTAGTCATACACTTAGTTCTACATGTATGACTAATAAGAAAAAAAAATCCGCTTAGTTCTACATCCATGTATGACTTCTTTGAACACGTAAAATGGTACTTTTTTGTTCTGTCTAGTCATACACCTACACGATGTGTACAAAACGAGTTGTTAAAAATAAGGTAGGTTTAGGTTATGTTAGTTTTGCAGCAGGCCCGGAGGGCCAAACCACCCAGAAATAGGAGCTCCGCGTCAGCGGAGCTCCGTCGACACTCTTATTTCAAATCAATCAGACAGTGTCGATGGAGCTCCGCTCACGCGGAGCTCCTATGTCTGGGTGGTTTGGCCCTCCGGGCCTGCTGCAAAACTAACATAACCTAAACCTACCTCATTTTCATATTTACATGTTTACATTTTCATTTGTACCCATCGTGTAGGTGTATGACTAGACAGAACAAAAAAGTACCATTTTACGTGTTCAAAGAAGTCATACATGGATGTAGAACTAAGCGGTTTTTTTTTTCTTATTAGTCATACATGTAGAACTAAGTGTATGACTAGATGGAACAAGGGGATTTATCGGGTCTGTCGAATAGATTGGCTATTGCCTAACAGACAATCGCAATTGTTTTCATTTTGAAAATCGAAGGCTTGTCTGCATACAAAATGAAAACAATTGTTCCGCTTTGAAGCCGATTGCGAGTAAGGCAATAGCGACGCGGATCTAGCTAGGTGCTCGTATATATTTGTAGCGAACTACAAATGAAAACACAACTTATATGATATGATATATCACATAGTTTACTAACAATTGACCTTCGAGTTCTTAACTTAACTTAAAAGTGGCCACCTTTTCCCGTTAAGCTGGCTTCTCAAAGGGTAACTGTTATCAAAGTTTGTTACGTAACCCATTAATTGTGTTTTTACTTGCCCTACAAAAAAGCATCGTCCAATTCCATGGAAATTCTTTAGTTTAGCAGAAAACACAATAATACGATGAAATGCACGACGTCCGCTCGGTGCAGTCTTAAAGTGAGACAGTGAAAAGTGAGCTTTGATAGTACTTATTTAGGACTTTGATTTTACTGTATTTTGTGTCCCGTGTGGTAGCCGGGTTAGAATAGTACCACTCCATGTCTTCCCGTGGATGTCGTAAGAGGCGACTAAGGGAAATAGGCTTGTAGTACTGTTAGGCGATGGGCTTGCCACCTGTCACTAATACACTGGTAAACATTTTAGCCTACTTGTGCAAAATGTGGTTACAGAATTATCAACAAATTTTTAGAGTGGTTGGACTGGTTGGTAATTCTGTAGCTCTGCCTACCCCACTCTGGGAATGAAGGCGTGAGTTTATGTATGTATGTGTTAAATTGTTCACTTTGACAAAATCTTATTAGTGATGGATGTAGATTTTCATTTATTGTTTAATTCGTTTTCAGGTCAAAATGGATGCCGAGAAGAAACCGAAAAAGAAAACGAAATCAAAGAGGTTCAAGTGTACCTTCTGTCCTAAGGTATTTTTTTTTCTTTATCGGGGATATCGGCATGGATCCTAGCCAGGATTTCATGAAAATTGGTTGGGGCGGCTAAGAACATTGTGAAACTGCAAATTTTCATACAAAATGCGATATCGTTTCTCCCTAAACCTAGTCCGTTTTTTTTTTATATGTTGTTGATACCTTATCCATTAACCTACCGCCAAGCAGCAGTGTTCGCATTGTTGTGTTCCGGTTTGGGGATAAGACAGCCATTGAAATGACTAGCATAGAGGCATTCCATCTTAGTCCTCGGGGTTGGCAGTGCATTTGCAGTCTTAGAATTGCGATCTTGTGAATGCGAATGTCTATGGGTCATAGTTTCACTTACCATCAGGTGGTCTGTGTGCTTGTTTGCCTTCTCTATGATATAAAAAAAAATAAAAAAATTAAGCCGGTACATTTTCCATTTTAATTTTAATTTTCTTTTCCTATTTGCTACAAAATTCTGTAAGAATAATTATCCAAAAAATCGAATCGTTGTCAGGGCGTGCTCGACCTATAATTGTAAGGACTGACATATTCCATGAGGGATAGGATCATGGGGTCTAATTAGCAACTCGTATATATCGCTACTCGTCTAAATTGCAAATGGTCTAAAACGCAGCTGGTCTAAGTAGCAAGTGGTCTAACTATCATAAATATGAGGTAGGTTTAGGTTATGTTAGTTTTGCAGCAAACCACCCAGAAATAGGAGCTCCGCGTAAGCGGAGCTCCGTCGACACTCTTACTCTTACTTCAAAACAATTAGAGAGTGTCGACGGAGCTCCGCTAACGCGTAGCTCCTATTTCTGGGTGGTTTGGCCCTCCGGGCCTGCTGCAAAACTAACATAACCTAAACCTACCTCATATTTATGATAGTTAGACCACTTGCTACTTAGACCAGCTGCGTTTTAGACCATTTGCAATTTAGACGACATGAGAATTACCTGTATAGACCAGTTGCTAATTAGACCCCATGATCCTATCCCTTCCATGATACTTATGATAACTATGTTAACGCTATAAGAAAAACCGTGTGATAGGCTTAAGTATATATTTCTATTTCTAATTACTTATAGACCCTTTTGAACCGTGCGTTGGATACAAAGCACTGGCGTAGCTGACTTTGTGAATCTGATTCCAAATGTGTATGTGCACATTAGTGAAAACTTTGTTGGCTTGTGAGCTACCCATTTTAGTCGTAATACATTATGTACCGTATGCCGTTTGTTTTCCACAATAAAAAAAATACTTCGATGGAAACGTACAAACCTAGTTTTTCATAGTAACTACCATATATTCAAAATTGGTGGAAATCGGAATTGATTTAGGGGGTGAGTAACGTTATCCCGGAGCTAAATTTGTATGGATTTTGACAGCTACGCAATAGATGCGTCGATTCACAATCTTCTTAACCTCCTAAGACCATAATACAACGAAAGAATGATGGGCAAATTGGCCCATGTAACCAATACAAATCTCATGTCATGTATACCACGTTAAAGGTTGTTATACAGGGTGTCCCAGAAACCGACGTCAACCCGCCTAGGGCTGATAGAGCACCTCATAAGCTATCGATTTAACCCCCATGTATGTTCAGCAATTGTTATTAGTTTTTGAGATATTGATCATTTTAATCGGAATTTTTGTCATTTTTCCTTATGTCCGTGCTACGAAAAATCCCTAAATTCATGTATTAATACACATTTACTTGTGGGAGGACCTTGTGCAGGGTCCGTCCGGGTTGGTACCACCATCTTATCCATTAACCTACCGCCAAGCAGCAGTGTTCGCATTGTTGTGTTCCGGTTTGGGGATAAGACAGCCGGTGAAATGACTAGCATAGATGCATTCCATCTTCGTCCTCAGGGTTGGCAACGCATTTGCAGTCTTAGGATTGCGGTCTTGTGAAAAGAAAAGAGTTATCAGCTTTAAAATATTTACACACACACAACGTTTATTACTGCACTAGCTGTGCCCCGCATGCGTTACAATGCTATTTCCCTTATATCCGACTCACGCTTAACCGATTTTTCTTAGGTTAAACTATTTCTCATGAAACTGGCTATCATGTACAAAAAGATTTATTCCAATCCGACAGGTAGTTCGAATGATAACTCGTTTAAACAAACACACAAACCCACAAGCGAAAAACTCTTCTGCTTTATTATATTAGTATAGATTTATTCTTAAAAATAAATACAATAGCACTAATTAAATAGTTGCAAATCAAATCTTCAACATGTGCCATAGCACAGAGTTATAAGCCTTATGGAAAGCGAGATCAGTCCATCATAATTGCTGAATGTGAGGGTTTGTCCTTATCACATCCCCATAGAGTTGAAAGTTACCCACGTTTTCATTCCGGGTCTGTACGAACTTAAGTATTTCATCATAAAATATCTCGATTCTCCCAGTCTTCACAGTCCAGTCGTCATAATAACAATTACAGCGAATAGTGGGATCAATAAGCCTACCTTCGTTATAATACTATTGGTATTTGGGCTGGGTTCCATACATTTTTGCCCATCATTCTTTGCCAGTGGAAAATAAACTTATTGCGATTGCAATAAAGTCTATTTTCTAATTTAATTGCCGGTCATAAAAACGAGAAATTCTACTTAATCTTCTTTATAATTGATATGTTATTGCAATGGCCGTATTATTTACTTTTTTGTTGTACGCGGGGACTCAGAAGGTTAAGATATTTCAACTCTTAAAGAAGGGGTTACCATCATATCGGGCCTGTAGGGGTGTTTTCCGACAGCATGAGCATGTCATGCTCGCTCAAAGGTCTTTGCTTACGGCGGCGGCGTCGTTGATCGGGTCGCCTCCACTTTCCCGAGGACATGGTTGAGAAGAGGCTGAGATCCGGGTCATGTTTGTGGGGTCCCGTCTATTCACGTTTGCAAGGACTCTTTATCCAATATTTTTTTCTAGTTACTTTATTACCTTGTTTAAGTATTATAGTGTTTTATGTTTATGACTATACCTAGATATTTTACTAGCAGGAACGACATGTGCTTAGTGCTTGACATAATTATAATATCGACAAACTTGATATCGATAACTATCACCTCAACGTCATAGAGGAAATTATTGTACATAATTATATAGTTTTAAAGAAAATATTCACAATGTCCTAAAAATCATTGAAGTACCTAATAAGAAAAAAGCGAAATCATTTCATCAAGGAAAAATATTACAATCATAATGTCATATGATTCATATAACAACGTTGTGGGCTATTAAAAAAAAAAAAAACATACATACATTAAATACCAGACGTGTGTTTCCCAGACGGGTAGGCAGGGAGGGACCACTACTTTCCACTTGCTACGATCTTGACAAATTTCTTTCGCTTCTTCCACATTCATACATACAAATAAAAGAATAATAATAACAAAACTATAAATTTATTAATATTTTACAAGCTTCAGTGAAAATCACTCTATGACATTTCAAATTATCGATAACAGAATGGTCGATGTTATTATTATGTCAAGCACTAACAAGACGTCGTTCGTGCGAGGAAAATTTCTAGGTATATTTAGGACCCTGGGGCCCTGCAACACAGGGATTCCTAGCGCAGGACCCAATACCATTGTTATGTCTTAAGTTAAGTTTTTCTGAATAAACATTTTCATTTCATTTTCATTTCATGACTGAAAAAATGACCTTATGCTAGAGTTTCTTGCGACCCTTCTTCTCCGCTAAAATGGTCTCGGCTGAAGCGCTAGTAGATTCACTCCATACTACCAACGTGTAAAAGCACTCTCGTGTGGCCAAATTAATGAATAAACATTTAGAATTTTATTTTTATTTATTGAATCGTTATTTAATATCCATAGACCTTCTTGGATAGAGGTTCTCTCACCAAACACGAGCCTACCCACTCTGTGGAGACCCCGTACGCCTGTTCACTATGCGCGTACGCCGGCAAAACGGCCCAGTACCTGCGACGACACGTCAAGGTCACGCACGAGCGCGACCGCAAGTACAGGTGCGAGGAGTGCGGCAAGACCTTCCATTTTGGATGTAAACTGAAGAGCCACATGTTGGTACACACCGGTATGTTTTAGCGTTGACTTGAAAATACTAGTTTGATTCTATGTATCTGCTTATTAGTGTAACTGTACATAGTACCTGGAAGAGGGTTGAAAAGGATTTTTCCCCAAAGACGACCACTTGACAGATCGTTTTTTTGCCACCACCGTAAACCCGTAAAATACACTATAGGTCAGAGTGCGTTTTTCATATGAACGAGGCTATTTCGAAGTATTGGTTCCTGTACAGGGGTTGTTTTGAGTGAGGTTTAATGGTGGAAAGAGGAGGTCAAAAGTGATTAAGATTTAACTTATCGCACAATCAGTTAACACCACAGCGAGAGTTTGGGTCAGCATTTGGATTTCCTTACATTTTATTGCCATTTTAGATGTTTTTCTGAACTTGCACAATTCTGGCGTTAGCCGCAGATTCAATCAGTTGAGTATCCTAGGCACTCTGGAAGTCCTGCATCGATGCTCGGGGTGTCCATCATCAGATTTCCCTCCTTAGTATGAAAAACGCACTCTAACCCGTCTTATTTGAACGCGAGTGTAAAATATATGAATGTACAAATGTTGCTCGTTTAACCCTTTCAGCCCGGATGGCGAGCTAACTCGTCTTGTGCAATGTGCTCTCAGATCCGGTAGACGAGTATACTCGTTTAAAAAAAATTGACATTACGTCCTGGATTAGGGCAATCGACAGTCACTTGCACAACCGGACACGTTGCGTCCTGTACTCTTGACCTTGATCCATATCTATTTGCTGCAGTTATTGTGATGTTACCAACAAGTAAATACACTTATTACCCCAAGAATATTCGTTTCGCATTTGTATCTAAATAGTTTCGTTTTGCACAAACAACATGGAGAAAAATAACTGTAAGTACTAAAATTTCGACAATATTAGCTAACGAGTTATCTCGTCTACCGGCTCTGAAAAGCGTTTTACGTAGCCGAGTTAAGTCGTCTTTCGGACGTAAGAGCATCATTTCTGTTGACGAGTTAACTCGCCCACAGGACTGTGGAGCAGGTATCATTTCGCTGGATCTGGAGAACTGGGTAGATTTTGTGTATGACTTTGCCGGAACGAAAGGGTTAATAGTACAGTATATGAATGTGTACCTATATGTACATTCGAGTTCATGTATGTGTACACTTTAGTACCTTGTCACTTTAATCGCTGTGACAATTCATGTATGGCAGTTTAAACATGGCATTAAATAGACAAGGTACTAAAGTGTACACATAGTTTGAAGTCGACTGTACATTTGTGTGCATGTGTATATTATGTCTGTCTGTGTCCCCCAATGTATGTGTTCATCGTAGCTACAAAACAGATGGACCGATATAACTAGGCATCGGATTTTTTGTCGCACGGTAAGACTAATAGCAAGCTATGGAGTCGTCGTTTGCCATAAATCTAAACTCTTATTCATATTCATACTCATTGATTTAATTTATCTTAAAATGCCTCTATAGCGGTCGGTCGTGTATAATTATCTAGGTCAAGTTATATAAAAAAAAAACTATAAGATTATAAATTCATAACTTGAACTATTTTAACATACAATTCGCCACTAGTGTGGACTAAAACATTCCCTTCTGCCGTGTTTTAATGTATCTTTTGTTTATTTATAAAATTTCGTAATTAAATCAGTATAAAAATGGTAATTATTTTTTATTGTAATATTTATTTTCCAAATATAACATTAAATAATCGTTTCTAAACTCGTCAACGTTGTTGTCCTTGATTATAAAAAAAAAACCTAAATAAATGAGTATGAGTATGAATAAGAGTTTAGATTTATGGCAAATGACGACTCCATAGCTTGCCATTAGTCTTACCGTGCGACAAAAACTCCGATGCCTAGATATAACCGCAGTTTTTTTTTAAAAGAAAGCCAGTTTAATCGGAATGGTTCTTAGCTAGTTTTCATGAAAATCGGTTCAGCCGATTAAGCGACATCTGCTCTTTTTATCCCGTAAACGATTAAATAGTTTAAAAAAGTAAATTACTTATTGCAGGGGAGAAACCGTACAAGTGCGACGAGTGCGACAAAGCATTCAACTCGTCCTACTCACTCAGTACGCATAAACTGATACACGCTGGTAAGTTACTTATTACCTCATTATTATTAGCTCAGTAATTATATGTATTCTATGTATGGGAAAAGCAATCAAATTAACAAAGTTTTAAAACTTGTGTCACACATGATACATTTGGGTGTGATGATGATGATGTATAAAGGTCACTACCCTCCCCCCCCCCCCTGACGCTTCAGCCCCACCCACCCTGAAATGTGATTTTTTTAACTTTCTTGGGACAACTATAATAGATACAAAGAAAGTGTCAAGGATAATAATGTTCCTTATGAAATTCTAAAAGAAAAGGTTTTTTATTTTATAGGCTCGACGGTATTCAAGCTATAGCGAACGATATGAAGTGTTACCAAATTCAAAAGGCTACGATTTTTTTTTGTTGTCCCAAATTATTCATTATTAAGATTTTTTTTTAAAAAGATGTCAAATTTTTAAGATTACTTTATTTTAACTCGATATGACCACCTTCTGCTGTCTATGGCCTTCAGACGGTAGAAAAATTAGTTGCACGCTGCACGAATGTGATCCTACGGTATGCAATGGCAATTACGTACGATCGCTTTCTTCGATGCATCCATACTGGCATGTTTTCTTCTCCTCACCTTGCTCTCCACAATGGACCAGATAGAAAAGTCCATCGGGTTCGCGTTTGGGGAATTCGAAAGACATTGTGTGGACGAAATAAAATGTGGAACGCGTTGTTCAGCCATTCTTGGTCCACACGAGCCTTATGAGCCGGGGCCGAGTCTTGTTGTAATGTCCACGGTCTACTACCGAAATATTAGCGTGCCCAAGGCTGCAACGCAGCTTCCAAAACATTTTCCCGATAGTAAGTCGCATTTACTTTGACACCAGGCTCGATTTTGTGAATTTGGTAACACTTCATATCGTTCGCCCTGTACCACCTAATATATCGCCTTTGTACTCACATCTCATACGATTCCATACAAATATGACTTACTGGGCAAGTCCGAGCTTTCTGAATTATTATCAGAGATCGAAATTTTCATGTCAATTTTCAATAAAGCTAGTGTAATCATTTATTGACTTCATTCCATGTCTTCCCGTGGATGTCGTAAGAGGCGACTAAGGGAATAAAGGCTTGTAGTACTGTTAGGCGATGGGCTTGCCACCTGTCACTAATACGCTGGGAAACATGTTAGCCTATTTGTGCAAAATGTGGTTACAGAATATATCAACAAGTTTTTAAAGTTGTAGGTAATTCTGTAGCTCTGCCTACCCCACTCTGGGATTACAGGCGTGAAGGTATGTGTGTATGCAAAGTACATTATATCGATACAATACAATACAGAACACGCAATTCGAAAATGGAGGTAAACAGCGTTTTTTTTTCTAGATTACCTTTTGATAGCTGATAATTTGAAATCGAAATATATGGTATTAAATGTAAAAGTTACTTATAAAACGATAAATTGCACCTACCTGAATTTATATTTCATTGCAGAGTAATGAAAATATTGCCCAGTCCTGTTTAATTCAATTCAATTCAATTTTTGTTTTTCAGTCATGATTGTGTCCATAAAGGGTTAGTTATAAATAGAGTTAGGACTTTTGGTGGCAAATCGTGGTTCTAGAATACATGGAGTCGCTATTTCCTATTTATTGTAATACATACCACTTTGATTTTGACCTTCAGTATTTTAATATTACAAAATTAATATATTAATCAAACCGCTAAACCAATTTAAATTAATTTTAGTATGGAGGATATCTCTGCTGTGAAAGCGTTACAAACTAGCAAATATCTGTGCCTCCTGTGACAAGTGATACAACTCGAAAAACACGATTTTACAGGAGAGCAAAAACAAGTTTAAAAAAAATACTGCTTTTAAACGAATACGTTTTTTTGAACATTGCTTTCGATTTTTATAACATGTAATATCACTTTATTAACTGGTTTGACAAAAATAATGATACTAGTTATAGATTTTAAGATATTTGAAGAAACGTCCGAAATGTATCATTTTACATTTCAGATTAATCTATTTAACCCGTGTATGATGATACAACTCGAATTGTATTATTTAACACAAAAAAGTGTAATCAAGGAGCTCTGGTGATCACTGATACAACTTTTTTTTTAAAGCTATATTTTTCTATTATTTCTTGAGTTAGAGGTCTAACCTTTATACACAAGTTGTAGGGAATTGAATAAGTAATCTTTCTGAAGACGAACGGACATAATATTAAGGATTTTAGTGAGTTGCATCATTAATCACAAAAAATAATCGTAATTTAAACCGTGACTAATGTTACATATCGAGTTATTCTTAGGTCTGGTAACGAAAAAACTTGTGTCAAATAATACAAGTAATTGATCAAAACAAACGATTGCAATTATGATAATTTTGTTTTTTTTAATATAAGGAATAAAGGAACTAAACATGAAATTAAATCACTGAGGAAACAAATTAACTTATACTCCTTCATTTCAAAGCAAAATTACGATGTTGCAACAATACAGGAGGTAAATTAACCAGTGCATATTGCCATCCAAAACAAAAACTAAATAGGCACCTACACAAAAAAACAAATAACAATTCTCAATCATCAGCATAATCTAATCACCTACAAAACATGAAAATAATGATAACTAAATCTCAGGTAGATAAGATATGAAGAAAGTTAAATTAAGCTCGCCGTCAGTCGAAGTAGAAAGTACGAATAGGTAGTTAAGTGACATAGCGCATGGTCCACCTGAATTTCATCTTACTGAATTTGATACAATAATTTAAGTCACCACAGAACGGTAGCATTTACTAACCTGCCACTTCACAAAATAAAACATGTTGGTTGGTAAATAACTATTTCTTTCCGTCGCGAGATTTTTACCGTTTTTATCTTCTGTCATAATATTTTACACAAATAACTAGTTCCGTACACATGTAGATCATAATATTGTATCGCAGCCATAAAAGGATATTAACATTAAGTTACCTACAATAGAAATCATGCTTACGCGTCGGTTCAGGCCACAGCGGGCGTGTGCTCCCACCCTCGATGACAGGGTGACCATAGCTATGAAGAAAGAGACCAGACTCATTTTTTCGGAACATGAGTTAGCTATGCCATCGTAAACTAGATTTTTTAAACTATGTTATGTTGAAAGCGACCTATTTTAGCACGTCAATTCACTAAATTATACAATTATGTATAAAACCGCCAATAACGAAATGTGCGTTCTTTATAATTTTTTTATAAAAATACAAGAATTCAATGAATGTAAGTATGGTAGTGAATCTTGGGTATGGCAGAAGAAGAACGCAAGCCGGAGTAATGCAGTTGAAATTAGAGCTCTAAGAAGTATGAGTGGTGTTAGGATGATAGATAGAGAAAGAAATAGCGAGATCCGAGAACGATGTGGATTGAAAGAAGATGTAGTGACTAAAATCGAAAAGGGTATGCTAAGATGGTTTGGTCATTTAGAAAGGATGGATGAAAGAAGGGTTACAAAAGATATATGGCGAGCGAGAGTGAGTGGATATGTCGGTAGGAGACGTCCTACACGGACGTACGGTGATCAGATTCGCGATGTTCTGCATAAGGGCCAAATAAAAATCACCCGAAACTGACGTACGTGCATGAAGAGATTGATGAATGTAGAGGAAGTGAAAGTTGTATGTTTAGATCGGTGCACCTGGCGTTCCGTAGTCTTTGCCTACCCCATTGGGAGACAGACGTGAAGTTATGTATGTATGTAAGAATTTAATATTGTAATCAGTATAAATTGGCTAAAGAAATGGTCACTTTCGTAAAATTACGATCGAAAGGAGGATAACAAATATTATTATTAGTTCTATATAAAACATCCAACTACATTGTTTTTTAAAAAACCTACGAATACTCCAGTTAATTTGTTTAAAATGTGCTTAATACACTGCATTATACTAAGTTCTAACAATTAGCGTTTTTATAAGAAAACATACTAGGAAGTAATAAATATATTTTTTACCTAAAAACGGCTGTATCTCGATACCGAATTTTTATTATTGGTCTCTTTTGCGTAACTATTAGAGATAAGCCATTTTATTCTCAACCTTTAAAAACTCAGTCACAAGGTAATATTAGTAGACCTGACGATTTACATATTACACTGTATTATGACACGGTTCTATGGTAAGTATCAATAAATTTGTTTAGATATATTTTTAAGATTTGTATGTATATATGTATGTAAACATTTTATTGTACAACAGAAAAACCAGAACAATACAATTAATATAAAAATATGTACAATATGTTTACATTTTTCTATATAAGTATTTATATCGTTGTACTAGACAACGATATAAATACTATAACCAAACTACAAGCCTAGAGCTTAGTTTGGGACTAGGCCAATTGGTGTGAGATTCTCCCCTGATATTTATTTTATTATTTTATAGTAATTGTATCACTATGCACCAAACTTCACAAGTTCTAAATGGTCGTAATATTCTCACATTTTTGATACAACTGACTTATACATTTGCAAAGATTAGGAAATATTTGAAAACATTTGATATAAATCGAGTTGTATCAATTAACACAAACCAAAAGAAGCAAAAACAGGTTTAATTTTTGATCTAACTCAAGTTGTAGCTTTCGAAATACGCAAAACTCTGGTGATAAATGATATAACTCAAGTTATATCAAAAGACACAGAAAATTTTAAAGGTATAAGAACCGTGATTTATGATACATTTTTATTTATATCACCTGGCACGAAAAAAAAAAAATCTCATGGTTTTTTGAAATGCTTTAACTAGAGTAATAGCATTAAACACTGAAAATCAGAAAAAAAGGGTCAATTGTATCATTTTACACGAAAGTATCTTGGAAACTAGAAGGCCTAGGAACACGGGAGTTGGAGCAAACGATGCGTTATTTTTTTTTAAGGTGTTTCATGAAAGAAAACGAAAACTCCTATAACTCGAGTTGTATCACTTGTCACAGGAGGCACAGATATTAGTAGGTATGGAAAAACCGAACTAAAAATGTATTTAGTTCATTTTGAAATATACTGAACTGAAGGTCAAAATCAAAGTGTCATGTATTATAGATAGAGTCAGTTGCCGCGCTTCAATGTGTGCGCACGTACTTTTGCTCGCGACGTGAACCGGCGAATAAATAAGTACGATGACATCTAACGTTGTAAAGTGTAAAAATTGCAACATAGTGATATGTGAAGTGTTGGCATTTATTCAAAATAAAATAAAACTAATGGATGAAGAGAGTATTGTGAGAATTTGCACCTCAGCTTTCACAGCGAATGAAATTAGCAGTGCTAAAACTCTGCTATTTGACTCGGTGAAGACCAACAAGCGCTTGATATCTAGAAAAAGAGACGGCAAATCGGAGCGTGAAATTGACGACATAATCGGACTTTTAAAGGAGATCGAGCCCGATCTCGTTCCGATTTTTGTTGCCAGAGACTTGCAGAGATTGCCACCGGTCACTTTCGATCACATAGATGTGACAAAGCTCTTAAAGGATATCGTTATAATACAAAGCGAATTGAAGTGGATAAAAGATAACTACGCATCGACTGAACAAGTAAATAAAATGAAATTTGACTTAGAAAATCTGATGACGGCGTCAATAGTAAATAATTTTGATTATAACGTCAATACTAGAAAAAGAGGTGCACATGCTGTTTTAAGTAGTTATGGTTGCGACAGTGGCCCCATGGGCCTATCGCATTATCAAGAATTTCCGTTGAAGGAGAATGCAAACTTATCACAACAGGCAGATGAGTCATCGTTGCAACGGTCGTCTGGAAAAATTATAAATTGTGAAGAGGGTACCTGCAATCCACCCGCACTTATGACCGAAAAACGAGTCCCCACTGTAACAAGGGGTACCGAGACCGCCAATGCCGAGTTTGAGCAGAGCAGCGTTAAAGGCGCGGAGCATGTGTGCGAGCGCGAAGGAGAATCGGCGCCCGAGTCACCGATAGATAACTTGGCCGGTACCACGAAACGTCGGCGGAGGAAACGACCCGGTACCAAGTTACCAGTAAAGGCAGTTGAAATTGTAGACAATGGAGTTAACTGTGAAATATTGGAGCGGCCGACAAATTATGATAATTCAAGAAAGACAATGGCAGAAGTTGCTCGTAGTGGAGGTGATTGGAAGCCTGAAAAACCATCGTATGACTGGACTGAAGTACGGAGGAAAAGGTTTAAAAATCGTTTCGTCCCAAAAATTGGAAAGGCACAAAATGACCTTCATTTGAAATTTAGAGCGGCGGATAATAATATAAAGTTGTTTATTTCAAATGTTCACAAGGAAACCTTAGAAAGTGACATAGTGGATTACATTTTTAGAAAGACCCAAGTTACAGTATCATTAGAAAAAGTTTTAATGAAGAGGGAAAAAGGCCATAACTCTTTTAAATTTTATGTGCCGTACCGTAAGTTATCCCTCTTTCTGGATGACAACCTATGGCCAGATGGCATATCATTTCGGCGATTTGTGTCTTTTCGGGATAGACAGAGTGGCGACACCGTTGCCGCAGCTCAGTAGTTAAGCATAAACAATATCATTAATGGATACTTCAGTCAATTTAGTAACCTTCAATTGTAAATCTGTTAAGCGTTCTGTCGACGGGATTAGAGCACTATGCAAAATGACAGACATAATAGCACTTCAGGAAACGTGGCTATTACCGCATGACCTCGGTTTTCTAGAAGAAATCGACAGTGACTTTGCGAGCACGGGCACATCTGCGGTGGATCTATCAGGTGGAGTTCTTAAGGGCCGGCCTCATGGAGGCGTTGCCCTTTTATGGAGAAAGAGTTTATTTCAAAGTGTGTGTGTAATACAGTGTTCTAACCCGAGGGTTGCGGCAATCAAAATCTTGTTGCAAGATAGATCAGTGTTAGTATTTAGTATATACATGCCTACAAATGCAAGTGATAATTTACCAGAATTCACAAATTGTTTAAGCTCTGTTAGTGCTATAATAAGTGAGTATGATGTGGAGTCTGTTTACGTTTTGGGAGACTATAATGCTCATCCAGGTGAGTTATTTTTTAAAGAACTTTCGGAGTTTTGTATAGAGCAAAGTTGGATATGTGCGGACGTTGTACAGTTGGTTAACGTATCGGAAACATACACATATATATCTGATGCTCACGGCAGTGCTAGGTGGTTGGATCATTGCGTCGTCACGGCGGCGGCAGCACAAACAGTGCTTGATTCATATGTTAAATATGACGTGTACTGGTCTGACCACTTTCCGTTGTTTTTGTTATGTAATTTTAAAATGGTAAGACCTAAAACTGTTTCTACTCATATAACGTGTAATAAAGTAATTTGGGGGGAAAGAACGAAAGATCAAATTGAATACTATACTGAAATTTGTAACAGTAAGCTTAGGGAAATACATTTCCCGACGGATTTCCAAAAATGTTGCCATCAGTCTTGTGATGACGAAAAGCATAAAAATATAATAAATAACTTGTATACTGACATTGTGACCACGTTGAGCCAGGCGGCCCTTAATGCACATCATAAAGCAAAATACAAACCGCGCTGCATTGCGGGGTGGAATAAACATGTGTCAGAGGCGCATTGCGAGGCGAGACTCTGTTTTGTAATGTGGGTTAGGGGTGGTAAACCTAAATGTGGTCCTCTATATGAAGATATGGTTAAAAGTAGGAACATTTTTAAGGGTAGGCTTAAATGGTGTCAAAACCACCAAGAACAAGTAAAAATGGACATTCTGGCTTCTAAACATGCTTCAGGGGATTTTAAAAGTTTTTGGAAATGCACTAAAAAACTAAGTGGAAAAATGTCCACACCTGTTAGTGTCGATGGCATTGCCGAGCCGAAACAGATAGCCAATATGTTTGCTGAAAACTTTAGAGTGCAATCGCCGTTAGGAGGGCCGTCGCTTAGTGCTAAGGACCATCATGTTCAATACAAGTCAAGAGTGAGTGCTCGAGAGATTGCTTTTATTATAAAAAAAATGAAAAAGGGAAAATCTCCCGGACATGATGGGCTTAGCATTGAGCACCTACAACATGCTGGACAGCATTTGTCTCGGGTTCTAGCACTTTTATTTAATGTTTGTATATGTCATTCTTACGTACCACCCGAGATGATGCGAACACTTGTAGTGCCAATTGTAAAAAATAGAACAGGTGACGCGTCGGACAAGTCGAACTACAGGCCTATATCATTGGCGACTATACTGGCAAAAGTATTTGACAGTGTGCTTAACTCGCAGTTGGATAAACACTTAATCTTGCACGACGCTCAGTTCGGCTTCCGAGCAGGGCTTTCCACTGAAAGTGCCATTCTCAGTCTTAAGCACACGGTCAAATATTATACGGATAGAAAAACGCCGGTATACGCTTGTTTTTTAGATCTCTCGAAGGCGTTTGACCTTGTCTCTTACGACATCCTATGGCAAAAGTTAAGGGAGGCTGGAGTGCCGACGGACCTGGTCAGTGTGTTTCAGTATTGGTACGGCAACCAGGTGAACCAGGTTAAGTGGGCCGGGACACTCTCTGAGCCGTACGGTTTGGAGTGCGGAGTAAGGCAGGGGGGGCTAACGTCACCGAGCCTCTTCAATCTGTACATGAATGCGCTCATTGAGGGACTCTGCAACACGCGTGTGGGGTGTTACATTGACGGTATCAGTGTCAACAATATCAGTTACGCGGATGACATGGTGTTGCTGGCTCCCTCAGTGTGCGCACTCAGAGAGCTCCTAGCCCTATGCGAGGCCTACGCTGTTTCGCATGGGTTGCGTTACAATGTAAAAAAAAGTGAACTCATGGTTTTTAAGGCCGGTAGCAAGTGTCCTGCCGAAGTTCCCCCTGTTACCTTGAGCGGAACTGCGCTCACTAGAGTCAAGCAGTTTAAGTACCTGGGACATTATGTTACCGATGACCTTAGGGATGATGTGGACATGGAAAGGGAACGCAGAGCATTGTCGGTTAGGGCTAATATGTTGACCCGTAGATTTGCTAGGTGTTCAGACGCGGTAAAAATCACCTTATTCAAAGCGTACTGTACATCTATGTACTCGGGTAGTCTGTGGGTCAAATATACCCAAAAGTCGCACAATGCTCTGCGGGTCCAATATAATAACAGCTTTAGGGCGCTGTTACGGCTACCCCGATTCTGCAGTGCCTCTGCCATGTTTACGGAAGCCCGAATGGATGGCTTCCATGCTATCCTGCGGAAAAAAGTAGCATCCCTCCTAGGTAGAATGAGGTGTAGCAGTAACAGCATCCTAAAGATGATTGCGGGCAGGTTTGATTGTCCCTTAGTTGTGGGTCTAATCAGACTTGTAAAATCAAACTTAGATTTTAACTTTTAAATGAATAATGTGTTTTTGTGTTTGTTATTTGTCCTAAAATCGTCTTAATTGTATTTTATTTTATTTTACTAACCCGATATGGATCTCGTTGTCCGAAATAAAAGTATTTTGATTTTGATTTGATTTTGATTTTGATTATAATAATTAGGTAAAAGCGACTCCATGGATCCTAAAACCACGATTTGCCACGAAAATCCCAACCCTAGTTATAAAAGTCTTATAAAACTACGTTAGTACCTAAACACAATGTAAATATTTAAATAATCCTATATATCGCACTGCTAGATAAATACCGTATCAACTCAAAATCCTTTCTAGTTTGGTTTCAAGTTCATAGTAGTGGTAATAAAGTTGAATTTAAAATACAGTTGTATTTTGAGTTGATACGATATTGATCTAGCAGTGCGATATATTAGCTCTGGACTCCATATGAATGGAGTCCCAATGAACTAGGAAACCGCTGGCCGGCGAGACCCAGACCAGCTGCAGCAGTGGCGGTACTGCCATATAAGCCCAAAAGCCGGGCTTGCCTTGCCTTACAAAAATAACTATTCATTAAATCCACGTAATGTATTAGATAGGTATTTCACCTTCGCGCGCCGCGCGCTCTCACTAAATTCTTCAAATCAAATTACATGCAACAGTAGTACCTACTAAATTTTACCGCGCACCGCCGGCCGCCACCTACGCAGCACAGCGCTCAGCGCTGTGCGGCAACCAGTCGAACTATTCATGACGCGGCTAGCTCGTATCTCGCTCGCCCGTATTGGCTTGCAATGGGGCTTTCATATTCTCTGTCTTACCCACCGAAACGGCATATGCCCAAAAACGACTGCTCGTGTATTAATATGGCAAATAGTATGAGAGTAAAAAGCCTTGCTTGCGTATGAAGTTGTATACGAGTTCATAGTAAATGCGAAATTCGCTCCGCGCAGGGGCGGAGCGCGCGGAGCGCGCGTTGAGCCGCGTTAGCGGCCAACTTCACTTCATTGCTATTTGTTGACAAATGCTTTTATTCACTTGTTGAATAGTTTGTTTAGGCGTTGAGCGGCGCGGCGCGGTCAGTGCAATAATAAGTTTTTTTTTGTGGTGTTGTGAGTTGTGATTCAATTAGATTGACAATGGAGGAAGTCCCGTGTGACTGTGATGATATTTTAAAGTGTGCACAAACTTTGCTTGTCGACGGAAAGGTAAAATGTTTGGACTTTGCAGAGAAAAAGGTACTTATTTCTTCGGCAAAACCTACGCCTGACTTGTGTATTTCTCAGAGTAGTAAATCGCACAAAAGACAGTTTAACAGGTCAGTGTACAAAACTCATTGGATTGTTGGTTGTTCGCATTCTAATAAGTTATAGGTATTGCTGGTGTTGTATTTTCTTTTCTAACGACAAAAACGTGTGGAATACATCTGGTTATGACGATTTAAATAATTTAGCTGGCGCCATTAAAAGACACATGAATTCTCGAAAACACATGAACGCGGTAATTTATTTTAGTGATTTTGGTAAACAGCGCATTGAGACATCTTTATCGCGCCAATTATCAAAGGAAATTACAAAACAACATGCGTGTTGATAACAATAGTAGCGTTTTTCAAAGATTAGTCGATGTTGTTTGTCATTTAGCACAACAAGAACTTCCCTTCAGAGGTCACGATGAGTCTGAAACTTCATTGAATAAGGGTAATTTTTTAGAGCTTGTGTCGCTACTTTCAAAATAGGGGTATACTCTTGGCTCGTCTCAGTCGTTTTTTGTCACGTTCTTAAATTCGTCCCTTTCTGCTTTCGTCACCCATTCTTCATTCGTCACTTTCGATATTTGGCTATTTCTTATTCCGGCTTAGTTCGGTATTCGTCACCATCATCTTTAGGCACGTTCAATGTTAGTCTATGTAGTTTTTAGACTCACTCGTTATTCGTCATTTTTTTCACGGCAGGTTCGTTGTTGGTCATATTCGAATTTTTGGCAAGTTCTTAATTCATCTTATTCTGCATTCGTCACTTACGCTCACGAAGGAAGCCATAAACCAGAAACTTCATGTTTTCATTTCCTGATGTTATCGCCTACATTTCGGAACTTATTTGAAACAATATACAGGATGGAAAAGATCGAATGCCACATGAATGGCAACTGCCTTAATAATTGTTAATAGTACATTATGTGAAAAGGAGAGGAAAGAGGACTTTCCTTTGTTTTTTAAAATAATAAAGTACGAAATCATGAAAAATTGCTTACCTCAGTATTATATTATCTTGCTAACAAGATGGGAATTTCACTTTTTAATTTTGTTTTCACCCGGCACGTTAATAATAATAAATAATAATAATAATAACGTTAACAATAGTGTCCCGGACCTTTGGATGGCGTTAGCTTCGTACTCTTTATTTATTTTCATTCTTAGGCTAGGTTATTTATAATATGATTATAAATTACAAGCTTCGTTATTAATTATTATTATGCTTTGTAATTTTTCATTCATGCCGCCTAAAACAAACCAATAAGCTATATAGTCAAATAGTGAGTGGAGCGAATATCGAAAGAGATTAACAGAGAATCCGTCCAACAAAGAAATATAAAAATTTCTAAAGAGGCGAAATAAGAAAAACACGAACTAAGAATAGTCCCAAAAACGAAAATACAAATAAAGAGTGAGTCTTAAAACAACATAGACTAACATTGAACGTGCCTAAAGATGATGGTGACGAATACCGAACTAAGCCGGAATAAGAAATAGCCAAATATCGAAAGTGACGAATGAAGAATGGGTGACGAAAGCAGAAAGGGACGAATTTAAGAACGTGACAAAAAACGACTGAGACGAGCCAAGAGTATACCAAAATAGGTACGATGGCGTTTTAGAAAAACACATTCGATGTATACAAATAATAATTTAATTTAACTATGTTGTGTAATATACGTATGTAATTTTTAGATAGGTAATTGAAATAAAAGTAAGTACTTATTGCTTTCTCCCTAGGCAAGCAAAGTTAAAATAAGAAGTTGAACCTTTATTTTATTCTCTCATACAAACCAAGCGGCTTTTTTCAAGGCCACCGAAAGTATGCAATTGCTGATATGTCTGTAAAATTATATCTAGTGGTAACATGCCTTCAGGGTGCTTTGGTGAGCTCGTCCACGTAAGCAAATGCCTATACAACTGCAGAGTGAAGTGAAGATTGATCAGTAATGTGGTAACAAGATAAATTTATCCATAATAACCGTAAAAACTACAAAACATATCTCTCGGCTTGCCCTATTCTGAAACCCTAGGCACGCCACTGAGCTGCAGGATGCTGTTGGGACTGTCCCGTGCGCGACACCACGCCGACGTCGCCCGCTTCCTCATCACGGCGCCAAAGCTATCAATCCGCACTTCTGCGAGCATGCCAGAAGCGCTACAAAAACGGGGAAAACCCATCAGCATCCTAAAACTGTTGTTATATTGGACACGCAGGGCATTCAGTGTCTTCTTGGAGCAATTAGCCCACAGGCTGCACGTATAGAAGGTCTGACAAAACGCTCTAAAGAGAGTCGTCTTGACGTTCCTATCACAACGCGCAAACCTGCGGGACAGCATAATTAAGCCTGTAACGATATGGATATCTTGAGTCGGTTTGTCGTTTTTAAATATTAATTTAATAAAACATTACACTATTATAACTCTCGGCAAATATTCCGTGCGAAGGTTGTCTAGGAAGCAGTCGACCGGTTTCACGCACTGCCCTTCTCTCTCCACGAAACTGAAACGAACCAGACCTAGCACTGTATTAACAAACCAGGGGTCCTATTAATGCTGCTCCCTAAAACTATATTTCTTTGACACGGGATCCCGTTGAAATATCGAGAAACATTTCATCGAATGTGGCATTTCACCGAATTTAATTTCATCGAGAGCTAATTTCTGATGAAACCTTATAGTTTTCAGGTTATCTTTAGCACTCGTTACGTAGGTTAGGTTAGGTTAGGTTAGACTTGTGACACAAAACACTCCTAGAGTTCTCGTATGCCAGATAGATACACAGACAGTAGGGTGTTTCATTTTTGGAACATTTAAATTTTCTATGAATTTGATCAAATTCTTAGTCCTACTTATCTAAAGGACCAGTATTCAAAATTATAACACAATTCGTTGGTGTTTAGGGGTTGCACACTTTGACAACTTTTTAAGTAAATTTTCATGATTATGCAATGCTCCAAAGCCGCAACAGGCGGAAAAAATGGTGATGACTGTCAATATCATTAGTTTTTGACATAAGTGGACATATAAGTTAGTAATTGTTTGTTATTTTTTGAAAAATAATAAACATAGAAAATCTGCACGTCCTAAGTGGTCAATTTGGTCAACCTTTAAATATGGCCCATTCACCTTTAAACTAGACAGTTTCATTTTTTACCATAGAAAGAGTTAGGGCGTAGGCGAAGTCTGCAAAAAATAAGACATTTATTTTTTCCCATACAAATATGAAACACCCTAACAGACAGGCGTCAAACTTAAATATGTATGTCATTCCTCTTTTCGCGATGGTCGTTTAAAAAAAACCTTACCCCTTTAAACAGTAGCACCCAGGCACGAAGATATTCAGGCAGTGTCGCGACTTTAGCGTTATCCTGCCGGGGTTGGCGTGGATCCTGTGCTTCAGCAGCGCTCGCTTCAAGAAGTGCAGCAGTTTCTGCACGTCGATCATGCCTTGACGGAGCTCCGAGCGTTCTAGGAACCGCTCCAGGATCACCTGGAACAAGTCAAAGAACTTGAATTCCTTCATTCCCAAAGTGGGAAAGGCAGAGCTAAAGAATTACCAACAACTCTAAAAACTTATTTACTTGTGGGAGGACCTTGTGCAGGGTCCGTCCGGGTTAGTACTACCATCTTATCCATTAACCTACCGCCAAGCAGCAGAGTGCATTGTTGTGTTCCGGTTTGGGGATAAGACGGTGAAATGACTAGCATAGAGGCATTCCATCTTAGTCCTCGGGGTTGGCGGTGCATTTGCAGTCTTGTGAATGCGAATGTCTATGTCAAAGTTTCCACTTAGGTAACACATTTTGCACAATCAGGCTAAGATGTTTATTAGTGCATATTGGTGACAGGTTGCAAGCCCATCGCCTAACAATACTACAAACCTTAATTCCCTTAGTCGGCTCTTACGACTTCCACGAGAAGACATGGAGTGGCACTAATGTAACCAGGCAACCACACGGCAAAAATATTCGTTTGTGTGGCAAAAATATTATTATGTTTAATGTTTAATGATTATGTCTGAGGTTAAGCCGGAGTTCTTTCATATAAAATGCACAGTGGAATTGCTGTACGTAGATAAGGTTAGATTTTATTTAATATGGATATCAAACAAATAAAGTGTTCTATCAAAACATTGCATTTCGATTTTTTATCAATTCGGAATTATGACTCTTCAGAATACATTACTTGACGCTTTCCTTAGGCAGCAGGCAGGCAGAGCTACAGAATTACCAAAAACTCACTTGTTGTTAATTCTGTAACCTCATTTTGCACCATCATCATCATCATGTCAGCTGAAAGACGTCCACTGCTGGACAAAGGCCTCCCCCAATTGCACAATCAGGCTAAATGTTTACCATGTGTAAGTGTATATTGGTGGCAGGTTGCAAGCCTAACATTACTACAAGCCTTTATTCCCTTAGTCGCCTCTTACGATTTCCACGGGAACACATGGCGTGGCTCTAGATATTCTAAGCCGGCAACCACACGGCGTTAGGCTTGTACTGTGGATACTAGACAATTAGAACCATACTAAAATATATGGGTGGCTATCTGGTCGCATAACAACTATTGTCATAATTTCGATTGTCATAACCTCATAACACATTACGCATAAAGTTGATGCTCATATATTTTATTTGGCATAACTTGTACTATGGCATAATTGTTCCCTGTATTAATTATACGGAGTCATAATTGGTTTAACCATAATGTAGAATGTCATACATTTATTTAGTCATAATATTAATATAATGTGAAGTTAGTGGCAAAACCGACTCAGATTGCGGATAGGTTAGGGTAATTTTTTTATAAAAGAGCGGAAAAACTTTATGACCATTATAATGTACGGTAAAATAATTTTATGCGCATCAAATTTATGCGCGTTACACAATATGTTCTTAAACATTATGATTAAAAACGTTATGCGCATAAATGTATGACTATTTTATGTGTAATGATGAGTATGACGAATCCACGTATGCCAATCAACAATATGACTTCAAACTTTATGCCACCCACCCAAAATATATATCTTACCGAAGTTAGTTCTTCTGTAAACTTGATTTTACCACGCACATACGTATTAAGTAATTTAGTGAAATAGCTAATGAACTCTGCTTCGTAATCCCTACTTTTCCTCGAGCAAACCCGCCGCCTCACAGTTATGCGCGCCACGCCGCATATGTTACTGAACTTCCCCAGCTTCGCCTGTACTTCCTGTAGCGCCATTTTGTTTTCTAGTATCATGTCACAGACTGAATATAGGTGGTGGGTCGTTGGATCTCCAGATCTGTTCACTTTTTTGGTGATGATGTCTGTAAGCTTATCAAACTCCTCTTGTTTGTCTGGCGTTAAAATGTTTTCGACATCCATTACTTTTAATCTGTAACATTGTTAATTTATAACTAACACATTGAAATGTAATTTCTGTGAAAATAATACAAACCTGCCGTATAATCTTTCAGAGCGAACCGATTTTAATGAAACAAAGCTAAGGACAGTCTATTAAACGGGTTGGACTCATTTCGTCTAAAAAGCAGCTGGTCTATGCAGTAACTCGTCTAATAAGCATAAGGTAATTCTCATGTCGTCTAAATTGCAAATAGTCTAAAACGCAGCTGGTGTAAGTAGCAAGTGGTCTATCATAAATATGAGGTAGGTTTAGATTATGTTAGTTTTGCAGCAGGCCCAGAGGGCTAAACCACCAAGAAATAGGAGCTCCACGTAAGAGGAGCTCCGTCGACACTTACTCTTACTTCAAAACAATTAGCGCGGAGCTTCTATTTCTGGGTGATTTGGCCCTCTGGGCCTGCTGCAAAACTAACATAATCTAAACCTACCTCATATTTATGATAGTTAGACCACTTGCTACTTAGACCAGCTGCAGTTTAGAAAATTTGCAATTTAGACGACATGAGAATTACCTGTATATTAGACGAAATGCTTATTAGACGAGTTAGGTACTGCATAGGCAAGTTTTACAACTATGCCAAATTTCAAGTTGATAGCATGTGTAGTTGCTGAGAAAACCTGCTGTGACATACGGACAGACAACATAGTCTCACCATAAGGATTCCTTTTTTATCATATTGGTACGGAACCCTAAAAAAAGAAGAAGACCTATTCTCAAATTAGAATGTTTACAATATTGACATTGTAGCTACGTTGATAGCTTCCTTTTTTCGTCGTATTCTTGTTTTGACACATTCTTGTTTCGTCACTTTCCGTTTCCGACATACTCTTGTATGGACACAGTAGAACTACCAAGTTACACTATACAATGCCTATGACTTTGCTTGCATAGTAAAAATATAAAGTTTATTATAATAAGGTAATTATTATTTTGTTGAAATTAGATAAAATATAACAGGAAACATTAACCTAAAACTTATTTATAGGCAACAAAAATCTTACATAAGTTGACACAGCCTATTAGTTAAACCATATTAGTGACAGACTGATTTTTATGTGTAATCTTTTATGTCGAAAACGGAAAGCGACGGAATAAGAATGCGTCAAAACAAGAATACGACGAAACAAGAATGCGTCAAAACAAGAATACGACGAAACAAGAATGCGTCAAAACAAGAATACGACGAAACAAGAATGTGTCAAAACAAGAACGATCAGGACGAATCAGGAATACGACGAAAAAGGAAGCAATCGTTACGTTTCGACAGCATGGATGACGTTGTTGCAATTGACAGGACAGGAGTATCCGTTGTACTCGAAGGGCAAGGCGTGGCGGTCTTCGCAGTAAACTCTGCACTCTGCAAGAGATACGAGAATTATAATATACATACATGCATACATACCATCAGAGTGGGGTACGCAGAGCTACAGAATTACCAACAACTCTAACAATTTGTTGTTAATTCTATAACCACATTTTGCAAAAAACAGGCTAATATGTTTACGATATGTATAGGAAGTCGTAAGAGGCGACTAAGGGATTAAAGGCTTGTAGTATTGTTAGGCGATGGGCTTGCAACCTGTCACTAATTATAATATAACCCATTAGAACATCATCATCATCATCATGTCAGCCGATAGACGTCCACTGCTGGACATAGGCCTCCCCCAAGGCTCTCCACTCAGACCGGTCTTGTGCTCTTCGCATCCACCGATCCTTACAAGGTCACAAAACAAGGTCATTAAAACATATAGGTTACCAAGGAACACCTTAAAATTTCGTTTTCTCCGATTTTTTATATTTCCGTAAGCTATGGTATGCTGGAGCTATTTTAGGTTAAAGGTATTATTTAATAATACATAGGTTAGGTTAGGTTTGATTTTGATCAATTCGGAATGATGTGGTGTACCCGTTCCTAAAGTTTTCATCCAGCCAACTAGAGTGAGTTTTCGATTAACGCTATTTCTTCGGAAACTATTTATAGGGTACCTATAGCAGGATAGCCTAAGAAAAATTGCCCCTTCGTTTTTGGGTCGAATCGAAACTATAATCAAACGATGCCTTTTGAGTAGGTAATTACACTGCACTACACACAGCACACTGAAACCGTTAGAAAAAAAAAAACAATTTTAAGCGTTCTGCATACTTCGAAATTTCATTTAAGTAATGTGTTTACTTGTGGAAATAATATTTTTCGTTAGAACATAATATTTTTTTATGCTCCGACAAAATATTTTATTCGTATTGTCTTTGTCATTGTCTAAATATTTACATTATCATCATAGCTTTATTAAGAATCAGTGCGGTGTCGCGATATTGTCTATATAAAAGCATCCTATATGGGAATTTGCGTCATAATGACGTCACCGGCACCGAAGTTTCGCTCCCTGTCTATCAGTGTCACCATCAACCCCTGACATTTGTATCCAACTTCGCTCTTTTTTTCACATTTAGTCTTATTAAGCCCAGTGGGAAACAAGTATCTCTTAAACTTTACCTGCATAGCGGTAAAAATATGTTGACAGAAGAAGCAATAACAGCATTCTTGGATAACCATCGATTCGCGGAGCACCATTCTCGCAACTAAGTAACCGATATCACTGCGAGATTGATTTTACGACTAATTATTTACGGTTAATTAAGCATCGAATGGTAGTTTAATTAATGGCTGTATGCGGTCACAAACGAGACTTTATGGCACAATTAAAGACATTACAGTGACCTGGGGGGTTATTATGACATAACTATGCAGTGTGTGTGGTTGCCGGGTTAGAATAGTACCACTCACAGATCACAGAAACAAGGGAGATATGTCATGAACGCCAATTCGTACAAGACCCGGTGTCGCCACTTTTAAACATGTGTGCGTCTTACGCTTACGCTCTATTAACTACTACAAAAACAACCTCCTCATAATTGGTTACAGCTTACGAACTAAAAACGCCGTAACATAGTTTTGATAGTAGCAGAAAATTAAGCTTTATACTAAGTTCTCAAGGTTGAAAAATGCTGAAAGATCGTTTTTTTTCCATCGTAGTTCAGTCACTGAACGTAAGGTAGCGCTTACTCGTCACTTAGCTGCCATCTATGCGACGAGTAATTAATTAGTTCCTCAGAGCTAGATGGCGCCAAGATAGCAGTCCCTATGTTCAGCAGGTTAAGGACTACCCACACACAGCGACATCTAGTTATACTTTTTTCAAGAGGTGTGCGTTTCTCTCCTGTCGTCCACTTAGGGATGCCACAAGGAATGTTTCAAAATATATCGATAAACAATTCAAACTTGTTTGCAACGTTAATATAGGTACTATTCAATTTACAGGCAATAAGTACTATTTTTATTATTTTACTACTAGGTTAATACAATTACATCATTTAAACTTAATATTATTGTTAGAATAGAATAATATTTTATTAGCAAGAATACGGTTTGAGTAAAATTGATACATAAGATTTTAAATTTGGAACGATACCTATATTAGAACGTAACAAAAAAATTGCATAATTTCTTTGGTTAAATTTTCTGGAGCTGTTTAAGATTTTCGTTTTGATTAGTACATAAAAGTCTAAATTGTAAACTTGGACTTTATGATGTTAATACAAATATACTAATAAAATGGGTTCGATTGAGTGTCACGTCACAAGATCTCAGTTTGGGACAAACCAGTAGTTTACCGACTTGATTATGTAAACTTTATTTCATAAATGGTACAAATTACTTAAAACAGAAAGATAGACTTAATACTTGGGGCAATCTCTACCATCCAACCTTTAGGCTTGAATCCTTTTAAGAGTGAGTCGGCGCGAGCTGTCAATCAGCGCTGTGTGCAAACACAGCTCAATACTGAGCCAGAGCCCTTTGCCTTTGTGGTTGGTTAATTTATTTTTATCTTAATTGTATGATTTGCCTACTTATATTTGAATTGCTAGAGTCCTTCGTCGTTCGTTAATATTGTAAAGAAAATTAAATTTTGTATAACGTGAAAATTTGTTAAAATTATTTTTCTTCTGTTTTAAGCGTGTCGTGGTAGTGATAAATAACTAGAACTATTAACACATTGAATTCTATTGATAGCTGTAGAATAAGCCATTTATCGATAGTCGATAGAAATCACGTCAACACAACTTTCACAACCTTACGCTCTGAAATCCATGAAAATATAAAATATTCATTTAAAAATATAAATAATGCTTAAAAACAAAATTTACCGGTGGTAAGTTATGCCCTTTGATTTTATATTAACGTTTGTATTTCGATTTTTGCACACTTTCACGCTACATACAGTCATTTTATCATTTAAACGGAGCTTCTATACTGACAGCGTTCAGTGAGTGACTATGTCAACGCTTGACACGCCTCGTGCCGATATGGTCAATTTGACCATATCGAGGCGACACGAACCACGCCCCCATAACATATCTCCCTTGTTTCTGTGATCTGTGGTACCACTCCATGTCTTCCCGTGGATGTCGTAAGAGGCGACTAAGGGAATATAGGCTTGTAGTACTGTTAGGCGATGGGCTTGCAACCTGTCACTAATACACTGGTAAACATCTTAGCCTATTTGTGCAAAGTGTGGTTATAGAATTATCAACAAGTTTTAAAAGTTGTTGGTAATTCTTTAGGCAGTTCAGTTCACGCTGAGATAAAAGGACAGAGCTATACAACTGTTATAATAATAATAAACTTTTGGTTGGCCCATAGTTACAAATACCTTATAGAATAACATACATAACAATATAAAACTTAAAAACTAACACCAAGGTGACAGAACAGTGTGGTGCTTCGGGCTTCTACTAGAGCCTCGATCGTAATTCCTTACTTACCGACCTTAATACACAATGTACTATTTGTTACTGGCTGCTTTGGGAGCCGGCGGGTACCGAAAGGTTAATCTACTTAAGTTTGCTCCATTAACATCCGTGGATTGCAAAAGAAGCTTTTCACCTCGTAAGTTTATTTTAACGTTGAAAAGGAATAAACTAACCACGGAAAAAATATTATTAAATAGAACTAAAAATTCTATGCATTCTTTTTAGGGTTTGTAATCAATGAATGTAATTTAATTTGTTTAAGTAAAATCTTTGGAGTCATGTCCACATTGTTGAGAGTAATGACCCCCATATTCCGATCTCTGCTCATAGAGCATGGTGTATATTCGTACGCTCGACCGACGCCAGCGACCGACATCAGCATAGCAGGAAACTAAGCCTTAGGGATGGACCGACTAAAGATTTTGCTACCTAACCTGGAGGTCTACCCAAAATCGAACAAAATGCTAAGTGGTCTACGAGACAAAAAAGTTGTGGTTTTGTTCTATATCATCATCATCATCATCATGTCAGCCGAAAGACGTCCACTGCTGGACATAGGCCTCCCCCAAGGCTCTCCACTCAGACCGGTCTTGTGCTTTTCGCATCCACCGTGTTCCCGCGATCCTTACAAGGTCGTCACTCCATCTTGTTGGAGGCCTACCAACAGCTCGTCTCCCGGTCCGGGGACGTCACTCAAGAACCTTCTGGCCCCATCGGCCATCAGTCCTGCGAGCGATGTGCCCCGCCCACTGCCTATGGCTATGTCGGTGACCTTAGTTCTACTGCAGATATCATCATTTCTGATTCTATCACGCAGAGAAACCCCGAGCATAGCCCTCTCCATAGCCCTCTGAGTGACTTTGAGCTTCCTTATGAGGCCCATTGTTAGCGCCCACGTCTCGGATCCGTAAGTCATCACTGGTAACTTACACTGGTCAATGACTTTTGACTTCAAACACTGCGGTAATTTGGACGAAAAGATGTGTGAAAAAGTCTTGTATGATAATTATTTGTTGTATTTAATTAATGAACACTTGAAACTCTTGAAATATTTCACTGGAATTAAATATTGGCGATTTATTTTGTTTGCCAGTAAGTTATAAAGTGCCTTTTCTCAAAAATGACCGTAAAAGTTGACATTACTAACTGCATACTGAGACGCGAAGTACATAGTTTACAGACAGTACCCAAATTTAAAAAAAAATACATTGCGTGCTCGCTACACAAGCCCGCAATGTTGCATACAAATTTCATTGTTATCTAGTTTGTAACTTAAAAAAAAGTGAAAACGGCCAATACAACGGCGGTAAAATGAGGGCACAAGTTTTATACATCCATATTTTAATCGAAACGTAACTTTTTTATCTGTGTCTGGAATAGCTTGAGTTTTTTTTTCTCAAAAAGCTTGCGTTTCTCCTTGTCATAAACATAAAGGCGGTAAAGAGTAATAGTTTTTTCACGTGAAGTTTCTGTTTATATGCGTTTTGTATCTTGCGATTTTTGAAAAAAGCTCTATGTATGCATCGGCAGGAACGGCAATTGCGGGCCGAGTATTGGTTTAAACCAATATTCACTGCCTAGGCAATAATGTACTATTAATATCTCTTAACTGTAACATCTCCAAAATGTCCTTTCTTCCCCAGGTTCGAAGCCGTTCAAGTGCTCGTTCTGCGCGTACGCATGCCGCGACTCGTCGACGCTGCGCAAGCACCACGCGATACACATGGGCACCGAGAAATACTACCAGTGCACTATGTGCCGCACCAGGTCAGTGAAGCCTTTCTGCTCTGTCTTGAACGGGCCAACCGAGTTAAAAGCTAGGTAATAGACTTGTGGGAGGACCTTGCGCAGGGTCCGTCCGGGTTGGTACCACCATCTTATCCATTAACCTACCGCCAACCTGCAGTGTTTGCATTGTTGTGTTCTGGTTTGGGGATAAGACAGCCGGTGAAATGACTAGCATAGAGGCATTCCATCTTAGTCCTCAGGGTTGGCAGTGCATTTGCAGTCTTGTGAATGCGAATGTCAATGGGTCACAGTTTCCACTTACCATCAGGTGGCCTGTGTGCTCGTTTGCCTTCTCTATGCCATAAAAAAAAGAGAGAGAGTGATGAAGAGACATTTATTCGCAACAATACAAAATTACATTACAAAGATACAGAGAAAATGTTGCCAAACGGTCCCAACTCAGCATTAGCCGTAAAGCCAGCGTTGGGACCGCTTGAAGTTTTTTTTATATGACATAGGAAGGCAAACGAGCACACAGGCCACCTGATGGTAAGTGGAAACTATGACCCATAGACATTCGCATTCACAAGACTGCTAATGCACTGCCAACCCTGAGGACTGAGATCGAATGCCTCTATGCTAGTCATTTCACCGGCTGGCTAATCCCCAAACCAGAACACAACAATGCAAACACTGCTGCTTGGCGGTACATTAATGGATAAGATGGTGGTACCAACCCTGACGGACCTTGCACAAGGTCCTCCCACAAGTACCACTTCTTGAGCAACTGTATTAAAACAATAAAAACAGAGTTATCAACAAGTTTTTAGAGCTGTTGGTAATTCTGTAGCTCTGCCTGCCCCACTCTGGGAATAAAGGCGTGAAGGTATGTATGTATGTATGTATTAAAAAAACCATGATCTTCATTTGTTTCAGCGTGAAAAGCAAGGCGAACCTCAAACTGCACGTCGCGGAGAAACATTTGGACATGGACGTGAAGAAGTTCATCTGCGACACGTGCGGGAAGCGGTTTAAAATCAAGGCGTCGCTCAGCCTTCACATTGTAAGTAATGATGCATCAGAAGTACTGATGTGCCAAAGGAAACTTTCCAAAATTGCGGAAAATTTCATGTAGGAAAATTTCGGAAACTTCTCTCAATTTTGTATGGGGATTGAAACTTTCCGCTTCTTAAATTTAAATTTCCTATATTTCTTGGGAAAGATTCCGGAAATTTCTTGCAACTTTTCCAACTTATTGGAAACTTTCCGCAACTTGCACATCACTGATCAGAAGAAGTGGTAGAAGTAGAAGAGCCACGCTGTATTCAATCGTTAGTTTGAGTGCAGTTTGAATGGGCCGGTTCGACCGTGTAGTTAAATTAAATTATTAGATTTTAATAGTTTATTCAGTAACTTAAGTTAGGTTACATTATGCACGACAGAGACAGTTTTTCTTTGTTTATCTTCATTGGTCACTCGGCTGTGTGGGAGATTACCACCCTCCCTCGGAATACCGAAGTGAAGTAGCAGTACTATTGCTGCTTTTCTTCTGGTCAAGTCCCGGTGGCCCAATTTCCCCTCTCTCTCTTTTAAATATGTCAAAGCTAGACCTCGGAATATACAGGGCAAAATTAAATGACAGCTACGGATCGCCTATATCGATAAACTCAACTATCGATGATTTTCCCATACACTAGTGATCGCTCCTAGCATTGTTTGTAAGTGTGAACTTGAAAAATCTTTAAGCCACCTGAAATGGATTCATCAGCCGAGACGGAGAAGTTTAACGCCCGAAAATTTGGAACAAATTCTGATCGTTTTTTTCAACATTAGTAATACTGACATACGCAATGAGGAAAAACATATGATGATGATGATTGAAGGTTCGAAAATCCTTTTAAAATAATGAATAACCAGAATTATGTTGTTGTTGTTTCATTTGCATATTTTCAATAAAAAAATATTTTTAGAAACAAATCTTGGAGCGATCACTAGTATATCTGAAAAGCATCGATAATTGAGTTTATCGATGCAGGCGATCCCTAGCTGTCATATAATTTGCCACGTATATTCTGAGGTCTGACTATAGCAAATATGTTTTACATTACGATAGCAGACACATTTTCTATTTGACGTGAGGAGCTCAAAAGTTTAAAATGCATTAGATAAACGTTTTCTACTCTCCTTGTCGCTTGATTCGTAGCAACAATATACAGGGTGTCCCAAAAGTACCACGCCACAGTGACACCGGAGGTTGGTCAGCTCAAGAGGAACCTAACCAGCCTAACATGACCTCAGTAAAAGTTGCACCGTTTTCGAGTTATACCAATTTAAAGATTTTTCCAATTTTTCACCTCTTTTGACATTGTAAGTGCTCGCATTTACTGGGATAGCTTTAAAATTTAGTTTTTTTATTTGTGCGCGTTTATGAATAGTTTATTAAGATGATAGAAGCATTATTATGTCAATAACTAATGTAAAAGTTGGAAAAATACTGTAATGAACTTGACTTAAATTATCATCAACATAGTAATTTAAACTTTGAGCACCTGCCATAACTTTTTTTTACTATAAACAAAATGAGCAAAATACTTTAAAAACATGCGTATTTTATGCCAATTCTAAAATGGTATGACACATGATATCTTAATGCAAAAAAGTAGGAATTCGTATCACATTTGCCAATAAGGATCCCGGCAACCAAACTAACAAATGAAACGCGTTTAGCCGCTTTGCAAGTTTATCATGTAAAGAATTGTAGGATAGTTATTAATTTATTGCAGTTGTAGTCCTGTGACCCAAACTACTCATAGTTTGTTACCATGCGTTTCGTGCTATACTCGTTGATTAATATTAAACCTCGTTTTAATAGCCGACTTTTTAGTTAGGTACGAAGTTAGTTAGTTATGTGATACGAATTCCTACTTTTTTGCATTAAGATATCATTTGTCACTCTGATTTTGTTTGTGGAACTGAAACGACTACTCGGCACTCTTAACGGAAGTTGATTTCGCTTTGTAAAATGTTTTTTTTTTGGTGATGTTTAAAAGACAATATTTATTCAAAACCAATAAGTAACGAAGAGGAACTACGGCGACGTGTCTTCAATGCAGTCCGAGACATATCGGAAACCAGTTTACGAAAATTAAACCGAAATTTTATTCGAAGATGCCATTTGTGCCTTAGAGTCGGAGGGAAACAATTCGAACATTTACTGTAAAAACTAATGAAAATTAAACCCGTTTTCTATTATCTTTGAACCAAGGTCAACCAAAAATCAATCATATTCTTCAAAGGAGCACAAACAAATGAGATATCGTAGAGTACAAGATAATTTTTTAGATGATTAGCATTGATTTCCGAGGATCCATATTGGCAAATGTCATACGAATTCCTACTTTTATGCATTAAGATATCATGTGTCATACCATTTTAGAATTGGCATAAAATACGCATGTTTTTAAAGTAATTTGCTCATTTTGTTTATAGTAAAAAAAAGTTATGGCAGGTGCTCAAAGTTTAAATTACTATGTTGATGATAATTTAAGTCAAGTTCATTACAGTATTTTTCCAACTTTTACATTAGTTATTGACATAATAATGCTTCTATCATCTTAATAAACTATTCATAAACGCGCACAAATAAAAAAAACTAAATTTTAAAGCTATCCCAGTAAATGCGAGCACTTACAATGTCAAAAGAGGTGAAAAATTGGAAAAATCTTTAAATTGGTATAACTCGAAAACGGTGCAACTTTTACTGAGGTCATGTTAGGCTGGTTAGGTTCCTCTTGAGCTGACCAACCTCCGGTGTCACTGTGGCGTGGTACTTTTGGGACACCCTGTATATAGGTAGAATAGTGCCACTCCATGTCTTCCCTTGGATGTCGTAAGAGGTGACTAATGGAATGTATTCCATTGTAGTAAGTCCTGTTAGGCGATGGGCTTGCAACCTGTCACTAATCCGCTGGTAAACATCTTAGCCTATTTGTACAAAATGTGGTTACAGAATTATCAAGAAGTTTTAAGACTTGTTGGTAATTCTTTAGCTCTGCCTACCCCACTCTGGGAATGAAGGCGTGAGTTTATGTATGTATGTATGTATCTTATCTTTTGCCTACCGTGGGATCACAGGTGTGTATGTATGTAAAATTGACAGCAATTTTGCTTGTTCCAGCAGCTCGTCCACGAGAAGTCTCGCACGACCAAGTGCGACATCTGCGGCCTGTGGCTCACCAACAGGAGCAACCTGCCGGCGCACATGCGCACGCACGTGGAGCACCGGCCGTTCGTGTGCTCCGTGGACGTGTGCCGGATGAGGTTCAAGTGCTCCGTGAGTTGTTTATACCTGCCGATCGATGGCACCGTTTTCGCATTCTTTCTTGAAAATGTCGTTAATGTCTAAAGCGTATTATAGGATCGAGGACTATCTAATAGACAAAAATGCTTGGCCTAAACCCGAAACTTAATTAATAATATATATTATTTTCAAATTCAAAAGCTTCAAAACATATCATTTCTTACTTGTGGGAGGACCTTGTGCAGGGTCCGTCCGGGTTGGTACCACCATCTTATCCATTAACCTACCGCCAAACAACAGTTTTCGCATTGTTGTGTTCCGGTTTGGGGATAAGACAGCCGGTTAAATGACTAGCATAGAGGCATTCCATCTTAGTCCTCAGGGTTGGCAGTGCATTTGCAGTCTTGTGAACGCGAACATCTATGTGTCACAGTTTCCACTTACCATCAGGTGGCCTGTGTGCTCGTTTGCCTCCCTATGCCATAAAATAAAATATATAAATATATATTATATATATGTGTATTTTACATGTAGTTACCTAAGTTTATATAACTTTGAGTACTGGTTTATTCGTTTAATATTTATTTATTTATAAGTATTATCATCTGTTTTTGATATTTTTTGTGCAAACTTGTATGTGTCCAACCCTATGCATTATCCTAACTCGTCTACTTCTGGGTAAGCTGGAACAGATCCCATTTAGGGATAAGTTCGCCGTTGTACAGTAGTTTCATATTTATATTGTAATATTTATATTTTTCCCGTGTGGTTGCCGGGTTAGAATGGTGCCACTCCATGTCATCCCGTGGATGTCGTAAGAGGCGACTAAGGGAATATGGGCTTGTAGTACTGTTAGGCGATGGGCTTGCCACCTGTCACTAATACGCTGGTAAACATCTTGGCCTATTTATGCAAAGTGTGGTTACAGAATTATCAACAAGTTTTTAAAGTTGTAGGTAATTCTGTAGCTCTGCCTACCCCACTCTGGGATTACAGGCGTGAAGGTGTGTATGTGTATGTATGTATATTTTTATGCAATAAAGAGTTTACATACATACATAAATGTATTTTTATCTTTCTTTTAATACAATTGCAGAGCTCTCTCAGCAAGCATACCCGTATCCACTTCCCGTCGAAGCAGAACCCGTGCAAGGTTTGCGGCAAGCGGTTCGCCCGCCCGGAGCACCTCGAGCGACACGAGCGGACCCACCGGCCGAAGGTCAAGCGCGTTGAGTGCGGGCACTGCGGCGTGCGGTGAGCACACGTGACCATACAGGATTGACGGGGGCTAAAATGTACCAGTGCTAGTGATTCATTAAATATTTACTAAGTTTATCGACAACTTTTGTCGTGACATCTGCCCTCCTAAGCAAATAGCAGTATCCCAAAATCAATAACCAAAGCAGTTTTAGTTCTCTTCTCTTAGTAATAAGGTTGATATTGCTACAGGAATTTTATCTGACATAGGGTAAAATCACCAGTAGTCAGCCAGAGACCCGTAGTCGGCCTCTGCCTATACTTTGTATGAGTGGGAAGAGTACGAAATATATATTTCCCACTCTTCGCACTCATACGAGTATAAGGTCGACTACTGGTCTCTGGCTGACCACTGGTGACTTTACCCTACTGCGGATTAGCTTAGGAGGGCAGACATGGATTGAGATTGGATTGGATTGGATTGAGATTTCTTGCAAAAGCGAGTCGTGCCTTTGTATCTTCTAAATGATCAGCTTTCCATGAAGATAAACGATCGTTTTTCTTTTGAAGCATTTTTAACCGATTTAAAAAACAAAAAGGCTCTCAATTCGTCGGAATGCTAAAGAATATTTGTATGCATTTGTTATTCAATCTAATTTCAATGGTTGTCAAAAGTGACTCGAGTTGTGTATAGTTGCGATAAGTATAAATAAAAGAGGTTTGCACATAATTGGAAGGTGTTCAAACTTTTTACTTATGATAATAATGGATGATTAAAAAATGTTTTTTATCGATGTCGATAAACTTAGTCGACATTTATGAATCACTACCACTGGTACATTTTTATCCCCGTCAATCTGGTGATTGGTCTTGACTACTACTAACTGCACCAAAATCCTAATCCTAATTAATTATTACACATCTCTTTTCCTGACTGCTATGACTGCCATGTGTATTTTAATTATAGTAAACAGTTCAAAAGTTACAGGTCTTTGAAGTTAGGAAAGATGAACAGTAGACCCGATTCGACAGTGGCCTCTAAACTTCTTAATTTTATTTAGGTGTCGCTAAAACACTTTGCTATTCTATGAGCAGCTGTCATAATCAAATGACAGCGCCATGACAGCGCTAATTTGAATCTGACGCTTCTTATTTTAGGCGGTCTTATTCATTGTCAGCTTGACATTCTGGAATAGCACTGGTTAAATCTGCCATCTAAACTATGTCTTAAAATTAGACAATTTAGTTTTAGCCTATTTAAGCGATGTGCACGTAGAATCGGGTCCATTGTAGGCATATTAATAGAGTCCCGTTTTCCATGGGGTACGGAACCCTAACAAGGTTATTTCATTGCAGCTTCTACGGCAAGAACTACCTGAACCGCCACATCCTGCGGAAGCACTCCAGGAAGAAGCTGAAGTACATCTGCGATCTGTGTGACTTCGTCACCGGCAACAAGCCCAGTCTCGTGATGCACATTAAATACGGACACGAGCGCCTTATGGTGAGTGGTTACTACAGGTCAGAGCGCATTATTCGAATAAAAAAATATTCGTAATATTTTTATTCGTGAATAATTTGTCTACGAATGATTTATTCGCGAATAAAAAATATTCGTAATATTTTTATTCGTGAATAATTTGTCTACGAATGATTTATTCGCGAATAAATTATCCAACAATGAATCATTAGACTACTTTTCGGATAATAATAACTTGTGCAAAGTGTGGTTACAGAATTATCAAGAAGTTTTAAGACTTGTTGGTAATTCTTTAGGTCTGCCCACCCCACTCTGGGAATGAGGGCGTGAGTTTATGTATGTATTCGTTATTTGAAAAGGGCATGCTTCAATGATTCAGTCAATTGGAAAGAATGGATGAAAGATGATTGACGAAAGAGATATACAGATCGAAAGTGGAAGGGTCGGAAGGGGCCGCCCTAGGCGTACTTTTTCGAATCAAATCGGAGAAATACTGGAAAAGGGCCGAATCTTAAGTACCCGAAACCGACGTCCGTGCATGGCAATGTGGAAGAAGCGAAATAAAGGCTATAGCCGTGTTTCTATACAAAATTTGCCTTTCTGTCAAATGTTCTAGTAATTTTATTTTTAGATACTCCTTGTAGGCAAAGGTCTGTTCCCCAAAGAAGAGCCATGTACACTTGTCAGTTTTCGTAATATGGCGGTTTGTTTTTTTTCACTTTTTAATTTTTTTCTTGAATTCGGTCTTTGCGATTAATTTGATTTTTTGGTAAACTATACTACATAATAAAACCCATCACTACAAAAAATATTGCTTGAAACTTTAGTACAAATATATGTCAAAATAATGGAAACTATAAATTGTTTTTTTTTTTTTGGTGTTCTGGTGTAGCGGCACCTACAGTTTTTATTTCATAAATTGCCCATCTATAGACCTACTACATATATTAAATTCAAATTATTAGCTTTGGTACTTCATGCCAAAAACTAACTACAAATAAAATTATTCCTTACTAGAACACTTTTTTATTTTTTAGATAATGTTTAAATAAATGTCAAAAACGAAACAAACTTCCAAAAATGACAAAATACAAAAATAGGATGTATACGATTTCATTCATACAAGTAATTAAAGCAATCCTGTAAAAACATTGAAACAAGGAAGGAATAATTTTATTTGTAGTTAGTTTTTGGCATGAAGTACCAAAGCTAATAATTTGAATTTAATATATGTAGTAGGTCTATAGATGGGCAATTTATGAAATAAAAACTGTAGGTGCCGCTACACCAGAACACCAAAAAAAAAAAAAACAATTTATAGTTTCCATTATTTTGACATATATTTGTACTAAAGTTTCAAGCAATATTTTTTGTAGTGATGGGTTTTATTATGTAGTATAGTTTACCAAAAAATCAAATTAATCGCAAAGACCGAATTCAAGAAAAAAATTAAAAAGTGAAAAAAAACAAACCGCCATATTACGAAAACTGACAAGTGTACATGGCTCTTCTTTGGGGAACAGACCTTTGCCTACAAGGAGTATCTAAAAATAAAATTACTAGAACATTTGACAGAAAGGCAAATTTTGTATAGAAACACGGCTATAGCCTTTGTCAAGGTCGTAACAAGTGGAAAAATGTAGTCTCTGCCTACCCCTCTGGGGAACAGGCATGATTTAATGTATGTATGTATTCGTTATTTTATTCGGATGAATTCACGAAAAATATTTGACGTTTTTCTGTTATTATTTTTTTTATTTTCTAAGAACTTTCAGTTTGACCCTCGTATTGTAACCCATTTATGATAAAATTACATAAAACTGTATTCACTTTCTTTACTTTCAGTCTTTAAATTGCGACATGTGCGAGAAGAAATTCAAACGGCGTTTCTTTCTACAACAACATTATTGGAGAGCTCACAGCGTAGAGTTCAAAATAACATCCATCAAGTGAGTAAAGTCGCAGTATAAACTATACATCTTGAAACAAATGTATATCGTTGGTGATGCTGCAAACCCGCGTAATAGAGCAAAATAAACCTTACTGTCTCATTAAAAACGTGCATTTTGCTCCTTATTTAAAATGTTACTTCGACACTTAGTTTCATCGACGATATCATTTGCTTGCATGTGTGCGTGCCTCGAAGGTACAAGCAAACTTAACAGGATGAACCGAGCCGGTTTATGCACTTGTCCCACCAAGAGCGACTAAGCGATTAGCTATCGGTGATTTTCTCGCCCAAGAAACGATCAAAATATAAGGATCCTGTGTTAGTAAAAGAGACACTAATCGTTCATCGCTGGCTGTTCACACTGCCGGCGAGAACACTCGCTCTACTAGTTTGTCGCCGCGATAAGAGCGATAACATTATAACTAGCTCAGCGACACTCGCTCGGCGATACTCACTTGGTAGTTAGAACTCAAGCTGCGATACCAAAGCGGTGATTTTACGACGTGGATTTCAGTGTAGATATTTTCTATGAATTTGAGCAAAGCATTTGAGCTGTCATTGTTGTCTAGTTCAGTGGACGATGATGATGAATTGTAATTGCACTCGAACACTCGCCTATAGCCGAGCGACAAAACTATTGAAGCTAACACTCGCTTCTCGTCGCTCGCCCACTCGTTTCTAGTTTAACGTTCTACTCGTTTATCGCTCATCGTCGGCGGTGGGACAAGAGCCTTAGTTTAGACGGACGCCGCGCTAGGTTGCGTATTAAGTATCGAGCGACGCACATCGACGCAATCCTAACATCCGAGCGGCAATAAGTAACAGAAACTCGTAAAGGGCCGAAGACAACAGACGGTGACTTCGGTTAACCCTTTTCCAGGCGTAGTACATTTCATCGACCACAAATAATTTAATAATAACTTAGTCATAAAAAATATGTAAATATTGTCTAGGGGACACGGTTTCTGTAGGAGAATGTATCGAAACTTTTATGCATGTTGTCTTGCACCGTCACAGGTAAGTATAACTTGTATACTTTCTATATTTTTTTTTTTATATTACTGTTGCTTATTAGTTTTATGACAATTCTGAGTTTTGACACATTTTCCTGCTCAACTACGCATGAATATATAAATTTTTGGTGTTATGTGAGATTCATTGTTTTATATAATGCTAGGTTAAGTTTATTATTGTATAATATCATTAGCATACATACATACATACATACATTAAATCACGCCTGTTTCCCAGAGGGGTAGGCAGAGACCACTTCTTTCCACTTGCTACGATCCTGACAAATTTCCTTCGCTTCTTCAACATTCATACATCGAGTCATGCACGCACGTCGGTTTCGGGTACTTAAGATTCGGCCCTTTTCCAGTATTTCTCCGATTTGATTCGAAAAAGTACGCCTAGGGCGGCCCCTTCCGACCCTTCCACACACTTTCGATCTGTATATCTCTTTCGTCAATCTTCCCTCATCCATCCTTTCCAAATGACCGAACCATAGAAGCATGCCCTTTTCAATCTTAGTCACTACATCTTCTTTTATTCCACACTTCTCTCTGATTTTTTCATTTCTAACTCTATCAATCAGTTTCACACCACACATACTACGCAAAGAGCGCATTTCAACTGCATTTACACGACTTACATGCTTGTCCTGCCACACCCAACATTCACTACCATACATCAGGGTAGGGGCCAGCACTCCATTGGGAACAGCCAGCCGGGCTTTTTGTGAAACGCCCTGTCTGCTCACAAAGGAGTACAGGGCCCCATTAATTTGATTCCCCGCATTTACCCTCCTCTCGATATCCTTCTCACACTTACCATCTCTTGTAAACACACTTCCCAGGTACACAAATTCGCTCCCTTGTTCTACTAATTCACCATTTACATTTATCACGCACTCAGTCATCTCTTCATCCTTCTCTATCACCATGACCTTGGTCTTGGCAACATTTACTTTCATCCCCTTTTGCTTAAATCCCTCATTCATCACTGTCACCATCTCCTGCAACTCAAGTACCGATGGGGCAAGTATAACTTGATCATCGGCATATAAGAGGCATTTGATTAGCAACTCTTGCACACGCAAACCCTTATCATACTCTTTCAAATCCCTCATACAATATCATTAGCAATATTTAAAAAACGACTTACTCTTGAGTTTCTTCTCAGCAGTGGTCTCTTGCGAAGCGCTGGTAGATTTTTGACGTGTAAAAGTGCCCGTGCGGCCTACTTACTGAATAAACATCTTTTATATTTTTTTATCTTTTAGCAAAAGGAATAACACTTAAATTTTTTTTTTTTAATCGAGTACCTATTTACTTGTTCGAATTTTATTTCTTCTGAAAGCTATGTTATGCTTTATGTAGGTTAGGTTAGGTTAGGGGTATAAGTGATATCAATAACAGAAAGCAAGCTTTAAAAAACCAGACTGTTGTTAACCAACTTTAAATCGTTATTCTAAATGATCATTCAAAATGTGAAATGATGCAAGAAACCAAAAGTATTAAAAAAATATCTATTTTTAACAATATGGTGTCTAGTTGCCGCCATATTGAATTTAATGTCATATCTTTAGTGACACTCACAAGATTAAGACAAATCGATTGACATAAAAATCATCAACATCGGCCTACGCGTTTAGGTTCTAGAGCGACACAAAGGAAAAAACATACATGCATATGTAGGCTGATAAACACGTTACGCACCTCCTTCCGCAAACGAAAAAAAAATAAAAATGCATTTAGAATTATGAAAATTCGGAATTATGTAGGGCATTCCCGCTCGACCACTAGGGTGATATTCGTTTGCGCGTTAGACGCGTAACGACTATACATCGTTATCGCGGGAGCAAAAACGAATTGACAGTAGTGAAAGATTAATACAAATAGGCAATAACAGAAGTGACACTCGTATCGAGAAACGTTTATACCTACGAGTTCAAAATGAATAAAAAAAACTTTCAAATATCTTACCTCCGTACTTGACTTAATCAGTAGTCCATATTTAAAGAGATTAGCTACGCAAACCTAACGTCAACCTCTACAATCACTTTTCCTGCTACTTTAGACATTTATAATGTTTGATTGATTTGATATGTACAGAAACGTATAAAAATATATCCTAATCAAATATGAGTACAAATGGAAAACATAATATATATTTAAAAAGTTAAAACTATTTTTGGAGAAAAATACTGGATTTGACTTTTATTTTTATAAATATTAAAGGCCGTGCCAGGATAAGCTAAGAGATTTTGCCCCCCTTGAGTTTGGGGTTGTAATTTTTATAGATTGTGTGGCTCTGCATTAGTAATTGTTTTGCCAAATTTGAGCACCCTAAATATCATAGTTTTCGTTTAAAAAAAAAAAAACTATATTTAATTTTTCTTTGATATTTTTTTTTCCTGTTAACCGATTTTAATGAGCTTGGCATATAATGTACATTTAACCAAGATGATCAAATGGCCATAATTATATTTTCATTATGCCATAGAAAAAAAATTAAAAAAACCCATTCAAACTTTTCAGTTTTTTTTTTTTATCACTTCCATGTTAGAGACCGCTCTAATTTTTTCACTGGTAAAACTCCCACTAACGTCCTATAATATGTATTTTTTTCAAAATTTTTGCTAAGGGAGAACATGGAGTTATCTTGACATGAAATTCTTTACATACATTTCCTAGAACCGCTATAATTTAAATTGGAATGATTGCAACCTCTTTAGAGGAACGTACATGTTGCATATGAAATACTTACTGGCCACTTACATTTCAACTTTTTAAAGAAGTAAAAAAAAAGGCAACAAAAAGAACTCCTTTCAATTGTCGTGCGTTGGCAACATAATATAAACCATTCCAATATGAATTCATTATCAAAAACCACTGCAATACAACGCGTTTTCCGTAAAAAAGTTAAAACGCTGTATTGTCTCGCAATGAAAACAATTCTGCAAAGTATAAACGAACAATACGATTTCTTTAATAATACACTTCCAATTTTTGATCAGGTAAATGTCACAAAGGCATATTGTGCATTTGTATAGTAATTAATGGGTACTTAATTTTAAATAGGTAGTTTAAATAATTAGTAGTAGAAGTAGTAGTAGTAGTAAAACTCTTTATTGTACGTACAAACAAATAATTACCTATGTTTATCCACGGATATGTAATTTGGGAGTCTCAGGTAGTATAACTTAACATGCATGTCTTCAATCTAAATGATAAAAAAAACATAGGTAATTATTTGTGTGTACTTACAATAAAGAGTTTACTACTACTACTACTTCTACTACTAATTATTTAAACTACCTATTTAAAATTAAGTACCTATTAATTACTATACAAATGCACAATATGCCTTTGTGACATTTACCTGATCAAAAATTGGAAGTGTATTATTAAAGAAATCGTATTGTTCGTTTATACTTTGCAGAATTGTTTTCATTGCGAGACAATACAGCGTTTTAACTTTTTTACGGAAAACGCGTTGTATTGCAGTGGTTTTTGATAATGAATTCATATTGGAATGGTTTATATTATGTTACCAACGCACGACAATTGAAAGGAGTTCTTTTTGTTGTCTTTTTTTTTACTTCTTTAAAAAGTTGAAATGTAAGTGGCCAGTAAGTATTTCATATGCAACATGTACGTTCCTCTAAAGAGGTTGCAATCATTCCGATTTAAATTATAGCGGTTCTAGGAAATGTATGTGAGCATTTCTAAAAAAGTTTGTACATTTCATTTACGACTTCGATTTGCAAAAAAAATTGCAGGTTGGTAGGGTGAATGAAGCTGAGCCTAAATAACATAGTCTCCCAAAATGTCCTCATACATTTGTATGAAACTTTCCTTTTTTGTTACTAACTTTCTTTGGTTCATGGTAACAAAAAAGGAAAGTTTCATGCAAATGTATGAGGACATTTTGGGAGACTATGTTATTTAGGCTCAGCTTCATTCACTTTACCAACCTGCAATTTTTTTTGCAAATCGAAGTCGTAAATGAAATGTACAAACTTTTTTAGAAATGCTCATGTAAAGAATTTCATGTCAAGATAACTCCATGTTCTCCCTTAGCAAAAATTTTGAAAAAAATACATATTATAGGACGTTAGTGGGAGTTTTACCAGTGAAAAAATTAGAGCGGTCTCTAACATGGAAGTGATAAAAAAAAAACTGAAAAGTTTGAATGGGTTTTTTTAAATTTTTTTCTATGGCATAATGAAAATATAATTATGGCCATTTGATCATCTTGGTTAAATGTACATTATATGCCAAGCTCATTAAAATCGGTTAACAGGAAAAAAAAATATCAAAGAAAAATTAAATATAGTTTTTTTTTTTTTAAACGAAAACTATGATATTTAGGGTGCTCAAATTTGGCAAAACAATTACTAATGCAGAGCCACACAATCTATAAAAATTACAACCCCAAACTCAAGGGGGGCAAAATCTCTTAGCTTATCCTGGCACGGCCTTTGACATGTTGACTTATAGAAGCGTTTAATCAGTGTAAGACAAGTTTGATTGACCGTTTCCAGCGAAGACTTCGTGCTAGATATGAAGAACTTCTTAGAGGCTTAGTGTTTAGGCAGAATATTCAATTTATACTAAACATACATTCTGTTATATGTGTTCTTTACTAGATTTGTTTTTGCTCCCGCGATAACGAAGTATGGTAACGACCTGAGCGCTCTAGGATTAGCTATCTGCAACGAACAAGCCAAAATCTCCTTAAGTGGACGACCGCGAATGTCCCTGGCTGTACTTAACCCGCCGTTTGTCAAAAAAGTACAGTTAGCAAGTATGTTTTTTTCTTTCAGAGAACATAAGAAGCTTGTTGTAGTGAAGGAAGAACCAGAAGATTTTAACGATGAAAACGAGGCCATTGGAGTCGTGCCGAAAATAGAACCGTTAGATGGTAAGATATCAGAATCGACTGGAGACAGACATACAGATGGACGGACTGACAGAAGGAGGCGACGGACGGATGGACGGAAGGAGAGACAGACGGATGGACAGACAGCATTTTAATGTACAATTTCACTCCACTCACTTCAGTGGATGTAGAAAGATCTTTTTCTATCTATAAATGGATATTAAAGTCAAGGCGAACGCGAAATTTAAAATATAGACAAAAATATAGTTATTTATTACAATAGCGCAGAAAACTTACAATAAATAAATATAAAAAGCTTAATACTCGTTTTGTTATACATTTTCATTTTAGTTTCATAATTTCAGTTATGTGTTCTTTCAATATTCCTTTATGGATACACCTTATCCATATTAATATCTACAAGACACAACTACATTTTTTTTTTATGGCATGGGAAGGCAAACGAGCACACAGGCCACCTGATGGTAAGTGGAAACTGTGACCCATAGACATTCGCATTCACAAGAACGCAATCCTAAGACTGCAAATGCGTTGCCAACCCTAAGGACTAAGATGGAATGCCTCTATGCTAGTCATTTCACCGGCTGTCTTATCCCCAAACCGGAACACAACAATGCGAACACTGCTGCTTGGCGGTAGGTTAATGGATAAGATGGTGGTACCAACCCGGACGGACCCTGCACAAGGTCCTCCCACAAGTAAACATGACATTAATGACGTAAAAACAGCACGTCCCCGCCAACCTCTGGTTATGATATGATATAACAATTATCGCTAGGTTACTGTTTCTAGACCTTTAAGTGCGTGGCGTGCGTTTTTGCCGTGTGGTTGCCGGCTTAGAATAGTGCCACTCCATGTCTTCCCGTGGAAGTCGTAAGAGGCGACTAAGGGGATAAAGGCTTGTAGTACTGTTAGGCGATGGGCTTGCTACCTGTCACTATACACTGTTAAATATCTTAGCCTAATTGTGCAAATTGTGGTAACAGAGTTATCAACAAGTTTTTTGAGTTGTTGGTAATTCTGTAGCTCTGCCTACCCCTCTCTGGGAATGAAGGCGTGAAGGTATGTATGTATGTATGTATGTAAGTGGTTGGCTTTGGGAGGTTGGCAGGCTTGGTTCAGGTTAGTCAACAGTTAAATAGCATGAACATATAACATTAATCAAGTGATTCTAACCTAATTGGCACTTTTCGCCTGTCAAACACCATGACAGATGCAATACTTTCCTGCGACTTTCCTTGTCTGGATATACGAGTATAACCGACTAAACCCCGATTTGGATTACACGGCCAAAATACGTAGTCGCAAGTGGCTCAAAATTTTGTTTTGACTGTACCAGGCAAAATATGCCTATAAACTTATTATTATTATTACAGATGACCAAATGCTTTTGGAGGATCTGGCCTGCGCTGGTCGCAACCAAATGCAGGATGTGCCTCAGGGCATGTTTGAGGAGCTCATCCAACTCACGGCCAAGCCGCCGGAAGAAACGAGACGTAAGTAATGTAAATTTGATATAAAATAACTATTAACTAATGACATTTGGTAAACGTTGACTTTGAATGAATAGTGATTAGGACGTTGTGTATGTTCCTTTGTGTTACCTATGAAGAAACTACTATAAGTTTCTTTTTATAAAACATCTATAATTAATCTTATGTACCCGAAACCGAGTGCGTGTATGACTCGATGTATGAATGTGGAAGAAGCGAAAGTAATTTGTCAAGATCGTAGCAAGTGGAAAGAAGTTGTCTCTGCCTACCCCTCTGGGAAACAGGCGTGATTTAATGACGACACGCTGGCCTAGTTGGTAGTGACCCTGCCTAGGAAGCTAGCGGTCCTGGGTTCGAATCCCGGTAAGGGCAGATATTTGTGTGATGAGCGCGAATATTTGTTTCTGAGTCATGGATGTTTTCTATGTATTTAAGTATATATATTTCTCTATATAAGTATTTATATCGTTGTCTAAGACCCATAGTACAAGCCTAGAGCTTAATTTGGGACTAGGTCAATTGGTGTGACATTGTCCCTTGATATTTATTTATTTAATGTAAGTATGTAATGTATCTATAATTATCAGAGCTCGGCAAGGGTGAGCTATTTTTACGTCATTAACGTCAAGTGTAGATATTAATATTAAAAATAAATGTATGTACAAAACCAGTAGGTACTAAGAGCTTCAAATCGAGGGGCTGCTTACAAAATAACACAATAGAATAATAGAATAATGACGTCATGATATTACACTCAGTTGAATATGGCGTCCTTAGACAGACTAAAGAGGTTTGATATCATATATCTAGGCTTAGGACTTTTCATAGCATATCGTGGTTCTAGAATCCTTGGAGGCGCTTTTTCCCAATTATTATAAACATACCACCTTGATTTTGACCCTCAGTAATTGTCGCAATAAGTAATACTTATTTCAAAATGCATTCATACGTTAAATCGCTAAACCAGTTTACGAGTAATTGAATTTTGGTAAAAGGATTTATTTTATTTCAAGCAAACAAATATTCAAATAGTAGGTATGGTTAAATCGAACAAAAAATTTATTTAGTTTATTTTGTAATATGACAAACTGAAGACCAAAATCAAAGTGGTATGTTTATAATAATTGGGAAATAGCGACTCCATGGATTCTAGAACCACGATATGCTATAAAAAGTCCTAAGCCTACATATATCACTTGATTAACTTTCACAGTAGCATATAGATATACATATTATTTTAAAAGGTTTGCTAAAAGGTTTGTATAATTTTTTTTTGTTTTGATGGCGACGTAAGGATCGTAGCAGAAAGGGAGCCTAATTAAAATAATTTCATTACCTAATTAATAAATTACAGATGTTGTGAATAATCCTTTCCCATCGTTTTTTGTCGGATAAGTTCGTATTTATCTTGCTGTCTCAATTAGCTTGAGTACCCATCAATAAGCTAACTGAGAAAGCAAGATAAATACAGATGTAGTGCATAATTGTTTTCCTTCGTATTTTCACGGAAACGTACGAACGTGTCTTGCTATTTCAGTTGGTCACAGTACAAAAGTACTGAGGTTGACTGAAGTAGCATGACATATACGACCGTTTCCGACAAAATACGAAGGAAAACAATTATGCACTACATCTGTACGAACTTATCTTGTCAAAAAACGATGGGAAAGGATTATGCACTACATCTGTACACCACATCTAGCATTGGATGACAAGGTACATGGTATGTCCATGTTATGCAAACTCTGGAAACAGATCACCTCTGCCGAGCTCTGATAATTATTATCCCTTCAAGTGGCAAGCAGCCGTATAACGGCTGCTGTCAAAAAACAATTTATACTTTATGACATTAACTTAAATTTCAAATTTAAACTATTTATATTTTCTTGCCAACTGAAGGGTTATACTGTTTATATCATAATATTCGTCAGGCGATGGGCTTGCCACCTGTCACTAATACACTGGGAAACATCTTAGCCTACTTGTGCAAAATGTGGTTACAGAATTATCAAGAAGTTTGAAGACTTATTGGTAATTCTTTAGCTCTGCCTACCCCACTCTGGGAATGAAGGCGTGAGTTTATGTATGTGTATGTATTCGTTGAATTTAAATTTAAATATTTTCATTATTTTAGAATTTGCATAATGATATTATATTGATATTATGTGTGATTTGGCGAATTTTGCTAATTTACGTGTGACTTATTAACAAATATATAAGCCACACGCCCGACTGCGGCGTAGAAAAGAGGGCTGTGTTTTTGAGTATATTTATAATTTCTATTAATTATATAAAACTCCCGAATTATCGCGACTGACTCTTTTCTCAGAGTTATTTCCAAACTGATTTTTATCAAAGTAAATTAAAACGGTTAACTTTCTCGGCAGCTACGAAGCACACACGAAATAAAAACATGATAAAAACATAACCATTATTATTCTACATACATACATAAACTCACGCCTTCATTCCCAAAGTGGGGTAGGCAGAGCTAAAGAATTACCAACAAGTCTTAAAACTTCTTGATAATTCTGTAACCACATTTTGCACAAGTAGGCTAAGATGTTTCCCAGTGTATTAGTGACAGGCGGCAAGCCCATCGGGTAGGGGTCGGGTTGCATAAAGTTTAAAGTCATATTTTTGACGGGCATACAAGGATTCGTCATACTCATCATTGCGCATAACTGTAAATTGTCATACATTTATGCGCATAAAGTTTTTAATCATAATGTTTAAGAACATTATTGTGTAACGCGCATAAATTTGATGCGCATAAAATTATTTAACCATACTTTATATTGGTATGGCTTTATAAATAAACTTTTTCCGCTCTTTTATAAAAAAATAACCCTAACCTATCCGCGATCCGAGTCGGTTTTGGCACTAACTTTATATTATATTAATATTTTGACTTAATAAATGTATGCCTTTCTACATTATGATTAAACCAATTATGACTCCGTACAATTATGACAAGGAACAATTATGCCTAGCATAATTTATGCCAAAAAAAAAATATGAGCATGAATTTTATGCGTAAAGTGTTATGACATTCGATATTATCACAATAGTTGTTATGCGACCAGACCGCCACCCAAGCCCATCGCCTAACAGTACTACAAGCCTTTATTCCCTTAGTCGCCTCTTACGACATCCACGGGAAGACATGGAGTGGCACTATTCTAACCCGGCAACCATCATCATCATCATCAGCCCATTTCGGTCCGCTGCTGGACATAGGCCTCTCCCATGGCACGCCACTGAGCTCGGTCCTGAGTTTTTTGTTTCCAACCACTGCCAGCCACTTTTTTATGTCATCGCTCCATCTAGCTGGAGGGCGTCCCACACTACGTTTGCCAAGCCGTGGTCTCCACTCAAGAACACGTCTTCCCCAACGATTGTCAGTTCTGCGACAGATGTGACCCGGCAACCGCACGGCATATAATTAATTAATTAATTAATTTCCAGATCCGCCGAAGGACTTTGTGGATCAAAAAGCGGAGGAGGAAGTTAAGAAAAAGGTGAAAGAGCTGTTGGCGGAAACGAGACAGAAGAAAGCGCAAATGGCGTTGGAGCGCGCGAGAAGGAAATACAACAGGCTCTTGAGAAAGGCGCTAGTAACTGCTATTACAGGTAAATGGGTGGATCAACTTTTTGTTGTTGTTATTCTGTCCCGTAAGCCAGGAGACAACAGTGATATAGTTTCTTATAAAAAATGACATAATATATACTTCCAGCACACTCAGGAGAAAGGCCATAAAATAATGGGTGTGTAATTGCCAATGAAACAGTTTTTTAGTGGACTTATATCCTTTGAAATCATAGTTTTAAAGAGTGACCCAGGAGACGTCACCATGGCAACGAGCTACAAAGAAAAGTTGATTGACCCAAATAATAATATATTTGCTTGGTATAGAAATGGCGAATTACTACACAGGCCACCTGATGGAAGTAGGATCTAAGAATCAGACATGCATTCTCAAAACTGCAATCACAAGACTGAAATCGTAAGACTATGCTAGTAATTTCAAATTTGTCGTATCCCTACACTGGAATCTAATCTAATTTATTAAAACCGGGCAAGAGCATGTCGGACCATGCTCAGTGTAGGGTTCCGAAGCCGTTACCACAAACAAATTAGACCTCGCGACAAACTTAACTTTGCCGCTGGAAAACTGTTATCCCCATACATCGACATAGGCCGCGGTCAGTTTACCAACACCGCAGATAAGTTTTCGGTAGGTTTAAAAGAATAATTCAAGGTTTTATTTTACCACGTTTTTGGCGTGACTAATATGTATATTCATGCCAAATTACATCTTTCTAGTACTAAGAGTCTCTGAGCTAGGCTGCGGACGGACAGACGGACGGACATGGCGATACTATAAGGGTTCCTAGTTCGACTACGGAACCCTAAAAAAGTACAAATGAAGATGGGACTGAAAATTCAGACGCTTCAATCGAGTAGCTGTCAAAAAAAAAACCATAAAAATTTATATCCGGGCGGGTACTGTTTCACATCCCTTAAATCTGGGGTCGCCAAACTACGGCCCGCGGGCCAAGTCCGGCCCGGGGGACCTTCTAATCTGGCCCGCGGAAAGAGCGGGGAGCCCTGTTTTGTAATTAATCACAAATGACACCGCCTCACTGGGATTTATTAGAGTTCAAAAAAAAAAAAAAAGTAATATATTTTTTGGAAAGAACGGTTTTCCGATTGAAACACAAGTACGAAAAGTGCCTAATTTTACTCCTAGGAGAAAAAAAACCATATGAAAACACTTTCCGTCCATGTCCATATTATTTTTTTAAAGTGCTCTCTTTTGCGTATAAAATCTAAAGGACCTTGAAAAAATCCTGTTCACCGAACTTGTATGTAGGTGGCGGCGGTGGAAATATCTTAACTAATACTCGTAGTTTTCAAACGAACTTTTTCTCCGAATTTGTCAAAGGTTTTTAAAAATAATTACAACCATGTATTTGTATCATTCCTTCGCGTTGTTTTTTTTTTAAATTTGAAAAGCAATATGCCTCGTCGAAAACGAGAATTTCCTGACTCATATTTTAGCAGGCCTCGCCATTGCACGGCCTGTTAACCACCTCGTCAGAATATCCCTGAGTTTCCGCGCCTAAGCATTAATACTATTTTTCTCAAACATGCTCGGAAAAAACGGTTTTCCGATTGAAACACAAGGACGGAAAGAGCCTCATTTTACTCCTAGGAGTAAAAAAACCATATGAAAACACTTTCCGTCCATGTCCATATTTTCTTAAAAATGCTGTCAATTTGCATACAAAATCAAAAGGACCAAGACAAAAATTCCAAACAGCCAAGGTAACTGCTCACTTTTTTAGCACAGTGCGTGTTTCTTTTTGAATTTGCATTCCAATGTCTATGGTTAGTATTTAAAAACAATTGACAGTCGGTAACATTCGTTCATTCTGCATAATATAATTGTGAAACCGAATATTAAACTATTTGTTGTGTGAAATACTTACTATAAAAAATGAGCTCAAGCGACGAAATAGGTACCACACCGCCTATATTAAAATCTGAAGCTGCCTCGGTTAGGCAAAACCTGCTTCCCGCTAAATCTAAGGAAATTAAATTACTTGCTTTTTAGAAATGTATTTGTATTATTTCCTCATATGTTTGAGAAAAGCATTATGTATGCCTCGGCGGAAACGAGGATTTCCTGACTCGTATTTTAGCAGGCCTCGCTGTTGCTCGGCCTGCTAACCACCTCGTCAGGAAAACCCTTACTTTCCGCGCCTAGGCAACAATGTACTATTACTATAAGTATATATTTTTTTAAAACAGGGTATTATGATAAGGCAATGGAAAAGTTAGTATCAGTGCGATAAATGTAGTTGTGATTTGCTGGAAACTTGACAGTTGAGGAGTAATGTGACATGCTAAAAATTAATAATTACTTCAGATGGTCACCTGTAAGCTACGATCTGTGAACATTTTTAGTAAATTCCATTTGAATTACTTAAATCTAAGTTTGTACTTGTCCGTTTGTTTTTTTATTTGTATCCTTCCTAGAAGTATTTTTCTTGGAGAGAAAAACGTACAGACATAGTTTTTCATAATATCTACAACGGGTGCACTTCAATCAGTATACAAACTTTTTGCATAATTTCATTTTAACTAACTACGAAATAGATAACAAAAATCTAATATAAAAACAAAATGAATATTTTTTTGTAGCATAACAGTCCCATAATATAAGACTCATTTAGCATAACAACGTTTTGTATAACATTCATATGGAATAATGCCTTTTGATATACTACTATACATTAAGTATAATTATTAAAATTTATAAAAACATTTGCAATAATGATCCTGTAATATAATATAACTTATTATAAATTATAATATGTATAATAAATCAAGGTCATGTAAACCAATCTACTAAATTAGGTCACACTATTATTGCATTTGAAATTATGCAATTCGTCTGTATGCATTTTGTTGTTAAACTATTTAATGAATTTTGCAAATCATAATTTTGCAATTAGTATTATGCAAAATGAAAATTCTAAAAAAAAACGTTATTTAAAACATTACACACCCATCTACAACATATTCAAAGATCGGAGTAGGTGTAAGGGAAGATACATTTTTGGCATAACAAGTAATAAAATTAAATAAAATTAAATGAGACTTTGTTTCGTATGAATTAAGTTGTAATTTGCATTGCATAGCAAAAATGTTTGGCTTGTGAGAGACACATTTTTACCCGACTGCCAGAGGAGGAGGGTAATGTGTTTATCAGCCTATATGTATGTTTGTTCCTTTGTGGCGCTCTAGAAACTAAACGCGTGGAGCGATTTTGATGATTCTTATGTCAATCGATTTGTCTTAATCTTGTGAGTGTCACTAAAGATATGACAGTACTAAAAAAATCAATATGGCGGCAACTAGACGCCATATTGTAAAAAGAAAAAAAGTCGACAGAAAGGGTATCATTGTTTAGGAACAGTCAGGTTTTTAACCCCTCAGGTGTCCTACGCACAACATGTGTGCGTAGATTTTTTGACATTACGTGACTTATTCATTTGACATAAAGTTTAATTTTGATGTACATCAATTTTGACATATCGCTCGACGGGTTAAAGCTCGCTTTTTGTTACGTTAGTAATATTTGTCAAAATGTATTTTATCCTGTTTCAGAACGCAAGAATATAATACGTTTCAATAATAATGACGATACAAATTCATTGCTAGTTGAAGATTATTCCACATTTAATGCTGTACACAATACAGGCCGTAATATAGAATCAGAAGAAGCCATTGATGATATACAAGCAGGTCAAGCAGCAACCAAAGATATGGCAACAGAAAATAGCATTGAAGCAGAATCCACAGATGATGAAGATGAGAAAATAGAAGGTGCCACGACAAATGATGCTGAGGAGTCGATTGGACGAAACAGAAAGTTGAAGATTAACTCTCATCAATGTTATGTTTGTTTTGAGGTAAATATTACAATTTAACACAATGCATGTGCATGCATGATAATTGATAAGATAACCAGACATAGGAATATTTGGGACAAAATTAAATGACAGCTAGGGATTGACTATATCGATACACTGAATTATCGAAGCTTTTCCCATATACTAGTGGTCGCTACAAGTTTTGTTTGTATTTTTTTTTTCATTACAATTATGAAAATAAAACAAAATAGCAGTGGCGAAGCGTCACGTAAATAAATAGGCAAGCCGGAGCAAAAAAAAGGTGTGTGCTTGTTTGCCCCTTCCGTGACATAAAAAAAACATACCTTAAAAAATGGATGTCGTCTTTCTAGTTCTCAAAAAGCAGTGCTGAAGTGTCGCGTGCGTTAAAAGTGCGCGGAAAGGCAATTCTTGCTTTCCAAGTAGTACGACCGTATCAATTAAACGTTTCAATAAATTTCGATTACGTTCCACTTTACGATTGTGGGCCTCAAAATTATTACCAAAAAAAGTTTAAATTCTACTGTTACCAAACTCATGTAATAATATACAACTCCGTATATGTTTCTCGCTTTGAGCATGTTTTCTAGCTGAATTACTTATAGAAAATAAAATATAGAAAATAGAATAAGTTTTTTTTTTCTTGCCTTTTTCGTGCTTATTATGATTGAATCTTAGAAAAAATACAAATTTATTTCCCTATTTCTGGGCGGTTTGCCCTTCGGGAATATATAAAAACTAACCTAACATAACCTATTTTTTTTTACATACCTACTTTAATTCAAACCGTAATGTTTCAGTAATAATTGATTTTAGAGAAAAGTTTGTTTAAAAAAATATGCTTGTTTTAGTATATTCTAAACAATTAAATCATCATAAATAGACCTTATATTGACATAATTTTCAAGCATCAAAATTTTCTAAGTCCCTGACGCCTTGAAAATGACCAACATTTGAACCCCTATAACTCAGCCAATTTTGATTTTAGAGAAAAGTTTTTCAAGTAAAACATGCTTATTTTAACGTGTTCTATACGATAAAATCATTTAAATTAGGTGTCATAATGATACAATTTTGGCGAATTTTTTTTCTAAGTCCTGCGTCCCCTAACTGAATTATATAAATTGTGAATATCTGCAAAACCTGTTCGATTCCAAACACTGCTAGAATCGGAAAACAGCGATGAATAGCAAAATAATTTGTTTAATTTGCAGCTGCCAGTCGGCCAATTGTATTTGTAATTCGCTGTGGAAATGTTTGAAGAATCCATCTCTACGCCTATAATCAATTTTTATGTCTGGGCGAGCGCGTCCTAACTTAATGACATGTTTCTTATTTCCAAAGGATAACTTTGAAAAACATGTTTGTTCATTAAGTAGGTAATCTGTAAGACAACACTCAATTTGCACCAATGCGGCCATTTGTACTTTGAGTACAGGCAAAAATATGTAAAAACCAAACCACGAATATAACCTAAATAGATCGAAGCAAAAATAGCAATATTTAGGTACTTAACGAAATATAAACAAACCTCCGTTGTCGCCACGAATCTGCAAATAACACAATCCAAACAGAAAAACATTCACAGAACACTAAACAAGCTAAATTTCACTAGTTGAGTCTCATAAAACAATAAGTTAAGTAATAACACAAATTTAACTATAAATCAAAACAAAACACCGCGTATTTTAGCGCGAGGACGCGAAAGTAATGGCGTAATGAAAAAAGTAGTTGAAGGTCGTGAGGCCAGGGGGGAGAGAGACGGTTGAGTTGAGTTGAGTGTCCTTGGGAAAAGAAAGTTAACGCATGCACTTTAAGTTCAAAATTGGATGCAATAAGCCGTAGTTCGCTGGCCAGACTTGCGTGCTTCTCCCTCTTGCGTGCTCACACAGGTGCCGCTGTGTCTGTGTGCGAGTTTAAAGCTAATGTAGCGCTATAATTTTATACCATTTGGTTTGAATTTGTTAGTGAGGTCCGGCGCCGAGTCACCGGCTTGTATGGCGGTTTTAATTGTGGGTGTAAGTTCGAGCGCGCGTAGTGAAAGGTAACTGAGCATGTGTGCGTGTATACGAAAATATTGTTCTTGTTTCTTTCTAGTAATATAGGTTAGTGAATGGGTGCGAGCGAGTGATAGATTTCGGCTTGGTAAATAAATAAATTTGAATTGCGGCGTTAGTGCGTGTTCATTCATCGTATTATGAAGCAAGGTAAAGCTATAGTACACCGGGTTACTTTCGGTTTTACGTTTTGTTGTTTGTATACCTAGTAGGTACCTACTCTATGCATAAGAATTTTTAGGGAAGCCGCTGGGAATCGGGTTGTATGGACGCTTCGCTACTGCAAAATAGAAACCAAATTCTGGTTATATTTTAAATTTTTGGATCTTCACTCATAATCATCATACTTTTTTCCTCATTGTGTATTTCAGAATTACTGTCCCATTGACTATTGTTAAAGTAAACAATCAGAATTTGTTCCAAATTTTCGAGCGTTAATTTTCTCCGTCTCGATTGATGAATCCATTTCAGGTAGCTAAAAGCCTTTTGAATGTCTGTGGAAGTGGTAGGGGTAAAACCTAGTTGAAAAATACACACTTACAAACAAAACTTGGAGCGACCACTAGTATATGGGAAAAGCATCGATAATTTAGTTTATCGATATAGGCAATCCCTAGCTGTCATTTAATTTTGCCCCAAATATTCCTATGTCTGATGATAACCAGTGATCGGATTTCACGGTGCGACACGGGGTGAATGACCTCAAACATTATGCTAATGTGGATATGTCCCGGGATGCCGGGCTGATGTTGTTGAAAGAGGGTAACGTTTCAAATTTTATCATATGATAATTTCTTTAACATTTTAACGTTTGGATTTGGAATAAATATATTCACTGTACGTTTATGTATTTTTTTAAATTACTTTGTTGAATATTAATCTGCCAATTTTATTAGTCTTTCGTGAATATAAATAAAATATATAATACGGTACGCATTATCAGTTTACATACCACACGACACACAGATACGCGTGCATGACTCGATGTATGAATGTTGAAGAAGCGAAAGAAATTTGTCAAGATCGTAGCAAGTGGAAACTGGCGTGATTTAATGTATGTACAGTGGTGGACATATAATTAGAAACAGTACATAAAACTTAGGTAAACACAGAATGAACTATCGTTATGAGTAAAAATTATATTGATTAAATCACTATTGACTATGCCAGAATATAGCCAATGAGTTAAAAAACTCATAAAATATTTAAAAAAGTAAATCTGTTCTATCTTTAATTATTAAAAGATTTTAAAAATCATGATAGTTGAATTTCTATTACTGGCCGCTTGGACAACTAATTAGAAACAGGATCCATGGTTCGTTCCATTTTTGAAACTAAAAAAAAAACCTCTTTTTACGCTTTTTCTCTTGTTTCGGCGGCAATTAAACGTCAATTTGGAAAATTACGTGAATAATAAGTATTGTTAAAAATGGGTAAAAATAAGAGTTCTGACGAGTCAACCAGGCAATTAATCGTTAAATTACATTTAGATCGAAAGTGGACTTATAGAAGAATTGCTAAACATCTAGAATGTTCTGTGAAGAAAGTTTTCAACGCTATTGCTCATTATAAAACTAACGGAACTACTAAAAGTGTTGTTAGAAAGGCTCGTCCAAGGAAAACATCTCCCCGGGAAGATTCGCAAATAATACGTGTAGCTAAACAAGAGCCGTTCAAAGGCTCCAACGAGATTAGAAATGAAGTTTTTTCACCTGATGACCCAAGGAACATTTCCTCGAAACTAATACGCCGCAGATTAGTGGAAGCTAAATTGTTCGGGAGGGTTTCTCGAAAGGTACCGCTTCTTACCAAGCAACACCGAGAGAAGCGATTATTATTTGCAAAGAAATATCTTAACTGGACCGTACGAGATTGGAAAAAAGTGTTAGTCTCGGATGAAACAAAAATAAATAATGGTGAATTCAGACGGCAAACGCTACGTTAGACGTCCAATGAACCATGCTTTTGATTATAAATACACGAGGAGCATAGTCAAACACGGCGGTGGTAATATTAAAGTATGGGGATGTTTTTCTGGTTGCGGGGTTGGACCCGTCCGTAAGATTGAAGGTATTTATTTATTTATTTATGGATCAATTTCAATACAAAAACATCTTAGAAGAGACAATGATTCCCTACACCGACGACTATTGCCTGTGACCTGGATCTTTCAGCACGATAACGACCCAAAACACACGGCCCGCAGTGTTAAATCCTTTCTTAGTGAGCAACGTGTTACCATGTTAGACTGGCCTGCAAATAGTCCCGATTTAAATCCAATTGAAAATTTGTGGTACGTCGTTAAAAAAAAAGTCTCCGTTAACCGTAATTCCAGTCAAAATGAACTTTACGAAGCCTTTGTTGAAGCATGGAACTCGATCCCACTCGATAAATGTATTAAATTACTTGAATCAATGCCACGTCGTTGCAGAGCCGTCATTAATAACAAAGGTTATGCAACTAAATATTAATTGTTGAGAAATTTAGTAAACCAAACATTATTTTACATAAATAATTTGAAATTGTTGACGTTGACACGTTAAAACTTTGATTTTTACCTCATTTCTTTAGTGTTTCTAATTACTTGTCCATGACGGATGGTACTGCAAATGTCGTTTAGTTGTTTGTACGTAACTAAATATCTAAATGGTAGTTGTAAACTCGGATATTTATTTGTTTTTTAATTAATTATAAGTTGTTGAACGTATTCTATGCATTTTGTTGTTTTATTTCCAAAAACAAAAGTTTTACGGCAATGTGCCTTGTATAATGTGAAATACGTCGCAAGTGTTTCTAATTATATGTCCACCACTGTATGTATAAAAAATAAAATAAAAAATATATCAGGAAACAATCTCACACAAATTGACCTAGTCCCAAACTAAGCTCTAGGCTTGTACTATGGGTACTAGACAACGATATAGAGAAATATATACTTAAATACATAGAAAACACCCATGACTCGGGAACAAATATTCGCGCTCATCACACAAATATCTGCCCTTACCGGGATTAGAACCCAGGACTGCTACCTTCGTAGGCAGGGTCACTACCAACTAGGCCAACGAGTCATCAAATTGCAATAGCATACAATTATTTTCTAAATATTTTATTATGTTCAATCGATTTCTTTATTATTTTTAAATATCCCAACAATTGCATTTTCTTTTCGAGCCAGATCCCGGGATTTTGGTCATATCCATATTAAGATTTCTACTCTATATCCCGCAGTGTTGCACCGTGAAATTCGATCACTGAATTGATAACAAAGGCCCATGCCGCGTTTGTCTGTCTGTGTATCCGCAAACTCCTAAAACACGCAACGGAGTTTGATGCGGTTTTCACTATCAATTAGTTTTTTTTACGGAAGGTGTTATGTATAAAAAAACTGGTAATAACCGGACCAGAAATGAAATGACCTCAAGTACCAATGCTTTTCCCATATACTAACGATCGCTCCAAGTTGTTTTGTTTTTAAACATATTTTTTATTAAAAGTATCCTAATGAAACAAAATAGCAACATAATTCTGGTTATTCTTTATTTTAAAAGGATTTTTGGACCTCGACTCATCATCATCATATTTTTTTCCTCATTGTGTATTTCAGAATTACTGTCCCATTTACTATTGTTAAAATAAACGATCAGAATTTGTAAGGAGTAAAAATAAATATGATGGTTATCCCTAGCTGTCGTTTAATTTTGCCCCGTATACATTCAGGGGTCTAAAGAGACAATTTCGAAGCCTTGGTTCCTCGCCAGGGGATGCTTTTAGTGAAATCTGATGTTGGATACCCCGAGCATCAATACAGGACTTCCAAAGCGCCTAGGATACCCAACTGATTAAATCTGCGGCTAACGCCGGAATTGTGCAAGTTCAGAAAAACGTCTAAAACGGCAATAAAGTGTAAGGAAATCCAAATGCTGAATGCTTTTGACCTCCTCTATTGAACCTCGGAGTATCCACCATTAAACCTAACTCAAAGCAACCCCTGGCAAGGAATTAAGGCTTCGAAGTAGCCTCGTTTGTATGTTATTTTTACCCCTGAGTGTATTCCTAGGCCTCGTTACAACAGGAAACTCACATAACCCTAGGGCGTCTCTAGTATTTGATTAAGTTGTTGATTATTTTTCAGCTTTTCGACACCAAACAAAAACTGATGGACCATTGCAAGTATCACTTCAACAGGCGTAACACTAAAACACTGAAAAAATGTCCCCTGTGCGATGTCAAAACAGATCTTAGTGTCACGAAACATCTCTGGAACGCACACAAAGTCAAAGTTAGAGTACCTTGCAGGAGCTTCAAAGAAGAAGCCGACGAGAAGGGCTCTAAATATTTCTACGATGTAAAAGACAAAGGGATAGACAGAGTTGAAATAATACCAGGCGTCAATAATATGAACAGACGAGAATACATCAACATTGATAAGAGAAACAGAGACAACAAAGATAAAGGCTTATCGAAGACCAAGCTCGTTAAAAAAGGAAAGGAGTGGATCGTGGTTAAAGAGAAAATTAAAGTTGATAAACACTTGCTGCCTAAATTCAATGAAACGCAAAATATAGATGTGAAGGGAGGTTTTGTTGAAAAAATGAAAGTGCTCAGTCGATTGGCGAAGAAGAGAGGTGTGGAAATGCTTTTTCCCTGTGATTCCTGTGAGAAAGTATGTCAAACTTTGAGCGCTTTGAAGTTGCATAGCAGGAAGCACCAAGCTAATCCAAAACCATTTCGACCTAAGGTTTGGAAACATAAAGTTGATGATTCACAAGCAAAGCTAAAGAAAAAAGGAAAAGTAAATGATACTAAAGCAACTGTAGAAAGCAATGAAGTAAACTCTAACCGTACTGCCAAACCTAAACCAGTGTCAGCTAAACACAGATGCGACAAAGCCCTGATTGAATTCTATGAACAGAACGTAAAGGGTGGTGATATAGAGTTCTGGCAGTTTCTTAAGATTTACAACAAAATAGGACGTGAAAATATGGATAGTTTGGACGACTTGGATAACACAAATGAATATGGTGTACCATTGGAAAGAAACACAGAGGTTATTGAAGATAATGAACTTGGAAGAATTAAAGTAGTAAGACGTAGGAAGGTTATGAAAAAAGATGCGTTTACTAGAGTTATTAGGTTAAGTAGGGACGAGGTATTGAGAAGGAATGCGATAAAGATGAGGTTAAGAGAAAAGTATACTTATAATAAGGTGTAAGTTTGGTGTCCTGCCGTTTGACCAAAAGTCATTAGGCAAAATTACACTTGACAAACAACTTACTTTTCCAAATTATCAACAGTTAAATTTACATTTTACGAGCAAGACGAATCAGGGCAGAACCGACTCGGATTAGTTAGGTTAGAAGGCTAAGGCTGGCCTTCGAGTTTGTTTTTTTTCTGCCCAGAAATAGGTAAACTAATTGCTAATTGATCACTTGCCAAGTGAGTTTTTGTAAGATGATACGTTTCTCAAATGTCTCGTTTGCCAAATGATCATTTGGTGAAACGTTGCTTGTCAATAATGTTAATATTTTTTTGGTCAAACATTAGTGAACCTGTAAGACTGTAAGTATACTTCATTTGTTGTTGATACTTAAGAAAATGTAAACAAAAAATCCAGGTGAGAGCATGTCGTACCATGCTCAGTGTAGGGTTCCGAAGCCGTTACTACAAACAAAAACTATGAAAAACCACCACTAAAGCACAGTATATAAATAAACCAGTAAAGAAGCTACGAACAAACGCTCGAAACGACGCACTCACACAGACGCACGCCTCTACGAGACCGCTAAGAGGATTTGGCGGTGCTGTCAGTCGCGTGTGTCGCGTCGAGACGAATGGGCTCCTTTGCTTGTTCTTGAGAAAGATGCCACAAAAGTATTGCGTGGTATACGGTTGTTTGAATTCGGCTTCTTCAAACCCGGAACTATCATTTTTTTAAACTCCCTGCTGGTGTTGAAAGGTAAGAATAAATAAAATATTTTTAAATAAAGAGCTTTTTATAATACGATGACGTGTTGCAAAAGTACCAAATTTAAAAATTGTTTGCAAAATCGATATCTGGGGATGTGTATGGTCTTCGACAACTAATCTGTTGGCAGAATGAGAAAAAGTAGCCGCCATCTTGAACTCTTTAGTTATTCAACCGATTGCTTCCAAAATCGATATCTGAGGATGTGTATGGTCTCCGACAACTAATCTGTTGGCAGAATGAGAAAAAGTAGCCGCCATCTTGAACTCTTTAGTTATTCAACCGATTGCTTCCAAAATCGATATCTGGGGATTTTTTACACAATAAAATTAAACAATAAAGCGTTCCGAACATGTTGTAGCAGACTAAAGTATTTTTTAGTGAGTAATTTTGTAATAAAGGTTAAAAGCAGCCAATAAATAAATTAGGTTTGTTTATTCTTCAGTTTTATTTGATATTGTGGTAGTGCAGTCGCTAGTTAATCTGAAATGTATAACTAACGAAGAATAAAGACTTCTTCAAATGCTAAAGTTATGTTTATTACCTACCCAATTTTATCTGCAGGGGCTACTTTTACTGATTATGTTAACGGATTCGTTATCGGACATCACACAGATCTCCAGATATCGATTTTGGAAGCAGCCTGTCGAATAATAAAAAAGTTCAAGATGGCGGCTACTTTTTCTCATTCTGCCAAGAAATTCGTTGTCGGAAACCACGCACATCCCTAGATATCGATTTTGGAAGCAATCGGTTGAATAACTAAAAAATTAAAGATGGCGGCTACTTTTTCTCAATCTGCAACGGATTTGTTGTCGCAGGTCACACGTATCGATTTTGCACTAACTAGCTGAGATACAATAAACAAGTTTTTTTTCAATTTTACAAAATGTTAGTGGACAACCCTTACGCTCAATTGGAGCGTAGGTATTTATCTTGAAAAGTAGGCCTAGTTTCTTTACTGGTTTATTTATATACTGTGACTAAAGTCTATAGTTATTTGGTGCTGCCTTGAGGTATAAACAAATTAGCCTCCGTTATCTCAGGAACCAATCAAGTTTACTTAGTAACGATAGTTTTCCTTTAAAATTCGTTATATCGTCGGTGATACTGCTAAACCCCGTAACTAACAATTTAAGATGGAGCAAAATAAACCTTACCGTCTTATTAAAAAGGTGCATTTTGCTCCTTACTTAAAATGTTACTTACGCGCTTTTGCAGTTTCACCGACGATATGTGCTTTCAGTTGAGATTTTGTTTTAGTTTTATTTGTCGGCGTAACTTCAATGTATAAAGCTTGTCCCAGTAAAAAATGTCGCTTATAAATTTTTAAAAATTCCGTATTAAATATTAAAATTCACCAAATTTTCTAATACCGTTTTATTTGATATTCCTTTAAATATTATTATTTACGCATAAAGACCAGTTTAGGATTAGTTCATCCAGAAACTTCTTAATTTTCCCTTGACCCCTGCCATCAAAGTTTGTACATCGACATCGGTGATCAGTTTGGAAGCTTCATTCCACTTCCGCTTGAAGTCTTGAACTGAAGTGGCACTACTTTTATGTTTTATAAGCTTCTGTTTCACACGAGCCCAATATTTTTCAATGGGTCGTAACTCCGGGCAGTTGGGAGGATTGAGAGTTTTTTCAACAAAATCGACATTATTTGCTTTGTACCACTCTATTGCTTCCTTAGTGTAGTGACACGTGGCCGAATCAGGCCAGAACAGGACAGGTGAAGTATGCCTCTTAATGAATGGCAACAATCGTTTTTTGAGGCAGTAATTCGGGTATATATCACTATTTATGGTTCCATTAGCAAAATAATATGGTGTACTGCGTTTGCCACATGAACAGATCGCCTGCCACACGAGAACTTTCGTTGCAAATTTATCCATTTTGATAACCTTATACTCTTCACTTCACTTTCTGTCAGTCCCAGAATAATAGTGGTGTCCTGGAAGTCATTTGAATTCAAGTTTGCAGTAAGTTTCGTCATCCATAACTGTACAATATTTTTTCTTAGTCATTTTTGAATAAAGTTTTCTAGATCTCGTTTTAGACTCTTTTGACGGTTTTGCATTTCTGTTGGGCACTTTAGTTTGTTTAAACGTTGTTATTGAACAATTTTTTTTCACTCGTTGCAATGTAGATTTCGAGGTTTTAAACTTCTTGGCCGAGTCTCGTACAGAGAGGGTAGGTTTTTTCTGTAAAGCTGTTATAATCTTCTTCTCGATATTCTGGTTTACAAACCCTAGTTTACGTCCACTTCCAGGCCGTCGCCGTATACCACCTGTCTCCCTGAACCGTTTTAAAACCCTTTGAACGGTTCTTATTTCTTATTTATACATTATAGAGCATCCTAACGGGAAACATAGTTTTCAAACCTCTTTAGATTTCATCCTGATTTACAACCCCAACTAATAATGAGCGACATTTTTTTCTGGGACAAGCTTTAACTATGTCTGTTGAGTAAATCCGTGGACAGACGGATAGACTATAAGCTATAACTTCCTTGTTGAACTACGCAACCCTAAAAGTTATTCGTCAGCCTATAGAAGCAGACTGTTGGTTGTTCTCGTCGCTCTGTGCATCTCCTTCGTTAAATACTAGATAGAAAGGGAGATCCGAGCGACAAACAAGCTAGCCCTCCTGATACGTCAAAGCTCGCGAAACCAGAGGCCCTACTTTGAAAATCGAAGTTCAAAATTACGTTCACTCCATACCTTTCTCTCGAATGACGAGTATGACGAGTGACAGAGACGGAGCTAACGTAACTTCGACCTTGGATTTTCAAACTAGGGCCTCAGTTTTGATCGATTGATCGTGGTTTAGTTTGTTTACATTTGTTCAGTAACTAAACAAATGGACTATAGTACATTTAGAATTTAGTTTTATTTGATTAGCTGTAAGTATATGAATTTGAGTTGATTTTGACAGGTAAGTTTCAACGTCAAATGGTATCACATCTCATTCAAGATGGTTGTTTGGTAAATTTATGTTCTTGAAAATACGTTATCAATGCAAGCAGTATTATAATTAGAATACTTTTAGATATAGCAAATATTCGCTGGAAATAGTAGTTTATGAAATTGTTGCATAAAGAGGGGTATTAAAACACGAGTGTGTGTTTAAGAACCGAGCCGCTAGGCGAGGTTTTTAATAGTTTCACACGAGTGTTTTAATACCTAGTTATGTGCAGTTTCATACACTACTTTATCTACTCTCATACATTGCGATTGAACCTACTAAATAAAATATCAAAGTTAATAAAGTAACTACAGCAAAACGTATTCAACGAATGGCGCCGAAACCTAGCACATCACCGCGCATGCGTTAAAGCGGGCGCTGTCACAGACAAGTAAAAATTGGAATGAAAACTTTTTGTAATGCTGTAAAAATGACGCGAACCTCATGTGCGTTCCATTTTTAAAAACAAATTGATATGGAACCTCGTTGGTGACATTAACTTTTTGGATTAACTTGTATCGTAATGGTAAAAAAATCACTTTATAACATGATTTTGTTAGAGAAATAATGTTAAAAAGTGTTTTTGTTATTTATTTCGGTATTGTGTTTATAAAGTATGCCAATATAAATTCGTTTTGAAGTTTATAATTTGAACTTTACGATATGAGAGTAGATAAAATATGTAAAATAACCCATATGTGCCCAGTGGGTCGCTTTCGACAGTCACACGGGACTTCCTCCATTGTCAATCTAATTGAATCACAACTCACAACACCCCAAAAAAAAAACTTATTATTGCACTGACCGCGCCGCTCAACGCCTTAAACAAACTATTCAACAAGTGAATAAAAGCATTTGTCAACAAATAGCAATGAAGTGAAGTTGGCCGCTAACGCGGCTCAACGCGCGCTCCGCGCCTGCGCGAAGCGAATTTCGCATTTACTATGGACTCGTGTACAACTTCATACGCAAGCATGGCTTTTGTACTCGTACTATTTGCCATATTAATACACGAACGGTCGTATTTGGGCATATGCCGTTTCGGTGGGTAAGACAGAGATACGAGCTAGCCGCGTCATGAATAGTTCGACTGGTTGCCGCACAGCGCTGAGCGCTGTGCTGCGTAGGTGGCGGCCGGCGGTGCGCGGTAAAATTTAGTAGGTACAGTCAGCATCATAAATATAGTGGCAGTCAATAGTTCCAAATATACGGATGCTCCGGTATATTTGTATACAGTGGATGGCCTGAACAATTTGATCACTTGGAGTGAGTACGTATTTATGGATATTTTGGATGGTGCGGTATATTTGGAACTATTGACTGCCACTATATTTATGATGCTGACTGTACTACTGTTGCATGTAATTTGATTTGAAGAATTTAGTGAGAGCGCGCGGCGCGCGAAGGTGAAATACCTATCTAATAAATTACGTGGATTTAATGAATAGTTATTTTTGTAAAGCAAGGCAAGCCCGGCTTTTGGGCTTATATGGCAGTACCGCCACTGTTTCGACGCATTATAACAGCACCCTTCCCCTAACACTCCATATATTCAATTAGTTTTCATTAGTACCCTTTGATACCAAAAATAGTTCGGGGCATATCGCAGTGTTTTTTTTACCCCAAAAAAGTGACATCCGCCTTTTATTGAATATATCTACTAAAAACATTATTCCAAATGCAAGAGTAGAACTCCCATGTGTCAATTTTCCATAGTTGTTTTTTTTTTAAATATCAAAGTTTTCGTGGGTAAACCCTACAATTACTCTAAAAAAATCATAAAAACTGAAATAATAAATAAATAAATAAACTTGTATTGCAGTTTTATGAAGCATTTCTCAACGCATATTATGCAGTTTTTTAAATTACAAATGTTGAAATATGCCATGAAAAAAAAATGTTTTATCGAAATCAGTATTTATTTTTTTATAATTTTTCTAGCACGAAGTAGAACCTGTGTCTAGCACAAAAAGATTCCTCACACTAAGGTTTATCATCCACAAAAATATCACATTCAACTCGGGCCTAGGTTTTGAGGAAATGATTTTTTCTAAAACATGCTCGGAAAAAACGGTTTTCCGATTGAAACACAAGGACGGAAAGAGCCTCATTTTACTCCTAGGAGTAAAAAAACCATATGAAAACACTTTCCGTCCATGTCCATATATTTCTTAAAAATGCTGTCAATTTGCATACAAAATCAAAAGCACAGTATATAAATAAACCAGTAAAGAAACTAGGCCTACTTTTCAAGATAAATACCTACGCTCCAATTGAGCGTAAGGGTTGTCCACTAACAATTTGTAAAATTAAAAAAAAATCTTGTTTATTGTATCTCAGCTAGTAAGTGCGAAATCGATACGTGTGATCTGCGACCACAAATCCATTGCAGATTGAGAAAAAGTAGCCGCCATCTTAATTTTTTTACTCAATACTACTTTTTCTCAATCTGTCAACGGATTAGTTGTCAGAGACCATACACATCCCCATATATCGATTTTGGAAGCAATCGGTTGAATAACTAAAAAATTCAAGATGGCGGCTACTTTTTCTCATTCTGCCAACAGATTAGTGGTCGGAGACCATACACATCCCCAGATATCGATTTTGGAAGCAATCGGTTAAATAACTAAAAAATTCAAGATGGCGGCTACTTTTTCTCATGCTGCCAACGAAATCATTGTCAGAGACCACACATATCCCCAAATTTAGATTTTGGAAGGAATAGGTAGAATAACACAAATTGTAACATGGCGGCGGTTTCGGCAATACTTTTGTGGCATCTTTCTCAAGAACGAACGTAAAATGCGAAGGAGCCCATTCGTCTCGACGCGACACTCGTGACTGACAGCACCGCCAAATCCTCTTAGCGGTCTCGTAGAGGCGTGCGTCTGTGTGAGTGCGTCGTTTCGAGCGTTTGTTCGTAGCTTCTTTACTGGTTTATTTATATACTGTGTCAAAAGGACCAAGACAAAAATTCCAAACAGCCAAGGTAACTGCTCGCTTTTTTAGCACAGTGCGTGTGTTTCTTTTTGAATTTGCATTCCAATGTCTATGGTTAGTATTTAAAAACAATTGACAGTCGGTAACATTCGTTCATTCTGCATAATATAATTATGAAACCGAATATTAAACTATTTGTTGTGTGAAATACTTACTATAAAAAATGAGCTCAAGCGACGAAAGCGACGAAATAGGTACCACACCGCCTATATTAAAATCTGAAGCTGCCTCGGTTAGGCAAAACCTGCTTCCCGCTAAATCTAAGGAAAATTATAACCGAACTTATGACCAATTTATGCTGTGGAGGGCAAACAAAAATGTAAATTAAATTACTTGCTTTTTAGAAATGTATTTGTATTATTTCCTCGCATGTTTGAGAAAAGCATTATGTATGCCTCGGCGGAAAGTAAGGGATTTCCTGACTCGTATTTTAGCAGGCCTCGCTGTTGCTCGGCCGGCTAACCACCTCGTCAGGAAAACCCTTACTTTCCGCGCCTAGGCAACAATGTACTATTACGTACTGAGGTCAAAATTCCAAATTTAGGGTTACCACAAAAAGGTCAAAAAAAATATTTTCTTCTTTTACATTATAGGTAGGTAAGTTATTGTGTCAATATGATAGAACCTTTATTTTGTATTAATTACTATTATTCAATTAGATTTGCTTCGTTACTTAAGATTATTGAATCCAAATTTGACTCGTTGATCTCGTCCTGCGAATACTCTTGTTCATTTTCTGACTGTAAACTTTCTGATTGGACGTTCTCATCTGAATGCCAGGTATTTTCTACTTCAACAGCCTTAAGAAGATCCCGCACAGCAGATGGCAGAGGAAGTTTTTTACAGAATTTTTGTCGACGATGGATGCGAAGCATTGAAATTGCCGGGATCAATCAATGTTTTTTTCCTATCCATTTTCTGACAGTGTTGCTCTCTGTCTCTACGCCAGAATTTATTTCTCGATTCCGCTGCTTGCTCGGAGAGCATAACTAACGGAAGGGGATTCGATTCGATGATCTCTTGACCGTGCACTAGAATTTTATGTACTGTCACCGTCATCGGATGCCAGTTATATGTCGCTACATATTTTTCGGCAACTGCCTTGCAGAAACTACCAAACTTTGGTGCGTCTATTGGCAACTCACAATTTATTGTGACCAGGACATCGCTTGCCTGTCGTGTACCAACATGAGGGTTGGCGCCCTCATGCCCCCCTAACATTAAGTCCTCCGGTCGGGGCCCGGAAGGACATCCCCCAGCAGGTTGGGTAAGCCCCTGCTGAGGCAAAGTGGCACCATGGGTCTGTAACGGCTCCATGGTGCCTCGCCCCCGTCCCTCTAGATCACGTGTACTAGCGCGGGGTTTTAGCATCAGCTTATCGAGGGTGGACCGCTTCCCGCGCAACACGTGGCCCTTCATCGGGAATAAATAGATATCCAAACTATTTGTTTACCAAAGTAAGACAATTTACATACATACATACATACATACATGCATACATACATACATACATACATACATACATATATACATACATACATACATTCTCTTAAGAACATAACCCTCTTTCGTTAGTGTAGTGAAAAACCTGCTAATATTAGGTAAAAAAAAATAACACGAAAGGTCATATTAGTGGCAACTTTGATACAAATATTTAAAAATCATTTTCTCAAAACCTAGGCCCAAGTTGAATGTGATATTTTTGTGGATGATAAACCTTAGTGTGAGGAATCTTTTTGTGCTAGACACAGGTTCTACTTCGTGCTAGAAAAATTATAAAAAAATAAATACTGATTTCGATAAAACATTTTTTTATTATGGCATTTTTCAACATTTGTAATTTAAAAAAACTGCATAATATGCATTGAGAAATGCTTCATAAAACTGCAATACAAGTTTATTTATTTATTTATTATTTCAGTGTTTATGATTTTTTTTGAGTAATTGTAGGGTAAAGGTCACGAAAACTTTGATATTTTTTTAAAAATCAACTATGGAAAATTGACACATGGGAGTTCTACTCTTGCATTTGGAATAATGTTTTTAGTAGATATATTCAATAAAAGGCGGATGTCACTTTTTTGGGGTAAAAAAAAACACTGTATCGTTACTACTTCGTATCTGATATTTGGAGATGCATGAGTTTGAACTTAATTAATTAAGTTTAAAATCGTACGTCACGAAATATGAGATACGAGGTTTTTTCAAAGTAATGACGATATACGGGATAATCAGATGATGTTTACTGGTGCATCCTCATAGTTTTTAATGTAATAAATTAAGATGCAAGTAGAAAATAATGGATATTCTTGGCACAGTTTAAATAAAAAACAACCTTGCAGATTTTAGCAGTAAGAACTGAAAGGTTGTTATTTGATGTCTATTAGCTGTGCAATATCTTATATCAGCATAATAAAATTATATTATAAGTATTTCATAATCTTACCCCTCTTCATAAAACCTATTTTAGTTAAAGTATGCGTTGTCCCTTTCTATCAAATGGACAAATCGTAATTTAACCTCGTAATGCCCTGTGTGCAATAGGATGTACTTAATCAAGGCAATTTACTTTGAACTCTGTTGCAATGAGAACAAGGTTTATTTTCCTATGTTCATAAACTGAAGATGGTATTCGAACAATCGCAATTGACAACATTTCAAAAAAAAACATTATTGTTTTTTCGCGTTTATAATAGCTGGTTAAAAATTAGACTACCCGTATTTCTTGGTTTTTCTTTATTTAACTTAAATTCGTCGTTAATAATTTATTAAAGAAATAGTCATTAAAAGGACCGTATATACAAAGTTAGGAATACTGATGTCGTGATGTTAGCCTGATATAAAATAAAAATAAAGTAACTTTAAACAGTAAACAAAACTGACTGTCATGTCATGTCAATCATTCGCTGCCGTTCGTTCACAAATTTGCTATTTTGCGTAATTTAATTAATTACGTAATTTGTAGACGCCATTAAAATAAATAAACTATTTTGCGTAGAATTGAAAGCGTGTCAATAGAATCAAGTAATCCGTCAGACAGATAAAAAATGAACATGACAGTATTGACAGTTGTATATTTTTTTAAATTCCTTTGGTAATAAATGGACTAAGGGCACTTATAAGTGTATTCCTAACATTCACAATCCAACTTTTTTTACTGTTTTTCCTAAATATAAAAAAAAACTACTACATAAAAAAATCCAAAGATATTTTTACTGTAATCAGCAGTGTAAAATCTAGAAACGGTATTTTATTTTACTACCTTAGCATAGCACATAATGAATTGTTGTCAATTGCGGCAGAGTTAAAAAAATAACTATATCATAACTCGTAAGCGATATGGTTTTACTGAGAGAGGCAATTAAAATGCTACGAATAAAATTAGTTTTATTTTTCCATAAAATTTTAATTCAAAATCTTAATTAGAATGGCTGACGCATAGGTGGGTCAACGTCGAAGGACAGGTTTAATTTGGACTATGGCACGGCAATTCTCGACATTCATCGAGTAAGATCGGATCGGAAGTGCGAATGACACGAGACACATTGCTGCATATTCATAATAACATTGTGTGCACTTAACAGTCTAAAACAGTAACGTATATAGATCACCTGCCACAGTGTCATTTTTAAGCAATTGTAGATGTCAATTCGACAATTTGCATGTTTAGAATATTAATGAAGTTTCTATACTTAGGTTGAGGTTTTTATTTTAGTGTCCCACTGCTGGGCAAAGGCCTCCTCCCTTGATTTCATTTTATACCAAATAGCTTTGAATATTTTGTGCGAGTAAATTTGGTATCCTATTATGTCGCCTCATTTGTTTTTCGTTTAAGTCTTTCTCATTCTGTATTCGTCACTCATTCTTTATTCGTCTTGTTCGCTATCCGTCATTATCATATTGGGTCACATTCTGTAACTTGTCTCTCTCTTAATAAGTCTTATTCGTTTTTCGTCGCGGTCTTCCTCGGACTTATTCTTTGTTTGTCTCCCTCGTTTTTAGTATCATTCGCAGTCTATCTTTAGTTTTTAGTATCGAAATAATTTTGGCGAATAAGTAAATGAGACAAAAAACAAGGGAAGAACGACGAATGAGTCGAAGGAAGACCGTGACGAGAAACGACAAGTTGCAGAATTTGACCAAATAAGATAGTGACATTATATCGAACAAGACGAAGACGAATACAGAAAGGGATAAAACACAAACCTTTACGGTTAAAACCGGGATGACCCGAGTGTCAAAGTGGAAATAATCGTACTGTACTAAGTTGTAAGTTGCAAGTATGAAAAGGAGTGTTTTAATTGTAGTAAGGCAATCAGTGTTTTTTTTTTATTCACTTGCTGGCCATTGTGGAATGAGGCTGAGGTTGTTTTTTGGTTTTTAAATAAATAAAAGACAATTTTTAAGTGTTTTGTTTTATTATTCAATGGTATCCTGGCTTTTTACCAAATCATACTTGGACTATATCATTCGACGGGTAGCTATGGCAGCCGTAAGCGCGCACTCGTCTTGGCAAGAATGGCGAGCAATTTGAAGCAACTATTTATCTCTTTGCAACAATAGCGTTCGCTACGGATTGCCGTCTTTGTCGTATCTAAATATAAAAAATCATTGCATGAACGGTTGCAGACCCACCATACCCCTGGGGGTAAGGTGGGACTGAACCATACCACCGTAGAAGTGCTGGATATGAGGTAGTTTAGGTTATGTTAGATTTTCAGCCGGCCCGAAGGGCCAAAACACTCGGGAATAGGAGCTCCGCTGCCATGGACCGTCGACTTTTAAATTGGATTTAAAAAAATTAAAACCTGAAAGCATATTATAGTGCACAGCACTACGGTGGTATGGTTCAGTCCCACCCTACCCCAGGGGTATAGCTAGGGGTGGGTCTGACATGGCATGAAGTATTATGATTTTACAGAGTCATTATCATTTCCTGGTCTGCCAAAGTATATTGTTCAATTTTCATTAGTTAACACGGTACAGTCTTACAAACAAACAGTCTTGCATCAATGCTTACAGTAAATGTGCTTAATTATATGTTTAAACCGTCGTGCTCAGCCTTGGTCGACTGCATATTAATCTCCATGTATCTGAAACAAAATTTACTCAAGTGGTTGAACATGTCGCACCTTCAGAACAACAATGACCTAATTCAAAATTTCTGCTTTTAAACTTCAAGTCATAAATTTATTATCATAGAGACCAAATTCGTAATTTAGAATTTCTGAATTATGTCACTGTTGTTCTAAAGGTGTGATGTACACTCTTTGGTCAGATACATTGCTTGGATAACCAGTAAAAAATAATAATGGAAAAGTTAAAAAGACTATTGTGAAATATACAACTTTCTGCATGTTATACAGCTATAAAAAGTACCACTTTTGTATTTGACCCGTCATTCGAGTGATGGGAAGGTGACCTTTACAGTGCATTTATTCTACTGGGTAAAGATATATTGCCTTTGAATTGTATTGTAACATTGACAATACAATAACACGTCAAGCAACGTGATTTTTACCGATCGGACAGAGGCATCGATTCCCTGTCCGGGTCTCCTTCGCAATCCATAATATTGTATGTCCTAAAATGAAATACCATACCACTTTTACTCAAAACACATTTGACATATCAATCATTTATCATTTATTTGCCATAGTGATCTTTACATTACCTAATGCTCTAAATACCTAATATGTTGAGACGTATATTGATGGAGGCTGGATATCATGTTTTAGGATATGTAACTGTTAGGGCACTTAATCATTAATACTTAAGAAAATAGTGCAAATAAGCATTAGGATATTCAACATTAGGATAACCATTATTATGGCATCTACATTAGGATAAACATTATTATGGCAAAAGATCGTTTTGACCACAGTTATTATGGAATTTATGACATAGGATTATTATGTATTTGAATATAGACCCTCCCTGTCCCCATACAATAAGTGCATTTTCATCGTCATAGATTCAATGGTTAGTATAAGTTATGTCCAAATTAGATCACATTCAATTCATGACTGTTCATTGATCATATTGTATTCATGAAGCAGGGAACCTGTAAACACATAACTATTACATAGATAGATGTGTGATGTGTGTGTGTGTGTGTTTTATTTACATAGATAAAAACCCCAATATATTGGTATATCTCTTAATCCTTTGCTTTTGCTTAAGCTGCCATTGACTTGATACAAAAAGTCGTCACACACCAATGACAGCTGAAAACCACAGCTAATGTCAACCTTATGTCACAAATGCTCAGGTCTACTTTGCACTGTATCTGTGTCAACTATAAGCGTCATGCACGAACAGGTACGACAACGTTAGGTGTTTTTGGCGTTCAAAGGGTAAAAGGCCTAACCGATTTTCATGAAACCTACCTAAGGACTACCACTAGAAAATCAGCTTGCAAATAAAATTAACCGCATCCAAATCAGTGCACCCATTTCAGAGCTACGGTGCCACAGACAGACACACAGCGGTCAAACTTATAACGCCCGTCTTTTTGTTTTGGGGTTTCCAAATTAAATAAGACTTACAGCATTAGCAATATCTATCCAATCCATGGCTTTAACCAGATTGTCATTCTTTGAGGGTTTCTTGTCCCAATTCCAGTAAATGAATTCCTTAAAGCCTCCAACAACCTAGAAAATATAGAAAACAAAAAATAATAACAGGAAATGAGGAAGCACTTACAGAGAACACAGAAAGAACATGTCTAGTCACCTTCGTAACATGTAATTTTGTGGTATAAAACCTATTTTTTATAAATGCAAATACATGTTTTTTTTGTGTATCCTTCAATTATCTATTTCATGCTAGCGTTTGCCAGCATAAAAATATACTCGCGGTCAAATAATACGGGTCAGAGTGCGTTTTTCATACTAAAGAGGCTATTTCAAAGCAATGGTTACTTGCTCTGGGATGCTTTTAGTGAAATCTGTTGATGGAGACACCCCGAGCATCGATACAGTACTTCCAGGGTGCCTAGGATACCCAACTGATTGAATCGGCGGCTAACGCCGGAATTGTGCATGTTCAGAAAAACATCTAAAATAAGTATACAAACATGTAACTTCCGGTCGGCATCTTCAGACAGCGGTCTCTTGGCTTCAGTGGCGATCACGGCTCGGTAGCCTTCCGGAAAACCCATCTTAATTCCATCCAGAGGATGCCCTCGGAATGAACAGCTTAATTCTAAAAAAAAAACTTTTCAGTTACCGCTTCACAACAACTTTATGGCTTAATCGCAATCAGATAAAGATCAGAGATGCTTGTTGCTTGCGACTTTGAAAACCTGACACCAAATAATAATTATCTTTACCACCGTTTTCCTCAGCGATGTAGGGTTCGAAATATTTGTCCACATTGGCAGGACCATTTTCTTCTACTTTACATGGCACATAGTGTGCTCGTTGCTCAAAAGCTTCCTTTTTTGTATTTTTCAGAGTGTTTTCAACGTGTATCGTGGACATGATTAGGTACTGTGTTTTACTTTGCTTATTTTTAACTAACTATTAGTTAGGGGTTAAATAATTTGAGGTCCGGCTTTCCGCCAAAATTTGACATTGACATATTGTATGTTGCACAGATCTGCTTCGGACTAAATAAAGTTACATTTTTGCGACAAAAAATAATCCTATAGCAAAAAACACAAGCTTTATTATATTGTTCAACCATTATTACTAAAAAAAACAAATCGTAGAAATACTGGAAAAGGGCCGAATCTTAAGTAAGTACACCAAACCGACGTGCGTACATGACTCGATGTATGAATGTGGAAGAAGCGAAAGAAATTTGTCAAGATCGTAGCAAATGGAAAGAAGTTGTCTCTGCTACCCCTCTGGGAAACAGGCGTGATTTAATGTACGTATGTATGTACTAAAAAAATCTTAAATATAGCGTTTTACCAAGCTTCCTTAGTTTAATTTTAGTGTTGGCAACTTTCAGACACGTTCGGTACGTTCGAAAAGTAGATTGTACCTTTTCTTAATTTAGTTAACAAAATAATTTAAATACTATAAGTTAGTGGAGTTACCGAGATACGCCTTTCCAGTTTTTCCTGCTAGATAACTTATTGTTTTCCTTTTCCTATCTACAAGCAAGCAAGCAAGCTGGGGCCTTCCTTACTTTGGAAATCGATGTTCGATGTTACGCTATCTCCATCCCTTTCTCCCAATTCATTTTAGAAGTAAAAGGGATGGGGCATTCGAAGTTTCGAATTGTATGCTTCATAGGCGTCAATTAAATTAAGTTTAGTCACGTTGTGTTCGGGTTCGGAACGATACTGGAAAATGTATTGCCACCCGTAAAAGATTTAATGTCAAGAATCCCATTGCAAAATGTCAAACGGTCAAAATTAATAAGTTCCTATTAAAATTTCATTTCGCAATAGTGTAAGAAATTTATTAATACCGCAATATTCTTATCACATTGAAATAATAACAAGCGTGAAGTCATTGGACGTTACCAGCTTAAGTGAGCACATTATCAATCGTTCCGGCTGACAAATGTAGGATATTTGAACAGTTGTGTTAAAAATATTATTGTTATCGTTTTTACGTCATTATAAATAATTTGGCAGTGTTCCCTTGTTTGTGTTACGCTTGTTGACTCACAGTGGTTTGAATCGTCGAGCCAGTGACTGGGAGCAGAGTAACCTTGAACCTAGAACAGCTGTTTGTGAGTATATCCTTGATTTTTCAATAAATAAAAAAAAAGAACTGTTTCTTTTTAATTACTTGTGTTGTTTTATGGTCTTAGGGGATAAATCACAATGTTTTAGTAGATTTTGGCGGCAATATGGTATCAAATCAAACCTAGCCCTTTCGAAATTTCGCAACAATGTATATCATTGCTAAATGAGCGAGATTCTTGCGTCCTTTTTACAATCATTGTGTAATTTCGTAACTATTTCAGGTACCTACCCTATAATTTCGATGAATCTCATTCTTATGTTATTTAGTGTTCATTCAATTTTAAAAAGTTATGTTTTTACTAAATGGTAGTAGGTACTAAATGTAATAAAAAATAGTTGTTACACCAAATACAAATAAACTAAGTACTTACACAAAATAAAGGTTTTATTTGTTAATCATACAATGAAATGTACTGATATGATCCTTAAAATTTACCAATAGTTGGATAATCAAGGGATTTGTACACAAAGTTCATTTTTAAATCTCGATATTTTTTCTGTTTACCAACAAAAGATGCTTGTCTGGCCAACTAATGTTTTTGCCAAGATAATCTCAATGAATGTCAGATCTGTTGCCAAGTCTGATTTAGCTCACATTTTGCAGTTTCATTTCAATGTGAAAATATACATTAAATGGATTTATTACACGTTAAGAAAGATGATGCAATAACAAGGAGGTATTTTTTGATCTGCTTTTAAATTGAAATGAAGGAAGTCTATAGTTTAGATATATGCTTGCCTCATTATCGACGTAATTAATGGTTTTATTCTTAAAAGAAAGTTTTAAATTTAGCTAGATCATTAATTGACCATTTTTTAAAAAGAAACATAGGGTAATATGAAACACAGTCTTCATACAAAATCAAGCAACATTAGTGGTTTTACCAAATCATGCCCAATCCACAATTGCCTGGTTAGTTCACATGTATGGTCCGGAAGTACTTGAGTCACAGGCTACATCTTGGCAGAGGCACCGCCATATATCTATATGTTTAGTATTTCCTGAATAGATATACATACATACATAAACTCACGCCTTCGTTCACAGAGTGGGGTAGGTAGAGCTATAAAAATATGTAATAAATAAATATAGCATGAAATAATTGGAAATTTCTTACGTGGATGATTTCAAAAAGTTAAATAGTTGACTTTACCATAGCATCATGAAAATTAGTCATATATTTATATTCTGCCCTAACTACAATATTTCCTAAATGTTCTCAAAAATCTAAAAGTTGATAAAATTAAAAAAATAATAATTTAACACCTTTCCATCTAATGATACCTCATTCAATGTTAGTGTGAAAGAAAAATACCTATGCTTTAAGTTAAGTAATGGTTTTTTTTATTTATTTAAGTGTACACCTATGCCAAATTACATCTATTTATATTTACATTACATTACCTAGAGTCTCGTTAGAGTTAAACTGCAGACAGACGGACAGACGAACATGGCAAAACTATAAGGGATCTTTGTAGACTAGAACCCTAAAGACAAGTATTTCGGATTTAGGCTTTATACAAACTCGTTTAGAAATCTAGACGCATTGGTAACAGGGTGTATGTATTATTTAATCAAGTTGTAATGAAAGCTACTTACTTGCGTAGTGACACGCGGTTAGAATTGACCTTATAATGCAGACAATAATGGCATCTTATAATGATATCTTTGACCTTGATATTGACACTAATAGAAGTGATAAAGATTTAATGAATGGCATTCAAACACATAAAAAGTCAATAACCTCCTGATATCAATATTTTATCAATTATGTATCATATCAACTTTGCATTTTTATTTATTTATTTAATCATATGGCATGATGTAAATAATATACAGACAATTATGAGGCTACAAATTAAATTTAAGGGATTTAAGCCACTGAGTGGCTACGTCGTTCAGGGTGATCAGGTCTTCGGGGGGCCCATCAGTGTAACCCAAAACAGGCTCTGAAATTGTCCCAGGAACCAGAATTACGGGCACTGAACTCCCAAGACAAGACTGGTGCAACCTTAATAGGCTATAGGGTGGATAGATTCTTCTGCCTGTACCTGCAGTGCGGAGGTCCAAAAAATCAACCAACATAATTCAGGAATGCATTTTTATTTTAAACTGGCTTTTACGGGGCGATTTTGTGCATGTACATATTGCACTGCTAGAAAACAGTATCAACTCAAAATCCTTGCTAGTTTTGTTTCAAGTTTATAGTAGTTGTATTAAAGTTGATTTTAAAATGCAGTTGTATTTTGAGTTACTACTGTTTTGATCTAGCAGTGCGATCGTTTATCGTGTACTTAAGTACTTTGTCGTCGGCTTAGAGAGAAAACCTGCTTAATCCGTTTTTTGGATGTAGCAGGTTTGCACATTAAACAGATGAAATAAAGTGCAAATCTGCTAATTCTTAAAAAAGGATTTAGAAGGTTTTCACTCTAAGGCGACGTTGTGTGTATTTCTTGATTTAATTTTTATAGCAGAAATGGCGGACTTAATGCCTAATGAAATTCAATATATAATAATTAAAGTCGACTAAATAATCAAACAGAAATATAAAACAAAGACAAACAAGATCACAACATTTACCACTATAGTTGTAAGATCGCCGTCAATAGAACTTGTAAACAATGTAAACAAAATTAGTACTGATTGACACATAACCTCAAATAGTGGTGTTTTTGTTAAATAGTTATTACATCTTAAACTTAATATAAAAATAATGATCTATACCAGAAAGGTTTAGGTACTTTACTAAATGTAAACAAATCAAACCACGTGACTCTGTTAAACAGCCAATCACAACTATTTTGTCGAGCTTCAACGTGTCAGTGTTCTGCTGCTATTGGCTGACGAACTAAATCACGTGGCTTTTTTGTTTACATTTAGTTAAGTACCTAAACCTTTCTGGTATAGTGTAGGTATAAATGATTGCAAAGACCTCACTTGATCTTTAAAAGTATGTGATTATCGAGTAAGGGGCCGTTCAAGTATTACGTAAGCAGTATTATTACAAAATTATTATAAAAAAATAAAAAAAAACCCACCCCCTCCCCCTTGTCAGCAAAAGTAAGCAAAGCTTTCCTCCCCCCCTCCCATACTTAAGTAAATATACGCGGTAATTCCCCTACTTACTTGGTTCTAAGCGAGTACCTCAACGGTTTCATTATTCATTGTAATCCCCGATTACGCGTTTCGTTTTCAAGCATAGACAACGTGTGGGTTGCCATAATGTGTAAAAAAGTAAATAACTACTGTTAACGTAATGACCATCTAGACCCCCCCACCCCCATGTCATCAAAAATAAGCAAATCATAGGCCCCCCTATAGTGCGTACGTAATATTCGAATGGTCCCTAATCATGGTGAATTGGTTCGTTTGGTTTTGTTTACATCTTTTGCAAGTACTATTGACGGCGACCTTAGTTGTAACAAATATAGACTCACATACCCTCTTGCTTTCGTGAGATAAAACAACTGTGCTTCATGAAAAAGTACAAATAAAACGATAAATATACATGATATACACATATTCTGTGCCTTTATTGACTTAGAGAAGGCGTATGACAGAGTGGTGAGGGATGAACTTTGGACAACTCTTTCTGTTTATGGGGTGGACAGTATTCTGATACGGGCTCTCAAATCATTATATGATAACTCGAGTGCCTGTGTCAGGATAAATGGGACGTGTACGGACTGGTTTAGCATCGAAAGTGGAGTTCGCCAGGGCTGTGTAGCGTCTCCTTGGCTGTTCAATTCATGGACAGTTGTTTGTCAGATCTGAGAGAGTATGATTGTGGAATAAATATGAATGAGTCAGTTTTTAAAACTTTGTTATATTATGCTGATGATCAAGTTCTCCTTGCATCATCGGCGGACAACTTACAGCAAATGGTGACTGATGAATGAGGCGTTTAAAAGGAAAGCCATGAAAGTGAATGTTAAAAAGACGAAAGTGATGGTTGTGGAGAGGGATGAAACTGTTACAGAATGTCAAATAATGATTGGTGATGAAAAAGTGGAGCAAGTTGATGAGTTTGTATATTTAGGTTCTACTTCTACTTCTGTTTACGAGAGATGGGAAATGTGACGGGGATATTGAAAGACGTGTAAAAGCGGGAAATGTAATCAACGGGGCGTTACACTCAATCCTGACAAGTAAAGTCATTTCGAGCAAAGCTCGCCTTGCTATTGTTCAGGGAGTATTGACCCCAACATTAATGTATGGTAGTGAATCTTGGGTATGGCAGAAGAAGAATGCAAGCCGGATTAATGCAGTTGAAATGAGAGCTCTAAGAAGTATGTGTGGAGTTAGGATGATAGATAGGGTAAGAAATAGTGAGATCCGAGAACGATTTGGATTGAAAGAAGATGTAGTGACTAAAATTGAAAAGGGTATGCTAAGATGGTTTGGTCATTTAGAAAGGATGGATGAAAGAAGGGTTACGAAAGATATATGGCGAGCGAGAGTGAGTGGAGATGTCGGTAGGGGACGTCCTAGACGAACGTACGGTGATCAGATTCGCGATGAACTGAATAAGGGCCAAATAAAAAGCACCCGAAACCGACGTACGTGCATGAAGAGATTGATGAATGTAGAGGAAGCGTAAGTGGTATGTTTAGATCGGTGCACCTGGCGTTCCATCGTCTCTGCCTACCCCATTGGGAGACAGGCGTGAAGTTATGTATGTATGTATGTATACACATATAAAGACGTATATGTCCTTCGACGCTTCGGGTTTGTAATTCTGTCTCACTCGCTCTCATGCGCTTTTATTAAGAGCGAGTCAGAGAGAAGTACAAACCCGAAGCATCTTCTAAGTGCTCACAGACTGTATGTATTAAGACAAATAATTAAAAATGACAATACATATAAGATAAAAAGATAAAACATGTTTATTCAGTAAGTAGGCCGCACTGGCACTTTTACACGTCAAAAATCTACCAGCGCTTCGCAAGAGACCACTGCTGAGAAGAATCGCCACAAGAAACTCAACAGTCAGTCGTTTATTAAATATTGCTTATGATATTATGCAATAATAAACTTAATCTAGCATTATATAAAACAATGAATCTCACATTTAAAAAAAATGAAATTATACAAGTTATACTTACCTATGACGGTGCAAGAGAACCCACATAAAACTTTTGGATACATTCTCCTACAGAAACCATGTCCCCTGGACAATATACAATGTTTCCATATTTTTTAATGACTAAGTCATTATTAAGTTATTTAGGTGTTTAGTTTAGGCATGGTTCTAAAACTATGTTTTTTTTCGTTCTAGCTTTTCAACCATGGATTCTTTCTTCAGTCTCTTCGACCCCACGGACGGAAATCAGAGCAAGGCCAAGAAGAAGACTCAGAACAAGCAAGAACTAGACAATGTTAAGAAGAAAGACGCTCCAAAGGGTGAGAGACTTTACCAACTACAAATAAGGGCTTGCCAGAAGCGCATGGAGCTAACCCCATGTGCAGGGTGCGAAACTTTGTTGCCGGTGACGTTATTATGACGCAAATTCACATATAGGATGCTTTTATATAAACAATATTGCGACCCCGCACTGATTTCTTAATAACGAGCATGTAATTCTAACAAAAACGAAAAAAGATAAAAAAGAAAAAAGAGTATAATAGATCAAAGAAAAGAGTGAAAGAAGTTGTGGCTAGAAAGAAAGATTTACTGAATGATAAGTATGATAGGAGTTTCTCTGACAACTTCCAGTCGAATATTAAACTCTTTTGGAGCTTGATTAATTCGGCTCGGGGGAAATAGGAGAAAACTAAATTCAGCGCGGTGAGGGATGAGTCTGGAGACTTAATATGTGAGGAAGAAAAAATGCTTGATAGATGGAAAACTTATTTTGAAAGCTTGTTTGAATGCGAAGATATTTGTCGTGAGCCAGAAAGCATGAGTAAAGATGCAAGTAGCGAAGATGAAAGTGTGATTAGTACGAGTGAAATAATGAAAGCTTTAAAAAGTATGAAAGCGGGAAAGTCAGCAGGTTGTGATAGAGTGTCGATAGAAATGCTGAGGAGAGGAGATGGCGTGTTGGGTAGTCTGTTGTACCGTATTTTCAATGCATGTTGGAATAGCGGCCGAGTCCCGGAAGATTGGGTCAAGGCCGTTATCGTCCCTCTGTATAAAGGAAAGGGGTCACAGCAAGACTGCAAAAACTACCGCGGTATCAGCCTCCTTAGTGTTGTCGGCAAAGTATATGCGAAGATTTTAATTGAAAGGGTATTGAATGTTACGAATGACAAAATCTGGGATGTACAAGCGGGATTTCGAAAGGGAATGGGATGTACGGATCAGGTCTTTTCACTACGGTCCATCACAGAAAAGTTATTGGCGGTGAACCAAAAGGTTTTCTGTGCTTTTGTGGACCTGGAAAAGGCCTATGATAGGGTAGATAGAAAGGAGTTGTGGACGGTGCTGTCTATGTATGGAGTGAGCAGCAACCTGGTGCAGGCTTTGAGGTCCCTTTATGAGGGTTCCAAAGCCTGTGTCAGAATCAATGGCGCATACTCGGCCTGGTTTAACATCTCTAAAGGTGTTAGACAGGGCTGTGTTGCCTCACCATGGCTGTTCAATCTATTCATGGACAGTTGTATGTGGGATTTGAAAGAGTATGATAAGGGTTTGCGTATGCAAGAGTTGCTAATCAAATGCCTCTTATATGCCGATGATCAAGTTCAGTGGCGTGCCTAGGGTTTCAGAATAGGGCAAGCCGAGAGATATGTTTTGTAGTTTTTACGGTTATTATGGATACATTTATCTTGTTACCACATTACTGATCAATCTTCACTTCACTCTGCAGTTGTAGGTATAGGCATTTGCTTACGTGGACCAGCTCACCAAAGCACCCTGAAGGCATGTTACCACTAGATATAATTTTACAGACATATCAGCAATTGCTGATATGTCTGTAAAATTATATCTTATATACTATATTTATATATTATATACTTTCGGTGGCCTTGAAAAAAGCCGCTTGGTTTGTATGAGAGAATAAAATAAAGGTTCAACTTCTTATTTTAACTTTGCTTGCCTAGGGAGAAAGCAATAAGTACTTAAGTACTTTTATTTCAATTACCTATCTAAAAATTACATACATATTACACAACATAGTTAAATTAAATTATTATTTGTATACATCGAATGTGTTTTTCTAAAACGCTATCGTACCTATTTTGAAAGTAGCGACACAAGCTCTAAAAAATTACCCTTATTCAATGAAGTTTTAGACTCATCGTGACCTCTGAAGGGAAGTTCTTATTGTGCTAAATGACAAACAACATCGACTAATCTTTGAAAAACGCTACTATTGTTATCAACACGCATGTTGTTTTGTAATTTCCTTTGATAATTGGCGCGATAAAGATGTCTCAATTCGCTGTTTACCAAAATCACTAAAAGAAATTACCGCGTTCATGTGTTTTCGAGAATTCATGTGTCTTTTAATGGCGCCAGCTAAATTATTTAAATCGTCATAACCAGATGTATTCCACACGTTTTTGTCGTTAGAAAAGAAAATACAACACCAGCAATGTAACTTATTAGAGTGCGAACAACCAACAATCCAATGAGTTTTGTACACTGACCTGTTAAACTGTCTTTTGTGCGATTTACTACTCTGAGAAATACACAAGTCAGGCGTAGGTTTTGCCGAAGAAATAAGTACCTTTTTCTCTGCAAAGTCCAAACATTTTACCTTTCCGTCGACAAGCAAAGTTTGTGCACACTTTAAAATATCACAGTCACACAGAACTTCCTCCATTGTCAATCTAATTGAATCACAACTCACAACACCACAAAAAAAAACGTATTATTGCACTGACCGCGCCGCGCCGCTCAACGCCTAAACAAACTATTCAACACGTGAATAAAAGCATTTGTCAACAAATAGCAATGAAGTGAAGTTGGCCGCTAACGCGGCTCAACGCGCGCTCCGCGCCTGCGCGAAGCGAATTTCGCATTTACTATGGACTCGTGTACAACTTCATACGCAATCAGGGCTTTTTACTCTCATACTATTTGCCATATTAATACACGACCAGTCGTATTTGGGCATATGCCGTTTCGGTGGGTAAGACAGAGAATATGAAAGCCCGATTGCAAGCCAATACGTGCGAGCGAGATACGAGCTAGCCGCGTCATGAATAGTTCGACTGGTTGCCGCACAGCGCTGAGCGTAGGTGGCGGCCGGCGGTGCGCGGTAAAATTTAGTAGGTACTACTGTTGCATGTAATTTGATTTGAAGAATTTAGTGAGAGCGCGCGGCGCGCGAAGGTGAAATACCTATCTAATACATTACGTGCATTTAATGAATAGTTATTTTTGTAAGGCAAGGCAAGCCCGGCTTTTGGGCTTATATGGCAGTACCGCCACTGATCAAGTTATACTTGCCCCATCGGTACTTGAATTGCAGGAGATGGTGACAGTGATGAATGAGGGATTTAAGCAAAAGGGGATGAAAGTAAATGTTACCAAGACCAAGGTCTTGGTGATAGAGAAGGATGAGGAGATGACTGAGTGCGTGATAAATATAAATGGTGAATTAGTAGAACAAGTGAGCGAATTTGTGTACCTGGGAAGTATGTTTACAAGAGATGGTAAGTGTGAGAAGGATATCGAGAGGAGGGTGAATGCAGGGAATCAAATTAATGGGGCCCTGTACTCCTTTGTGAGTAGACAGGGCGTTTCACAAAAAGCCCGGCTGGCTGTTCACAATGGAGTGCTGGCACCTACCCTGATGTATGGTAGTGAATGTTGGGTGTGGCAGGACAAGCATGTAAGTCGTGTAAATGCAGTTGAAATGCGCTCTTTGCGTAGTATGTGTGCATGCTTCGATGGTTCGGTCATTTGGAAAGGATGGATGAAAGAAGATTGACGAAAGAGATATACAGATCGAAAGTGAGTGGAAGGGTCGGTAGGGGCCGCCCTAGGCGTACTTTTTCGAATCAAATCGGAGAAATACTGGAAAAGGGCCGAATCTTAAGTACCCGAAACCGACGTGCGTGCATGACTCGATGTATGAATGTTGAAGAAGCGAAATAAATTTGTCAAGATCGTAGCAAGTGGAAAGAAGTGGTCTCTGCCTACCCCTCTGGGAAACAGGCGTGATTTAATGTATGTATGTATGTATGTAATTCTAACGAAAAATATCATTTCCACAAGTAAATGAAAGACATTACTTAAATGAAATTTCGAAGTATGCTGTACGCTTAAAATTCAAACATAACATCCCATCCCATGTGCTTGGTTGTTTTCATTTTTTTTTCTAAATTTGCTTAGATTTGCTGTTAAAACATTTTTTCATTATTTACAATCAGAAAAGGAAACTTCTGCAAATACGGCTGTATAGACTACATGGCGACTTCGCTCAAGCGAAACAATAATGTTTCGGTTATATTTACAATTTACAAATAAATAAATAATTCAATATAAATTTGTTATTATCTTCAACAATATTTTTTTTAATATGACAATGACATTCAATTAACTTTTTTATAAGTACCAGCCGTCTCACCTCAAGTGTCAATATTGGTACAGTAAAGAGGCCAATAATGTCGGGTTCCTATATTCAATCCGAGGATAGATAAGGCTTACCTCGGGTTAAAATTTGACATTTGCCCATACAAAATGTGTCAAATTTTAATCCGAAGTAAGCCTATCTGTCCGCGGATTGAATATAGGAACCGGACGTAAGTTGTTAGTGATGTTCAATCTAGATAAAAACACTCTGTACGTAGCTTGACGTCATACGCCTGTCATCGGCACCAAAGTTTCGCTCCCTGCCCAATCTGCCCATGTGCTTCTGTTTAGTCCACAAGGGTCATTGGCGTTACTATTGGGTGGTAGAGCGGCCAAAATGCCACGGGCCCCCGGCCTGGGGCTATTCCCAGTAGTCCGCACCCTGTAGTTCGCACTGCGGACAAATGGGAAAATCAAATTCCCAGTAGTTCGCACTGTTTAATTCAACATAACTGTGTTCTATTTCATATGGTATTATACGAGCAGGAATATAAAAAAGTAATTTTAATTTAACACATTTATTTAAAATTAGACTGACAATTTAAAAAAAAACAATAAATGTTATATATATAGAGTAAAAATGCTTTACTATGTTGATTTGTTAAATTTTTCGTAAAATTAATGTTTTTTTTTTAATCGTCAGTCTAATTTTAAATAAATGTGTTAAATTAAAATGACTTTTTTATATTCCTGCTCGTATAATACCATATGAAATAGAACACAGTTATGTTGAATTAAACAGTGCGAACTACTGGGAATTTGATTTTCCCATTTGTCCGCAGTGCGAACTACTGGGAATAAAAATTCCCAGTTGTTCGCACCACTTGCCGGAGGTGCGGACTAGTGGGAATTTTTATTCGCAGTGCGAACTACGGGGTGCGGACTACTGGGAATAGCCCCCGGCCTATGAGGGGTGCCCGGTCCGCAAGGCCGTGAGCGCAGGACGAACCTAATATTTAGTTAATGAGGGTTTCCGCGCATCAGTTTTTTCACTAGATGGCGCCTGTGATGCGAGGTCTTTTTGACAGTTGATGTTAAAATATATGCCTAGAACAAGACCAAACTAGTGATATTTCAAATATTTAGGTAGAAAATTATTTCAAATTAAATTTTTACGTATTATCAACCATCAAAAAGACCTTACTTCCCAGTTCGTGGATGTAATGTAATGTAAAAGCAAGTAGAGCCAGCGATCAACTATTAATATATCATCATCATCATCATCATGTCAGCCGAAAGACGTCCACTGCTGGACATAGGCCTCCCCCAAGTTCTTCTATTGACAAGCAATCTATATCTTTTGTTGGAGAGAGTTCTCGCCGGCAGTGTGAACAACCAGCCATCAACTATTACTATATGTGTCTCTTTTGTTGACACGGGATCTAAACCCTTTATTCGTATCTTGAGCGAGAAAATAGTCGATAGATAATCGCTTCCTCGCCAGCGGTGAGACAACTGCCTGACTTTGCATATGGCAAGATTGGCAAGCTACAAACATCGTGATCCTATTTATATCTTTGCGATTATTACTTTTTTATGAACATTACCCTTCACAAACATTTAGTTCACATCTTGCAAGTAAATTTACCTACCGTTGTCTTTGTAATTGGCTGAATTTCGGAATCCATATGCAACCCCTGTAATTCGGCTGATCTGATGATGATGATGATGGAGTCGGAAGGTAACAACTGGATCTAACGTAATCCCACCGTGTTTGGATTCGATAATCTTATGATGACTATGCAAGATAAGTAACATAACACAACTTTTTTGTCTCACATTTTCCAGGCAGAAGACGCGGAAGAAAGGCCCAAGGCAAGAACGAGACGCTCCCCGAGGAGTCCTCGTTCTTGTGCGAGCCCACGCTCAGCACGGAGGTGCTGGTCAAGGACCGCAGCTACATCGAGTGCTTCATCGAGGTCAACGTGAAGGACGGTGAGCTAGCGTCATGTATGTGTGTCAAAATGACTGGATAACGTTATGCGACAGGGTTCCACAGTGGCTCAGGGCGTTTTCACTAAAAAATGTACCCAATTAAGGACTGAAATTAAGGAACTTTAACTTAGTCAGTTTTGTGACGAAAATTAGCCATACATTGCGGCCGTCAATATATAGCTAATTTTCGTCACAAAACTGACAGAGTTAAAGTTCCTTAATTTCAGTCCTTAATTGGGTACACTTTTTAGTGAAAACGCCCCTCAACAAAAGTCCTTGACCGTACTAGGTTAATCCGTGTCAGATTGTTTTTAGATTGGGCTTTTTTTTTATTCTAGATGGAAAAACGGACGACAAAAAGCCAAAACGTCGCAACTCCGGAAGAAAAAACAGACGCTGGAAGAAGAGTTCTCCGGCGAAGGATGACGAGGAGACGGCGTGGAACAACCAGTCCGCTATACCCAAGATATGCTCCGACATTGGCAAGAACGTCAACGACCTGAACGACTACAAGAAGAGCAGGAGGAAAGAGTTCGAAGATGAAGCGGTGCTTAATGTCATTGATCGGTTGGAGAAGGTTAGTTGTCTTGTTAGGATAGGAAAATATGACTGTTTTTCACAGGTACAATAAAAGCTGGTTTGTATAACAGTTACCAATTTCTGGCTGTTCACAATGGAATGCTGGCCCCTAACCTGATGCATCAGGTTAGGGGCCAGCCCTCCACTTCTTTCCACTTGATACAATCTTGACGAATTTCTTTCGCTTCTTCCACATTCATACATCGAGTCATAAACGCACGTCGGTTTCGGGTACTTAAGATTCGGTTCTTTTCCAGTATTTCTCCGGTTTGATTCGAAAAAGTACGCCTAGGGCCGACCCTTCCACTCATTTTCGATCTGAATATCTCTTTCGTCAATCTTCTTTCATCCATCCTTTCCAAATGACCGAACCATCGAAGCATGCCCTTTTCAATCTTAGTCACTACATCTTCTTTTATTCAAAATTTTTTCTCGGACTTTTTCATTTCTTACTCTATCAATCAATTTAACACTACATAATGAATAATTAAAATGCATAATTATACATATAATAGTAATATGTACACTGACTGACCTATAACAAATGTCACAAATAAATTATTTCATTTCATTTCCACTGCTGGTCAAAGACCTTCCCCAAGGTTTTCCACCACGCTCGGTCCTCTACTGCTGTCCTAGCCTAGTCCTAGTTGCCTGCGTGAGAAGTGTACTGTACGCATGTGTACACACATTGCCATATGAAAAACTTGGGGCTGCCTGAAGCAAGCTAGCATTACCCCGTCTTTTGCCAGTGCGGTTATTGTAATGCTGTCTCGTTCGCCCCCCAGGTGATCCTGAAGGACGACATGTACTTAGCGGGTGACTTCAACGCGCGCGACCTCGACAACGACGCCTGGTACAGCTCCGACGACTTCGACGAGAGTCTCGACGACACGTGAGTATGGCGAACGGTTATAGTTACCTACGAAGGCGCGCCCCACTACTTTTTAGGGTTCCGTACCAAAATGGTAAAAAAGGAACCCTTGTGGTGAGACTTCATTGTCTGTCTGTATGTCACAGCAGGTTTTCTCAGCCACTACAAATGCTATCAACTTGAAATTTGGTATAGTTGTACAACTTGCTCCCCCGCATTTTTTAAATAAAAAAATTGAAAGGGGGGTTTTCAAAACGCCGCGGCGTACTGCTGCATCTCGCGAGACGCACGCGCATGACACGGGCCGCCGGGCATCCCGTGGAATGCTTAGGCACGTTCTGTCCTACCGCGGCCTCCCTCGGCATCGTTGTGTCAAAATAAAGTAACATGAATTCTATACTCATGGTAATAAGATTAAAAATGGTTATATCAGTACCGAAATCCTTTGCCATGACATGCCGTGCCATGCCGGCAGTCAGCGCCGGCCCTAATTTGCCGTGTCATGCCAGCAGGATGCCACGGCATGCCGCGGAAGGCCGTGTTATCCTTCGGAATGCTGCAGCACAACTTACCGTGCCATCCTGTGCCGTGCCGGCAGTCAGCGCCGGCCCTAACGCTTACGCTCTATTAACTACTACAAAAACAACCTCCTCATAATTGGTTACAGCTTACGAACTAAAAACGCCGTAACATAGTTTTGATAGTAGCAGAAAATTAAGCTTTATACTAAGTTCTCAAGGTTGAAAAATGCTGAAAGATCGTTTTTTTTCCATCGTAGTTCAGTCACTGAACGTAAGGTGGCGCTTACTCGTCACTTAGCTGCCATCTATGCGACGAGTAATTAATTAATTCCTCAGAGCTAGATGGCGCTAAGATAGTAGTCCCTATGTCCAGCAGGTTAAGGGCTACTCACACAGCGACATCTAGTTATACTTTTTTCAAGAGGTGTGCGTTTCTCTCCTGTCGTCCACTTAGGGATGCCACAAGGAATGTTTCAAAATATATCGATAAACAATCCAAACTTGTTTGCAACGTTAATATAGGTACTATTCAATTTACAGGCAATAAGTACTATTTTTATTATTTTACTACTAGATTAATACAATTACATCATTTAAACTTAATATATTATTGTTAGAACAGAATAATATTTTATTAGCAAGAATACGGTTTGCGTAAAATTAATACATAAGATTTTAAATTGGGAACGATACCTATATTAGAACGTAACAAAAAAATGGCCGAATTTATTTGGTTAAATTTTCTGGATCTGTTAAAGATTTTCGTTTTGATTAGTACATAAAAGTCTAAATTGTAAACTTGGACTTTATGATGTTAATACAAATACACTAATAAAATGGGTTCGGTTGAGTGTCACGTCACGAGATCTCAGTTTGGGACAAACCAGTAGTTTACCGACTTGATTATGTAAACTTTATTTCATAAATGGTACAAATTACTTAAAACAGAAAGATAGACTTCATACTTGGGGCATTCTCTACCATCCAACCTTTAGGCTTGAATCATTTTGAGAGTGAGTCGGCGCGAGCTGTCAATCAGCGCTGTGTGCAAGCACAGCTCAATACTGAGCCAGAGCCCTTTGACTTTGTGGTTGGTTAATTTATTTTTATCTTAATTGTATGATTCGTCTACTTATATTTGAATTGCTAGAGTCCTTCGTCGTTCGTTAATATTGTAAAGTAAATTAAATTTTGTATAACGTGAAAATTTGTTAAAATTATTTTTCTTCTGTTTTAAGCGTGTGGTGGTAGTGATAAATAACTAGAACTATTAACACATTGAATTCTATTGATAGCTGTAGAATAAGCCATTGATCGATAGTCGATAGAAATCACGTCAACACAACTTTCACAACCTTACGCTCTGAAATCCATTCAATTATAAAATATTCATTTAAAAATATAAATAATGCTTAAAAACTAAATTTACCGGTGGTAAGTTATGCCCTTTGATTTTATATTAACGTTTGCACTTCGATTTTTGCACACTTTCACGCTACATACAGTCATTTTATCATTTAAACGGAGCTTCTATACTGACAGCGTTCAGTGGGTGACTATGGCAACGCTTGACACGCCTCGTGCCGATATGGTCATTTTGACCATATCGAGGCGTCACGAACCACGCCCCCATAACATATCTCCCTTGTTTCTGTGATCTGTGGGTTTCATTCTAGCAAATGGGATGGCATATGCAAGAGCTCAATCTGCACATTTCAAAACTATTTACTTTTTATTTTTCTGTCATGTACAGTCAGCTGCAGAGAAAAGTATACACCCCCTCCTGGTAAGGATTGTTTTTTTTCGAAAACCTGTGGTTAGATTTAAATGATTTTGAGTTTATGTGTAGACAATAGTAAAATCTTCAATTCACCGAAAAATCATATAAATTTAACCACAGGTTTTTGAGAAAAATCGATCCTTACCAGGAGGGGGGGTATCCTTTTCTCTGCAGCTGACTGTACTTTTTCATTTTTTGCCAAAATCGTACAAAAAGTGACCGTTGCCTTATTTCTGAAGTTTATTCATCAAAAAATCAGAAAAAATCTTGGCGTATAGATAATTACTTATATTTTATGGGAAAAATAAAATGAAGTGTTAATAATTTATAGTTTTTGATCAATAACAAAAAAACTACTTCGAAATTCTGTATTAAAATTTAGGCTACTCAAAATCTAGTCTTGTTGCATAAAAAATAAAGTTCATAACAAAATTAGTACTTCCTTATCAAGCACATTATCTTTAATACGGAGCACTCGGAGCGCTTTTCCGAGTCGCACTTGACCCGTTTTTTTATGTCATGAGAAAGGCAAATGGGCGCCTGATGGTAAGTAAGATCTGTGACCCATAGATATTTACATCCTCAAAGCTACGGTGGAACCAAGGTAGAATGCATTATTTATTATTATTGGGGGGGTTGAGATGGACCTTGTGAGCCACTTCGACCATTGCTGATCTTTGGTGGCAGAAGGTAGAATGCATACCGGAACACAACAATGTGATCACTGCTGCTCGGCGGTAGGTTAAGGGATACGATGGTAGCGTTCCAGATGGACCCTTCATGAGGTCCTACCACCACTTAAATTTTAAGTACATTAACGCAACGGGCCAACGTCTTTTTACATTGAACACTTAAACTATCGAAGATCACGCTCCTTGCCACTTAAGAATAATAAACAAAAAACGGCTCAATCGACTTTTATGAAACCTATTTAGAATCATCCCGATTGAAATAGCTTTTTTTTTAAATCGCATCAAAATCGGTCCAGCCGTCTAGGAGCTACAAACAAGACACAGATACACACGTTACTTGTAACACTACAACTCAGGTCGGTACTCTTTTTTAGGTTTTCTTTTTTAATAATCAGCAAAAGTTGTAACTTTTTTTACATACATACATACATACCTTCACGCCTTCATTCCCAGAGTGGGTTAGGCAGAGCAACCGAATTACCAACAACTCTAAAACCTTGTTGATAACTCTGTAACCACAATTTGCACAATTAGGCTAAGATGTTTACCAGTATACACATTAGTGACAGGTGGCAAGCCCATCGCCTCACATTACTACAAGCCTTTTTCCCTTAGTCGCCTCTTACGACTTCCACGGGAAGACATGGAGTGGCACTATTCTAAGCCGGCAACCACACACACGGCTTTTTTTACAAAACCTTATTGTTACAGCACATCAGAGCCCTCAGACTCCGGCGACGAGGCGTACGGTAGCCTGCCGCCGGAGCCCCGCTTCGGCAACGTAGAGTATAAGTTGCAGCTCGTAGCGCCATGCGAGCGGCGCTTCCAGCACCTCGTCACCCAGGTAACTAGCATTGTACACATCTCAGGCAGGCAACTAGGTCTGTACGCATCTCAGGCAGGTAATTAGCACTTTACACATCTCATGCAAGCAACTAGCATTTATACACATCTCACGGATGCTACTAGCTGTGTACACATCTCAGGCAAGCAACTAGGTCTGTACGCATCTCAGGGAGGTATCTAGCACTGTACACGTCTCAGGCAGGCAACTAGGTCTGTACGCATCTCAGGGAGGTATCTAGCAATGTACACATCTCACGCAAGCAACTAGCATTATACACACCTCACGCATGCTACTATCTCTGTACACATCTCACGCATGCTACTAGCTCCGTACACATCTCATATCTAGCAATGTACACATCTCAGGCAGGCAACTAGCTCCCTACACATCTCACGCAGGCAACCGTTAGCAACGTGAACATTTCACGCACGAAGTTAGTTTCCTGCCTGAGATGTGTACATAACTAACTAACTAGTTATACTAACTTCGTAGGCATCTCACGCAAGCAACTAGCACTATACATCTCACTTAGATAACAAGCTCCGTACATATCTCACACAGGCAACTAGCTTTATACACACCTCACGCATGTAGCTAGCTCTCCACACATCTGACGCAGACAACTAGCACCGTATACATCTCACGCACGCAACTAGCATTGTTGACATGTCGGGTATGTTGTCGGGCAGCTGAAGTGGCGGCTGCGGTCGGGCGGCGGCAGCGCCGTGTACCTGGTGGGCGTGCGCGACTGCGGCGCGCTGCGCGGGCTGCGGGCGCGCGCGCTGCGGGGCTCGCTCTACACGCTGCGGCGCATGGCGGCCGCGCTGCGCGCCACGCTCGCGCACGTCACCGCGCGCCGCGTCGCGCCGCACCGCGCTGTCGCCGAGGTCTACGTCAAGCAGGTACTTCACACTTCGGCTTCTAGTGATCTTCTCACTACACTTCTATTTCAGTCGGTCATCATATGTAATGAGAGAAGCAGTAGCAGCAGAAATGTAACTTAGAGAAGAAGTGTACAGTGAAAAGGTCAGCAGTATCAGAAGTGTGTAATGCGAAGGTCAGTAGTAGCAGTAGTGTAGTGCGAAAGTCAGTAGTAACAGGAGTGTAATGCGAAGGTCAGTAGTAGCAGGAGTGTGTAGTGAGAAAGGTCAGTAGTAGCAGGAGTGTGTAATGAGAAAGGTCTGTAGTAGTAAGAGTGTAATGCAAAGATCAGTAGTAGCAAGAGTGTAGTGAGAAGGTCAGTAGTAACAGGAATGTATGTGAGATGGTCAATAGTAGCAAGTGTGTAATGCGAAGGTCAGTATTAGCAGGAGTATGTAATGCGAAAATAATTAGTAACAAAAGTGTAGTGCGAAGGTCAGTAATAACAAGAATGTGGAGTGAGAAGATCAGTAGTAACAGGCATGTGTACATGTGTACTGAAAAGATCAGTAGTAGACAGCTTGTGTACTTGTGTAGTGAGAAGGTAAAATAGTAGCAGATAAGTGTTTGGTGAAATGGTCAGTAATCAGTAAGAAGTTTAGTACAATCAGAAATGTATCGTGAGAAGGTCAGTAGAAATAAGTTTCTTCCATAAAATCATTTTTGAGACAAGCTTTTGTTGCCGACTGTATATTTTGCAAAATCTTTATCTGCTTATCAAGACCAAACTATTGAGTCCTAACACGATGGGTCTGCGGTAAGAATAGCGGAGATCCTGTCTCCATCTTCCGACTCCATCATCAGATCAGCTGTTAGATACAATAATATTGCATTGTCATCAGGTTTTCATATGTGGTCCAAATTTCAGCCCATTCCGTTGACGGGAAGTGGGTCAAATTTAACTTGCAAGATTTGACCCTTACAGTGAGTCTGAGTACCAAGTGAATTTCATTGGGATGTGTATAACGTCTACAGAAGCAATTTTTTTGTGTGTTTACCATTAAAAGATAAAACTAAACTTATTTAAATTAAAATAGAACTACTCAAATATTAAAGATGTAAATAATAATCACGACTCACGCTCACGGCATTGTCCCTATGACACTGGCAGCATTACCTCTGGATAGCTAGCCCAATCCTTTGGGAGAGGTAAGCACCAGCTCTAGGATCTCCGGAGCTGTCTATGCAGCTTTTCATATCGGCTGACCAAGGTCCCATGGTCTCCACTGCAAGTGCCGTATTTTTGTGTTGTTTCTCGGACCCTTGACAATTAACTCTTATACGTTTTACAGTTGTTTATAAGTATGTTGTTGACAGCTGGCCGACACGCAGCAGAGTGTGGAGCTCAGGGTGGCTGTGATGGGCGCCAACGAGGCGGGAAAGTCCACTCTTATCGGCGTGCTGACTCAAGGTAGGATCTAATTGAAAGAACCGTCCAAGCGCGAGCCAGGCACGAGGAGTTCCATACCATTCTCGTATGGAACCCCCCTTTATGATGCAGCCCGGTAGCAGACAGATGGATGGCCATACAGATAGCGGAGTCTTAGTAGGAGGCCATCGGAACGAAACCTTAAAATAGATTGTCAAAAATTATATTTTAGAGTAATTATTTGCTGCTAATACGGTTTTTGCTCAACCATCATTTGCTTTCTTGATAAAAACTGGCCAAGTGCGAGTTGAACGTGCGTGGAGATGGTTCCGTACGTACGTGATTTTAAAATGTCGGTATGCGTTGAGTAAATTATTTATATTCTATTGTATAGGTTTTTTTTTTGATAGGTTTTGAAACGTTTTCCTGTAATCTACAAGCAATGAGTAGTTCACTTGTATTTTTTTTTTCAAATTTTAGGTTCTGTTGTTTCGGAGATCATGGAGGAGGGGGGTGGTCAATTGTCGCCTTCTTTCATGAATAAAATTAACAACTATTTATTTTACAATAATAACAAAAATATTTGATATAACACAGTAAGGTTTGCAAACCTTTTTTAAATTTCCTAATTTGTCCATTGAAAATGACGCTTATTTAAAAAAAACTCTTTGCACATTAGTGTTTGCGTCATCCATCAATGTGTACCAAATTTCAACTCAATTGGTCCAGTACTTTCAGAGCAAATTGGCTGTGACAGACAGACCGACAGGTACGCTTGTACGGAATCCTAAAAAGCAAATGCACGAGTTAATATGAAAAATACCCCAATCGCTATAGGTGTGCCTGCAATATTTGAGGAGTTCCCTCGATTTCTCCAACCCATCGTCAGATTCTGACGTGTTGACAATGGGACCAACTAGAAAGTATACCCTTTGAAACAAATCTTTTTTTTTTACACAATCTTGTGTTCGTCAGGTGAACTAGACAACGGGCGCGGCAGTGCCCGCCTCAACATGTTCCGGCATCTGCACGAGGTGAAAAGTGGTCGCACCTCGTCGCTCAGCCACGAGATACTCGGGTTCGATGCCCAGGTAAGTCCTTACAAAAGTGCATTTCAGAATTTTCGCTAGCCTTCATTTTGCAAAAACTAATTTATTAAACTTCATATTTATATATACCTACATACTATTACATGTATGTGTTAGTGTGTTATTGAGCCGCGTCGGCACAAATGTGATTGTTTTACGCAAGCTGAGTTTGCCTATAATTGGGTAACACCCTGTCACTCTTGCCTATACATATAATATTAAAATTAAGTTAATGGTGTTATATCTGTTGGCGAACCTAATAAAAAAAAAAAAAAATTACATACATTAGGTTTGATTGGTGACCACAAAAATGCCAAATTTCAAGTCAATCCAACAATTAGATAAAAAGTATAAAAACACAACAGGTTCTATTACTTTGTTAGTTATTTATTTACTAATTAAGATAATATAAGTGTGCAAAAAAAAATGTTTATAATACAGTTGCTCAAAAAGTAAAAGTGGTACTTTTTGTAGCTGCAATCGTGCGGAAAGTATTATTTTTGCTCGAGTGTTTTCATCATTTCCATTATTTTTTTCTGTTTTTCCAAGCTATGCATGAGTTATGCATCCAACCAAATAGTTTGCATGCTGAACCACTTGTAAAATTGTCTCTTTTAATTTCTATTGAATTTTTGCTTAATTGTATTTTTTCGCAAAAGAATTAAAAAACGTATTTTTTGTGCAAAACTGACATTTGCAGCTCGGGCCAAGACACCACGGGAGTCGTGTAAAGTGACGTACTTTGCACACTTGCATCAAAATGTACTATTATTTGCTAGGGTAACGTGGTAAACTACGGGTGTTCCGAGCTGATGACAGCCGAGAGGATAGGCGAGCGGAGCGCGAAGCTGGTGTCGTTCCTGGACCTCGCCGGGCACAGCAAGTACCAGCGGACCACGCTGCACGGGCTCACGGGGTACTGCCCGCACTACGCTATGCTAGTGGTGAGTATACTAGCGGCTAGCGTCGCTTCTGTACCTCGCCAGGAACAGCAAGTACCAGCGGACCACGCTGCACGGGCTCACGGGGTACTGCCCGCACTACGCTATGCTAGTGGTGAGTATACTAGCGGCTAGCGTCGCTTCTGTACCTCGCCAGGAACAGCAAGTACCAGCGGACCACGCTGCACGGGCTCACGGGGTACTGCCCGCACTACGCTATGCTAGTGGTGAGTATACTGGGGTCCGGTCATTTGACCGAAATACGTTTGGCCGAATGAGTCGTTTGGCAACTGTTTCATTTCCCACCCCGCATATATTTCTGTAACTGAATATTTCAGGATTTATTTTTGTACCATTGTGTAGACTATAGGTTAGATTAGGTTAGCTATTTTTAAAAAAATCTGCAATATTTACAGTTACAGAAATATAAGCGGGTTAGGAAATGAAACAGTTGCCAAACGACTCATTCGGCCAAACGTATTTCGGTGAAACATTAGTGAACCGAGTATACTAGCGGCTAGCGTCGCTTCTGTATCTCACCAGGCACAGCAAATACCAGCGGACCACGCTGCACGGGCTCAAGGGGTACTGCCCGCACTACGCTATGCTAGTGGTGAGTATACTAGCGGCTAGCGTCGCTTCCGGACCTCGCCGGGCACAGCAAGTACCAGCGGACCACGCTGCACGGGCTCACGGGGTACTGCCCACACTACGCCATGCTAGTGGCGAGTGTACTACTTTTACCGCGTACTCGTCCCGCAACGACCTTCTTTCCGATCTCAGTACCGTCTCTCCCCCAGATCTCCGCCACGGCCGGCATCACCCGCATCACGGAGGAGCACGTGGGCCTGCTGCTGGCCCTGGGGCTACCGTTCTTCGCGGTCATCAGCAAGTGCGAGCTCGGCGCCGCCACGCAGCCGCTGCTGGCCGCGCTGGCAGCGCTGCTGGACCACGCCAACAAGGTGCCGTACTCAATACTCCTACACTACATACACGCTCACTCACTCACCTATACTTAATTACCTACCCACCCACTCACTTATTCACCCACTCAGTACTCACCCTTTCACTTACTCAGAAACAAACTCACTCACTCACTCAATCAATCAATCAAATCCACGCACTTACTCAAACTCACGCTGTTTCCTTAGTCCCAAAATTCATGAGTTTAATTCATTTCAACTTTTATATCCGCTTTTTTTTCTTCAAAATGTTAAAATTGATTGTTAAGATGATAAAGGTAAGGTTATATACAGACTGCACCGAGCCAACGTCGAGCGTCCAGTGGCGCCCTCAATACTATTATTGTGTTTTCTGATAAACTAAAGAATTTCGACGGACGGAATTTGGAATTGACAACATTTCAAAAAAAAAACATTATTGTTTTTTCGCGTTTATAATAGCTGGTTAAAAATTAGACTACCCGTATTTCTTGGTTTTTCTTTATTTAACTTAAATTCGTCGTTAATAATTTATTAAAGAAATAGTCATTCAAAATACCGTATTATACAAAGTTAGGAATACTGATGTCGTGATCTTAGCCTGATATAAAATTTAAAAAAGTAACTTTAAACAGTAAACAAAACTGACTGTCATGTCATGTCAATCATTCGCTGCCGTTCGTTCACAAATTTACTATTTTGCGTTATTTAATTAATTACGTAATTTGTAGACGCCATTAAAATAAATAAATTATTTTGCGTAGAATTGAAAGCGTGTCGTCAGAATCAAGTAATCCGTCAGACAGATAAACAATGAACATGACAGTTGTATATTTTTTTTAATTCCTTTGGTAATAAATGGACTAAGGGCACTATAAGTGTATTCCTAACATTCACAATCCAACTTTTTTTACTGTTTTTCCTAAATATAAAAAAAACTACTGCATAAAAAAATCCAAAGATATTTTTACTGTAATCAGCAGTGTAAAATCTAGAAACGGTATTTTATTTTACTACCTTAGCACAAAATGAATTGTTGTCAATTGGGCGATGCTTTATTATAGCGCAAGTAAAAACACAATTTATGGGATACGTAACAAACTTTGATAACAGTTACCCTATGAGTAGTCAGCTTAACGGAAAAAAGTGGCCACCTTTTCCCGTTAAGTTGAGATGACTCGAAGGTCAATTGATAGTAAACCATGTGATTTATCCTATAAGTGGTGTTTTCATTTGTAGTACAAAAAAGCACCGCCCGATTTCAAGAAAATACTTTAGTTTATTAGAAAACTCAATAATAGTAATGAGGGCGCCACTGTACATCCGGCGTACGCTCGGCGCAGTCTTAAATTTTTTTTTTTTTTTTTTTAATTTTTTTAATATGTACATAACAAGTAATCATTACAAATTAACCCGCCAAACTGACAAGACAGTTTGTTGGCGAGATCGCGCTCACATTTTTTTTTTCACGCCTGTTTCCCAGAGGGGTCGGCAGAGACCACTTCTTTCCACCTACTACGATCCTGACAAATCTCTTTTGCTTCTTCCACAATTATTCATCGAGTCATGCACGCACGATTCGGGTACTTAAGTTTCGGGCTTCTTCCAGTATTTCTCCGATTTGGTTCGAAAAAGTACGCCTAGGGCGGCCCCTTCCGACCCTTCCACTCACTTTCGCTCTGTATATCTCTTTCGTCAATCTTCTTTCAAATGACCATCGAAGCATGCCCTTTTCAATCAGTCACTACAATATCTTCTTTTAGTCCACATTTTCCTCTGACTTTTGGTTAGGTTTGTTTTTTAACTGTAATTCGAGCTTGTTATAGGTAACCCATCGCTCCACTGCTCACACATTGACTCAGTGTTACAATTACAGAAGCCGCTGCTAATAACCGACGAGAACATGGCGCGGAACTGCGTCGGGCCGCAGAAGCTGATCCTCGACACCATCGACGGGATCGACATCACGGAGCAGAAGGACGAAGAGTGAGCTTACACCTAATACCGATATATGGGCAAATAGAGTCAATATTGTTTTATAAACGTCTATCTCGCGATTATCATTCAATATAATAGTGCATTATTATTATTTATTTATTTATTATAAGTTATAACATACACAAAGTTAATATATTATTAATTGTTACACAAAACTGTTTGCACAGTTTGACTGCGGAATGCAAATCGTTATTACAACATAAGGACGGGTTTTAGGGTACCATACCCTAATTCTAAGACTCCATTGTCCGTCTGTCTGTCTGTCACCAGGAGACCGATTTTTGACTTTAGAGCGCTCGATTTCAAAACCGAGCGGTAGAAAATATTCGAATGCGAAAATCTTTCACGATTTATTTTCGAATTTTGCCAAATTCCATATTTTTGAGATTTTCACTCGAAACTGAGGGATTGAGTAAATAGGATTGTTAAGTTGGAACTTGTTTCATTATACGCAGATTTAGTTTCATTAAGTCGATGTTTTACCGGTTTTTTTTATTCATATTTTAATTGCGAATAAATGTGTGAAGCTAACAAAAGTGCTAGTTCGCCTGATGACTGTGTATTTTGTCACCAGGCCTCAAATGGAGCAGATACCTGTATTCCCTGTGAGCTGCGTCCGAGGGGTCGGCCTGAACGCGCTGCACGCGTACCTGCTGGCGCTGCTCCCGCCCGCGGGGCCGCAGCCGGCGCCGGACCATGTGAGTAGACCAGTAGACCGCATGGTACGCAAGTAGACTGAGGTAGACAACGTGAGTCGACCGGTAGATCAAAAGATACACCAGTAGAATGGGGTAGACAGCTTGGGTAGACCAGTAGATTAAAAGATACACCAGTAGAATGGTGTAGACAGCTTGGGTGGACCAGTAGACCAAAGGATATACCAGTAGACTGGGGTACACAGCGTGGGTAGACCAGTAGACTAAAGGATATAACAGTGGACTAGGGTAGACAGCGTGGGTAGACCAGTAGACCAAATAATACACCAGTAGACTGGGGTAGATACAGTAGGTAGAGCAATAGAACGCAGGATATACCATCACACTGGAGTAGATAGCACAGGTAGACCAGGAAACCATGGGATACACCAGTAGATGGAAGTTGACAGCGTGGGTCGACCAGTAGACCGCGGTATACACCAGTAAACTGAGGCAGACCTCGTGGAAAGACTATTATACAACAGGATACACCAGAAGACTGCCGGACCGGAGTAGATTTCGTGGATATATCAGTAGACCGCAGGATACATTAGTAGACCGGAGAAGACAGAGTGGGTAGATCAGTAGACCAGTAAGGTAGGCCAACGACGTGGCTAAGGTTACGAAACCTATGGATGCAAGCGGCGTAGGAAGTGCTTGTGGCAAACCTTGGGTGAGGCCTATGTCCAGCTTATGTGATGATGATGTGGTTGGTTCCAGGAGGCGTGCGAGTTCCAGATCGACGAGATATTCCACGTCGGGGACTCCTCGGGCCCGGTGGTGGGAGGGCTGCTGGCGCGCGGCCAGCTGGCTGAGGGCGACAACCTGATCATAGGTGAGACGCGTCACACACCATTGTTTCTAGGGCGCTTGACGCGGAGGATGAGCTGGATGCGAGTAGAGCCAGCGATCCACTATTAATATATGTGTTTATACGGGATCTATTTATATTGTTTAGTGCCACACCATGTCTTCCTTGCCGTTTGGTTGCCGGGTTAGAATAGTGCCACTCCATGTCTTCCCGTGGATGTCGTAAGAGGCGACTAAAGGAATAAAGGCATGTAGTACTGTTAGGCGATGGGCTTGCCACCTGTCGCTAATACACTGGGAAACATCTTAGCCTACTTGTGCAAAATGTGGTTACAGAATTATCAAGAAGTTTGGTAACTTGTTGGTAATTCTTTAGCTCTGCCTACCCCACTCTGGGAATGAAGGCGTAAGTTTATGTATGTATTTATTTTGTTAGTTTCTTGAGCGAGTAAATGGTCGATAGCTAATTCGTATACCCGGCGTTATAAGTGAATCATGAATTCATGATGCACACATGAAAATTTAAATTACGAGTACGTTGACACTTACTAAATGTCGCTTTACTGTATGTATAAAAGAAGACTGGCTGACATATAGATCAACGCGCAGTCGAAACTGCCGGACCCAGGGACTTGATATTCGGAGGGAAAATTCCTTAGATATCCTATCCGTGCGACGGAACTTTTGGAAATTCATCCCCTTAGAGGTTAAAAATGGGGAATTGCGGGAAAATACTCGTACGAAGTCGCAGGCGTTCTCTAGTATGTAATATGAACGTGTGAAAACGTGTTCCAGGTCCACTCGACACTGGAGAGTTCGTCGAGATATCAGTGAAAAGCATCTACCGCAACAGAGTCCCTTGCGGGGTCGTCCGCGCAGGCCAGTCGGCCTCCCTAGGCCTCTCGCGGTGGCCCCCGGGGCTCAGGCCCGGCATGGTGCTACTGGCCGTGCCGGACCACTACAGGAGACAGAGGAGGCCTACGTTCGGCGGATGTCTGCCTGGAAAGTGCAAGAATAATGGGGTGAGTTTTGTTTACTTATCAGTCGGCTTCCTTAGGCCTCTTAGTTTACAAGGCTCTATAGGAGAGAGGAGGCCTATATACACTTGTGTATATGTATATACTTGTTAGAGGACCTTGTGCAGGATCCGTCCGGGTTGGTACCACAATCTTACCCATTAACCTACCAGCAGCAGTGTTTGCATTGTTGTGTTCCGGTTTGGGGATAAGACAGCCGGTGACGGTGACTAGCATAGAGGCATTCCATCTTAGGCCTCAGGGTTGGCAACGCAATTGCAGTCTTGTGATTGCAAATGTCTATGGGTCACAGTTTCCACTTACCATCAGGTGGCCTGTGTGCTCGTTTGCCTTCCTATGCCATAAAAAAAAAACAGTGTAGTTTTTAAATTCAGAATCTATGAGTCAATCTTTCCATACGTGAAACTGACTCGAAATTATACGAACAACTCGCACTTGACCTAGAATTTGTATACGCCAAAATAGTTTGCGCAAAAAAAGACCTTATGTTGCCTGAGGTAGTTTAACTGTATCTCCTTTGGATTTCCCAATATGTTCCCAGTTATTATTATTGGGGGGTTGCTATGGGCCTTGTGAGCCACTTCGACCATTGCTGATCTTTTGTAGCAGCCCTTTGTTTTAGAGCTCACCGCAAAGGCCCGTTGCGTCCAGGAATTTCCAGATGCTTTGGGCAGTGAGGAGTAGTATCTCTTGTGGGTCCATTATATGTCGGTAGATACTTCTGTTGCGCATTAGGGGTCCGCAAGAACAGAGGATGTGCATTGCTGTCTCCTCTGTCTTCTGACAAAACCTGCATGTCGCCTGTTCCCAGTTTAAAAAAAAACACTATATACAGCAGATGAAAAAGCTCAACAATAATATAGTTTTTTTTTTAAATCTTTATTGCCATAGGAAATAGCGCTTAAATAAAAACGTGCTGAACCTTATTCTTTCAGAACACACAACTCCAAACGCAGCCAAAGCACCAAAAGCATAAAAAGAACCTGTACCGAGTCATAGCCAACGTAGAGAGCTCCCTCGCCAAGCCCATAGACAACTTGCAGGGGAACATCTTCACCGCGGAGGCCGAGAAGGAATACAAGGAAGCGTTCAGGGAGAAGAACGATTACGGCTGCCAGTGCAAAGACGAGGTGTTGCTGGAGGATCCCAGTGATCCGAGAGGCTGCATGTACTTTCAAGTAAGTACAGTCAGCTTTTTTCTATAATGGGTTTGCGTTTGACCTCAGTCTCACCTGATGTTAAGTGACGACGAGGTCGAAGGTGGTACACGCTTACCCAGAAAATGCCTATTCACTCTTGCCTTGAAAACACCAAGGCTATATGATTCCGGGAATACAGACGCAGGGAGAGCGTTCCACTCGCTAGCAGTGCGAATAAGAAACGACGCAGCAAACCGCTGCGTGCGAACCATTGGGTATTCTACTACATGTGTATGAAGGCCCTCCCGGCGTCTAGAAGACCAATGTGAGAACTTGGAGGGTGGGATGAGGTCGTGCAGTTCTTGGGCACACTCTCCATGATACACCCTGTAAAATACCGAGAGACAAGCGACTTTACGCCTATGCTCCAAACTCTGAAGCTTGGCATTGGCGAGTGAGTCAATACCGATAAGTCTCCTAGTTTAGTGTTGGTAGGGTCCGGAAAATCATGTCAGCCGAAAGACGTCCACTGCTGGACATAGGCCTCCCCCAAGGCTCTCCACTCAGGCCATTTTTATCACTTTGTACTTTATGTGGATTTGGTGAAATAGAGAGAACCCCATTAATATAAGTGAGAAATAATAAAGGTCCTAGTACGCTTCCCTGTGGTACACCATATGTAACTTCCACAAAATCCATAGATTAAGATATTTCCTTCGTGTTTAACGTAGCTTTTAACCACAAACTGGCTATAAAAGCTCTCTTGGATTATTCTAAAGTTATCCACGGCTATACAGGCAGCTCTAAAACTGTACTAGCGCCTGTACAGGATGTATCGAAAGCTTAACCTGTGTATTTTCAGGCGACAATTCACGTGTTGCGGCACTCGACAGCCATCTCACCCGGCTTCCAGTGCACCGTCCACGTCGGCAACGTCCGCCAAACGGCCGTCATTGAGGTATTTAGATCATTAAATAAATAAAACACTTGATATAATGGTAAGCCTTACTTTCACAGATGATAGTTAAATAGCCCAACACGGATTTTCATAATACTTACTTAGCTTTAGTTCTTAAACCAACCCGGTACTGTAACCGAACTAACTTTCTTTAGTAAAAACTGAGTCGCAATAGCCGTTTTGGTTCTGTCATGCTACAGAGAGACTCAGATACGCACAATAAATATACAACACCCCGCTTATTTCTTTGGGGGTTAAACATATTTTATTCCGTACTGACGACGTACGACAGACAAGACTCATAATGGGAGGTCAGGAGTTTTGAATGCATGTCTGGGTCTCAGATACCATTAACCATCTTATGAGTTGTGTGTGTTGCGACAGGGTATAATGTCGCACAGCGGCGCCCTTCGCTGCGGCGAGACGGCGCCGGCGCTGTTCCGCTTCCTGCGCTGCCCCGAGCACCTGGTGCGCGGGCGCCGCCTGCTGCTGCAGGCCGGGCTCGGCTCCAGGTGTGTGCCATGTCTCTACTAGTGTTGTCGCAGGTGTAACGTCGCACGGCGGCGAGACGGCGCCGGCGCTCCTTTCTCCCCTGTGGCCTGTTTTTTTTTTTAAATCCTTTCAAATTTCCAGTCCCTGAGCCCAGCAGTTTAGACCGTGCTTCGCCTGTCGGAGGCCCCACGATTTCCTCCTCTACCCCCGTCACAATTGTTGACTGTACAACGAAAAGTAAGTCATCAATGCATGGCAACAAAATCATGTCCCAAAGATTATTTACTTGTCTTATAACGGCCGAACCCTGTATTCAAACCGAGGATAGATAAGGCTTACCTCGGGTTAAAATTTAACATTTGCCCATAAAAAATGTGTCAAATTTTAATCCGAAGTAAGCCTATCTGTCCGCGGATTGAATATAGGGTTTGGCCGTAAATGAGTTACATTGATTTGTTGATATTTTTGACCTTCGCATTTTAAGCTGTTGCATATCTTTTTGGTAACGTAGGGTTTTATTTATTTTCAGGGCGATCGGGCGTATCACACAAATCTTCCCCTACGTCCCTTGAATGACTCCTCAATCAAATTTGACATTTCAATAATCGAAGAATGGCAAGTTTGACATTTTGCAGTGACGACTGCGGCCCTGAGACCCAAGCACGGAAGCTACTTATATTTTTTAACATGTCAAAATTACCATAACTATTTCTTACAGTTTGTAATGCGAACAAACCATTAAAAGGGCTTTTTCACGATGGGTTTTATTAGTATGATTAGTAGTAATAAAATTGCAGTGTTATAGAATTAGTGATTTTCGATTAGATTGTAATTTTTCATTAGTGTTCATTATTTTAAGTGCTTTCTAGAAGTTAACCCTACATTGCATACTGTTCCACATATGGCACAACCAAAATATTTGCGAATTGTGACAAAAGTCAAGTTGCTAACGACATATCACATTATAGTTTTATTTCTCAAAAAATAAAAGTCATGCATTGTAGGGTTAATGCTGTAGGGTGTTGTGTACAAACAAACATTCTATGTGTTTGTGCTTGAAATTTTAGGGAGAATATAAAAAAATCATTTAACAAAAAAATTGACTGGGATAATGTTGTCTAACTTAGTTGTTGTTACTTCTGTTGTGTTACGAACATCCAAAACGTTTCTATGTAACGAAAGGGACAGTAACATATTTTTTTTGGGACATTAGGTTTCTTTGTATTATTGGATAGAACTATGTTCTCCACTTACGCATAAAAAATCAACGATAATTCGTAAAATATATATATATGTCATGTGACAGCCAAATGGCTATGATCTTCTAATTGTATGTTTTTCAGTGATAAGTACAGTCAGCAACATATTTTTTTAGTTTACTATATTAATGCTTTAATTTTCTAACAGATAGATCTTTAACAAATTTAGTTTTTTATGTTTTTTAGGCTAATAGGTATCGTATAGTTATTTTATAAGAAGGTTCGATGCTTGAATTTATTGGGAGAAACTAATTAATTTTCTAGAGTTCGATGCTTGAATTTATTAGGAGAAACTAATTTTCTAGTCTTTAGATTTCAAGTTTAGTACAACTTCTATGTCCAAGAAACGTTACTTAAGATATGTGGTTATTCGGTTTATTTTATTTTGCTTTATTATAATAGTTAAACTTATTTTCAATGTCGGGAAAAGCTAGTAATGTATTATTGATAATTATTAAGTACACTTTCGTCCTTAGATGTAGTTTTTTTAGATTTAGTTAGTTTTTTAGTTGTATTACACAAAACTTTGTATACTTGTAATAACAACCTTGTACCCATACGGTATTAGGTGGAAATAAAGACGACTTAGTGTATTTAAGCTTTGGATTTAGTATGTAATACTAATCAATTAGGTCTTAAATTTTAGGACATACCTACAACAAACACAAATGATTATTAAAATATAAAGAAAATGCTTGTTAAATCATATATTCGTTCTTTTGTACTGATCTATCTTGGGCTCTGTTCTAAACTGTAAAACAATATGGCTTTTGACATGTTATAGGGTCGTACACAGATTTAGGTTACCGTCTTTCCTGTGGACATACCCAAAGTTAACGGTTTTAATACCTCATTTTCTGGCTGAACCCACATCCGCATAAACGGCGTCAGGTCTCCTTTAGGCCAATCAAATAAAAACAACTTATTTGCACTCAGGTAGGGTTACCATTTAGGAATTTGAAAAGTCCTGACATTTCGATAAAATTTCGGACATTTTAGTCACAAAATGGAATTACTTACTTAGTTACAGAGGTATGGTGGCATGTTTTTCAGACGCTTCTATAACTCATATTACATCTAATAAAAAAAAAACCGGACAAATTAAACACCGGACATGTCCGGACTAATCCGGACGGATTGTAATCCTACACACAAGTCTAACTATTGACCGCAGGAGAGACAACTTTTGTTTACTCGATTGTGTATGACCCAGTATTGTGTTTAACTCTGCCGTTATTACGGTCAAGTAAGTTCGCAGTACAATACAATTCATAAGCAATATGGTTTTTCTGAGTATAATAGCCCCTTGTGCCATCAATTCATAATACCAGTTGGATTTTTTTTTCTGTTTCCCAATTGTTTCGTTATTTGGTTAGAAATGTATTTTTTATAGGAGCATTATGCATTTTTTTTTAAATCTAGGTTAGGTTTCTAACATACCTAAAAATTGGAGAAGAAAAAACCCGGACTAATCATAGGAAACTTAGTATTTTTATGCTTATAATCTCACTAATATTGTTGGCACAACCCTAATTAAACCACTCGCTTCTCTCGTCTTCCCACGTGACTAGTGTGTTGGTTGGAAGGTCTGTCGTAGTTGCCTAGTTATACCTATGCTGTAGCTTGGTATTTTTACATATAGGTACTTAGTAATATTTTCACGAAATAGATTATCTTAAATCTAGTTTTAGTTTTAGACTGACACAACTAAACTGAAATGGAGACCAAAACTAACTAAGATATTACAATGTAAGATGAAATTACATTGTGATAATTTTTAATTAAAATGGTGGGATTTTTACGGATAAAAGTCCAGCCTTAGGTTTATGGTGAAATAGTTCATATAAAACATACTAGGTTTTGCAAGGGTTTTATGATTTCTCTCTAAGAACTCGCGTCTTATATAACTCTGTCAATGTAACTGTCTGGAACTTGACTTGTTAGGTTCTCAATTCAACTGTTTTTTTTAAATGTTAGTTACCTCGGAACTTTTGACTGTGAGAACCGATTTTGATAATTATTTTTTTATTTGTATGCTTGTGCTTCTTGTTTGGTCCCATTCAACATGAAGATATGATGATGGAGTCCATGAGGAATTGACGAAGCTCTTCAAAATTTATAGGCACACCTATAGCGATTTTGGTATTTTTCATTGTAACTCGCGTATTTGCTCTTGGAAAGCACTATTTGGTGAAGTGGAATTGATGATGAAGACCACAGATGGCCACCGGAACTTTGACACGGTATATATTCAAGGGTGGTGTGGTGACAAGATATTTCGATTAAGATAGTTGAGTGACTATGACGAAGCATATTTAAGTTTAAGACTATGACTTTCTCACGGCGTTGCTTGCGGCGAGATTCAAATGTTCTATAGTTTCTTATTAATTGAGAAGTGGAACTACAGCATAATTATTATGATAAAATGTATTTATAAAATAAAATGAATGTTTAAAAAAACAAAAAATACCAAGTGAAGCTGCTGTCGGTCGAAATATTGTAGGACGCCGACTTCAGTTTGACTGACCTATTACCTACCATTGTAAAAGAAGTTATTTTTTTGCTTTTTGAAGGCTTGTCTTTGTTTTTTTATTTCTTGCCACTCATCTTTAAGTTGCGTGGCCCGTCGGACCTCTCCCCTTGTTCCGCCATTGAGGTTTTGGCTGCGACTTCATTCGCGTCAGTTTTTTTTTTAATTTCGATTGTTTTAGGCGCCCAACAAACGGCCGGATTGACAGGCCAAGAGCGCATCATTCTAACAAGCGGCTGTATGTCGCCAAGGAGCGCGGATAGTAGGCATATTAGCAGCGCAGCTGTTTATGTATAGCTATTTCGTCGATGATACGGCAAAAACGCGTAACTAACAAATTTATGATAGAGCAAAATAAACCTTACTGTCTTATTGAAAAGGTGCATTTTGCTCCTTATTTAGAATGTTACTTACGCGGTTTTGCAGTTTCACCGATGATTTAAAATGTAGCGTAATTATTTATGTAATTAAATACTGAGGAACTAAAGATAGCCAGCCAATCTTGTTCCTTACCTGTCCATACTTAGACCCAGCCTAGTGTGGGGACCGTACAATAAATGTGGTGTGCGTAATTAATGTCATATGTTCATTTAAATTTTTAATTAATTATACGCCGTATTGTACACTGTTAATATCTACCAAGTTCTAGCTGGGATGTGAAAAATCGTCACTAAGGCGCTCTTCACATTGAATGCGAATTCGCCGCTCCGGTGTGTGAGCGAGACAGCGCTATGCGCGTCTATAGCGATATCCCGCACACACACCGGACCTGCTTAAGAACACCTCGTCACCTGACTGAGTGCGACAGTCATTGTTTACCAGGGCCTTTTGGTCGCCTCTTTCGCCTAGGATAAATCATTTGTAACTATTTAACCCCTTGGTCTACTCGGTTAATTCTGCTGCTGGCTAGGGTTTTTCCCACCTGTTACCACCAATTTGTTACCACTGGTAACATGGGATTTTTTTCTCATCTTTTGCCAGTAACTAATGGGAAGAAAAAATTCTCAACTGTTACCAGTGGTAACAAATTGGGTTTTTTTTCAGGAGTTATCACTAAATATTTTTGTGGTAACAAATGGGAAAAATATTCCCAGTTGTTACCAACGAGTACTTTAGTGGTAAAATATGAGAAAAAATCCCAGCTGTTACAAGTGTGGTAACAAATTAGTGGTAACAGGTGGGAATAACCCGCTGGCTGCAGTAAGAACTAATGATGATGCTACTTAAAATTAACATAAACTGCATGTGACAGAAATACTCTTACTGTATTCGCACGCGATGTAACTCGGCACAGGTTTTGGATGTAATAAAATAATAATTGAATGTCCTTGATTTTATTTTAAACCCATATCCTTGCCACAGACTGACTATAGGTACTCCAAAAAACCAATCAAACCTAAGTATATTTATTTATTTATTTATTTATTTATGATTTATTGGAGATCCAACAGCTTACAAAACAAAATAGAAATTAAAATACGTAACAAAAAGCCAATTAAAGGTTCTCACCGATAGAGACAAAGTATTTAAACATAGCAGAAATAACAGCCAACGCAGGACCAGATGGCCAGAGGGGGACAGTCCTACATTGTGCTATGTTAAATATATAGTTACGCCATCTACACTTCTGAACAGTAAAAACACCGATTGTTATCATGAGTCTCCGATAGATGTCACTGCATGCATGTTATCATTACATATAAATCAATAAGAAATATCCTGCATTGAAAATAATCACAAAAAATACTTTTATTTTGAAATAATACTCCGAATAATCAAATTTTATTAGATCTGGCCGAGTGAAACATGATTTTTGGAATGGTAACCCTGCCTGCCTACCAGTCATTTAACATGGCCACGGTTGTATTTGATTTGAGTGTGATTTGAATTGAATTGCATTCCGGTCTGCAAGTGCGATTCTGCCCTGGTTTTTAGGTGTTTTCGTTACCACAAACCTGACAAACCACAATACTTCAGTTCTGAGCTTGCTCCTCCGTTTCGGTATTGACTTACTTCGCGTGTGAAGTTAAATTTCTGTGATATGGACGCTTATTTTAATGTGCGACAGGGACGTTGTTTTTTAGTTTGTGTACTTTTGTATTATATTGTTGATACAATAATAATTACATATACAAATGTAATAATTTACGGCTGGTGTCAATCGGATAATCGGATTTTGTCCGGTAAGTTAACCTATGATGGGGATGACGAAGTAAAAATAGCTACACAAAAATATTACCTACAACAAACGTAAACATTATAAAAATAGAAAATAAAGCTATAAAATAATACTTGTTGTCATTTCATTTCATTATACCCTCCCGCCCAATTAGTTAGGTATTTCCCAGTAACAAACTATTTTGTTCTCGTCTCGTCGTAATTCTTAAATTCAGAATAATATTAATCAATTCTAATTACGACAAGACGAGAGCAAAATAGTTTGTTACTGGAAATCCAAGCCATAAAATTTTAAGAATACCTGTAGCTGGCTATACGTATATATATGAATGGTACTTGTTCAAAAATGTAGATGGCGCTTCAAATCAGTCTGCATGAATAACCCGTGAGAGGGCTCTCTTTTCCCAGTATATTACACTACTCTTTGCAGATGGCGCTGCCGTCACGTAAACCTCGGCTCTGTATCATTGTTATTTAAAAAATAGTAAAAGTGATTATACTTACATTACTTACAGTGCGTTGTGTAAATATAGCCTTAATGGTCATATGACAGTGTTATTAATATTCCTAATAGTGAAATAAATTAAATATCAGTGCAAAATATTAAACTATTAAAGAGACGTCTAAGCATCTCTGTAAGAACCATTCAGTGATTTTAATTGAACAGTGAACAAAGTGGGATTATATATTTTGTTAAAATACTGCAAGAGCTGTGCTTTCTCTGTGTATATTGAAACATAAACAATTTGAAATGACCGTTTGACTATTCAAATCACTAGTGAACTTTGAACCCACATACGATAAGCGGGCGAGCCCGTCAGAAATTATTCTACGCACGGTAATTACCGCAGCAATGTTCAAATGATATTAGAGTTCAGTGCCATCTCCCGTGCAATAGCTGAACTATTTACATAACTTGCTCGATCTATGATCGTTAACTTAATATTTGCGCCATCTACCGAGAAATAGCTAGCTAGCTAGCGTAATTTGCTCGATCTATATGAGATGCACACTGGACGTTTTCAAAAGAACAGACAGATGGCGCCAGCATGCTCTAAATGCAATGGGGCAATAGTCAACCGAGATTTTTTAATTTGCGTACTTTGCCAATATCACTACCATTTGGAATGTACTAGTATATCAGTGAAGCGATTTTACATAATGTCATCAGAGACCAAAGCTAATTTCAGATGCCATTTATGTCGAGAGTCAAACCCGTACCACAACACGCCTCTTACGCGTCCTAGAAGTGCTTCTCCACTTTGCTCACGAGACTACATAACAGTTAGAAAAAAGACAACTATAGTTAATGTACCCACAGAAAACTCATTTGAGGGACTGTCTGAGGATGAAACAGAGGATTGTACTGATTCCAGCCTGTCACTGAACAGGAGCTACACTGAGTTGAGACTAAACAATAGTTACGTTGTAGACGAACTGAAAGAAAAAATCGGCACCTTAACCATGAAACTACAGTCGGCAGAAATGGAGATAGAAAAGTTGTTATCGGAAAATCATACTTTATCAAAGAGCCTTGATGATTACAATTTAAGAGTGAAACAATTGACGAGTATTTGCAAGTCTACAAGTACATCGGCAATACCATCAGTAAAGAGAAAACGAAAATCAATTAACCGCACGAAACTAGATTCTTCGAGGGCACCTAGATTTCTGGATTTTTCGAGGGAACCTAATGAGTCGACACATAGCCCAATATCACAGGTAGCACTAGTAACCGCTCCTCCTGTCCCAGAAACCGCGGCGAACTCAGCGCCATCTATTACATCGCCATCAACACAGTTGCAGAAGGCTTCTCAAGTAACAAGTGTACCACTTAGCGAAACTCTACCAGTGCCATTAAATAATTCTGGCTCTAACCGTTTTTATCGAGCAGAAAATTCTAAACGAAGAAACATTCATGAAAAGCTTAGAGAATTTAGAACAGGAGGCGCCTTACGCAGACTTTCCCCTCTGCCGAGGTATAAGATCAAATGATCTTGTGCGTTTATATTAACAGCCGTTTTTATTCGATACTCACATGACCAAAGTCGTTTTCGATGAGTCAAGACCTCCAGGGAAAATGCCTTGTTGTGCCGGGTTTAATTGCAAAAACCGATCAAATATTTCATGTTTGCAGAAAGATGGAATTACATTTCTCATGTAAGTATGTTTCACCGTGGATTTTGATTATAATTAAGCATTTTATGTATATTTACATCGCACGAAACAAACATCGATTCTCTAATCGATTTTAAAACTTTCAGTGTAATATTCGTTTTATAGTTAATGCGTACTCCCCACGAGACTCGGAACAACTTCATGCTATATTGAACCTTAAAAGAGTAGCCGTAAAATCAATTATCATTCACTTGATTTAAATATGTCTGTTTGCGTACAGTCTTGTGTCTGTGTTTGTTGACCACGTCGAATAGTCCGGGCGAACGCTGCAAATTAACTTACCCCATCGAGTTATAGGAAAATACCGCCTTCCACGAAAAGAACACCTACAAATTTTAGGTAAAAAAAAATTTTTTCCGGGGCACAGCTGGGGGGGGGGGGGGGTAATTCGCAGTGAAACGATATATGGTCCACTGGTTCTTTTTGTGGAACGTGGTATTTTCCTATAAGTCCTATAGGGGTGAGCAAATTTACAGTGATGCCCCGATGTCTTGAATTAATGCGTACTCCTCACGAGACTCGGAACTATAGGGTCGCGATACATTTAAAACTAGTTTATATCGATAAAAAAGGTTAAGAATGCTTATAGTTTTAAGTTAACCTATATTTAAATAAATACAATTAACAATTGCTACAGAAAATTAAATCACAAAAAGCGAAAAAAAATGTTTGAACAATAAATAAAACCACCACAACACTTAACAGCGTTAAATAATGACCGGTCACCTTAGCCTCGTAAGGCCCACGTCAAATTTCGTTAGTCCGAAAAAGAATCTTGTGTCAGTCGACTAAAGTCAAAAGTCACCTTGACACATGTCCTAGATTTAGGACGTTGGGCGTTACGAGGATAAAATTGCCTATTTAGTGCCTTATGACATAAAAAATATCGAATTCGATGACAAGAATCAGATTAGGTACAGTCGGGGTAAGAAAAAGTTCGTCGCTTTTGGACCTTAATAGTATCGAAATAGAGTTAAAAAGTGACGAACCTTTTCTTACCTCGACTATACATTGCTATTGTGCATTTGACACCAGCTTGGATAAATTTCATGTCATTAGGCACCGAATATGCAATTCTAAGGTGACCGGTCATTATTTAACGCTGTTGAGTAGATTTTCGGCGGTGGTTTTATTTAAAAAATATATTAGCTTCTCTTGTCACTACCTAACAAAACCATGTAATAAAAACTTGGAAGTCGATTTTAACAGACCTTCTTCTGATTGTCGAATTTTGCATACTTATGTACTTTCGACGAAAATATAATAATATATCCGCTAAACTTGACGTCGACCTACCAAGTTTAGACTCGCTGGTTGGATATTGAAAACAGATGACTGTAAAGAAAGTAAAGTCGGTAACAGAGGATTGTCCCAAAAAAAAAAATTGTTTCTAAAAATCTTTTTAAATTATTATTTTGTAAAATGTTGCATTTATAACTTGCTAAATTACGCATGAAAGGCTGAAGGATTTAAATGAAATTCAGAATACGGATTATCATATAGGATACGTCCTTTTTCTCCCGGATTTTTTTAAAGAATGAAGCTCAATATTAAATGTCAATAATAATTTTGCAGGTTGTATGTATATATATTGTTGTAACAGCGCTGTGTAGACCTGTCTCACAGCATAAGCTGAGTTTTGAACCTTTTGCCAGAACTTTTGTAGACATTGTTAAGACTGTTGTAGTTTTGTAGTTTAAGTATCTATCTTAAGGAATCATTTGTAAAACTACTGTGCTGAGAGGGCAATAAATCTTTTTCTGTTTCTGTTTCTATTATCGTACTTATCTTGTAACTTTAGCTGCGCGTTGGTCGTCAAAACAGGTCTTTGTAAAACTGAAGAGTACCTAACTCAGCCTTATGTCGAACAGAGATCGTAGAACAAACGAAAGCTCGTCAATTCATAACTCTTCGTCGAACTCACGGCCGATTTGTTTTGGTGAGCATCAAAATCTTGTTTATCTATTTGTTTGTAATCTTAGTAGAATTAAACTATAGTATTTATAGTAGGTTCTCTGATCACTTACTGAATAAATGTCTTTTGTTCCATCTTATACGCTGGTAAAACTGAATATACATTTTATTATTATTTCTTAAAATGGTATTCTTTACCTTATGATATAATAATTTACAATATATTAATATATAATGAATGGCGCATATTTGGTTAATCTCGTGTAGTAAAGTGCTGCCATCTATATCACAACCTCAGAAATTATCGATATCGACAAAGTAGATATGCATCTCATCTCTAATAATCGTTTGATATTCGGTAAGATAATGCACACATCTTTATTTTAAAATTGTGTAAGCACATGTTGGTAATAAAAAAATGTGCATAAGTGCGTAATTTTAAGCTAGTATTTTGGTTTTTTAGTGGTGTAGGTGTGTAGCAATGAGAGCGAATTTTGCATTTGTGTTGAGTATTGTGTATGTAGTGCTACCTCACCTCCCCCAAAAAGTGACAGACTTTTGTGCTTAGGAAATTGTATCAATGCGTGCTCCAGTTCTAAATTCTCTAAGATGAAAAGCAATTCCAAGAAGATTATCACCAAAGGAATGCCCAAAAGAAAATTGATCGTTATATCCGATCAGCAAGGTAAAAATCTAGGATCATTGCTCAATGACATGTACGGTACGTACTTTGACATAATGTGTCACACAAGCCCGGGGGCAAGCACAAGAAATGTATTACGCCCTATACTTAGCAATGAAGAAAAACTTAATAAAGATGACTTCCTGATTGTCCTAACGGGGACTAATGATTCAAACCCCAACGAAATGTTTGCAAACCTGTATTACGCTATTCAAAAATCAAACCATACCAATATTTTCATTTCGCAAATACCTTATAATCAACACTTGAGTGAACACCTACTATAGTACATTGTGTATTAAGGTCGGTAAGTAAGGAATTACGATCGAGGCTCTAGTAGAAGCCCGAAGTCGAAGACTGAGGGCTTTCTGAGTCGAGGTTCGTAATTCCCGTACCGCCCGTGAAACATACAATGTTTTTCATCACATTTGCGAGTAAATAACTATGAATTACAGCTTTAATACACAAGTCAGCACAACTATTATTACGAATTACTTGAACTTTTTTTAAGCGGATGGCGGGCGGACTCCACAGATTATACAAATATTTCTTTCAGAAATGTTAAGGGCAAATATGTAGGTATACATATAGCCCTGAAGGAGTGTAAAATATAAACGACGTTTTGATACAGAAAACTATTAAAATCGATTATTAAGAACATTAATTGAGTTTTTAAGTAACATGTAGCGAGATTGCAATGAAATTCCTGTTTAAATAACATTTTAAGACAATTTTTCAATTGCGTGTAAACTCTTTGGTTGAACTTGCATGACCTGTGTGCTGTACTACAAATTAAAAAAAAATTACTTACCGACCTTGGGTTTCATGGTAAAAATAAAGGTCGAGGGTTTTATATGGGGCATTGCGGCCAAGTTAACCTGTATGTTTAGATACTGTTTACGTGCAAGTGTGATAAAAATAATATGATAAAGCAAACCGCAAGCCAATTTCACGATTGCGAACATATAAGTCGTGACTTCGAAACAAAACAAAATAAAGCTATGCTTTTAAAACATTTGGCGGGTAAAATCTTTTATCGAATCGCATGTAAACTGTATACACCACAGTACCAATTACAACTGCTCCAGCGCCATATTGGCGCAGTAAAATCATCCACACAGGCCGAGGGTATAACCGATGTCGACACCGCGAGTGACAAGTGTAATGTGGCGGACAAGCAGGAGACAGTAACAGGTCCCATAAACAAGAACAAGTTTTTTCGTCGCAAATCGCTCTGAAAACAGTGTCGGAATTATGCACCAAAATATTTCCGGAGCATTAAATAAACAAGAGCTACTTAACTATACCATATCCGACCTTGAAAGAGAAGGTCCCTATATAGATGTCGTGTGCCTAAGCGAGACTAACATTCTCCGAGGATCAGAAAACAATCTGAAATTAAACAACTTTCAGGTAGCTGCCAGCTTTTCCCGTAAACACTCAAAACGGGGAGGGGTTGGGATTCTTGTTCGAAACGAATTAAACTATACGCCTGTGAAAGAAGTCGCTCAAATCTCGGAATCACATATTTTTGAGTCTTGCGCAGTGTCTATTACGCAATATAACATGGTAGTAATTTGTATTTATACGAATAAAACTCCGACATCATCGTCGTCCTTGTTTTTTCACAAGCTAGAAGAATTACTTCATATTGTTTGTCAAAACGGAAGGAAAAAATATATACTGTGCGGGGATTTCAACATTGACACTAGCAAGGTCTCGGCTATATCAAAGGAATTCCAACATATTCTGGGTAGTTATGGTTTGAAGTTGTTAATTGACGGTCCTACGAGAATAACTACTCACTCTGAAACTTGTATAGATCATATAGCAACCAATGTCAGGGGAGGCGCAGTGAGAATACTCGATTTGGGGCTATCCGATCACACCGCGCAATCATTCCAAGTGCCAGTAAAAAAACGCGCCCGACCTCCTGTAAAATGGTGGTACGAAAGAAGGAGAGACTATAATATACTGATAAATCATATGTACTGATAATCTATGTTTCCCCGTTATTAGACTTAAGGTTACTGATAAATCAGTTAACTCAAAACATTTAACTAAGGCTTTACGAACTTGCTGCCGTAAAAAGAGGCAAATGTACTTACTAAGTAGAAAATCTAATCAGTGTCAATTAAAGTATAAAAAGTATACTCGCTTGCTTAAACGTTGCATATTGTCTCACCAAAAGTCTGAAAACTTGAAATATATAAACAAGCATGACAATAAATGCAAGGCAGTATGGAATGTAATTAAGAAATTATATAGCTCAGCTGACTGTAACAGCAGATCTGTGGATAACCTATAAATAAATAAATATTGTATTGCTGATCCTCAAGAGATTGCTGATAGTTTTAATAATTATTTCATTGAAATTGTAACTAAAAATATAACATCTAACGCCACAAACGACTTCCATATTGACAATAATGAAATGACATTTTTTTCGAATCCTGTAAGTGTAAATGAGCTAGTAAAAATAATTTCTTCGCTCAAAAACTCAACTGCTGTGGGTCATGATGAATTGAGAACGGATATAATTAAAAACAGCCAATTTATCATTGCAGAACCTCTGGCACATGTACTCAACCTGTCACTGATGCAGGGATTCTTTCCTGATGAATTAAAAAAATCGGTAGTTAAGCCCATTTACAAAAAGGGGGACAAAACCGAAATGAGTAATTATAGACCAGTGACCTTGATTCCAATTTTTTCAAAAATATATGAAAAAGTCATGTATAATAGAATGGTAAAGTTTTTTGAAAAACATAATGTTATTAATGAAGAACAGCATGGATTTCGTAAATCTAGATGTACATCTCTGGCAACCTTTAAATTAATAAAAAGTGTAATAGACGCAGTTGACAGTAAAATACCAGTTACGGTCCTATTCATGGACATGAGCAAGGCGTTTGACTTCGTGTGTCATAGGCGGTTGATTGCCAAACTATTTAGATATGGTATACGCGGTCCCCCTTTGGAATGGATTCAATCCTACCTTAGTAATAGGCGTCAATGTGTGGAGATTTCCAAGTACTGTTCCAAGTCCCATACTGTAAAGACCTATTCGGTCTGCCTATGTTGATAATGATTATGGGGTGCCTCAAGGCAGTATTTTGGGGCCTTTATTATTTTTAATTTATATCAATGACTTGCCCAATCGTCTTCCCCACGAATGTATTTTATTTGCAGATGATACATCAATTATAATAAAATGTAAAGACTTACTGACATATAATGATGACATAAATTTAACCTTGAATCGAACAATTACCTGGCTAGCACAAAATAATTTACAAGTAAACATTAATAAAACTAATTATATTCAATTTCATACTGACCGAAGAGCATCACAAAATTTAAATGTCCACTATAATAATAATCTTATTGAAGAAGTACGACTTACGAAGTTTCTGGGAATAATAATCGACTGTCACTGCAAATGGAAGGATCATATAGATAAAGTCATTTCCAAAGTAAACAGTTTCGTATTTGCTTTGAGGCGAATTAGTCAGACCGTCTCGACACAAGCTGCTTTAATAGCTTATCACGGTTACGTTAATTCTACACTTAGATATGGTGTAGTAATATGGGGAAACTGTACCATGTTTGGTCAAGTATTTATTGCTCAGAAACGCTGCATCAGAGCAATCTTCGGAATCGGCCGAACAGAATCATGTCGGCCTTACTTCAGTCAATGTAATATCCTCACAGCTCCTTGCCTATACATATTCGAGGTATGCACATTTGTACATAAATATAAAAATCAGTTTATCGAAACACAACAGCTGCGTCCTCGTAAAGTTAGGTTACAATATAAATACAAACTACATAAGCCAGCTGCAAAATTGGCACTGAGTTCCAAAAATACCTACGCGATGTGTGTACAATATATAATAAGCTACCTGATATTTTTAAAAGTAAGAATTTAATGATATTTAAGAAAATGACGATGTCATGGCTAACAGAGAAATCTTTTTATAGCATTAATGAGTTCCTAAATGAGTTAATTTAACTGTGTGATTCTTGTGAAGTTTATTGTAAGTTGTTCCAGATAATGTAATTATATTAATAGGATTAAAATTAGGATTAAAGGATTAAAATTTGTACGCCAGTCTATTGGCAAATTGTGGAGAGCCTATGTTATAACTTAAGACCATGTTGTACACCCACTTTTGACAAATAAACTTATTCATTCATTCATTCATTCATTCATTCATTCAGGCACACACGCCGCGCTACACCAAGAGAACAAGAGAACAGTCACATGTATACCTACACAAGAATAAAAAACGGTAGAAAACAAAAAGTGAATCATGAACACTTATAGCCTAATTAACAGTGATGGGAAATAGGTGAGCTAAAATACCTATTCTTCGCGAGAGGACATAATATAGAGTGGTTACAATCGGATAAAAAATATTATTTTTTTCTGTTCCGGGTATTCGATATTTATTCGGGTAATTATCGTAATGTAAAACATGACATGTTTTGTTTAAAGTACGGCATGTTTAATGTTAGTTTTTAGTAAAAAGGGCTAGAGAAAAGAAGGAATGTACCTACAAGATTTCTAAAAAGTAGTAGTAGGACTAATAATATGGGTTTTCCCACGCATTGTTTGTTTATGACTTGCAAATGGGCGTTCACATTTTCGGATTACTTATAATTTTAACTTTATGGCAGGAATGTTACCATTTTTACTACAAACTTTACAAACATTCTATAAGGAAAAGAATGTATGTTCAACATTACGGCTAGTATTCGCAGTGCCCGGATAAATATCAAATACCCGGAATCCAAAAAATATATACTTTTATCCGGTTGTAACCACTCCATATTATGTCCTCTCGCAAAGAATAGGTATTTTAGCTCACCTATTTCCCATCACTGCTAATTAAAGAAGTTTTGACTGAGTAACCGCCTAAGCGTAGATGCAGGTGTGTTAAATACATCTAAATCAATGTCCCTAGCACAAATGTTGAGGATTTTACCTGCTCGCAACAAGAAGGAGTTCCGCCGATAGTTAGTTAGGTAGTTGGGTATTCCTACCCTTTACGACGTACGTTATTTGCGTGTTCAGCGCCTCTGTTCTAAGCGGTAAAAACAATATCGTTTTTCACCCAGCCGCCATTACTGTCATGTCAAGTAAATAAGAGCTATCAAAACGTTTACAATACGATAGCAGATCAAACACAATATGGTTTTTACCGTGTTGAATAGAGGCCTTGGTGTATCTAAAACTTGTGTTAAGAATTTAACCGGTAAGTAGATTGCGAACTGCACATTAGGGTACTGACACGTGTTTATGATACGGTAAAACGGTCAATTGAGATATACAGATCGAAAGTGAGTGGAAGGGTCGGAGGGGGCCGCCCGGCGCCCCAGGCGTACTTTTTCGAATCATATCAGAGAAATGCTGGAAAAGGGCCGAAGTACCCTGACGTGCGTGCATGACTCGTATGAATGTGGAAGAAGCGAAAGAAATTTGTCAAGAACGTAGCAAGTGGAAAGAAGTGGTCTCTGCCTACCCCTCTGAAACAGGCGTGATTTAATGTAATGTAATTGACACAAGTGCGGACCCACCTTTATTGAAAATTATAATTCTTAAAATGAGTTCGCAATGAATTACTTACCGGTTAGGTATAATTAGTAACATAACTTTGAGCGTAACAGCCCGTTCACACAGAGTCTCCGTATTTACGGTACCCGTTTTATCGTATACGTTTTTTCATTGATGGCGTATGGAGTTGTATGAGCGACTTCACATATGACACAGTATTCAGTATACAGTAAAAAATGTCGGTCCGCTAAATTATGACATTCCGTTTTGTTATCGAATACTGGATGAACGGAATACGTATCCGTCATGTATCCGTACGTTTTTACTGGATATAAACTGTGTGTGGGGTGCGGTACGGAGAATATGTGAACGGGCTCTCCGTTAATGACGGATACGTTGAACGCTATACGGTGCCTATGTGTGAACAAAGCATCATTTTTTACCCGACTGCGTCAGAAGGAGGGTTATTTTTTTCGAGCGTATGTATGTATGTATGTATGTATGTATGTATGTATGTATGTATGTATGTATGTATGTATGTATGTATGTCTATTTCTGGGCACGCTCTGCAGCCTAAACGGCTTGACCGATTTTAACATACTAGGTGTCATTCGATTCGTCTTAATTGCCGAAGTGACATAGGGTATATAATATTTCAAAATGGCGTCTGCAAAAACAAAGAGGGGGTTTAAAAAAAAAAAAAATTGTTTATTATAGCAATATGGGTCTCAAATGAAAGCTAGTAAATAGCCCATTCCAAATATATATACATTATAATACTTTGATGCTACCATTTAGACAGGGAAATCAAAAAGGACGTTAATTGTTAAGTAATAAATATTTCTTGTTGAGCTGTAAACGCCTACAATATAAACCATTAAGAAAGTAGTGGTATAATTAATAATTCACGAATACCTACTACATACTTGATTAATGCACATTGATGTTATAGTATAAATTGCTGGCTAATACCTACCTAATGCGCCATCCTGCCTACGCATGGACAGTTTATTTAAGTAAAGATACACGGAATAGGTAACCTCAATGTAGGTGCTTAGTCTAGTACCCAGGTACACGTATGACGTACTGACCGTTGAGGAACTAAATTGTTAGAGATTAAGAGAAGTTTAGTTGATTTATACCTACTTCAATTTCTCAGCCTAAGTAGGTATCTACAATCTGTTCGATCGGCCTCCATCTAACCAAATGAACTCTGTGGCCTGGTGCTAATAGGGCCAAAGTCGGTATTAATACTGATAAACTATTAATGCTGATGCATGGTAAAAACGCTCATTACGGAAAACAATGATAATTGATATTGGCCCTATTAGCTCCAGGCCACAGAACTAATCTTACGTTACTACTGGGGATCGATTTTTGAATGCACGATGCTTCTTTTGCTAAAAGGAGAGTTCCGCTTGTAATTTGTTACTTATAGCTTCGTGACATTAAAAAATCGAGCTCCAAAGCTCATTTAACGTTTGGTTATATTAATAAAACCACTATTTTATTAATAAAAACTAAAAAATGTGAAATAAACTAAATCACTACATAGTATAAAACAAAGTCGCTTGCGCTGTCTGTCCCTATGTATGCTTAAATCTTTAAAACTACGCAACGGATTTTGATGCGGTTTTTTTTAATAGATAGAGTGATTCTTAAGGAAGGTTTATATGTATAATACATTCCACGCGGGCGAAGCCGCGGGCGGGTCGCTAGTTATTTAAATAAAAACAAAAAACCCGACTGCAGTAAAAAAAACAACTGTAAAGCGAGAAACAAGCTATACAATCGATAGGTAAATACTTATAATGTACCATGCAATGATTTTTTGTCTGATACCTCGTTAACAAGTAATGCAATTTATACCAATATACATATAACTTGAATAGTGGAAAAGGTATTGCAGGCGGGGACAAGCAATGAATTATAAAATGTACTTAAGTATTTTCTTGAAACAAAAAACATTTGGATTAATAGCTTGTCCCCGCCTGGAAAACCTTTTCCACTATTCAAGTTATATGTATATTGGTATAAATTGCATTACTTGTTAACGAGGTATCAAACAAAAAATCATTGCATGGTACATTATAAGTATTTACCTATCGATTGTATAGCTTGTTTCTCGCTTTACAGTTGTTTTTTTTACTGCAGTCGGGTTTTTTGTTTTTATTTAAATAATTTAGTTTTTGTTGTATCCGTTAAAACGGGTACCGTAAATACGGAGACTCTGTGTGAACGGGCTGTTACATGTCCGGTACGATGCCACGTAGTCCGGTTCGTGGGTAAGGACCAAAAAGTTGGCCACGCTCACTAAATTGAAATTTCTATGAAACTTTTCCGTTGTGACACGAAAATTAGCCATACAATTGTAGGGATACTTTTTTCGTCTTCGTTGTTTGTATGGTTAACGCGCTTAACTATGGTCCATCTTTTTGGTCCTTACCCACGTCGTCATGTCACAAGTGTTGACCCACCTTAAAGTGACTAGAGATGTTCCTTCCATGTACCCTTCATTATGTAGACCTCAGTAGGGATATTAAAATAAAAAATAACTTTCTCTTCAAACGCATTTATTCTCATTAACTTACAATTATACATTTTACAAAATCACGAGTACAAAACATGTACGAGGTCTGAAAATGCACTGGAAAACATTATTATTGTAAAATAAGTTTTATTAAAAACTTCTACCAAGCGCGCCACTATCAATTAAATCTTGAACGAGATAAAATAATAAAAAATGCGACGGGTGGCAATCGCCTTTCCACACTATCTTGATACAAGTTTTCTTTTTTTATATCGGCACGTAATCAATACTACCTTCGCGGATCTATTTATTATCTGTTTTATAAGTGCATCTTCCTGGTTTTTTTAATTTTAATTATTATTATCTAATTTAAAAAAAAAAACATAATTCTTGTACCGCTACAAAAAAAAACTTGCATAAACTTGGTAAGGAAAGGCGTTGCCCTACCCGTCAATTAAAGTAATGGTTAGTACAATTTAGTTGTTTAAAAATGTATGGAACTGTCAGTCCTAAACCTGGATTGAAAACAAACTATACTCTATTCCAAATAACACTTTACTAACATTAACGTAAATTCAAAATTATTTGGATCACAAAATATGGAAGTAGCTTGTTGCGGAAGCTCTGCCTTGCTTATATGCAAATAGCAACATCTCTATTAAATCTCCTGTAGAAATCAACCTTATCAATAACAGGAGAGGATTGAATCTACTTTGGCAATTGAACCTGCGGTAGTTTATTGTATTATTAGGGCAGAGTTACAGATCGCGGAATATCTACTAGTGATGCCGTCGATATATTGCGAAACATTTACGAATTCCACCGTTACCAGCCTTATGGCTTTTGGAATACAGAATATGGTAGATACCGAAGTACGTGGTGGAACCCTAATTCTTTATTCAGGTGAAATACATTTTTTAATAAATAAAACATATAATGTAACCCAGAGGTGTTGTCACCAAAAGTTTGCTCCAATCCATATTTAATATATAAAAAATACTTGGCGGTGTTTTCCCGTTTCGTTTTTGAAACTAACCAAATATCAAAATGTAGATTATTTTATTTCTTAAATAAATAATAGCATGGAGCAAATTTTTGATGACATCCCTTGGTCGTGTTTGTAAACAAGTGACATTGTTAAAAAAAATCGCCTGGAAAAAGAGAAAGTGGTCCACCACATAGATCGGGATTTTAGACCAGTAGACATATATCGTACAAGTAACCCTTAACCCTTCGTCTGTGGGAGAGTAAAACTACCGAATCTCTTCAAACAATGGAATATTCCACAAAAACGAAATGAAAAAAGATATACATGGTCAGGATCCTAATCAAACACAGACGAAAGGTTAATGCATAACCTCAAAGTACTGATAAGATACTCTGACAAGTGGCAACGCTTGGACAGACTTCAAAGGGCATTCATTGTTAGAATAATCGTACATTCGCCAATAATAATCAAGCTACCATGAAGCTGCAATGCCGCAGCGGCGGACTGCGCGCGCACGTGGGTACAAACTCTTTTGGTATCATAATAATTAAAGTAAAAAACCTAATTAGATTCCAACATACGTCAAAAGTGTTGCCATTAAAATGACACATTAGGTGGATCGGTAAATTTTCACTTCTGTAAATGTTATAGGTAGCTGTTTATTTTATTTATAATATTAAAGGCAACATTTAATTATCCTTCTTAAATAAACAATCTTATTTAAATACTCGTCGCAAAAAAAGATATTTAATTAAATTGTTTTATAGGAGAAAAGTTTAAATAACAATGGCAATAACTCAGGGTTTAATAACATTTGGTACCAATTATTATTCTCATTATGTGCGATTACATTTTTAGGAAAAAAAATCAATCATATTTTTACGTACGTCTTCAAAACTTGACCAAAATCTTCAAAAAATCTTCAAGTGTTCAAAAAATTATCAGTTGATCATGTGTGGTAACCTTTATGGATGGTGGACATGGTGGTTCTGTGGCGGCCATAACATCTATTGTCACTTCATTCGACATCTGACGTTTGGATAGCTCGAATGTTTTCTGTACCTATTCGCCCCGTGGTGATTTCCATTGTTAAGTTTTTGTTTTCCGTTAAGTTTTTGTTGTTTCATTTCGTTATTATTTTGACCTTTATCATGTTGTGGAAATAACTTATATTGTTTCATTTTAACATAATTATTGTACCAAAAGGTTGGTTTTTCCTGAAACGTCACAATGATGATGACACGTGTAACTGTGACATTTCGCCATCTTTGGTAGTTTTTTTGACGTATGTTGGAATCTAATTAGGTTTCCAAGGTTAGTACTGTTTGACACATAACCTCAAATGTTCATTAAGAGTGTTTTCATTTCAAATAAAGTATAATTATTATTTAAACTTAATGTGGAAGTACAGATTAAGTGTACACTTACTAATATAATAACCAGAGCTCGGCAAGGGTGAGCTGTATCCAGAGTTTGCATAACATGGACATACCTTGTCATTCAATGGTAGATGTGGTGTAATTTAATTACTAATGAAATTGGGTCAATCAACTTTTCTTTGTAGCTCGTTGCGATGGTGACGTCTCCTGGGTCACTCTTTAAAGCTTTGATTTCAAAGGATATAAGTCCACAAAAAAACTGTTTTATTGGCAATTACACACTCATTCTTTTATGGCCTTTCTCCTGAGTGTGCTGGAAGTTTTTTTTTTATCTAAGATTACTCTATCACTGTTGTCTCCTGGCTTACGGGACAGAATAACAACAGAAAAAAGTTGATCCACCCAATTATTTTATTTAGGCCGGCTCTCCGAAATCAAAACAAATGAATTTTATAGCAAGCTTTTTTAACAAAAGGAACAGATGTGGACGGTATTTTAATGTACAATTTCTCTTCAGCGAATATAGAAAGATCTTTTTCTATCTATAAGTGGGTATTAAATTCAAGAAGAAATGCGTTGAAAATTGAAAATATGGAAGAAGTTTCTTTTAATATTTTTTAAGGTGCATCTATATTAATATCTACACTTGACATTAATGACGTAAAAATGCCCCCCGCCGAGCTCTGATAATAACTCACTTCATCTTTAAAAGTAAAATATTTGACACATTATTAAGGTATTAGAGTTAAATATTTATAACACCATGTCTAATTGAAACCAACCAGGGAAGACTGTATTGCTTTTAATTTTAATTATTTAATTCTATTTGCGGCCCAATTTAAATTATCATAACACATCGGCAATATGGTTTTACTGAGTTGCATAGCCCCTGGAGATCTACAAAAAACAGGCCTGATATTTTATTTCTTTACATTGAGGAAACTAAAAGTACGTAGATGGGGGATCATCGCTCTGTCATGTCGCTGAAAGCTGTTACGTGTCAGTTTTGTTACCAAATCCAAGAAATTTATAAATATCATAGTTGACAGTTGTATTTATATACATTGTTGTGAGGACGAACATACCATTTTGCGTTCCATGAGTAGACATGGAAAATTCAAAAGCAGAACCATTATAATTAGAGAACGAAACTCTGCGTTATTATGCAGTTTTGTCAAAAAGATCGCGTCCAACATTTCTTAACCTCTAATTTCAAACAGGCTAGGGAAATATAAAAGGTTCATCACATCAGTGAAATAGTGAACTTTAAATTGTAGCGCTTGGACTTTTTCATTTATTTTATTAAACAATAAAAATGAAATAATCAACATCATTTTAAATAATGTTCAGAATACCCATTCACTTAACCTACACTTATAGAAATATGCACTAGTGACATTAATTGACACTTAGTTAAGGTAATCAAATCACTTAAGCTAAGGTTTTCCAACACAAGTTGCTTATTATTCTCGTCAAAATGCCTTCAAAATATTGAGCACAAGCTCAATAGCAAGCTCTATTTTCATAGACACAAGGAAATCGTCGCAAGAAAAAAATAAAAAAATCATTTGACAGCGAGTTTTGGCTAAGTTGGTATTACTAGTCTGGTGGTCTACTGATCTTTAGTGATTTTCAAAGTGGGGACATAAATAAATGTTTTAAAGTCAATAAATTAACGATATAGCATAGAGCGATATAGATTTTTCTGATAGGTTGTTAGGTTTTCTTTATTAGTCATTACTAATATCTTATTTTCAGCGGATATTTAAAGCTTCTTCCGCAAACAAGAAAAGATTTTACAGCTTTGCTAAGCACACTTGTGCTAATCATTTTAAAATAATGTGTCGAACACTGCTAAACACAATGTTAATTCAGTCTTGAGGTATGTGCAATTCTTGCTTATCAGTTTCATTGTCAACCTTATTATTTACATCACTAGAATCTAATTCGGAATCTTTATCATCATTTGTCTCAATAACATCGTTTTCATCCTCTTCAACTACAGCATAAACAACTTGCTGGTCGTCATCAATTTTGTCCGTCAGTTCGTTGCAATTGCTGGTGACTTCACTGTCTTCCGTGTTACTCTCGTCTAACGCGTCTAAAACGTCAGAAGTATTATTTTTCACTTCACTAGTAGTGCTTACTAACCCTGATTGGTATTTATCAACGGCGTAATAAATTTCTATTTTAGGCACGTTATTTTTCATATTGTTGGGTTGATATTCCTCTACTAAAACATCTTCTAAGTTGAGATCTGAGCCGTGGTGCCTTTTGATGTGAGTCGGCAGTGCCATAATAGTGAATTGGAATCCGCAGAGCTTGCATTCGATATAATCTTTCGGGTCCATAGCTTTATGTTTGAGCGTATGCTTGTAGCATGATGCTTGCGTCAAGAAATAGACGTTACAATCCCCGCACTTATACAATTTTACTTTAGCGTTATTTTTATTCTCTGTTGAATCCACTGATTCAATTTTTGTCTTATCCTGCGCGTCCGCTGATTCTAGTTCAAAACTAGAGTTCAAAGACGCGGCAGTGTCGTCATTAGATGCTTTGTTTTGTGTCTCTTCCTTTGCATTGACCTGCAAGTATTTTGCTTTCCTTTTTACAACAGATGCTTTCTGTGGTTTAATTTCTTTTGCAGATAACTGAATTCTCCTAATCTCTGAATCAGTTAGGGTGACAATTTCAAAATGATTACGATTATGATCGAGATATTTGTGCTTCATGAGGCTGTGTTTTGAGAATGTAAGATCACATTCCTTGCATTGGACAGGGAACTGGATATGACGGCAATTTATAGAGACGTGGGAACTTAACGTTTTCTTATTATTAAAGTGCAGTTCGCAACTTTTGCATTTGTATATTTTGTAAGTACTGGTCTTAGGTTCAGGTTCCTCTTTAGTAACCGAAGTGTCTTCCGCCGTGTCTTCCGCCGTATCTTCACCGTGTTCTATAACTCTTATGTCTAAAGTTTTGTCATCACAGTGCCGCTTGACGTGTTCCTTGAAATTTTTACTTGCGAACTTTTTGTCGCAATCATCGCACGTCTCCGATAACTCCTTGGAGCATCGGTCCTCGTAATGCTTTGCCAAAGTGTTTCTGTCCGTAAAATGTAACATACATTTCTTGCATTGGTAAACTTTACAAAGTATAGTTTTCATTTTCGCTTCCAGCTGTGCAGCTTTATCAACCTCATCTGACTGTCCCTCGATGGTTGTGTTTTTAGTCGCCTTGTGATCAACTTCAGCTGATGTGTTTAAATCTGCATCAGAAAGGTGTCTTATATCAAAGTCTTCTATTTTTTGGGTTCTATGTTGTAGCTCAAAGTGTCTCACCAAGGTCTTACTGGTAAACTTGAGTCCGCAATCGTTGCATTCTTTTACAGCAGATGTCTTGTGATTATGCACAAGTATATGGTCCTTGAGTGTAGATTTCATCATAAAATGAATATCACATATCTTGCATCTGTACAACACAGCAGTCCGATTTTGGGCGGGCACGTTAACCACGATGTAGCAGTCTGGCTTGAGTACCCCACTGGCTTTGTGGTCTTCCCTGTGAGTTTCAATACTCGTTCCATGAAATGCAAGACCGCATTGTTCACATTTCGTTCCACTGGCTTTTCCTCCACATTTGTTATTATGAGAAGCGGCCACACGTTTATCATAGAACAGAATGTGACATTGATTGCATTTGTACAATGTCTTTTTCGTTGGTATAACTATATCGAAGTTCTTGAATTGGGCTTGAGCGTGGTGCTTGCATAGATGATTCACAATTTCTAGGGGATCAAAAATCAATTTGCACTGACTGCACCGTTCCCTCACGACTGTACTGCAGTTCTGTGCTTGGTAATGTTTCTCGATTGATTTTAGTGACGTGTAATGAAGTCCACATTGACATTTGTAAAGTTTGGCGTCATCTTTCTTGTTCTTATTGGGTATTTTCGCTTTAGTCAAAGCTGCGGGGATCTTATTATTGGGAACGTCGGATTTATTACGGTTCCTGTTGTAGAATGTTTTAGTGAATACATTCTGTTTAGAAATATCAAATTTATCATGAAGTTTATGATGTAAGTGGATATAGGACAAACTAAAGTCGAGGCCACATTTGAAGCACGTTTTCTTTTTCTTCATATTACAAATATGTCTTTTAGAGTTGCTCTCAAATAGAGTGCAGCAAGCACAATCTCCACATTTGTAAAACATGAAAAATTTATTTCCTTTTATAATTTTGATGTTACCGTCATATTTAGAGTAGGCACCAATTTGTAGCGGCTGATTAGGAATGACGTTGCTACTACTCTTGCTTTGAGTCTCGACTTCTTTGTCAGGAGTTTGTTTTTCAAGAGTATCACCTTTTTTTGAAATGTTAAAAGCTATTATCCTGAAAGAATCTGCTTTCAAGTCCTTATCGTCGTGGACCCCTTCGTGTTTATCACAAACGGCCTTGCTGACGAAAACCAAGTCACAGAACTGGCACCTAATCTTGTGAGCCTTCAAACAGTTCTGCAAATTCATATGGTATGTGAGAGCGTCGGGAGGGACACAGTTCAGGCACAGAAGGCATTTATAAACGGTATACTCCGGCGGTCCCTGTTGCACCAGTGACAACCTGATAGATCTCGTCTCGCCATATATACTTCTGGTCAGTATTTGCGATTTCTGTTCCTCAGGCAAATCTAAGAAGTTCAACCAATCCGGCGAATATAGCTTGGCATGATCATACTTTAAAATTTCAAAGGATTTCCTGGTGATAACTTTGCTACCCGCGTGCAATTCCAAATGACGCCTGTAACAATCCCTGTCAAATTTCATGTTGCAGATTTGGCATTTCATTATAACAACCCCATAGCTCTCCATGTTGCTGAAATGGTTTTGACTATGTTCCACTACCTTGTCGTAGGAATCCGTGAAAGTATCGCAGACTTCACACAAATACAGAATATTCCATAGAGTCGTGAGCGATTTGTATTTCATCAACAACTCCGGTAGATTTTGGGTGATCGGAGACTTCGACGCTGCTGATGCTGGTGTCGCGTCATCCGGTCTCTTTTTGTCCCCGACGGGCTTCATCTTTCCTGGTATTACATAGTTATGGAAGTTCATGTGTGTCTTGAACAATTGCTTCTCTATTTTCCTTTGACACTCTTGGCATTTGATACTCTTTGCATTACCACAAGAATGAAAATTTCTTGACTTTTTGGTGATAAATGTTACATTGCAGTTCTTGCAAGTATAATGCTCTGGGACCGGTTTTATTTTCTTGTCATCCGTTAGCCTCGTAAGAGTCAAATCGAGGAGTGTCAGCTTAGGATACTTCTCGTGTATTTTTTTGTGTAATCCAAAAGTATTTGAAGTAAAACATAAACCACAATACCTACAAGCAGGCCGAGGCGGAGCTTTGATCCTATTTTTGATCGTATTATTTTTTGCAAGCAACCCTTTGCACTTTTTCTGCACGTGGTACGATATCTTCCTAGTAATGTAACACTTGCACGTTGGACAGTAAAACAAATTCGTCACTTGTGGTGGGTATTTCCTTTTTTTCGCCTCTGCTTCAGGTTCTTCCATCTTTCTCTTCAAATTCCGCACGGGGGTAGCTTTCTTAGGCGACACACTTTCAGTCTTGACTTCAACCGTTTCATTTTTACTGATCTCTTTTTGTGATGCTACATAATCGACTTTTATGAAATCATCTTTGGTGAAGTCGCCTTTACTGTGTTTGCTCTCGTGATTAGTTTTCGAGGACTCGTCTACAGGCAGACGGCACTCGTTGCAATAGAACGACTCTGCATCTCTCTCGCACCCAAAATGAATGTGTCTCCAGAATTTATATTCTTCAAAACACACGTAGCAATACGGACACTCGCATATAATTCTAACGACCATCTCTAGATACACTACATATACTTTGAATTTGGAATTGGAAGCCTCATGTTGAAACTCATGTGCCTTTCTGTCTGTACTTTTAAAAACTTTATGGCACTGCGGGCAACCCCAGTCCCGGATGTTACTAGTGGTCTCGCACACTCTGGAATGAGCACAGGCTCCGTAGCAGGTCATGAAGTGAACGGAGCAGGTGCTGCACTTAAAAAGAGTCGATTTTGGAACTACTATATTAGTATCCTCTTCAGGTTGCTCTTCCTTCTTCGCAATCACTTTAGGTTTGTTGATTTTCTGTATCTTGTTAGTTTTGATTATTTTGAATATTTTCTGTCCTGATGTTTGTGGATGTTTCTTGAGCCTGTGATTCCTTGCGCTGGTGTAGCTGTTCAACACCAGCTTGCAGGCATTACATTTATACCTAATATTGGTATTGACATTTACTGGAGTATGCTTTTGTTTCAATTTACCCAATCTCAGTGTCAAAAAATCTGGATGTATTCTCCTCATATGTTGATAGTAGTATTTCCTGCTATATTCACCTCCGCATACCTCGCATTTTCTTACTACGTTTGGTTTCGTGTGTACTTGTACAGCATCTTCCGATGTAACCGTTACTTTAGATCCTAATATTAATCTATTATCAAATTTTACGACAGAATTAGTAGTTTTGACATCTTTAACTTTAGCGGGAGTAGCAGTGGAAGCTGTTGCACCTACGTTTGGACTTGGTGTTGAAGCATTTTTTTCCTTTTTAACTGGGCAAGTTTTAACTTTAGTTTTGTCATTTAAACTCGTTGTAGATTTAAGCGCAGTTTGAGGTTTAACCGGGGTATTTCTACCGTCAATACTAGTTTTAGTTTCATTTAAAGGGAGCAACTCATACAAATGTTTGACCAGAGCCGTGTCATTGGGGAAGTATACATTGCAATGATTACAGATCCTCCAATCCCTCAACTCCTGCAAAGTCTGTGAGCACGGGTCCACTTGGTGGACATTTCTATAATGCCTATTTAGATTAGACTTGCCACTATGCCCTTTGAAGTAGGTTTTACATATCTCACAGGTCCGACTGTGGAGTAGCTTAGCAGATTGACCCTCATTTACTTTGGCTGTGCTTTTGACAGCTCTGTTCCTCTCCGGACTCTGTTCCTTATCAGTAGCTACTAACAGAGAGTGCGCCACCATTTTGTGAGCGTCGAGCGTGTTTAATGTTGCGAACAGTATTTTACACTCTGGACAATAGCATTTACTTCTTTGCAGAAATGGTCCCCAATCTTCGAGAGCCAACGACATATTATAATTATAATTCTCTTGCCTGTTGTCGTCTCCTTCTGACTGTACATCAGGTTCGTTCTCCGTCGTTTCCATTGGTGGTTTGCTGCCGAGTATGATTTTCCCAAATTGGAACTCCTCCGGCTCGACCTTCACCGGGGGGGCTGCAGCAGCGTGGGCCTCCCAGTCCCACTCGCTCTGATATAATTCATTTGAAGGGTCTCCGTATTGGTAATCTGGAAATACAAAAAAAAAACTGACTCAGTAATGTCGAGTTCCAACAAACCTGTAGCAATCTAAATAAATAAATTGTTTGTAGCACTATCAACTATATGTATATTATTCAGATATTTATATAATTTTCTATACATTAGGTTTTTTACAATAGGTATTCAAATATAAAAGTAAAATAACATTACTAATACAAAAAAATACATACATACATACATACATACCTTCACGCCTGTAATCCCAGTGGGGTAGGCAGAGCTACAGAATTACCTACAACTTTAAAAACTTGTTGATAATTCTGTAACCACATTCTGCAAAAATAGGCTGAGATGTTTACCAGCGTATTAGTGACAGGTTGCAAGCCCATCGCCTAACTGATGTCGTATATCCCGTGGATATCGTAAGAGGCGACTAAGGGAATAAAGGCTTGTAGTACAAAAAAATAAACATTATATAAAACCTAACCTACGGGTGCCGCCAGCAGCGGGGCAGAGCTCAAGCTACCGGTGGTTAGGGCTGCAGAGAGAGGAACCTCCTCACAATACGTGCCGTGTCGAGGAGTACTGCCTTCTGTATCTTATTATTATTATGGACTCTAAAACAGCGTGATAAGACTGGTGAAAATTTCAGGAAATCTTCAGATCAGATTGGTATCTCCATAAGTGGTGGTATAACCACAGAAACTATCACCATAAGTGTTTACTAAACCTTAGGCTATTGCGAAAATTGAGATTTTAGGACGCCATCTAAAATATATGAAGAATAAAATAATTCTGGTCCAACATGACTTTTTATATTTTGGATTTGTTTTTTTTATGGGAAGGGTTAGGTTAGGCGCATTGTTGTGGTCCACTGCAGTGATAAGACAACCAGTGAAATTACTAGCGTAGAGGCATTCCACTTAGTCCTCAGCCACGGATCCTACATACCATCAAGGCAGTACAAACCATATCGTCATCGACCTGTTATCGTATTATCAACGCTTTGATAGCTCTTATTTACATGGCAGTAATGGCGGCCGAGTGAGAAACAATACCATAACAGAGAGATAACGTTAGCATTTAGTTGTTTTAGCTTTTAGAATAGAGAATAGAATAGAAATTGTTTTATTGTCCAAATTTGACACAATGCATACATATGACACACAAAAATATATACCTAAACTCACGCCTTCATTCCCAGAGTGGGGTAAGCCGAGCTAAAGAATTACCAACAAGTCTTAAAACTTCTTGATAATTCTGTAACCACATTTTGCACAAGTAGGCTAAGATGTTTCCCAGTGTATTAGTGACAGGTGGCAAGCCCATCGCCTAACAGTACTACAAGCCTTTATTCCCTTAGTCGCCTCTTACGACATCCACGGGAAGACATGGAGTGGCACTATTCTAACCCGGCAACCACACGGGTAAAAATATATACGAGTATATATACAGTATAACGAAGTATCGAGTATCAAATAGTGCCAAGTCAGGGTACCACTCAGCATGATGACGTGGCGTGGCGGACCACGACCCACGACGCTGTTCTTCAGTGGACCCTATTTGAATGACTTCACGAAAACCAGTGAACCTACATAAACAAAAAATTACACAAAATTTCAAAACATTAAAAAGTAAAGAACAAAACAAACCAATTTAAAATACGCAACTAAAATGTAAAAACAATACACATTTATAGTCTTTATTATTTGAACTGAGCTGATCTTCTACACAAAGGCCATTGTTTGTGTACAATACTATTATCTTTCTTTGTATCCGTAACAGCAAGCCGATTACATACAAAAAAAATAGAACTACATTGAATGTGCATTGAATTATCAACCCTATCCTCTTAGTCAGTAGGTTTAAAATATAAAGTGTCAGGATACAGATATAAGTCTTGTGTAGATGATAGTATTGTGTAGAGAATAAGCTCAGTTCAAATAATAAAGAATTATATCTGTATCCTGACACTTTACATTTTAAACCTACTGACTAAGAGGATAGGGTTGATAATTTAATGCACATTCAATGTAGTTCTAACTTTTTTGTGTGTAATCGGCTTGCGGTTATGGACACAAAGAAAGAATAGTATTGTACACAAACAATGGATTTTGTGTAGAAGATCAGCTCAATTCAAATAATAAAGACTATAACAGGATGAACTCAAAGTAGGCGAACTTATCTCTTCCAGTAAACCTTCGAGCGATTGGGAAATAATAATGGACATCCAAATAAGTACAACCCTAAAAGTAATTGCTGAATTATGAAATTGTATGGCAACACTTGTGCAGGTCAACATATTAACTGTTAATTTACACCGAGTGATTACGTTCTGTTTTAGTAGTAGGTATATTCAATATTTGCTAATACACTCGTTAAATGTTAGATTTTTTTTTAATTTCGTATGCTATCTAGGCACATCACAGCGGAAATATTTTATTTAATACCTGCTTATACAGGAAGGGCCAAACGGGTGTTGGTGATTTGACACTCGGAATCACTGGGTGCGGTGCGGGGAGGCGGGGAGTGTATGACGCAGGCGCGCCGTTTCGAGGAAATCTAGTCGCCATGGAGCCGTACACGGGAGCGTTGCGTGAATTTTGTCCCCGAGCGTTTTACGAAAACAATAAATCGGTGATTACTGGATGACGTTATATCGACGGGAATTCGCTTTAAGCAACTTTTGTGAAGTTCCAAGCGACAATGTGATACGCAAATTCAAATTTCAAAATATTTATTCAGTAAATTGGCCACATGAGGGCTCTTTTACACGTCGGTAATATGGAGTGAATCTACTAGCGCTTCGGACAAGACCATCATTGCGGAGAAGCAGTGGCGTGCCTAGGGTTTCAGAATAGGGCAAGCCGAGAGATATGTTTTGTAGTTTTTACGGTTATTATGGATAAATTTATCTTGTTACCACATTACTGATCAATCTTCACTTCACTCTGCAGTTGTATTAGGCATTTGCTTACGTGGACGAGCTCACCAAAGCACCCTGAAGGCATGTTACCACTAGATATAATTTTAGAGACATATCAGCAATTGCATACTTTCGGTGGCCTTGAAAAAAGCCGCTTGGTTTGTATGAGAGAATAAAATAAAGGTTCAACTTCTTGTTTTAACTTTGCTTGCCTAGGGAGAAAGCAATAAGTACCTACTTACTTTTATTTCAATTACCTATCTAAAAATTACATACATATTACACAACATAGTTATAAATTAAATTATTATTTGTATACATCGAATGTGTTTTTCTAAAAAGCCATCGTACCTATTTTGAAAGTAGCGACATAAGCTCTAAAAAATTACCCTTATTCAATGAAGTTTTAGACTCATCGTGACCTCTGAAGGGAAGTTCTTGTTGTGCTAAATGACGAACAACATCGACTAATCTTTGAAAAACGCTACTATTGTTATCAACACGCATGTTGTTTTGTAATTTCCTTTGATAATTGGCGCGATAAAGATGTCTCAATTCGCTGTTTACCAAAATCACTAAAAGAAATTACCGCGTTCATGTGTTTTCGAGAATTCATGTGTCTTTTAATGGCGCCAGCTAAATTATTTAAATCGTCATAACCAGATGTATTCCACACGTTTTTGTCGTTAGAAAAGAAAATACAACACCAGAATAAAATATCTTTGAAAATATCATGTATGCACGCAAAAACATACATCACTTCAGACATAACCGTGACGTTCACAAGTTTAACACGCGAAATAAAGATAAACTCGTAGTCCCATGTCACCGTCTTCGTAAAGTTAGCACATCGTTCGCAGGGAACTGTATACGCTTCTACAATAAGATACCTACTGATATTGTCAATATGCCGTTCAATAAATTTAAGTCTCGCATTAAGTGCTGCTTGCTGGGTAAGGCATATTATACTGTTAATGACTTCCTAAATGATAAAGACGTTTTTAAGTAGTGTGAGCTTACTGAAGTTAGGGTTATTTTTGTCTTTTGTAATTATAGCTGAGCACTGGGCAGCGCTTATTGCAAAATGCCTTTAAGCCAATGATGTACACTTTTAAAATTAAATTTACCTATTGTTTTTTTTGTAAAAAATATATATATATTAATTCTTGTGTGCACAAGACATTTTAGAATTGAGAACACATTATGACGTTTCTCGCCGGACAGATACTTTTTTATTGTTATCTTTGTCCGGCAGCATGAGCATGTCATGCTCACTTAAAGGTCTTTGCTTACGGCGGCGTCGTTGATCGGGTCGCCACCTTCCCGAACACATGGTTGAGGGAGGCGATGGCTGAGATACGCGTCATACTCGTGAACGGGTGCTGTCTGTGGGGTCCGGTCTGTTCACGCTTGCAAGGACCTGTTTTTCCAATTTAGTTATTTTAATTATCGTTCCTGACGTAGAGACCTCGTCATGTTGTTCTCCTAATCATGATTTTTAACTTTATTTTATTGACTTTACATTTGTAAGGATTTTGTTTGTATTGCTTTTTTTTTAAATAATTATTTATTACTTTATTACCTTGTAATGTAACTTACTTTTAAGTATTATTGTACCTAATTAATAATTGAAAAAATGACCTTCTGTTGGAGTTTCTTGCGGCGCTTCTTCTCCGCAATGATGGTCTTGTCCGAAGCGCTAGTAGATTCACTCCATGTTACCGACGTGTAAAAGAGCCCTCATGTGGCCAATTTACTGAATAAATATTTTGATTTTTGTTTTTTTTTGATTTGAGCAATATAACTTAAATACCTATTAGAGTGCGAACAACCAACAATCCAATGAGTTTCGTACACTGACCTGTTAAACTGTCTTTTGTGCAATTTACTACTCTGAGAAATACACAAGTCAGGCGTAGGTTTTGCCGAAGAAATAAGTACCTACCTTTTTCTCTGCAAAGTCCAAACATTTTACCTTTCCGTCGACAAGCAAAGTTTGTGCACACTTTAAAATATCACAGACACACGGGACTTCCTCCATTGTCAATCTAATTGAATCACAGCTCACAACACCACAAAAAAAAACTTATTATTGCACTGACCGCGCCGCGCCGCTCAACGCCTACACAAACTATTCAACACGTGAATAAAAGCATTTGTCAACAAATAGCAATGAAGTGAAGTTGGCCGCTAACGCGGCTCAACGGGCGCTCCGCGCCTGCGCGAAGCGAATTTCGCATTTACTATGGACTCGTGTACAACTTCATACGCAAGCAGGGCTTTATACTCTCATACTATTTGCCATATTAATACACGAACAGTCGTATTTGGGCATATGCCGTTTCGGTGGGTAAGACAGAGAATATGAAAGCCCGATTGCAAGCCAATACGTGCGAGCGAGATACGAGCTAGCCGCGTCATGAATAGTTCGACTGGTTGCCGCACAGCGCTGAGCGCTGTGCTGCGTAGGTGGCGGCCGGCGGTGCGCGGTAAAATTTAGTAGGTACTACTGTTGCATGTAATTTGATTTGAACAATTTAGGGCCTACGCTAGCTGACGCGGACGCCCGCCGCGTGCGCACGCTCGCGGGTCCCGCTCCGGACACCCGCCGCGGGCCAGCGAGTCCGCGACGGGCGTCCGCGACGGGCGCACGCCTAACTTAGCGCTACACAAGTCAAGAAACAAGTCCGCGAGCGTGTGCCCGCCGCGTGCGCACGGAGCGGACGCCCGCCGCCCGCCGCGCGGATTAAAGTACGTCGCACGCGCCCGCGCCAGTTAGCGGTGTTCATACCATTTCTTATTAGACGGGCGTCCGTTACGGATAATCCGCGTCAGCTAGCGTAGGCCCTTAGTGAGAGCGCGCGGCGCGCGAAGGTGAAATACCTATCTAATACATTACGTGGATTTAATGAATAGTTATTTTTGTAAGGCAAGGCAAGCCCGGCTTTTGGGCTTATATGGCAGTACCGCCACTGCGGAGAAGGAGCGCCGCAAGAAACTCCAGCAGAGGGTCATTTTTTGCTTAAACGTAAATAAGGTAATAAAGTAATAAATAATGGATCAGAATGTTCGAGACAACAATCGATTGTAACAATAATGTCTCGCGGACGTCCGGTTTCTGCGAGAAGGGCCGCCATTGTGGAGCAAATTCTACAAAATCCGCAACAGTCAACCCGTAAAAGAAGTCGGGCTTTGGACACCAAAAGAACAACTTTTCTGGTACCAGCTTTGCAAGAATTTCAAGGCAATACCTCGAGGATATGATTCCAACAAGATGGGGCCACATGCCATACGGCTATGGTGTCCATAACCCTGCTTAAAAATGTTTTCCCCGGGCAACTCATTTCAAAAAGGGGGGATATTGAATGGCCATCACGCACCCCGGATCTCTCCCCATGTGATTATTTTCTGTGGGGTTTCAAATCGGTAGTCTACGGGGATAACCCGAACAATTTAGAGCAGCTCAAATGGAACACTATACGAGAAATCAACATTATTCCGATGATAACTTTTCGCCGAGTATACCAGAATCTGCGAGTTCGGTTTCAAGAGTGCCAAGCAGCCGAAGGACATCTGGATATCATTATTTTTAAGTTTTAAAAATTCCTTTTTTTGGTGAAAGGTCTAGAGAGAAAGGAATATGGTATAAATGTATCCAGAGCGAGCTTCCTCGTGTACCCTGGTTTCAAAACATTGATTTTAAACGTAAAGTGGTTGTAATGGCGCATAGACTGCGGACCGGACACATTCCACTTTAAAACAATAACAAAGTTAAAAATAAAACCTTTTGGTCCACCTTGTACCTTTGACGACGAGCTGGCCTAGTTGGTAGTGACCCTGCCTACGAAGCTAGCGGTCCTGGGTTCAAATCCCGGTAAGGGAAGATATTTGAGTGATGAGCGCGAATATTTGTTCCTGAGTCATGTATGTTTACTATGTATTTAAGTATATATTTCTCTAAATAAGTATTTACATCGTTGTCTAGTACCCATAATACAAGCCTAGAGCTTAAATTGGGACCAGGTCAATTGGTGTGACATTGTCCCCTGATATTTATTTATTCATTATTATTTGTACCTGTGTTGACGAAATAAATGTATTTTGATTTAATGCTCAAACCTGTGTACTCCTCCACGGGTTCTGTCTTGACGGTGACCTCCGACATCTGCCTCCTCCGCAGGCTCTCGTACACGTCATGCTCTTCGATGTCAATATCGTCCGCCATCTTGTCTGGAAGCTGTTGACAAACACACCACGATAGAAGCCAGACTAGTAGCTGAGGCATGAGAGCTATATGGAAGATTATTATAAAAGACTAAATTCAAAATTCAAAATATTTATTCAGTAAATTGGCCACATGAGGGCTCTTTTACACGTCGGTAACTACTAGCGCTTCCGACAAGACCATCATTGCGGAGAAGAAGCGCCGCAAGAAACTCCAGCAGAAGGTCTTTTTTTTTTCAATTAAATAATACACTCGCGACCAAAACAATAGGAAATATTTATAAGGTCGCGTCCGCGGTCAGCTACGAATAGGTGAACACCAGGATTCAGCTGAAAACCATCACTGTGGTTCCGGCTGCAGCACAAAACACGTTCAGAACGATAGTGACCTAATTCAAAATTTTAGCTTTCAAACTTAACTCTTAGGAGTGCAAATAATCTATCTCTAAGTTTCCCACGTACAAAAAAAATTGGCAATAGAAAATTAACATACCGTATGTATAACAACCTTCCCAAAAATATTAAAACCGCGCCAATTTTGACAATTTTCCAAAATAAATTAAAATCTCACAATATGATAAACAAAATCCCGGCTACCTAAATACGACCCTGGCATTAACAACGGCTTATCTAGCGCTCTGTAACCGACAGGGCGCTGACAGCCTAGTGACAATACTTCACTAACTACCTGCTATTACTATAAAAAAAAACATTAATTGTATTAAATTAATTGTAGTGTTACTGTCTGTTTGTACCTAAACGATATTTCTATAACTGTTTGTGACACTCACGAATAATTTGTCAGCATAAGTACCTAAATTATATTTATATAACTATTTATATAGACACTTAAGATCTAAAGCGTATTATAGGATCGAGGACTATATAATAGACAAAAATGCTTGGCCTAAACCCGAAACTTAGTCAATAATATATATTTTTACAAATTCAAATGCTTTATCTTGTCTAGGGGACACCGTTGATGTACACTTAAGATTAGTTTGTTAGTACCTACCTAAATGTATTTTTTGTTCCTTTTACTACGGTTTACATAGACGCTCACATATAGTTACTATTATTATCTTTGTATTTTATAAGTTACTCATTAAGCGAAATGTAATATTTCTTTGGAGTAAATAAATGTCTTTAACCAGAGGTCATAAATAGATTCTGATAGAGAACTCGAAATTCAAAATTTCTGAATTATGTCCCGTGTGGTTACAGGGATAGAATAGTGCCACTCCATTTCTTCCCGTGGATGTCGTAAGAGGCGACTAAAGGAATAATAGGCTTGTAGTAATGTTAGGCGATGGGCTTGCAACCTGTCACTAATACGCTGGTAAACATCTTAGCCTGATTTTGCAAAATGTGGTTACAGAATTATCAACAAGTTTTTAGAGTTGTTGGTAATTCTGTAGCTCTGCCTACCCCACTCTGGGAATGAAGGCGTGAGTTTATGTATGTGTATGTTATGTATGTCACTATTGTTCTGAATGTGCGACATGCTGAGCTGAGTCCTATTTTGACTTCACACTACAGAGCATAGATTCAATATCAGCTCTAATCTTGCTTCTTCTTTTTTTTACCATGTCTGTTGTGTTGTAGTGTGATATTGTAAAAAAAATATGAATTTTGACTTTTTTCACACTGCTTGTTTTTTTTTTTGAAAAGGTAATTCATGTAAGAAACAGTTGCGAAAAACATGTCTATATGATATACAGGGTTATTGGTAAGTCGACCTATTCCCCGCTGGACCTAGAAAATTTAAATTTGGAGGGAATATTCCTAGACTAACAAGGAATTATTGGAAATTCATCCCCTAAAGGATCAAAAGGGGGGGAGTAACTAATTCTGCGGACCGGGACACGAGCTGTGGGTAGGCCTCCAACAAGATGGAGCGACGACCTTGTAAGGATCGCGGGAAAGCGGTGGATGCGAAAAGAACAAGACCGGTCTAAGTGGAAAGCCTTGGGGGAGGCCTATGTCCAGCAGTGGACGTCTTTCGGCTGACATGATGTTGATGATGATGAACTAATTCTATAAAACTAACTAGTAATATAAAAAGAAACAAAGGCATTATACAAAACTATATATACCGGTCAAGTTCAAGTTGGTACTTTTGTACAATAAAGAGTAAACAACACATACATAACATACATACAATAGACTTGATTTTTTACCCCCGTCGCAAAAAGAGGGGTGTTATTAGTTTGACAGCTAAGTGTGTGTATGTGTAGCACCGTAGCTCCTAAATAAGTGAACTGATTTGGATGCGTTTTGTATCTTTGAAAGCAGGTTTTCTAGCAGTGATTCTTAGCTCATAAAGATATCAGCCCGGAATGAAAGCATCACCGTACATCCGGGTTTTTATCTATCTAAGTTATTATTAAAGTCACTGACTAAAAACTGACATACAAATGTAATCTTTGACCCACAATGTTAACCTTTAACTGACGTGGTACATGTCTCAGTCGTCATGACTATCTTTTGAACTTTGTGTCACCATGGCCTAAGTGTTACTTTGAGAGTTCTTTGAAACCTGGTTGTCATTTAAAGGTTAGTGATACATAAATGGATAGTAAATCCGAATATAATCACAACCCTTACGATCAGAGCTGATAAATCATCAAACCAATTTTTATGAATCATAACTAAGAATCATCTTGATTAAATGCATGCACGGCAGTCCATCCATTTGGCATCTACAATGCTACAGAGAGACACATGTATACAGACATATGTTAAACTTATAACGGTCATTTTGCGAGACCAGCCTAACCTGCGAGTGCAGATGACTGGGTTAATTGGTATAATAGTATAGGTCAAATATCACACAGTGCAGCCTATTGAAATCAATTTAAATGTGCAAAAGTAATTTAATAACATATCACGTCTAGTAAACTTGATGGTTGGTGAGATACATGCCGCTAAAGTGTGTAAATGTACTAAAAATTATATAAAACACACCAGATAACTTTGATTAGAAAATCAGTTCATACAGTAGCAATAAAACAGACAAAAACAGACATAATAATGTCTGCACAATAGTGCAGTAAAATTAAAGCTCCTCGCAAGTGTTGGTACATCATTGTACAATTGGACATGATAAATAGATACAGAACATCAAGTGAAACATGAAATCAAAATACAATAAATAGCACAAAAAAAAAATTATTAATATAATTTTCTCAATTCTCAAATCTTTATTGCTTCCATAAGTTATACATAATATACCTACTTATAAGGTATGTAAATTATTTTTATCTTTATGGACCCAGGTGTAATACCTCCTTCCCAATTATCCCAGTTGTATTGTCAGTATATGGGGAGCCATAACATCCTATTATCAGCGCAAGTCATAGACACAAAGCAGAAGGTACAGTTGATAGAGGAAGCTGGTCTTACGGTATACAAACATACTGTATTCTACCTGAGCAGTGATAAATAAACTGTTAATAAAGAGGATACCTCGATTGAGATCGACACAAAATTGAGTCTGCGCAGATTAGTTACTATAAACACGCTCGTAAGTGGGATCGTAAATTAGAAAATGAGAGTGCACACTCAACCAGTATCTGTGACCTAAAAACGGCTCATATGGAGATTTTTATAATCAAACCGTGATTGCGATTGCGAACCTATAGCCGAGCGAGCAGATTTTTATTTTAAATAGAGAGATGCGAGAGATTTATCACGAGACGTAAACAAAGTTGGCAATTCAATTATTTAAATACGTTAAGCGCCGAGTTAATCATTTGTGGAACCACCTTCTTAAAATAAAGTGTGTTATCTGGACTATGGGATACGTATGGGGATAAACCAGTACTTATCGAAAATATTAAAATTCCGATCGCATGTCACTGAATTTTGGTTACATAGTTTACCTGATGATCGATCGCCCTCTTGAGATCGCTTTCGCGACGCTGACAATTATCTTAGCACCATAGCAGTTTCAGAAATCCATAGATTTGATATTGGTTTAGCTATCTAAATCTAACTGAGATAATTTCAGGATAATATCCTTGCGGATATATAAGAAAAAATGTTTTAGTGTTGTATTGTATGATGTTGTACTAGACGAGTGCTGTACCAAACCAACCAAACCAACTCACAGACAAGGGAGAATGTCGATTGTCGGTTGACGTACCTATATCAAATTTCGCAAAAATAAAATATAATAAAATGAATTATTTTGACCTGATAAAATTCATAACTTAGTTCATATAAGGTACTCTAAATTAATTTTGAGTACTATTTTGAGTACTACCATAATTTGAGGTGCAATGAAAATAGTTTTTGACAAAGCGAGCGTTTAAAACCAAAACCCGAGCAATTTATTCTTTTGGCGCCATTTTCCAGTATCCAGTGTCAGTGTCAACTCGACTCGACTCGTCTACTCGTGTTGTTTTCTTTTTCTTTTCAATACATCATAATTCGTAACAAAAACCACTAGTTCTCTTTATAACATACATACATACATAAACTCACGCCTTCATTCTCTTTATAAAATTGAATTAATTGTCCCTTTCCTGCTTTATTCAAGCGTTACTTAAATTTCATTAAAGTAATGGCGAGAACGAAGGCTTCTGTTGGTGCCAAAGGTAATTATGTGAATTCAAAGCATATCATATCATGTAATATAATTATCATTTGTGTTAGACTGATTCTATCCAGGATTTCTGTTTCAGTGGCCTCTGGCAAGAGTAGTAAAGCGAGGTGCAACGTGGCACCGCCAGCAAGTTCTTCTGGCTCATCTGGTAAGTAATTTAACTACAAATTCTTGCACGGTAAATACTAGATAAACTGGAACTATTTGCTGAATGTAGGTGTGCTGCTCGGCAAAATAAATTTGGACGACAGTATCAAACTAAATTTAATATAATTTAAAATTTCCGTTATCTGTTAAAAAAGTAGTCAGCATTAAGCTGTACACTATTTTTTGGGTTATTTATTTCATACATAAACATAAGCATTGTGAACATACGTTTTTATAACTATTGCAGGAAGCGGAGAGCGCGGCGCGCGCACAATCAGTGGCGGGGGTAACTCTGTTTGCCAGCGGGAGACCCCAAAGTGGCAGAAGCCTATCACAAACTTCTTCATGTGCAAAGACACGGATCAGAATGATGACAGTGAGGAGGAAGTATCAGGTAATATTGTTACACTTGTCGCCCCAGTGGTGGCCCTGGCCCATTATAGGTTAAATACCTTAAGTAAATGACCTCTTGCGTGTAGTTCTGTATAAGAGGTCTTTAACTTAAGTTTTGAACCTATATTAGGGTAGATTTAAAGTAGAGCAAAATTGCGAGTATCTTTTGGTGTATATTTTAATGACAAGGATTAAATGATTAAATTACTATAAAGAAAAAAAACTGAAGAAATTTTGGTGAGGCCTTTGACTAGGAGTGTGAAACTAAATAGGCTATATAAATAGATATATAGAAAGATAGTGATATTCAAGTGTAATTCTCTCTGTGGAATCATATTCGAGTCAATTTCACGTATGGAAAGATTGACTCATAGAATCTGAATTTAAAAAAACTAGTTTTTTTTTTATGGCATAGGAAGGCAAACAAGCACACAGGCCACCTGATGGTAAGTGGAAACTGTGACCCATAGATATTTGCATTCACAAGACTGCGATGAAATCCTAAGACTGCAAATGCGTTGCCAACCCTAAGGACCAAGATGGAATGCCTCTATGCTAGTCATTTCACGGGCTGTCTTATCCCCAAACCGGAACACAACAATGCGAACACTGCTGCTTGGCGGTAGGTTAATGTATAAGATGGTGGTACCAACCCGGAGGGACCCTGCAGAAGGTCCTCCCACCCAAGGTCCTACTCAGGATATGGTTATTTCGCCATGTATTTATTTTAATCATAGTCAAAAACATTATTTTTTAAGGTTCCAGCTCTAAATCTAAGCCCAAGAAACAAATAATTGAATCAGACGATGAAGTTGAAGCGGAAAAGCCAAAGAACTCCGTTCTAGACGAAACCATAGAGTTGGAGCCTCTGACAGGTATTTAGTACTTTTATACAAAACATCAATAACTTTACCATCAAGCAAAATATCTGCAATACAAACAGATGTCTAATTCAAATTACCTTTATTCAATGTCCAGCAATTCTGTAATATTTCAATTTCATGCATTATAAATTTAATTTTAATTATTATATTTGACATGACATTACATTACAGAAATGTTTTTTTTTTCTTTTTTTTTTTTTTTCTAAATAAATAAATAAATAAATAGCACTCTTCTTATTTAATTGATGGTTGAGTAGAGTAGCTAAAAGGGGTAGAAGAGATTGTGGTTTTGAGGTGGTGTTACCATCAGATGTAGGGCAAAAATTTAATCATGTTGCCAAATTCATCCCAAACTGCACAATTTTTTACATTTTTGTAAAAAAAAATGTAAAAAATTTTTAGTTGTTTGACAACAACGGGTATGTAAAAATTTTTCATATTGCATTGGTGTGTTTGTTTAAAAGATTGAATTGATTTCATATAGTTTTTTTTTTCTTTCAGGGGAAGACAGCCATAAAATAGAAGAATACTACCCTCAAAACGGGCCTAAAGGAAAAGGCAAAGGTAAAAAAACTAAAGACAAGGAAAACATAGACTGCAACGTTGAACATAGGAGCTCTGTCAAGCGTGACCTGGAGGACATCACTTTCGGAGAGGAGTCCGAACATGCCAACAAAAGGATTAAAGTTAACTAAGTTTACGATTTGTTCTTAGTGACTCGAGACGGGGTAGAAAATAAGACTGTGAGTGAGCCACCAATGTGATTTGTTCCGTAACAATGCATTTTTAGAATAATTTAAGTCCGGTTATTAGTTACATGGATCTGTTAGTACAAAACCCAAATGTGAAACATGTGATGGTGATATGTTAATATTATGACTTTTCTGAGATTTGCTAAGTTTTCGTGAAATATATTAGTGTATTATTTTAGTGTTATGTATGTTAAGTTAGGTTAGGTACTAACTGACTGGTGCAGTACAAATCTGATACTTTCATAGTTTTTAAGATCAAATTTTAAACTTTTATTCTCATAGATTAGTTTTTTTATTACTTGTCAGAATCTGAAGATAAAAAAAGACAATCTCACAGCTTTCATATCCAGGCCACTAATCTCTCTAAACCATATCGTCAGTGAAACTGCAAAACCTCGTAAGTAACATTTTTAATAAGGAGTAAAATGAACCTTTTTAATAATACAGTAAGGTTTATTTTGCTTTATCATAAATTTGTCAGTTACGCGGCTTGGCAGTAACATCGACGATATTGCCTTTGAGATGTTATTATGTTATTTTAACTCTGCCGCCAGTATATACATACATACAAACACGCATGCCTTACGGTAGGCAGAGGTACAGAATTACATATCAAAAGGAATATAGTATTACTGAGACAATAGCACTAGCTTGTTCCAATAAAATAAACTAGTAAGATAAGTTTTTCGTTAAGTTTCCACATTGTTTTTTAAGATTAAATAAATGAAACAATACAAAGTGTTACAAGTTTTTATTTAGCTCCTGTTGTCCTCTGGCCCTATGGGAGTTTTTGTTGCCTATTGCCGCTGCGTTGGGTTGCCTCGATGTGCGTCACTGGTTAGCTACATAATACGCACGCAACCAAACGCGGCCCCGATTAAGGCGGCTTCGGCGTACGGTCGAGACACGCTCACATGCAAGCCGCGAAATATCCTTGTTTGAAGGCGAACTATTATTTATTTATTGTAGGAGAACCAACAGCTTTAACAATTGATATACTAACTTAAATAGAGGTACAGAGCCAATTACAGGAACTCACAAATATATATAATTTAAGATTAATTTAATTTATAATATTTTTTTTTATAATTTAAGATACATACGCTTTAGTGACACGCACAACAGTGCCACAACCAAATAGGAATTAAAACAAAAAAAAACAATGCACACATGTAAGACCTAATAAAACTTAAAATAACTGAATTGAATATTCATAACATGCCCGACCCACTAAGCTCGCTTATCAGTTCGCAACTTGAAGAACACTCATTCAAAGCACATTTATTTATACTGTGCTCCTGTTCTGCCCTCTACGTCATCAATATCTGGGTATTGCAATAAAACAACGAAAATTGTTATATATTTTATTGTTCTACTTAGCCGAATCGTAAAATGCTTGTAGAAAATTGGTAAAAACTGCAAAACTTCTTACAAAACGTTTCGGAACTTTAATACTAGTTTTATTATAGTTTAAATATTCAGTATTTATTATTGACGAATAAAACCAAAAATGGCAAAGTTTGTTGTTAAATTGTATTGATAACAGTAGGTTTAATTTTTAGGGGATCTGCTGAAAAATCTAATCGGATATAATACTTTTTGGAATTAAATTCGACTCGATTGTCTATTAAATTAAAAAAAAAACGGGACAAGATCAACTATCATGCTTAGTATAGGGTTCCGACGCCTTTACTACAAAAACAAAAAACTATATCTAAAAACAACAAGTATAAACGAATTTGCTATTTCAAGTTATTAGGCGGCACCAAATAATCTTAGATGATTTTTGGTAGGTATAAACACTAGTAGTGATACCCTCAGGAACCAATCAAGGGTTAGGACCAAAAAGTTGGACCATAGTTAAGCGCAGTTAACCATACAAACAACGAAGTCGAAAAAAGTTCCGTTGTGCGACGAAAAGTATCCCTACAAATGTATGGCTAATTTTTGTGTCACAACGGAAAAAAAACAGAAAATTTAATTGAGTTAGCATGGCCAGCTTTTTCGTCCTTACCCTCAAGTCTTATAATTTAGTCGTTATAGTTTTCCTTTTAATTTTTTTTTTTTTTTTTTAATAGCATGGCAATGCAAACGAGCACACAGGCCACCTGATGGTAAGTGGATACTGGTGACCCATAGACATTCGCATTCACAAGACTGCAAATGCGTTGCCTACCCTGAGGACTACGATAGAATGCCTCTATGCTAGTCATTTCACCGGCTGTCTTATCCCCAAACCGGAACACAACGATGCGAACACTGCTGCTTGGCGGTAGGTTAATGGATAAGATGGTGGTACCAACCCGGACGGACCCTGCACAAGGTCCTCCCACAAGTAAAAATATGTATACACTTTAGTACCTTGTCTATATGTCTGTTTAAACTGCCATACATTAATTGTCACAAGAATTAAACTGACAAGGTAACTCGACTGTGCCAAGAGTTTCTGAGGCTAACCGCGGTCAGACATGAAGAAACTATAAGGGTTCCTATACTCAAACTGTTTAGGTACATAAATAAATGTAAACAAAAAAAAAAAGTGACATTTTATTTATTTATTTAAATAAGATGTCACGTGTTTTTTAGTACACCGAGGACCTTGCCTCAATTGGCTGGGTCGAGAGGAGTAAACCTCATTAAAAAATCCCTTAATCCTAAGTGGCGCAGCACCGCGAGAGGATGCATGGCTGAAAGGTTGTCAGTCTTTAGTGCTTGCCCCGTCAGAGTACCGGCCGACCCTCTGACGGGAATGATAGGCTTGTCCAGGTGCACGGGCACCTCCTGGATCGACCTGGATACCCGTGTGGTTGCCGGGTTAGAATAGTGCCACTCCATGTCTTCCCGTGGATGTCGTAAGAGGCGACAAAGGGAATAAAGGCTTGTAGTACTGTTAGGCGATGGGCTTGCCACCTGTCACTAATAAACTGGGAAACATCTTAGCCTACTTGTGCAAAATGTGGTTACAGAATTATCAAGAAGTTTTAAGACTTGTTGGTAATTCTTTAGCTCTGCCTACCCCACTCTGGGAATGAAGGCGTGAGTTTATGTATGTATAAAATGACGGATGAGGAAGAGGACTATTTTAGTAGTAGTGAGGAGAACCTGGAATACGACAGTCCTAGTGGACAAAAGCGGAAACGCTCTGTAAATGTGGAAGCTGGTGACGACCTCGGGCCGCGTGTGCAGGCTGTAAAAAGAGGGCGAGGCCGTCCCCCAACAACTGGACAGTACGTTGGCCTGGCAAAGGCCAAAATGGCGTTGGTTGAGGCCGAACGCGAGAAAATGATGCTCGAGGCAGAGTCCGAGCTCATCGCCTCAACCCGTCATCTACGTGACAAACCTAGCGTCTCGTAGACGGCTTTTGGCGCTGGAAGCACCGAAGAATTAACTAAGCTGGTGACAGACAGTGTGGCCGCCATCCATAAGGTGGCCAAAACGTCTAAGAATTTGAAAGGAACGTTTGTCCGCGTTCTCAGAGATGCAGCGGATAACATCCAGGACGCTTGTGACTCCTTGATGGTCCGCTGCACCTCCGACGAGACGCGTCGCATGAAGGCGGACAACGACCGGTTAAAGGACGAGATGGCAGGGCTCCGCAAGGAGTTGGCGGATCTGCGCTCTCAAATGGAGGAGGACAGGAGACGGCCAAACGTGGTGGTAGAAGCGCCACCTCGAGCAGCCTCTCCAACGAGAATGCCTATCGACACCGACGAGCTGGTGCGCTCCATAATGAGCCAGGTGGGCAACCTGATAAGCGCCCGGTTTGATGGCATAGAAGAAAGACTGCTCCCAGAAGTTCAAATGAGACCTTTGCTAGCTGCAGACCGGAGACTGTCTCTCTGCGTGGACGATTTTGCGGTTCCTACCCTGACCTCGGAACCAGAGCTAGCACGTCCGGAGGTGGTTGGGACAACACGGATCCCAAAACCCAAAAACAAAGGTGGTAAAGGTCCAACGTCGAGTGTACCAGTTAGGAAAACGACGAAGGAGCCCTATAGCACAGTGCTAAAGAAGGGACTGAAGAAGAAGACAGTTAGCAAGCAGGCACAGGCTTCACAAGCAAACAAAAAGCCTAAAAAGGCTAAGAAAGCAAAAACGCCGTGGTTCTCACCTTGCAGCCGGAGGCTGAAGGGCAGGGTATGACCTACCCAATGGCTATTGCTGAGGCCAAATCGAAAATAAATCTCCCTGACCTTGGGATTGAGGAGCGCCTCATCTTTCACGTATGCGTGACAGGTGCGAGAATGATGCAGGTGCCGGGAGAAGATAGCGGGAGCAAGGCTGATACCCTTGGCAAAAAACTGAAGGAAGTACTCAATCCAGATTTGGTCCGAGTATCCAGGCCATGTAGGACCGCGACCATCCGTGTCTCCGGCCTGGATGACTCAATCACCCCGGCAGAAATCCTGGCTGCAGTGGCCGATGCTGGAGGGTGTGCCCAAGAGGCAATTAAACGCGGAGAGGTAGCCAGAAACTGGGCCAGGAATGGCCACTTTTGGGTCCGATGCCCCGTTGCGGTGGCTAAAACCATTTGTGAGGCTGGCACACTGAGGCTGCCATGGATCATAGCTCATGTGAAGCTACTAGAGTCAAGACCCATGCGCTGCTTCAGATGCTTCGAGAAGGGCCACGTAGCTGTGCAGTGCAAATCCGAGGTTGATCGGACTGGTTCGTGCTACCGCTGCGGTGAGAAGGGACACAAAGCTGCGAAATGCTCAGCAAACCATCTGAGCATATCTTGGGTAGCAAGGATTGTTCGGCGCCATCCAAGAAAAGAAGGACCACGTGGTTGGCAACTCCAGCCAGCCAGTTGCCTGCAACAGCAGCTGCAACGAGCATGCAGGTTGATCTACCGCCCATCCAGGTAGATCAGGCATCCAGGGAGTGCCCTGATAAACGCCTGAGTGACTGATTTGGGGAAATCAGTCACTCACAAAGGCTTGAGATGGCGTGGCGCGTGTTTCCGCGCGCCTCTCAGATGGACACCAAAGACGGAGCCCGGTAAAAAAATAAATGGGCCGCCACTGCTGTGTGCGTGACACAATGCCATGCAGGTATCACATGCGCAGCACTTATGTGGAACGCAGGAACGCCGTTGAGTTTTAGTCGGTAAGAGTCCGACATAACCCACCGGTTCTCCCCTGGCGGTGGGTATCCATGAGGATTTCTCAACGTTATGAAAAAAAAAAAGTTAGGTTAGTGTACAAGGTGTACAAGGACATAGTTGGTCAGCCAATAGGAGCCGAACATTGATACATCAAAGCTCGACGGAACAGTTGGATTGGCTGATGATCAGAGCCTCGTGGTTTGGTTTGTTTACATTTATTTACGTACCTAAACAGTTTGGGTATAGTTTGACTTCGGAACCCTAAAAAGTATTATCTCCGAACTAGTCTTCATGTAAAATAAACTTGAAGTCGTTATCCCGACGAGGTACTTCGTATTATACTTGCATTCATTTTAAACTCTAGATTTTGTTGAAATATTATTATTCGAAACACTTCAGACCTTACCCATGTCAAGTAATGGGACTCTTTCAACAACAAACTATGCCAATGAGAGGAATTCTGCCCCTAAGCAAATAAGCGGAATCCCAAAATCAATAACCAAAGCAGTTTTAGTTCTGTTCTCTTAGTAATAAGCATACATCGTTATCGCGGGAGCAAAAACGATTTGACAGTAGTCAAAGATTATGACAAATAGGCAATAACAGAAGTGACACTCGTATCGAGAAACGTTTATACCTACGAGTTCAAAATGTATCATATTATTTCAAATGTCTTACCTCCGTATTTGACTTGATTAGTCTAGTAGTACATATTTAAAGAGATTAGATACGCAATCCTAACCTCAACCTCTTCAGTCACTTTTCCTGCTACTTTAGACATTTGTCATTCTTGATTGATTTGATATGTACAAAAAGATACAAAAATATATCTAAATTAAATATGAAATATATTTAAAGAAATTAAACTAGTTCTGGACAAAAATATTTGACTTTTATATTATTTTATTAAAGCTGACACGTTGACTTGTAAAAGCGTTTACAAATTGTAAGACAGGTGTAATTGACTGTTTCCAGCGAAAATTTTGTGCAAGATATGAAGAAATTCTTAGAGGCTTAGAGTGTATAGGCAGAATATTCCGTTTATACTGAACCGACAATCTGTTATATCTGTTCTTTAATAAATTGGTTTTTGCTCCCGCGATAACGATGTATGGTAATAAGGTTGATATTGCTGAAGGAATTTTATCTGACTTACTGCGTATTAGCTTCGGAGGGCAGAATTGCCGAGGAAACATTTTTTTTTTCAATGTTAAATTTGATATTGAAGTAAGTACAATTTTTGGATAGTTAGGTAGTAAATCATGCTTTCAATTTGTCTTTGGGGCAAGAAAATTTAAAAATAAAACATCATAAAATGGTACCAATGTAAAATTAAACTCCAAATCCATCGCCTTCTTTGCGACGATAAGGCCGATAAGACAAGCTTATATGTTAAACAATTGAAATCGATAATATACGCTATGTATGAGTAATAATAATTTAACTTTAGAGTACATCAAATAATCACAAACAATTTATACTGACGTCCGTTGTGTATTTCAGTCGTTGGCAGGCAAGTATCTAGCATAGATTCAGATATCGGAATATGGTCGTCATTAATGTGGACATGACTCTAAAGATTTTAACTCTTTTGTGTTTTCTCTTTTTTTAGGGTTATAAGCTTTTATTCAAATTGTTTACCATTATAAATGTCGTGTATACCTATAATTGACATTCATATCAGATTGTGTTTTTGTATTTTAGCTTTATTGTAATTGTATTAATATGTTTGTTGTTGGTGTACCTTTCTAAATAAATAAATAAATAAACTCTAAATATTTTTAGGGTAAGTAATCAATTACATTAATTGATTACTTACCCTAAAAATATTTTTGATCCTTTGCTTTGATAAATTATTGTGTAGATTTATTAAAGCAAATAAACAGTAATTTTTATAATTTCTCCATGGTTAGTTTATTCTTTTTCACGGTTAAAATGAACTTATGAGGTGAAAAGCTCCTTTCGCAGTCCACGGATGTTAATGGAGCTAACTTAAGTAGATTAATATAAAATTAAAGGCCACTCCTCACGTATTTGTATTATTTATTTCATACTGTCCTGCAAAAGGATTAAGGTTCAGGTAAGAAATCAATTAATTAAAATCTTTGGAGTCGTGTCCACATTATTGCGAGTAATGACGCCCATTTGTCCGATCTCTCTTAGAAGGTGCTTTGGGTTTGTACTTGTCTCTCACTTGCTCTCATACGCTCGTATTAAGAGCGAGAGAGAGAAGTACAAACTGGATGCTCACAGACTAAGTGCTCACAGATTGTACAAATTTTAAAAGGTGATCTGAATAAAACATTCTTATACAGGTTTGTCTTGATTAAAAGAACTTTTTTTTACTGAGAAATAAATTGCTAATAGTTTTAAAACACCGGACGTCATTTTAATACTTAAATAATAGTCATAACATAAAACTAAAAACACGATGTGTCATTGGTGCACACAATTGCAGTAAAAGCCGATTTTTTTTTGTGAAGAAATTTCATTTTATTTACTCTGGGATAACTCAACCCAGCATGCAATGATACTTCAGTCTCATCAGATCAGACATTTTTTTACCACAGACTAAATAACTATACAAAAGAAAAAGCATGCTTTAAAAAACCCGACTGTTGCTCACCAACTTAAAATCGTTATAAATCCTAAATGATCATTCAAAATCAAAAATGATGTAAGAAACCTAAAGATGACTTTTAAATACCCATTCGATGATACCCAACTTATAATAGTACGTCGACTTTTTTTTTTCAATTTTAATTACTGTCATATTTTTAGTGACACTCACAAGATTAAAACAAATCGATTGACATATACCTCCTAAGTCCCCGCGTACAAAAAAATGTACATAATACGACTATTGCAATAAAATATCAATTGTAAAGAAGATAAAGTAGAATTTCTCTTGTTTTTATGACTGGCAATTAAATTACAAAATAGACTTTATTGCAATCGCAATCAACTCAACTTCGAAAGGTCGCCATGATATCGAGATAATAATAACCTTTTACACTAAAATATTTCTATCCACGAAAATAAATGAATGAAGCCACGGGATGTAAGCTAGTGGTGTGTAATTTTTAACGAAATTATTCATCTCAAAAGAAGATTCATACAAATCGGTGGGAAACTTTAAACTAAAAATTTACGAAGTTTTTGAACGAGGCATGCGTTGTAAAAGGTTGCACCAATGAAGTCGTCTAGAAACTAGTAATCGGTTGAATACCTAATAACATACATATATGTATATGTCGACCGTGTATTGCTGTTTATCTTATTCCTTAATACAATTATTTATCCAAGTCTGAATAGTAAATATTGAGAGCTGCTCATACAACATTGTAAATGATGTTATAAAAATACAAAATATATCAATAATACTTAACAAAGTTATCGTTTTTAAATAAAAATATGACGCTTATGTCGTTAAAAACAAACAAAAACTTTTAACCTTTTAGTCTAAATTATAAGCATACCTACGGGGCACCTATACTAAAGTGATGTAGCAAAATAATTTATCGACAAAAAAATATATCCATGTTACTGTCAACATCTAAATGTTGTTCAAGATGGAAAAAGAAAACCAATTAAAACATGTATTTATTTGTTCATTTTAAAATAGTTTTCATAATATACAATATTTTACAATATTTTTTCCGTATTAAGGATTGCCGTCTAGGCGAAAATGTCCACTTGGTCAACGGGGCACTCTTTAAATATGTATAACTAGCGACCCGCCCGCGGCTTCGCCCGCGTGGAATGTATTATACATATAAACCTTCCTTAAGAATCACTCTATCTATTAAAAAAAACCGCATCAAAATCCGTTGCGTAGTTTTAAAGATTTAAGCATACATAGGGACAGACAGCGCAAGCGACTTTGTTTTATACTATGTAGTGATGACTCAAAGCCTCTCTCATTCATGTTGGTTATTGAAATTTATTCACCTTTAAGACTTCCTTTTTTCATGGTGTCGTAACCAGTATTTTTTTCTAGAACCATCCTTAACTTTTGATTGAAACGATATCCGCATACTTTTATTACCTCAAGAGTCTCGATATCAGATAATATATGATATCGAACCTTTTTATATTAATTGAGAATTTTCAATGAGCACATGTATATCGATATCAAATGCCTAAAAAGTGCCCCGAGTAAGCCCAGGTATGATTATAAGACCACCAAAATATCCATTGAGACAAGTTTCATGTTTGTATGTACGTATTTAATCTCTTTATGGCACATACAAAATATTCTAACACACAAAGAAATTAACATTTTTTGTTGCAAAAAATTTATGCTTGCAGTGTTTAGTTTATCTAGGATAACAAGCACATTTTGTGTAATTTTGTATAGATGGCAACACAGGCAATGAAATAAATGCGGTTAAAAGGTTAAACACAATAAAACAACTTTAAAAATAAACCAATAAACCATAATTGTCATAAAAACAAGAGACGAACAGCTCTGTCCGTAAAATCCTTAACTAAGTATATAAATTGTAATACTTTGCGTTACATTTCTTAGTCTAAAGTTATACGTTAATGTTATTAAATATAAGGATGGCTTTACATCGTCAAAGAAAATATACAGTGCTACTAGTTTCCTAATATTAATCGGTAATTTTTGTTTTTAGGGTTCCGTACCCGTAGGGACCCCAACATGACCCTATTAAGACCCTATAAGAGACTTTTTTTTTTTTAATGATAGTGAAATAATAAAGGGGGTCCTATACAAGAAACGTTTCTTTTTCAACGAATTTTTTTTGTGAGTTGGTCTCGCGTTGAATTGAATCGAAATCGAATTCAAACGCCACATAATAATACCTCTGGCCGGTTTTTTTTATAAAACACGAGTAACAAATATACTGTCAGTAGCAAGTGCAAGTGTGATAGCCATAACCAGCCCAACGGTATTAAGAACCTAGGAGATCTTCTCGTGAAGACCAGTGTGCCATAGGAAGTACAGAGTAAGTCCAATTCAATTTAAACTATATTGTAACGAAGATAAAGTTCATTTATCTTTGTTTATAATTTGAAAATGACTATAAGTGCAAAGGTAATTTAACTTTATTTCCTTACTAGTAGAAACCCTTTCCTTAGTAGCAGAAACCCTGAGGAAGTCGTGATTGTTTGTTGTAATCAAATTTATTTGCTTGCATCGATTTAAAAAAAAGAAAATGCAGTTTTGCAATTGGGTCAACATTTAAAATTGAGAGGATATAGTCGAGTGGCCCCTTACAAGGGCGACCTGACAACGTCGGATATTCACCTTTATTATTGAAACTAGCGACCCGCCCGCGGCTTCGCCCGCGTGGAATGTATTATACACATAAACCTTCCTTAAGAATCACTCTATCTATTAAAAAAAACCGCATCAAAATCCGTTGCGTAGTTTTAAAGATTTAAGCATACATAGGGACAGACAGCGCAAGCGACTTTGTTTTATACTATGTAGTGATAAACATAAGTAAATTTCTCATATGAAGTAACCAAATAACCTAGTGCAATTGGTATATTTAAATGTTTCTAATGCAATACTTTGTCTAGATGTGAGTTCTTTTGAAACTTTTACATATATTTTGATTATATTGCATAAATTTTAGGCCATAGTATGTAGAAATTTTGCATTACATTACATACACATAAAATCAAACGCACAAAGTTAACTTATAACATTTGAAAATACTCTACTTTATTTAACTAAACAAAAAACGGCGTTGTCAGTTTAGCTTGCAAGAGGCTTCTTAAGATTTTTTTTTGACGATGTAACGCTACCTACGAGTGGATACAAAACTCTACTTACAATTAATTTATAAAATTTGGCTGCCTTATTGTACCGGTTAGGCTATATCGAATCATTGATTATTTCCTTGTATTCGTTTCGCCAAATAAATACTTACACTACGTTTTTGATAAGAATTATACACACAATGTTTAACCTTTTAACCTTTGTCAAACCGACTAACTTGACCGAAAAAGAAGGTCAGTTTTATGATTTAGCCATCATTGTTATGTTATACTTTGATCTGAGACAGGTAAACCGTAGTAACTAAATGTTCTTTAGATATGTATTAATACTGTGAAGGTTTTTAATGATATTGATTCGTTTTAACTCATTCATGCATGTATAATCCTCATCAAAAACAAAAAACAGGTTAATAATTTTGATATAAATTTCAATGAGCGAATAGTTTCCAATACATAAAAAAATCACACTTTTGGAATATAAATATGAGCGTATGGTTCACGAAAATGGTATTGAACACCTACGTTGTGATGATTTCAGTTCCGCCGCTGAAAACAAATAAATAAAGTAAGTACAAGTACATTTTTTTTGGAAGCTCTCACACACATCAACAACACCCTGCTCTTCGACCCTACCCTTGACTGGTTCTCCCAGTCGGAACCGAGGTTCCTGGCGACAGCCGCGCGGTACCTGGAGTCGACGGCCACCCCTAGCACCGTGTGCGAGTGATCCACACGGTGCCGGTGGTGACACAAGGCCCTAGGCCATGTTGTTAATTTTAATTATTTTATGTTTTGTCTATATAACAATTCCTTTTTAATTTTTACTTCTAATTTGTATAATTTTTAACATGTGAATACTATACTGTATGTAAACCTATAACTTATATGTGTGGCATGTCTGTTAATGTAAGTTGGTTTTTAAATAAATAAATAAATTTTATAAGTAGGTTAAAAAACCATGTTGACATGAAATTATGAAAATATTATGAATTTATCGTCACTATATTATAAGATACCTATTTAATTTAAGATATTATTTTGGTGCCTACTAATTAAAGGGTTTGACCCTTCAGCGGTAAACGGGCATATACAGTGGTGGACATATAATTAGAAACACTTGCGACGTATTTCACATTATACAAGGCACATTGCCGTAAAACTTTTGTTTTTGGAAATAAAACAACAAAATGCATAGAATACGTTCAACAACTTATAATTAATTAAAAAACAAATAAATATCCGAGTTTACAACTACCATTTAGATATTTAGTTACGTACAAACAACTAAAAGACATTTGCAGTACCATCCGTCATGGACAAGTAATTAGAAACACTAAAGAAATGAGGTAAAAATCAAAGTTTTAACGTGTCAACGTCAACAATTTCAAATTATTTATGTAAAATAATGTTTGGTTTACTAAATTTCTTAACAATTAATATTTAGTTGCATAGCCTTTGTTATTAATGACGGCTCTGCAACGACGTGGCATTGATTCAAGTAATTTCATACATTTATCGAGTGGGATCGAGTTCCATGCTTCAACAAAGGCTTCGTAAAGTTCATTTTGACTGGAATTACGTTTAACGGAGACTTTTTTTTTTAACGACGTACCACAAATTTTCAATTGGATTTAAATCGGGACTATTTGCAGGCCAGCCTAACATGGTAACACGTTGCTCACTAGGAAAGGATTTAACACTGCGGGCCGTGTTTTGGGTCGTTATCGTGCTGAAAGATCCAGGTCACAGGCAAATGGTCGTCGGTGTAGGGAATCATTGTCTCTTCTAACATGTTTTTGTATTGAAATTGATCCATTATACCTTGAATCTTACGGACGGGTCCAACTCCGCAACCAGAAAAACATCCCCATACTTTAATATTACCACCGCCGTGTTTGACTATGCTCCTCGTGTATTTATAATCAAAAGCATGGTTTATTGGACGTCTAACGTAGCGTTTGCCGTCTGAATTCACCATATTTATTTTTGTTTCATCCGAGAATAACACTTTTTTCCATTCTCGTACGGGTCAGTTAAGATATTTCTTTGCAAATAATAATCGCTTCTCTCGGTGTTGCTTGGTAAGAAGCGGTACCTTTCGAGAAACCCTCCCGAACAATTTAGCTTCCACTAATCTGCGGCGTACCAGTTTCGAGGAAATGTTCCTTGGGTCATCAGGTGAAAAAACTTCATTTCTAATCTCGTTGGAGCCTTTGAACGGGTCCTATTTAGCTACACGTATTATTTGCGAATCTTCCCGGGGAGATGTTTTCCTTGGACGAGCCTTTCTAACAACACTTTTAGTAGTTCCGTTAGTTTTATAATGAGCAATAGCGTTGAAAACTTTATTCACAGAACATTCTAGATGTTTAGCAATTCTTCTATAAGTCCACTTTCGATCTAAATGTAATTTAACGATTAATTGCCTGGTTGACTCGTCACAACTCTTATTTTTACCCATTTTTAACAATACTTATTATTCACGTAATTTTCCAAATTGACGTTTAATTGCCGCCGAAACAACAGAAAAAGCGTAAAAAGAGGTTTTTTTTTTAGTTTCAAAAATGGAACGAACCATGGATCCTGTTTCTAATTAGTTGTCCAAGCGGCCAGTAATAGAAATTCAACTATCATGATTTTTAAAATCTTTTAATAATTAAAGATAGAACAGATTTACTTTTTAAAATATTTTATGAGTTTTTTAACTCATTGGCAATATTCTGGCATAGTCAATAGTGATTTAATCAATATAATTTTTACTCATAACGATAGTTCATTCTGTGTTTACCTAAGTTTTATGTACTGTTTCTAATTATATGTCCACCACTGTATTTGACCACCATAATAAAATTAACATGAGTCTTATGAATAAATGTTGTGGTTCTATTTTCGAAAAGTGTGACAGGTGTCAACGATCGTTAAAGGGTTAAAAGGTAAAGGTGTCTTCCCGGACCTAAAATAGACTCAAAACAACGTGACAGAAATCTGAAGTATATCTAAATTCGTCTTTAACGTCATCCTGCCCAAGTATTCAAATGTAATTTGTAATTTTTAATGTCCTCATCAAACGACAATTAAAATTTGTCAATTTCTCAATATTTCCAGCGTTAACGACTAGCTTAGAAATGTTAATAATTAATTATAACATTTAAATAAGAAAAGGTTAAAATAATAAGGTTAAACTCACTCTAAACGCTGTCGGCGGGCGACTGGAACTCAGCGAGCGCGTGCACGGGGCTCGGCTGCTTCTTCTGGCTGCCGCGGCGCACCTTGGCGCGCACCTCCTCGGGCTTCTCGGGCCGCACGAGGGGCTTCTTCTCTGGGGCCTTCATGCGCCACACTACGATCGGGGACTGAGCCGCGGGAGATTAATCAATTGTGTGTTGTAGATGACGTGTGTGTGGGTGATTTTAACCGCTGTTTTTGTCGTCCTTGCATATAGTTTGGTGGGTAGATTTAATTTGAACAAGTGTGGGGCCTCGAATTTGCGCCAGCTTTCGCAGTGCCAAATCATCATCGTCTTTAGACGTGTTGAAATAAGATCGAAATTCACTAAAACCAAAAATTCACCGCAAGCGTCTCCTCGTATTATCCTCGTAGTGTGCAATAGGATGTTCATAATCAAGGCAATTTACTTTGAACTCTGTTATAATAAGAATTAGGTTTATTTTCCTGTGTTCATTAACTGAAAATGGCATTTTCGAACAATCGCAATTGAACTTTATTCTCTTGATTGTAGATTCAAAATCCCAGTTACAAAAAACTCCCGTTTTTCAGTATGGTGGGCATTACGAGGTTATGACGACAGTCTTTATTCAAGCACTTAAGAAGCAAGATCGCTTTTTATTTGATTTATTTTAAATGAAATGGAAACCACCTCCAGTTTTGCTTCTTTTATACATCAGAAGTTGTTGGTAGTTATAATTATTTTCGTCGATATATGTACTGAAGACAACAATGACAGCAGTTAAATCGCCCGATCATTTGCCCGGTTCTTTTGTTTTACGGGTTACAACCAATTAAGATAATTAATGAGAAAGGTGCATGCAGAATTTGAAGTGAGTGTATGAATCACCAATAAACTTAAGATTTGGCAAATCACATGTACCACAATGTTTTGAATAAATAACTAATTCTAAATGAACACTCACTATTATATTAAGTGGTCAAAAGGTGAAAAAGTCACGTAATATTGTATAGAATGTATGAAATTAAATGTTGATATTTTATTTAACAAAATTAATGTGCTTTTTATACATTTAGAAGGTAGACGAGAAAACAGGCCACTAAATGGTTACATTAAATATAAAACACGATTAAAGTGTAAGCGTGAGTACAGATGTAGTGCATAATTGTTTTCCTTCGTATTTTCTCGGAAACGTTCGGATTTGTCTTGCGACTGAAATAGCAAGACCTGACCTAGTTGCGCTGGCCTAGTGGCTAGCGGTCCTGGGTTCAAATAAGGTAAGGGCAGTATTGTGTGATGAGCGCGAATATTTGTTACCGAGTCATGTATGTTTACTATGTATTTAAGTATATATTTCTCTATATAAGTATTTATATCATTGTCTAGTACCCATAATACAAGCGTAGAGCTTAAATTGGCACTAGGTCAATTGGTGTGACATTGTCCCCTGATATTTATTTATTTATTTATTTATGCACTACATCTGTAACTATATACTTAAACGCAGTATTTCACGACCAATATTACAAATTACTTGTTTTTACCATACATTCAGTATCAATTTATATGGGGTGTTTTCAACGTTAAGTAGGAATGTCGGACTTTGAATCCCATTTCTGACTTTTGCAGTGCTCAGATAGCAATTTGTCCCGTATATACATTTGATCCTTGCAAAAAACTGACTCAAATGGCAGCATATTTTTTGAAATTAGGTAGTTTGCGCGGCTTCGTAAAGCTACTGTGATAAGTTGATAACTACTTAGAAAGTCTACTCTACTACTTTTATAGAGAATATGGACGACAAGCACTAACACATAATCTAAAAAAGCCAAAGAGAAATACATAGCATGCAGGTTACAGACTAATGAAAAATAAATGCATTATTCGTCGAGTCCGGTTCATAATCCAATAGCGACTACAACTTACGTAGTTCTGTCCGGGGAGCATGGCACGTTATCAACACATTAGACTCTTAAGCGTACAAGGTTATAAGGTTAACGAGCATAAAGCTGTTACTTTATAGGTAAAAAGGTTAAAACCACTTTATACTCGTTTATACTATACTTACTTTTAAACTAAATACTTCAGCGTATAGGTATTGGTTTATTAAAAGGTAAAAAAAAGCCTCAATAGTTTTCAAAATCTTTAAATACAAGGGGATTTAGCTTTCGCGCGGATAAAGCACTCAAACACTACCGTACTCAAAAGCTTCAGTCAATACATTCGAAGCGAAAGCTTTTGTTTTAATTCATCACAGGTATCTACGCGGTTTTTTTTTTAAATAATTATTTATTTTGAGTGATATTATATTATACCACTAGTAATCGCTCTTTAGCGATAATACCGCCTGTTCTTTACCTATATTTTTAATCTTCTTTAGCATGTTGTGTTCTATAATGTATCGATAAAATATGTATATCGGAAGTCGATAATCGAGAAGCCCCTATGACAGCTCAAAATTGTTACGAGAATTCCGGCCTCTGTTTATCAGAAAACACAATAATAGTATTGAGGGCGCCACTGGACGCTCGACGTTTGCTCGGTGCAGGTTTAACTGATCAAGGTATTGGTAAGATAACTGCAACACAACGGTGTGGGTGGTGAGGTTAGCCGGGTACTTACCGCGATGGTGCCCTGGCGGGTGTACTTGGTGGAGGCGACGTAGGACGCCTTCACGGTGAGCACGACCGCGTTCATCAGGTTCTTGGCGGCTTGGATGAGCGAGGTGGCGCTGTCGAGCTGGCAGACAATAGTACATTATTAAAAAAACTCAAGCTATTCCAGATACAGAAAAAAAGGTTACGTTTCGAATAAAATATGGATGTATAAGACTTGTGCCCTCATTTTACTATGGCCGTTTTCACTTTTTTTAAAGTTACAAACTAGATAACATTGAAATTTGTATGCAACATTGCGGGCTTGTGTAGCGAGCACGCAATGTATTTTTTTTTAAATTTGGGAACTGTCTGTAAACTATGTACTTCGCGTCTCAGTATGGAGTTAGTAATGTCAACTTTTCCAAACATTTTTGAGAAAAAAAAAAATCTCACTCAATTAAATTTTCTATAAAACTTTTCCGCTGTGACACGAAAGTTAGCCATACAAATGTAGGGATAATTTTCGTCGCACTCTCGTCTCGTTTCGTTGCGCTAACTGTGGTCCAACTTTTTGGTCCTTACCCAATTATGAAAATTGCATTTTTGTTGATAGAATATCTATGGGTTAGTGACAGTTTCAGTTTAGCAACTTACCCCGCTGACGATGAGCTCGCCCGAGATGTTCTGCACGTCAGCCTTCACCTTGCTGGTGATCTGTATCTGGTGGCAGTACAGCGCGATGCGTTGCAGGTACGCCAGCAGGTCTTGCTTGGTGGAGGACTCAGGGCACTGGAATAGTAGAGAATTATATCTGTATTAACTGCCTTATCAATTTTTTTTTGCTAAAGTATGCTTATTAGAAGATTGTACAACAAGGAAATGAGAGGAGGGCTTTTTGAAATTAGTCTGCTTAAGCAAAAGTTCATTTTGTAATAAAAAAAGGAAGTAATACTTACCTCAACCTGATTTCTAATTTTTATTTTGTTAAATTTATATTAGTAAAAAAAATATCTATCGAGAATTCTTCTGGTTGTTGTTTTAATAGCTGAGATTTCTTAATTCTGAGTAACCGTTTATGGAGCAAATGTAATGGTTGTACAGTGCAAAGCAAGTATTTGACTTTGACCCAGCAATCGAGGCCTCCTCCTCTATCTCACGCGCGCGAAATCACATAAAGCCATCCATTTTGCAAGTGTGCCAACAAAAGCTTTTTAAGTAAGTTGCGTGCCCTGTCGGTACCTGTTCGGCGATCTCCCTTGTGAGTTTGTCGAGCTTGGTGCCAGCCTCGGAGATCTTCTTGGCTGCGTTGATGACGTCCATGGTGGTCTTTAGCGGGCCTCGGCCTCTGCGCAAACAAGAACTGGTTTAAAATTGTAACTTAACCAAATAACCAACATGAGCGTAACACAAGTTACGCCAATAACACCAGAGCTGTATTAAAAAAATAAATTAAGAGTCCCTAAACTTAACAACTATTTTGGAAAAAGAACTAGAATGTATTTGATACCTAAAACAGTAAATAGTATACCATGGAAAGAGAATGAAATGTGTAAAACTACGTATAAACGAAAACTCAAATGTACCCTGCTATCTAACCTGAATATCTAAGAACCCTTAAATTGGCAACGTATCTAATAATGCACATACCATAATGTTCACTTTTTGTATTTTTTGGTTACTATATTTTTTATGCTGATTTCAAATTAAATAGGGTTTGAATTCACGACTTTTTTTATTTTTGCCAATTTAAGGGTTAAAATGGCATACAAGAAAAAAAAACCCATAACCCAACGCTATAAGTCTGAGAGCACCCAGTTTTACACCTACAAACTGACTGTGCAGTTTGGTGAAGAATCACAATGTCCCATGCCTGTTTTATTTGAATTAATGATTTATTATTATTATTTATTATTTATTTTGCCTTAAACAAAGTAAAAATTAGAAATTGAATACAATTGGATCGGATAAGTAGTTTCAGAACTATATACGTTATTAATGGAATGCGTCTGCGAATTTGACAGTTATTATATCGTTAAAAAAACAAGTATATTGGAGTCGACTCATCACCTGGTGAAGTCCGTCATCTCCAGCATGATCATGCACATGTGCTTGGCGAGGGTGATGATGTCGTTGCCCGCGTCGTCCCACTTGCCCACCTCGTTGTCGAAGGTCATCTTCTCGCGTCGGAACAGCTCCACTTGTTGGAGGATCTTACGCTTGTCCTCCTCAGTCATCTTGCGCATAGCTTCCTGTGTTTTAATTAGTTTTTTTTATTCTGGTATGGAGAAGTCATATAGAATCAGAAATGATGATATCCGCAGTAGAATTAGGGTTACCGACATAGTCCGAAGAATAGCTAAACTGAAGTGGCAGTGGGTTGGGCACATCGCTCGCAGGACTGTTGGCCGATGGTGTCAGAAGGTTCTTGAGTGGCGTCCGCGGACCGGGAGACGAGCTGTACGTAGGCCTCCAACAAGATGGAGTGACGACCTTGTAAAGATCGAGGGAACGCGGTGGATGCGAAAAGCATAAGACCGGTCTGAATGGAGCGCCTTGAGGGAGGCCTATGTCTAGCAGTGGACGTCTTTCGGCTGACATTATTGATGGAGAAGCCACACCGCACAGTCATGCGACTACAATCTAAAGAATGCAATGCTAAGACCGCAAGAGCTTTTTTTTGCTGTCGCCTAAAGGGCCAAAGACTTAAGTCCTTGCTTTTGTTAGCAGGATATTGAAAATTACATATGAAAGGGGCAGAGATGAAAATACCTTCCGGAGACATGGGAATGGCCCAGGTACTGCCGGGCTTGCACCGGCTTAAAACACCAATGCCCTGCTAAGGCTTTACCAACTCTGAAGACGAAGATGGAATGCCTTTATATGCTGCTGGGCGGTAGTTAAAGGATAAGACGGTGATAGCGATCCGGACGGACCCTGCACCAGATTCTAGCGCTAAATCTTATCTCAGGGGCCGTAATTTTCATACCGTTGACGAAAAAATTACGTCATAGACAATGATTCCAAATAAATGCTTTTAATGAAATTATTAACCATTAGTCGTCAATCATTTAATCATGTACAAATGAGTTAAGTAATCTATTGACGCGTAGAAAAATGAATACCTACTTCGTACAACGTAAATGAAGCTATTGGATTGAGAAGGACAGTGGCTAATATCATCGAGCAACATTTTAAAAAGAACTGTTTTTATGATTAATCCACAAAATTGTCTCTATTTGCCATGTTTAAACAATGAGTGAGTAATAAGTATTTTGATTGCGATTAAGCTGTATTTAACTTTAATAATTTTACCGCTTCTTATTTAATATTTTGTTATTTGTACCTGTTAATACACGAACGCACGAAGCATTTAAACATCATCTAAGAAACCTTTTATTGGATAATCCATTATAATCCGTAGATGAATATATGAAGCTGGACATGTAAATTTATTATTGTGTTGAAATTTATTAATCATTATATGTATTGACATCGGACGAGTGACCATTATTCAATATATAATTGTTGTTGTTTTAATTGATTTAATTACATACAATACAATACAATACAAATACTCTTTATTGAACACCAAAAAAAACAAAACACGGAACAGTACATTTTAACTATAGGTATACAACAGGCGGTCTTACCGCTAAATAGCGATCTCTTCCAGACAACCTTGGACAGAGAAATAATAATGACAAAAATACATGGCAGGCGGTGTAAACTAAATTCTTCAGAACTCAAACTAAACTACAAGAAACTACTTACACATATATAAACTACATATAAACACACACATTAATTTATTATTTAATTATTATTCATTATTCTTGAATTTTTTGATTATTAGTATTTATGTTTTGACGATCTCAATGTAATTTCGTATTTTTTGACATGCAATGCAATTTATATTGTAATATTACATTGATGAATAAATAAACTAATAAATACCTAAAGACCTGCCAAATGACAGCAGAGCACCCTGTGCGTAAAATTTCGTCATTTTGACGTCACCGGCATCAACAATACGACCTCTACTTATCTCTATTAGGCTTTGTAACTCACCCGGGCATTGGTGATGCCGCTGATATCCGGGTATTCATCCACGCCATGCTCCCCGGTGTGGGCGCTCGCTATAACATAAATAACGTCAGTACGTACACATACAGTACGCGAGAATATGAAAAACACGATTAACGGAGATATCTAGTTTATGCTTTAAAGCAGATTTAAATTGCTTCACTAATGTTTTATACAGTTTTTTAAATCATAACATATCTTTTACAAAAACTATTCATTCTACTTTTTTCTTATTCAAAATATATACAATACAACAAGAGGAGTACGATATTAATGTTTTCAAAATTCGAATGTAAGTAGATTAGCGTAGACGTGTTTTTCATATGCTCGGGCACTTTTTAATTTTCTCTCGGCATTTTATCTACAACCGCCATATTTATAAACGCTTATCAACAAAATCTGTGGAGGCAACGTAACATTTTTCTGATTATAAAATTACCTATTATTAAGATTAAGTGCGTCTGGTAATTTTTTTAGGGTTCCGTTTCGGTAGGTTGGGGGTTGAAGTGGGTTTTTTTTTATAGCAAATAGGGTGTCATATGAAAAGGCTGCATTTTTTTTTTCTGTGATGTACTTTTTGATTTATAGCCGCTTAAAAAATGACCGTTCCCCTCTCCTTATCTCCGAAGTTTATTAATCAAACATTCTGACACATAGATATTTACTTATATTTTATGGGAAAAATAAAATGAAGTGTATTTACAGTTTTTGAAAATACCAAAAAAAACTTTGAAAGTATGTTTTAAAATGTAGGCTAGTCAAAATGCACCCTATTGCATAATAAATAAAGTTCAAAACCAACTGAGTATTTATATTACAGTTACTAAGCATATATCTTAAATACGGAACCCTCTGTGCGCGAGTCCGACTCGCACTTGACCGGTTCTTTTGTTATACGTTTATAAATGCGGCAGTTTATATAAGAAACGAGCACACTCACATAAGCAATGAAATCAAAACTAAACATAAAACTCCCAAAGCGCGCTAATGTTATACTGTCATAAGTCATGTATGTTATTTATCGTACCTGCGCTGTTGATCGTTATATCGTAATTAATAACTTTATTAATATTCTACTAACATTCTTCTAACTCAAATCGTAAATTTATAAACCAAATGTCACTGTGACACAGGTTAGGGTTCCATACTGCCGATCGTACGTTGACGTAACTGTGCGTCAAATTGAGCGGCGAAGCGTGCCGTCGTATATTGAGAACACTACCAAACCTCATTCAATAATATTTTGAGATCAAATTGGAAGGCAAGAAAATATATATTTTCACATTTACTATTCGGAAAGGGGACTTTTCTTCCCTGCTAGGAGGGATCAGTGGCACTTTTCTGTTCAAGGACATTTTGTTGCCAGTATAATTTATAAACGCAATGAAATATGAAAAAAAGTATGCAACCTTAATTTTTAAAGTATTCTTGCACTTTTGGTTTAATAGATAATAGTTATTTTAATTGATAGTGGGTATTTTTAAACCATATGATTGATCTTAATACAGTTTTGTGAATTTGGCGTTTTAAGGTTATTAAAAGTATTAATTGTATTGTATGTGGGTAGGTATGGTTTGCAAAATAGATACCACAATTTTTCTAGTTAAATTTCATAATTTCAGTGTAAATAATTAAATTTGTTTCATCACTAAGATCTTTTATTTTACTCATAGGTGATGTGAAAAGCAGTATGTGTCGTGCCACACGGTAGCAAAATTATTTCCACCTTGGGCGTTAACACTTGAATCCCTCACTACGCTCAGGATTCTATTTTAGAATGCTTCGCTTCGTTCAGGTTTCAATGTACGTCCTCGCCGTAAATATGTCATTTTGCTCCCTTGTGACACAATCTACTAATTAAAACCCGCGACTTCCACTGACAAACACACAGACATACACGTTATATTTTTAACGTGTATGTCTGTGTGTTTGTCAGTGGAATTGTATTTTTAATAGAAAAACATTTTAATCGGGGTGGTTCTTATATAATTTGATGAAATTAATAATATTAAGTTGGACCATTTAAAGGTTATTAACTCTGAAAGAATATGAAGCATTATATCGAGGGTTTTATCTATTCATTACTTATTCAGCCCCAGTTCTTCCCGCCCTTCTATAAAAATAAATAGTATCTCAGATTCAATTGCCAAAGTAGATTCAACCCTCTCCTATTATACAGGGTGTATTGCAAGTCGTGTGCCAAATGAATAGGGTGGATAGCTAAGGTCACTTGCAATACGTTTTGGGCCAATTAACACTTATCCTACCCACGGTGTTTTTTTAATATTTTTTTCGAAAAAATCTCGGAATCTTCCAAAAGTTAACCATTTTGTTCACCTATCTTTTTTTTTATATGTGACAGCACAAAAGTATTTGTAGTTTTTTTATCTTTAATGTTTGCGCATTCTAATGAAATGTAATTTTTATTCATATAGTAAACAAATAAAAAAATATTAGCCAACAAAGTGTGAAGGACAGAAAATAAAAAATCCTCACGGTCAACTTTACGGCAGAATTAAAAAAAAAGTAGAAGCTCCTCAGATCTTCCAACATCATAAAAACTTTTCCAGTTCCTGACAATTCTTACGGTATACCACATGTCTAGAATCACGTTCAGTTTTTCGTCAAAATATGGTTTCTATCTAAAATGGTGGTTTTATTCGGTCAGTAGATCCAGCCAGTTAAATGGGCTAAATGCACAATACAAAACGCAATATGGTTAAAAATCATCTTTATTTTAATAATTACTTCAAATTTTGTTCAAATTGTCTTCCTCCACTATTGATACATTCGCGACACCTTTTTCGTATTTCTACAGTTGTTGTACGAAGTGTCTTTGACTTTTACGTCTGGGGAAGGGCCAAAGAGCTAGTGTACGCAACACAGGTAGAGAGCAGAGAGCATCTGATCGCAAAAATTAATGACGCGTTCGCAATAATGTGGCAAGAAATTACACTTCGTACAACAACTACTGTAGAAATACGAAAAAGGTGTCGCGAATGTATCAATTGTGGAGGAAGACCATTTGAACAAAATTTGAAGTAATTATTAAAATAAAGACGATTTTTAACCATATTGCGTTTTGTATTGTGCATTTAGCCCATTTAACTGGCTGGATCTACTGACCGAATAAAACCACCATTTTAGATAGAAACCATATTTTGACGAAAAACTGAACGTGATTCTAGACATGTGGTATACCGTAAGAATTGTCAGGAACTGGAAAAGTTTTTATGATGTTGGAAGATCTGAGGAGCTTCTACTTTTTTTTTATTGTGCCGTAAAGTTGACCGTGAAGATTTTATTTTTCTGTCCTTCACACTTTGTTGGCTAATATTTTTTTATTTGTTTACTATATGAATAAAAATAACATTTCATTCGAATGCGCAAACATTAAAGATAAAAAAACTATAAGTACTTTTGAGCTGTCACATTTAAAAAAAAGATAGGTGAACAAAATGGTTAACTTTTGGAAGATTCCGAGATTTTTTCAAAAAAAATATAAAAAAAACACCGTGGGTAGGATGAGTGTTAATTGGCCCAAAACGTGTTGCAAGTGACCTTAGCTACCCACCATATTCATTTGGCACACGACTTGCAATACACCCTGTATAATGAGGTTGTGATTGCTACCGAAGTGTTATTTGAGATGCTGCTATTTGGCTTAAGACTGCCCCGAGCCAAGGTCGAGCGTCCAGTGGCGCCCTCAATACTATTATTGCGTTTTCTGATAAACTAAAGAATTTCCTTGGAATTGGACGATGTTTTTTTTTGTAGCGCAAGTGAAAACACAATTTATGGGATACGTAACAAACTTTGATAACAGTTACCCTTTGAGAACTCAGCTTAACGGGAAAAGTTGATAACTCGAAAGTCAATTGTTATTAAACTATGTGATATATCCTATAAGTTGTGTTTTCATTTGTAGTACAAAAAAGCCGTTTCGTCCACTTTCATAACTGGTTATGAAAAAGGATTTTTATTCACTGTTTCATAACCAGTTATTAAACAAGACTTTTTTTTCCATTCTAATAACCAGAACCTAGATACCACTCTTATTTCAAATCAATTGGACATAGTGTCGACGGAGCTCCGCTCATGCGGAGCTCCTATTTCTGGCTGGCTTGGCCCTTTGGGCCTGCTGCAAAGCTAACATAACCTAAACCTACCTAGTTTCTGATTATGAAAATGGAAAAAAAGTCTTGTTTAATAACTGGTTATGAAACAGTGAATAAAAATCCTTATTCATAACCAGTTATGAAAGTGGACTCAACTAAAAAACCGCCGTCCGATTTCAAGAAAATACATTAGTTTATTAGAAAACTCAATAATAGTAATGAGGGCCCGCCACTGTCCATGCGGCGTACGCTCGGCGCAGTCTTTTTTTTTTTTTTGTTTTTTTTTTTTTTTTTTTATATCATAGGAAGGCAAACGAGCACACAGGCCACCCGATGGTAAGTGGAAACTGTGACCCATAGACATTCGCATTCACAAGACCGCAATCCTAAGACTGCAAATGCGTTGCCAACCCTGAGGACGAAGATGGAATGCCTCTATGCTAGTCATTTCACCGGCTTAATCTGTCTTAGTTTCTTGGTGATACTCACATCGGCTCCTGGTCTCCATGGTCATGTCCTCGACCGGCTCGAACTCGGTGTCGGTGTCGAGGTCGTCGCTGGTCTGTCCACGTGCACACGACATTTAGCATGCGATGAGTTACGGCGCATAGAAGACGTTGAGCACTTTAGTACCTTGTCGTAGTAAACTTTAAATTATGTTTAGTCGGTGATATTTATAATGACAAGGTTTAAAAATGCTCAATGTTTTTATAGGCCGACTGTTCATTCAGCCTTTTGCAAATTTACCGAGTTTCTGACGCAGTTTACGCAGATAGCATTTTTTTTTAAATATACATATATTATTGATTTTAATCACGCTTCAATCGTTATATGTGACATTTGTTACAAGGTGGTTTGTCGCAAAAGCCCAGACTCCAAAGACAGACATGAGAATCGCGATGAAAATGTATAACATGTAAAATGCGTCAAAATACCTTCGGTAAAAATATGTAAAAGGCCGAACACATAACCCATGACTATGAACAACACAAATGATAAATCACAATTCATCGCATAACTATACCAATTTATATATTTTTAATTTAAAAGATCATCCTCTCCCATTTCCTACTAAGACCCACCATAAAACGAATTTTGCCAGTGGAAAATAAATTTATTGCGATTGCAATAAAGTCTATTTCCTAATTTAATTGCTGTCATATTATGTACATTTTTTGTACGCGGGGACTTAGGAGGATAAAGACAGGTTGTCTACGATTTTTTTGTCGCTTGGACATCCCTTTGTGACTATACTATCCGCAAAATTAAGTGGCGAGTCGGGTCATAAATCATCGGAATCATCTCTTTCGCACCTGCACGGCCTTATGGAGCGGGCCGTGCAACAGTAAGTGCATAGTCGCGAAGTACACAGTTTACAGACAGTACCCAAATTAAAAAAAAAAACATTGCGTGCTCGCTACACAAGCCCGCAATGTTGCATACAAATTTCATTGTTATCTAGTTTGTAACTTTTTGAAAACGGCCATAATGAAAAGAGGGCACAAGTCTTATACATCCATATTTTATTCGAAACGTAACCTTTTTATCCGTGTGTGGAATAGACTGAGTTTTTTTTTTCTAAAAAAAGCTTGCGTTTATCCTTGTCATAAAAATAAAGGCGGTAGAGAGTGATGCTATTTCACGTGAAGTTTCTGTTTATATGCGATTTGTATGTTTTGATTTTTGAGAAAAGCACTATATATGCCTCGGCAGGAACGGCAATTGCCTGCTTCACTGCCTAGGCAATAATGGACTATTATTGCCCGACTCGCCACTTCATTTTGCGGATAGTATAGTACGTTAAAACTTAATTCACTAATCGACAAGCGTACAAGATACGATATGGGATGAGTTGTGACGTTTCTAGCCCTGTAAACACATGACAGACATGAACACGTTAACACAATGAACATGCATCCACAGACATGCGACCGGTCGATGTACGCAGCGGCTCAAGAGTTGCATCTATGATATACGTACTCGTAGAATACGCGAGTGAAAAGGTCAGATGGAGGGTGTTTTTCAAGTAGAACTAGCTGGTAAAACAAATTCGATTTCTCGAAATCGGTATAAATTTGCTGTTTTTTCCGCTTCACTTTATACCTTATAGTTACTAAATGTTTTTGAAATCATATAACATACCTACTCATGAAAAAAAGAATAATTTAAATCGGTTAACAATTGGCGGAGAAATCAAGTTACATACACAATGACAAAAGTGATGACAGCCTTACGATTGTAGCCCTAATAGATAAAGAATCTATGCATAATTATTTATTTTTACTGATATACAATTAAATTTCCAAACGTAAACAAAAATATTCACACATAAATTAGCATATACAAATAATTCTAATTGTACATACTGGTTAATTAACCAACCATAATCAAACCGCGTCTTTCTTGCCCTTGACTTCTAATTTCTACCTTTACCCCAAAAACTCATTTTCAAATATCATCTTCTAACAACATTTCTACCATTACCCCTGACCTGATACTCGTATTTATAAGTTGGCCCAAAAACCACTTGTATTCAAATATCACTGACGCTGTACTCAAGAGCCCAGGTTAGGCACACCCAAGGCCGAGCGGATGGAATCTCACATTTGCTCCTAGTCTCCAGAGTGTAGTGCTCATCCAATTCCACATCCTCGGGGTCCAAGTCTTCCTCGTCCTATATTTCGTGTGTATGTAATATTTGTATTAATATTTCCATAAACAGATTACACTAGTAGTAAACACTTTACAGGTTTCCTCACGTTCTTTTAAAAGTAAAGTTGAGCAATGGATAACATTTCTAATGTTATTTAGTATTTTTCAACCCCGACATATTAATAGTCTTAATATGAGAACTATTTTCCATCTATTTTCCAGGTATTAAACAAGTCATAATTTAAAAAAACATTAAATGTCAAACATTTACTTATTCCCCAAGTATCTACAAATATTATATTATAGTAGTATTTTATCTTGGGTTAGCCAAATATATCTTTTAATATTACCAAGTATTTTAATTGGTATTATCCCCAAATATTTTTACCTAGAATTCAACTACAATTTAACCTAGTATGCCCCAAGTATTTCACCTAGTATTCCCCAGTATTTTACCTTCTATCCCCAAGTATTTAACCTAGTATTCCCTAGTATTTCCCAGTAGCTCACCCGGTTCATGAGCACGGCGCGGCGTATCTCGCGCACGCCGTCGTAGACGAGTCGCGACGCGTCGATGAACTCGTTCTCGTCGAGGCCGGCGTTCCCGCCGCTGCCGAGCGCCGACACCGCTGCGTCCACGCGCACCGCGAACTTGGACATCACTGGAAAAGGAGAAAAATGTTATATAATGATTTTGAACCTTATTTTAATAGTACATTATTATTAGACAGAGCTTTTCTGAAAAATCGCAAGAAAAAAAATTGTGTTGAAGTAAAATCTTCATCACTTGAACTCATTTTTTGAATTGCATACGAACAGAAACTTCAACAGACAGAACAAGAAACACAAGCTTTTTAAAAAAAACACATGCTATTCCAGACACAGATTGAAAAGTTATGTTTCGAATAAAACATGGATGTATAAGACTTGTGCCCTCATTTTATTATGGCCCTTTTCACTTTTTAAAATGTTACAAACTAGACGTTAATTAAATTCGTACGCAACATTGCGGACTTGTGTAGCCAGCCCGCAATGTTTTTTTTTAAATTTGAGAACTGTCTGTTAACTATGTACTTCGCGTCTGAATATGTAGATAGTAATGTCAACTTTTCCGGACATTTTTGAGAAAAGAAGCCTTACAGGGTACAATACTATTAACATAACAACTATTTGTTACTTTTCGCTGGTAAAATTGTGTTGTATTTGATGCGTGCGTGTCAGCGGCCGCGGCGAAGTAGTAAGGTAAATTACCTTCCGTTTTGAGGAACGGTTTTGCGCGCAGATGATGTATTTAATATAAAATATCTTTGATCTGACCCATAAATAGATATTTGCATCATTAAGACCACAATCAAAGGATCGCAAACGCGTTGCCAACCCTGAGGACTAAAGTGGAATGCTTCTATTGCTAGTTAATTACACCAGTCGTCTTATCCCCAGACCGGAACACAACAATGCTAATCTAGCTTGGCGATAGGTTAAGGATAAGATGGTGGTAGCAATGGAGATTACCACTTGTCGACGCATTAGCCTAGTTGGTAGTGACCCTGCCTACGAAGCTAGCGGTTTTGGGTTCGATTCCCAGCCAGTGAAACTAGTATTTATTTCACTTTATAAGCATGTTTATCGTTGCGTAGTACCCATAGTACAAGCCTAGAGCTCAGTTTGGGACTAGGTTAATTTTTCCCCTGATATTGATTTAATTTAATACGACCCTAAATAGTAGATACAGTCGAGGACAAAGATTATGTAAGCACGTTTACATCTTATTTCAAAGAAATATCTTTTTACTCGACTATACGTTCATCTTATATTATTATTTCTTATATCTAGACACGCGGGAGCGTGTCAAGCCAAGTTCAAGAAACAGAACTGGCCAGGCGCACCGTGTGTAATATTACACGAACCATTTGGAGCCACTTTTGACCCCCTCATAAATCAAAAACTATTTTACATAAACGTATCAAATTTTGCTCATATATTGAGACTTGCGAGATACATATGTGTTCTAAATTTCATAAGCTTATCTCAAACGGTTATTTAGATATTAATGTCCAAAATTCCTCATTTTTATCATTGACTGACCTATAGACCAAAACTCTAACCCAGTTCCAGATGACCTAGAGAGTTAAAATTTGGTATGCAGATAGGTAATTAGATGAATACAAAGGAATAAATAAAAAACTGTCAATTTTTAAATAATTAGATTCTATTATGAACGCTTAACATAAATACCTAATATTACTTAGGTTACCTACGTTATTAACTGGGATTAATTATTATTTTTATATTTAGCGCACATCAATAGTGTAAAATCATTACCTACTCATAAATAATGATAAAATAATAGGCATTTAGATTTTCGGTATATACACGACGCGCGCGCGCCGAGTGACGCCGGAGCGGCGCGGGCGCTGTGACGATCGAATCGAACCGTTGTTGACGCGAACGTGGCCGAGCGAGCGGCAGCCGCGCTCACAAGCGCGAGCGCCGGCTTGCTGTCCGTCCGGTTGTCTCTCGATATCTGACCTATAAGGTTGCAATTTATGCTGCGAAATTGCTAAGTTTTCTTAAGGAAAACTTATAATTTGTAGTAATATTATTATTACAATTTCTTTAATAAGTTGGTACCTACGTACGTATAGTATTATAGTATAGGCTATAGTTTAAATAAATAATAATTTTATAGTTATAAGTAGGGAGGTGTATATACTTATTATTATTACAATTCCTATAATAAGTGGGTACGTAGGTTTAGTATAGTATAGGCAATAGTTTAAATAAATAATAATTGTATTTTTTAGTAAGTAGGTAAGTTAAGTATAGTTAAAAGTAAGTAGGTGTATATACCTACTTAACTCTGAGTTTGAGAACTTGTTGATAGTAGCAAATAGTTTTATCTTTTTATTACGTAGGTAGGTACCCACCAAAAACATAAATGTAAAAAAGGAGAGCCAAGTTCAATACAAAAATTATTCTCTGCTGTGGGCTTGGCAATGCAATTGTTTTATATTTATAAAGTCTACTTTTAGTTTTGAATTTGTCCTTTTAAAAGGACCCACGGCGTTACGAGGATATGTACTTACCTACAAAAAGTAATGATATCCCACCAAAAACATAAATGTAAAAAAGGAGAGCCAAGTTCAATACAAAAATTATTCTCTGCTGTGGGCTTCGCCGCAAAAAGAATGGAGATCTGAGATTGAGTGCCAAGTTCTATGCAAAATCCAAATATGTAGTCTAAGGGCTCACTTGGCTGGTTTTCCCATACTAATTATATAGCCTTCGCATGTTCTAAACCTGTTACCTTTCGGTTCTTATTTTATTATTCCGAAAATTTGGCTTGCTGGTAGAAACTACCCATCAAACATAAGGCTCTCCCATGACTGTGTAAAAGTAGGTACTTAATAATAATTCGTATGGGAAAACCAGCCAAGTCAGCCCTTAGACTACATATTTGGATTTTGCATAGAACTTGGCACTCAATCTCAGATCTCCATTCTTTTTGCGGCGAAGCCCACAGCAGAGAATAATTTTTGTATTGAACTTGGCTCTCCTTTTTTACATTTATGTTTTTGGTGGGATTATTTTATCCCATCCGACCTTACTATTTACTAACACATAATTATATGTATATCAACCAAATTAAACGAGAATAATTACATGTAATTTAAACCAAAATGCACAAAAACCTTTTTTTTTCTTAATATCACTAGAACACCGCGTGTATACAACCTATTCCGTGCCGCAACCTCTAGATTTAATCCAAACTGGACTCCACACGGCCGTTCCGGGCACTGGTATCATCATTATAATATTTATATTAGAACGCAAGCCTTGACTGGCCGGCAGTGACATTTGGGCCGCCTTGACCTGACATAGGCCACATTATATGTTACCGTCAGTTTACGTCATTAAAAGTTCTGCGAAACGTCTTAGGAAAAAAACTTAAAAAACAACAATAAAGTACAGTCTGTGAGAACTTAGAAGAGGCCTCAATTTAGTACTTCTCTCTCACTCGCTCTTAATAAGATCGTATGAGAGCGAGTGAGAGAGAAGTACTAAATTGAGGCCTCTTCTAAGTGCTCACAGACTGTACTAATTCTCTATTTAAACTTATTCGGTGCTGTCTTAGGCGATTTTAGTAATAATAAACACTTTAGACGCCTATATCTCAGGAACCAATCATGTCTACTTAGCCGTGACAGTTTTTCTTTCAAATTCGTTATATGCGCTTTCGTTGCGTTCGTCATACAGGTGTTACAGAAAAATCATAAACAGAAGCGAAACGAGGGCGGGTCGCTAGATTTTCCATACTAGATTTTTAATGTTGTCTAGGTACCCTATAAACCTAGAGCTTATTACGCGACTACGTCAAGTGGTATTAGATAGTCCCCTGATATTTATTTATTTTCATACTAATTTCTGCCCGCAACTTAGAATTACTTTCGCTTACCCATATTTTAAACAATGTGGGCGCTAACATTGGGCCTCATAAGGAAGCTCAAAGTCACCCAGAGGGCTATGGAGAGAGCTATGCTCGGGGTTTCTCTGCGTGATACAATCAGAAATGATGATATCCGCAGTAGAACTAAGGTTACCGACATAGCCCGAAGAATAGATAAACTTAAGTGGCAGTGGGCGGGAACATCGCTCGCAGGACTGATGGGTAAGAAGGTTCTTGAGTGGCGTCCGCGGACCGGGAGACGAGCTGTAGGTAGGCCTCCAACAAGATGGAGTGACGACCTTGTAAGGATCGCGGGATCGCGGTGGATGCGAAAAGCACAAGACCGGTCTGAGTGGAGAGCCTAGGGGGAGGCCTGTGTCTAGCAGTGGACATCTTTCGGCTGACATGATGATGATGATGATCCATATTTTAACCCCTTAGGCTATTAATTTCCAAAAATTCCCTCTTAGTGCACCCCTAGGATATCCAAGGAGTATTCCTTTCAACTTTCCAGTCCCTCGTTCCAGCCCTTCGGCTGTGCGTTGATCGATCAAGCCAGACAGATTCTTCTATTATATTTATTTCATATAAAGTCGAAAGGATATATTTTACTATTATGTTGAAGATATCTCGCAAAGGATCTCCCACTAAAAATCAAGTTCCTACTCCCCTCAGTCTTGACGCTCCTGAGGTCAACCGTATTCTACAAACGCCTTTCGGCTTTTCAAGGCTTGCTTTTTCTACTTTTGAAAATTAAGTATTATGTCAATTGCAATTTAACTGTTTCCTTGCAAGTCTAGGCGTTTTAAGAATTACCCAATTATGTTTGACGGCGACATACATATTTGACCGACGTAGTTCTCTAGTTTTATTTTTAATGAATACAACAAAACCGGTGTATAAGGAAAACTTGCATACAGTAATTAATAATAAGAATGCAAAAATGAATACATATTAGTTGGACCTTTTTATCGGAACAAAGAAAATCTACTATAAAGTTTTATTTTTTACGGCGTAGAAAGGCAAACGAGCACACAGGCCACCTGATGGTAAGTGGAAACTGTGACCCATAGACATTCGCATTCACAAGATTGCAAATGCACTGCCAACCCTGAGGACTAAGATGGAATGCCTCTATGCTAGTCATTTCACACTGCTGCTTGGCGGTGTAGGCTAATGGATAAGATGGTGGTACCAACCCGGACGGACCCTGCACAAGGTCCTCCCACAAGTAAAATATCAGGGGCTTTACTCAACACGGCAAAATCTCATCTTGTCTTTGACGTGCTATGGTATTTTACTGTCAAGTAAATAAGAGAAATCAAAACGTGGGCCGCCTAGAATAGAAGCATACCCACAGGGGCGAGATTATAGGTGGCAAAAAGCACAGCATCTTTGACATGTAGCCTTACCATGAGTTACAATTAAAGTACTCGCTAGCGAGTCATATACACCTTTAAATTAAATAAAGTCCGTTAGAAAACCGTCTTTATTATTTTGTCATATTCGACTTCGCTTCCCGAATAAGACAGACGAATTTAAAAAAATCCATAAATGCAGTTTGGTTGTTAAAAAAAAAGATAAAAGATGTTTATTCAGTAGGTAGGTAGTGTTTGTTTTCACAAATAAAATTAAGTCTCATAGGAGTCGCATAGGCGTAGAACTTGCTATTTCCAATATTAAAAGTAGCGGCCGTGCATGTGGCGTTCGATTTTACGCCCTTTATTATTTTATTATTGAGTAGCGTAACGCTATGTTGTTATTTCTTAAGAGGTTGCTTCCGTTAGTAACAGTTCATTTCGAAATACAACTGACATGCGAGACAAGATAATTATCATGAATAGAACAGTATTATACAATACAATAGCTTGTGGATTACGAAACATGGCCGACTGATGAACCTCGGTAACATTCATAATCATCATCATCATGTCAGCCGAAAGACGTCCACTGCTGGACATGGGCCTCCCCCAAGGCTCTCCACTCAGACCGGTCTTGTGCTTTTTGCATCCACCGCGTTCCCGCGATCCGTACAAGGTCGTCACTCCATCTTGTTGGAGGCCTACCTACAGCTCGTCTCCCGGTCCGCGGACGCCACTCAAGAAGTTTTAGTTGTTATATATAATAAAACTTAATTGTGGACCCTGATGGGCACCCACCACCACCAGCCACCTCCACCTAGTCTGAAGGCGTCCTACACTACGTTTGCCAATTCACGTTCTCCAATCAAGAATACGATAACTCCAGCGATTATAGGTTCTGCGGCACAAATGACCCACTGCCACTTCAAGCTGCTAATTCGACGAGCTACGTCGATAACCTTACTTTTTTGCCGGATCGCTCTAGAAACTAAACACGTGGCAAAATTTTGATGATTCTTATGTCAATCGATTTATCTTAATCTTTTGAGTATCACTAAATATATGACAGTAATCAAAATTAATCAGTAATCAATATGACAAGTGGAGTATCATAAAAGTCATCTTAGGTTTCATTTTGAATGATCATTGACGCTTTATAACGATTTGAAGTTGGTCAGCAACAGTTGGGTTAAGCTTAGCTTTTTAGGGTTCCGTACCCATAGGGAAAAAACGGAACCCTATACGAAGACTGTTGTCTGTCACCAGGCTGTATCTCACGAACCGTGATAGCTAGACATTTGACATTTTCACAGATGATGTATTTCCGTTGCCGCTATAACAACAAATACTAAAAACAGTATATAATACATATTTAAGCGTGGCTTCAATACAACAAACGTGATTTTTTATAGATAACGGTACGGTTTTTGTTTGACTCGTTGGTTTTAGATTTACACAACCATTATCTCCTCATAGACATTTAATTATATATCTAATCCAGTCAGCGGCCATAACTCAGAGAGTTATGACGACCCAGACGCCGGTTGTGCAACGGTTTGACATTATAAACTTATTACTTAGTTGTTACCGAAATAGCGCTGGAGGCGTTTATACTAGACGGCCCACGCTAGCGAGGGCTCTTCTGTTAGGTCCATGTTAAGCTGCTGTCCGTTGGGTGGAACTTTGACGACGCGCTGGCCTTGTTGGTAGTGACCCTGCCTACGAAGCTAGCGGTCCTGGGGTCAAATCCCGGTAAGGGCAGATATTTGTGTGATGAGCGCAAATATTTGTTCCTGAGTCATGGATGTTTTCTATGTAATTAAGTTTATGTTTCCCTATATAAGTATTTATATCGTTGTCTAGTACCCATAGTACAAGCTTAGAGCTTAGTTTGGGACTAGGTCAATTGGTGTGACATTGTCCTGATATCCCGTGATATTTATGTATTAAATAGGAGGGTAAGGAGCGGAAGGTTTTTAGCTTTGTTTTGATTTATCTGTATACAAACATGCCGATCCAGTGCAAGCTAAAGAACTCGATACAAAATTAGATAAGATTGTGTCAATAATTCGATTTTTGGGACAAGCTTTTGTTGCCGACTGTACTCGGTCTTGCACAGTCGTCATCTTCTCGTGACGACGATTCTAACGTGACGGGTTTGCCATGTGTAATTTAGGAGTTTCCATCATCAGACCAGCTCGATGGTACAGTAAACGTCAAAAGTAAGTGATCCAAATCAAACATTTCAAAAAATGTTTTATCATGTCGCCCAAGATATAACAGATGTATGTCATTTTCAACTAAATATTGAAAAAGTCAAAAGAAAATGATCATAAACGATGTCATAACTTTTTTCGACTACGTTGTTTGTATGGTTAACTGCGCTTAACTGAAGTCCAACTTTTTGGTCCTTAACTATAAAATGTTGCAAGTAAATAAAGAGCTTTCGCAACATTGACTATACATTAATATTCCATAGACGATGGTGGTTTTTGCAAGATTTTATTTAACTTGCAATGTAATTATGTACATACGAGTATGTATATGAAAGGGTCAAATCTTGCAAGTTAAATGTGACCCACTTCCCGTCAACGGAATGGGCTGAAATTTGGACCACATATATAAACCCGATGACAATGCAATATTATGGTATCTAAGAGCTGATCTGATGATGGAGTCGGCAGGTGGCGACAGGATCTCCGCTATTCTTAACGTAGACCCACCGTGTTAGAACTCAATAGTTTGGACTTACTTTTGCAAAAAAAAGTACAATCAGCAACAAAAGCTTGTCCCATAAATGAAATTTTTGATAGAAACTAATAACCATGTTAAATACTTATAGATGCCCTGGGCCGAAATTCTTTCGAAAGTCTTTGATTTTAACAGTAATAGCGAGCGATTAAAAACAATACTATAACAAGTCAAGACGTAAGACGATATGGTTTTTATAGTGTAGAAATAGAGGCTGGTTTGGTAGTCGTGACACGGTCGTCCCGTCGTCGTCTCGTGTCGCATAAATACTATTCTAATGAATTCCTAACCCTTCAAATAACTATTTAGGCAATCGTATACAATGGATTGTGGCTTGTCAAGTTACCACATTTATTATGGCTCTATCCATCTTAGTAACGCTATTTATTTATTTTAAAAAGATACACCAATAGTATTTAAACAGTTAAGATATAAATATTAAAAAAAAAATATATATGCGATCGATCATATTATGCGAAAACGGCTTAACAGATTTTGATCAAATTTGTCTCTTTGTGAATCGGTAGGTCGGTCAAGTGAATCATAATCGCGCTCTGAGGGTTCCGTACCGCGGCACAGTATGTATTATCATAAACTTACTTTATTACAACACATTTATTATCCGTAGTATCCGTGTGGTTGCCGGGTTAGAATAGTGCCACTCCATGTCTTCCTGTGGATGTCGTAAGAGGCGACTAAGGGAATATAGGCTTGTAGTACTGTTAGGCGATGGGCTTGCAACCTGTCACTAATACGCTGGTAAACATCTTAGCCTATTTTTGCAAATTGTGGTTACTGAATTGTCAACAACTTTTTGAAGTTGTAATTCTGTAGCTCTGCCTACCCCACTCTCTGGAATTACAGGCGTGAAGGTATGTACGTATGTATTTATAAAATAAAAAAAATGGGACAAGTTTATGTGGCCGACTGTACTTCTTTTTGGGAAAATCTTAATATGCTTATCAAGACCAATATATTGAGTCCAAACACGGTGGGCCTACGGTACGAATAGCGGAGATCCTGTCGCCACCTTCCGACTCCATCATCAGATCACTTCTTAGTTACCATAATATTGCATTGTCATCGGGTTTACATATGTGGTCTTAATTTCAGCCCATTCCGTTGACTCCCGTCAGGGGTCAAATTAAACTTGCTAGATTTGACCCGTACATACATACATACATTGCAAGTTAAATAAAAACAACCCGCCATCGACGGACGAACAGCGTAGGCATAATAAAAGGGTCCCGTAAGGAACCCCTTAAAACATTATGCGTTTTTCCCAATTCACTACAGAACCCAAAAGTGTATGTATGTATGTATGTAAACATCTTGTTATTGCTCGTGTTAAGTCTGCTCCACCTACTGTATGAAATGTATTAATTGGACACCGTTTCCCTACTAAGGTTGTCTGGAAGAGATCGCTAATCAGCGATAAGACCGCCTGTTGTTTACCTGTATTATTTCTAATTGTGCTACTAATCTGTTATGTTTTGGTTTGGTGTATAATAAAGTGTTTTGTATTGTATTGTATTGTATCGTAAACACTTTATTGTACTAAAACAAATAACATTACACAAATATTATAGTACTAGCTTTTGCCCGCGACTCCGTCCGCATTTCATCCCCCCTTTTAACCCCTTACAACCCTTTTTTCGCAATCAAAAGTAGCCTATGTCCTTTCTTAGGCTCTAGACTATCTGTGTACCAAATTTCATTTAAATCGGTTCAGTAGTTTTAGCGTGACAGCGAGACAGACAGAGTTACTTTCGCATTTATAATATTAGTTAGGATCAGGATTAGGATTATAATATACTAGCGACCCGCCCGCGGCTTCGCCCGCGTGGAATGTATTATACATATAAACCTTCCTTAAGAATCACTCTATCTATTAAAAAAAACCGCATCAAAATCCGTTGCGTAGTTTTAAAGATTTAAGCATACATAGGGCCAGACAGCGCACGCGACTTTGTTTTATACTATGTAGTGATAAGTGCACCGAAGTTACGCAAAAACTGACCTATCTATCCTACATTGTTGCAGAATCCAAATTGCAACAGCTCCTAATCAACCATTTTCTAAACAGCGTGTTCATAAAAATAATAACTTCATAATTGATTTAATTACGTATACAACCTTCAATATATCTGTAGCGGTAAAAACTGCATGCAGTGTTTCAGTATTCGCGATGCAGTATACACGTTGCATAATAATCTGAAGGCAGAATTTTCGTGGCAGTTTTCAATAACGTCAGTGACTTGTCGTTTATTTATTTATTTAAACTTTATTCATCATCATCATGTCAGCCGAGAGACGTCCACTGCTGGACATAGGCCTCCCCAAGGCTCTCCACTCAGACAGGTCTTGTGCTTTTCGCATCCACCGCGTTCCCGCGATCCTTACAAGGTCGTCAATCCATCTTGATGGAGGTCTCCCTACAGCTCGTCAACTTTATTGCACAATACAAATGTAAAAAGTACAAATGGCGGACTGAATGCCTAAAGGTAGGGTTGCCAGGTCTTAAAACCGAAAAGCCGGACCAGCCAGTCAAGCCGGACATTTGGGTAAAAACCGGACAATCTTTTTTTTTCAATATAAGACTTTTTTATCATTTAACATAAAATCCTCTTAAATTCTTATGCAACAATAATAAAATTAATCGAATCAGTCTTCTTTATTGCTCACTAAAGCCGAACAGGCCGGTCACCGTCTAATTTGGCCGCATCGCAACCAAAAAGCCTGACTGTGTCCGGCTTTATCCGGACACCTGGCAACACTACCGAAAAGCAAAGCAAACCTTTAACATCATGGTTGACAGAGAATACATGGTGCAAGTGGAGATCTAAACAGTGTTAAAAACTTAATTAAATACCTACTTGATACTATAAATGTATAGCCTCGTAAGGCCCACCATACTGACAAATGGGAGTTTTTTGTAACTGGGACTTTGAATCTACAATCAAGGGAATAAAGTTCAATTGCGATTGTTCGAAAATGCCATTTTCAATTTATGAACATAGGAAAATAAACCTTATTCTTATTGCAACAGAGTTCAAAGTAAATTGCCTTGATTATGTACATCCTATTGCACACTGGGCCTTAAGAATTATTATATAATAATATCGCATCTTTAGAATTAGAGTGACCTAATTCAAAAATGTTGTTTTTCGAGTTAGGTCTCTATAGCAATAACTATATTTCTCAAAGTTTACAGCTGAAATGTTGCATTAGGTCACTATAATTCTAAAGGTGCGATATGTTCATATTAAACAAACATATAATACTTAAATACATACAAGAACAATGTGGTGAAGATGATGACATTGATGACACTTTTGAATTTGATGTTTTTTTTATTATTGATTAAGTTTCGGGTTTAGGCCAAGCATTTTTGACTGAGTGGAGAGCCTTGGGGGCGGCCTATGTCCAGCAGTGGACGTCTTTCGGCTGACATGATGATGATGATGATGATGATGATTTTTGTCGATCTAGTCTTCGATCCTATAATTTTTAGTCATTAACGAAGCGCCCTGGTTCGATTCGGAAGTATTTGTGTGATGAGCTCCTGCGCAGGAGTATTTCATCGGTGATACTGCAAAAACTAACAAATTTATGATAGAGCAAAATAAACCTTACTGTCTCATTAAAAAGGTGCATTTCGCTCCTTATTTAAAATGTTACTTACGCGGCTTTGCAGTTTTACCGACGATTTGCTTCCGAGTCTTGGACATTTTGTATGTATTTATTTGGTATACTCTTGGCTCGTCTCAGTCGTTTTTTGTCACGTTCTTAAATTCGTCCCTTTCTGCTTTCGTCACCCATTCTTCATTCGTCACTTTCGATATTTGGCTATTTCTTATTCCGGCTTAGTTCGGTATTCGTCACCATCATCTTTAGGCACGTTCAATGTTAGTCTATGTAGTTTTTAGACTCACTCTTTATTTGTATTTTCGTTTTTGGGACTATTCTTAGTTCGTGTTTTTCTTATTTCGCCTCTTTAGAAATTTTTATATTTCTTTGTTGGACGGATTCTCTGTTAATCTCTTTCGATATTCGCTCCACTCACTATTTGACTATATAGCTTATTGGTTTGTTTTAGGCGGCATGAATGAAAAATTACAAAGCATAATAATAATTAATAACGAAGCTTGTAATTTATAATCATATTATAAATAACCTAGCCTAAGAATGAAAATAAATAAAGAGTACGAAGCTAACGCCATCCAAAGGTCCGGGACACTATTGTCCCGAACCGATGACCGGTGAGGTTGGCGTGTTCTCGAGTGGTGAACACGCACTGGACGACGCAGCGTAGGAAGGCCCCCCACAAGGGGGAGCGACGACCTGGTAAAGGTTGCGGGTGTCCACTGGATGCGGGCAGCTCACAACCGATCCTTATGGCACTCTCCGGGGGAGGCCTATGTCCAGCAGTGGACGTCATTTGGCTGATGATGATGATAATGATGATAAATAAACTACAGTACAGTACAAATAACGATAACATCAGGAAATGAAAACATGAAGTTTCTGGTTTATGGCTTCCTTCATTACTAATACCCAACGCTACGCTAGGAAAAGACGAACAACAAACATGACGAAAGATGACAAAGACTTCCAGCGTAAGTGACGAATGCAGAATAAGATGAATTAAGAACTTGCCAAAAATTCGAATATGACCAACAACGAACCTGCCGTGAAAAAAATGACGAATAACGAGTGAGTCTAAAAACTACATAGACTAACATTGAACGTGCCTAAAGATGATGGTGACGAATACCGAACTAAGCCGGAATAAGAAATAGCCAAATATCGAAAGTGACGAATGAAGAATGGGTGACGAAAGCAGAAAGGGACGAATTTAAGAACGTGACAAAAAACGACTGAGACGAGCCAAGAGTATACCATTTATTTCTCTATATATAAGTATATTTATCGTTGTCTAGTACGTAGTAATAATAATTAATAGATCATTTATTTCGAGTTCATACACAATTTTACTGATTACTTTACACACAGCTACATCTATCGAGAAAGTCTTGTTAAAGATCACTAGTGATAATGTGGCTAGTGCTACTAGCGCTAGCGTGTGCTAGCGTGCTAGTAGAGGGAGCGCTGTACGACACGTTTAGCGGGGAGCCTGTCTCGCCGGCAAGAGAAAAGGAACTGACAAGATTAAACATATTGCCGTAAGTATATACTTTTTCTCAAACATGCAATGAAATGTTGGCGTTAGCTTAGTTATTTTTGGCTTCAAAGTGTTACGCTGCGGGCGGAACAACTCGAGAGAACTGTAAAGGAATTTCATACAAAATGGAAGGCCTAGGCCGGGAAGTAATGTTTATTTAATTTTAATGAAACTTGGCGGCTGTGTTTATGAACAGGATAAATAGGTAAATTATATTTTTTTAATTTTTATTAGTGGCAGAATGGTTATCGGACCTAAAATATCCGCGTTAATGCCTACCTATTTATTTATTTTTTGAGTGATGTTTTATTTTATTTCATTGCATATGTTTGAGAAAAGCACTATACATACCTCGACGTGAAAAGGGGTTGCCAGCCTCGTAACTATCCGTCTATATCACTCGGCCGGCAACCCCCTACTTCCCGGCCTCTGTAGTAATGTACTATTACTGGAGGTTTTTTTACATAGCACTTGATTTAAATGTGAGTGCCGGCGCAGTATAGATACAGTCTATTTATACTATGGTGCCAGTTCACGCACCGAGGGCTCCGTACCATCACACAATACTTTGTGTAAATGTTGGTATTTTTAGGGATCCGTACCCAAAGGTACGGAGAAAGTGCCAACGGGACCCTATTTGTAAGCCTCCGAGACACAGTTGAAGTTTTCAGAGTAGAATAATAAAATAAATTGCAAAATATCCATCTGCTTATAAAACCAATTTATTGAGTCCTAACACGGTGGTTCTACGTTAAGAATAGCGGAGATCCTGTCGCCACCTTCCGACTCCATCATCAGATCACCTCTTAGACACCATAATATAGCATTGTCATCGGGTTTACATATGTGGTCCCAATTTCAACTCATTCCGTTAACGAGAAGTGGGTCACATTTAACTTGCATGATTTGACCCGTCCTTACATACATATCGGGTGCCTCTGACCTTGGGGCCTTAAATGCATGGATCGTTTCTACTCCTGAAATTGTTTTTTTTGTCATACAAGTTAAATGTAATTTTCAAGGTAGGCGATCCAATTCTCCATTTTCCTTTAGCCCTCGTACCAAGGAAATGTCGCCCCCGTACCATGAGACAGTGTTTATATGGCCATGATTTTATACACTGATTTTTGAACTTCGACTTTAACATCTAAACTTAAGTTTTTTAATGTTGCAGAACAAAAGTAGTTCATTTTAGCGAGTAGAATAGATCGTTGCATTTAAAGCGCCAAGGTCAGAGGCACCCTGTATACATACATACATACATTGCAAGTTAAATAAAAGCTTGCAAAATTATAGTGAGGCCTTTTGGCTCGATCTTATAGTATTATATACGGGTACAGTATAGCGAGCCATCACAAGCGAACTCAACAGGACGCACCAAGCCGGTTTAATCAGGGACGTCACGTGCGTATTAAGTATCAAGACGACGCACATCAACCCAACAACAACATAATTATGTGTGTGTAACCTTCCGTGGTTTTCACCTGAAGATTCCAACGGAAGACCAGCGCTGACTTTAAAGCCAGCATTACGCTGAGTTGGGACCATTTTACTAATAAATGTTTTTCTTTCTTTTTCTTTTTTTCTTTTTCAAACCTAGCGCCCGAGTGGCAATAGGTAACATAAACTCCTAAGGGCCAGAGACTAATTTTAGCTGTAGACATCTATGTTGACGATGGTTCTCAGATGGTGCGCTATCGAGGTAGCCGATTGCGATCCGCAGGAGCACCGGCGCATTGACAACTCGTGCAACAACCCCCACTACCCCCCGCGCGGGGCAGCCCTCACCCCCTATGGGCGGCTGCTACCGCCTATGTATGGGGAGAACTTCAAGCCGCGACGGGCTAAGAATGGGGATGAGCTGCCTAATGTTAGGAATATCAGGTAATATCTCATAGATTTAGTTTACTGATCGGTCTGAAAATTGTTTTGGTAACTAGAAGTCATAATTGTTTTTAATTGTATTAGAAACACAGCCGCCGTGTTGCCATGTTGCCGTGTGGTTGCCGGGTTAGAATAGTGCCACTCCATGTCTTCCCGTGGACGTCGTAAGAGGCGACTAAGGGAATAAAGGCTTATAGTACTGTTAGGCGATGGGCTTTTCATCTGTCACTAATACACTGGGTAACATCTTAGCCTACTTGTGCAAAATGTGGTTACAGAATTATCAACAAGTTTTAAGACTTGTTGGTAATTATTTAGCTCTGCCTACGCCGCTCTGGGAATGAAGGCTTGAGTTTATGTATGTATGTATGTATGCTTGTTAGAAACACAAGTGTTTCGGATTATCTGGTCGTGGTGGCCTGGGTCTTGTTCAGGAAACTACCTTAACCAACTGCAGGTAAGCAGCACTGATCGCATTGTATGTTTCGGTGTGAGGATAGGACAACTGGTGAAATTACTCGGATAGAAGTATTCTAAGTTCATCACATCATCTCAGTCGAAAGACCTCCACTGCTGGACACCTCCCCCAAGGCTCTCCACTCAGACCGGTATTGTGCTTTTCGCATCCACCGCATTCCCGCGATCTTTACAAGGTCGTCACTCCATCTCGTTGGAGGCCTACGTACAGCTCGTCCCCCGGTCCGCGGACGCCACTCAAGAACCAACCACTCGGGAATTCCAAGTTAGTCCTCAGGATTGCCAACCCATTTGCAGTCTTATGATTGTAGTCTTTAAGAATGCAATTGTCTATAGATCTCAGATCCCATTTACAATCAAGTTGCCTGTAAGCTCGTTAGCCTTCTCTTTGCATCAACATAAATTGACATCTGTCATTTTCATGTTTGTAGTAAATAGATAAACACGGCTGGATCGACCTAGGGGGTTGTAAATCTGGGGACTAAGGTGAAATGCCTCGTTATTTCATGGAGGGTATGAAATTCTCTAACAATGTAGTAGGTACTTATCACTACGGTGCAGAGTGGCGTCAACTACGTGGTATGCTTGTCTAACTATAGTGCGTGTTACGGTGCAGGGTGGCGATAATGTCGGACGGGCGACGCTCCAGCGAGCGTCACACGCAGCTCGTGACGCACATCGGCGTGTTTCTGACGGGCGACGTGTCGTCCCTACACGACACCGTTAACTACGTTGTATGTACGTATACTGTTCATATAATTACCTAATAAAGCCAAAGTATATCGTAGCCCTAGATCCCATTTTCACTTCATCATAACTTATGATAAGGCATATCTCGCCGCGTGACCTAAACTAACGTAAATAATGAATGTTTAAGATGTCCTTAAAGCATCTTTTGAGAAGATGATAGCGAGCGATGAAGTGAAATTCGATAGAATGACGGGACAATCTTAAAAAGTTACTTTCAAGAAGTCTTACTATTTAACCCTTTTCCAGGCATAGTACATTTCATCGACCACATTCATGTCGCTCAAAATTAAACTTAACTACCAACATTTTATGACACAATTTTAATTGAAATATGACTTCATGGATCAGTATCCTTTAGGAAGTTACGAATTCGTGGCTCTATTCCATTTCTTGCTTGTGTCCTTACTTTAGCAAGGCCTGGCAAAAGGGTTGAAGTTTATTTTTGACATTTTATAGTGACCAGAGATTGTTGCAAGCCTGATGCGGAGCAGGATCCCAGGTGTCTACCAATCAGGTAAATAATGTATATTCTCTTCGACATGTTTAGAAATGTTCACCTTACTGCAAAAAAAGACGGTAAGATCGGGTCTACAGGGAGGAAAACGCAAAAAAAAAACATATGAAGTTCTATTAAATCACTTTAAAACCAGCTATGTTATAAGTTGAATGTGTCTGTTGCATTGTAGCTACCAAATGGATGAACTAATTTGGACGCGGTTTTTTTTAAACGTAAGCTAGTTTAATCAGGATGATTCTTAGCTAGGTTTCATTAAAATCGGTTTGGCCGTTTAATAGATATCCGCTCTAAAAGAAGGGGTCGCCATTAATCCATACTGATATTATACATGTGAAAGTGTGTATGTTTGCCCGTTTTTCATGCTTCAACCACTGAACGGATCGCGATGAAACTTGGCACACATATTGGATAGGTCCTGGAATAGGACATAGGATAGTTTCAATCCAGGAAAATTGGGACTGTTCCCAAGGGAGCAGCAATAAACGACTACTACCCGGACGGAGTCGCGGGCGAAAGCTAGTTAAATAAATAATTAAATATCACGGGACGTGTCACACAAATTGACCAAGTCCCAAACTAAGCTGTAGGCTTGCACGGTCATCCACTTTAACAGAAAGACAATCGTATAATTTTAACGTAATTTATTTATTTAGAGTTGACGCTGTCATTGTGACAAGGATCTATAGGTTCGGAACAATTTAAGTTGTTGACTATACTATGGATACTACAGAACGAGAAATATTCATAGTAAAATACATATTTATATATATATATTTTTTTTGTATATCGGAGATATTCTGGCAAAGGGCCGACGTGCGTGCATGACTCGATGTATGAATGTGGAAGAAGCGAAAGAAATTTCTCAAGATCGTAGCAAGTGGAAAGAAATGGTCTCTGCCTACCCCTCTGGGAAACAGGAGTGATTTCATGTATGTAAATACATTGATAACATACAATACTTAGGAACACATAGTCGCGGCCATCTCTTAAATATCTGCCCTTACGTTTTTGAACCCGTGACCGCTAGCTTCGTAGGCAGGGTCACTACCAACTAGGCTAGCGTATCATCGTGTTACTCGTATCATTGGTGTATTTATTCTTAGGGTGTCAGAAGACGATGTCCACCTGCGGCGAAGTAACGTGCGATGTCTGAACCTCACGGCACCAATCACCTATCAGAGACTGGGATGCGTACCAGCGGACGAGCCGCCGGCGAGGGTAACAAGATCCTACTATCAGACCTTAAATCCATAATCACATAAGTACACACAAACCTTCACGCCTTCATTCCCAGAGTGGGGTAAAAACAGAATTACCAACAACTCTAAAAACTTGTTGATAACTCTGTAACCACAATTTGCACAATCAGGCTAAGATGTATCCAGATGTAATCCATAATCTATATGGTTTTTTTTGTGGGTTCTGTGCTCGGTGGAACCTTAATATCGTCGGTGATACTGCGAAACCGCGTAACTAACAAATTTATGATGTACCAAAATAAACCTTACGGTCTTATTAAAAAGGTGCATTTTGCTCCTTATTTAAAATGTTACTTACGCGGTTTTGTAGTTTCACCGATGATATGCCATTTCCGTCCTAACTTTAAAGAGCTCTATTTTTTAACTGTGATAGGTAGCGGGTTTTTACGGTTCCGCAGTCATACTAGAAACCTTTAGTTTTGCTATGTCCGTCCGTCAGTCCGTGCGCACATAGCTCAGACACTCTTAGTAGGTACTAGAAAGCTGTAATTTGGCATGAATATATTACCGATAAGTTCATACAAAATTTACGAGATTTGTATGAACACGTCAGCAATGTTTTTTTAAATACCAAACCTTTTTTTAAACTATGATACGTACAAACATTTGTTATATCACATTTTGAACCTTATTTCATCAGCAAACGAATTGAACGGTCAACTAGTTCTTGATTGGTTGTCAATTTGGGTGAGTCACATTTGTAAGTAATAGTATCGTCGGTGATATTGCAAAACCGCGTAAGTAACTTTATGACAGAGCAAAAGAAACCTTACCATCTTATTAAAAAGGTGCATTTTGCTCCTTATTTAAAATGTTACTTACACGGTTTTGTAGTTACACCGACGGTATGAGATGGAATATTTGCCGGTACTGTAGCCCAAAGTGGTCAAGAAGTAATTATCGTCAACGGCAGGGCCAACTCTATCGCATAGCGTCTTAAAATAGTCCCAACTCACAAGGCATTATTTACGACGGCACTAAAGTAATTATTAATGACGCGTCAATTAATTAGCAGTTACGAAATTAGCAGGTCGAGATTCTTTAACGAGGCAATTTCGTAAGATAATTATTTCGTCATGTTCAGTAAACCTGATAAAACGAATGCTTTTTTAGGGGTCTATTAATATGCCTACAATGTCCGTCCGTCCGTCCTAACTTTAAAGAGCTGTATTTTTTGACCCGTAGTAGATAGCTGGTTGTTTTTTTTACTGTGTTATTGCGGCGGATTTAATTACCCAAACGAGGGACCTTTTTTTCTTCCACGTATTTTATGAAACATACAAGCGCCAAATTTGGTATGATTATAGTACAAACCCTAAAAAAAAAACAAAAAAAGTTTGAGTCCGACTCGCACTTGACCAGTTTTGGTACTTTGTACTTTCAATTAGTGATATGTGGTATGAATAGGTAAAGAAGTGTTTCTAATTATGTGATCACCTATTATTAGTACTTACTACCTACTTTATAGGAAGCTAGACCGGTTCGCCTAACTCGATAACTCCGCGTAGCAACTCAGTCATAATTTCCCCATTCATAATTATAACCACAAAGCTACATTTTAATAAATTTACATTGTAGCTTGCCTATTTTTAATACTTATCTATTTTACAAATTCGACGGAGCTCCGCAATGCGGAGCCTCTATTTCTGGGTGCTTCGGCCTTACCAGTTCCATTGTAATAACTACAGGAAAATATGCTATTAAGAGAAATTCGAAGCGGAAATTATGGCGAAAACCTTAACTGGAAAAAGAGGAAATAGAGATAGACATAATAAATAATACCCTAAAATAAATAACCCGACGTAAAACCATACAGCAAGACACAATTAATATGGCGCGCGGGTTAAGCAATAATACTCTTGGTCAATGGCGTAAGAGCTTTGACGCACGCCATATTAATTGTGACGTGCTATACCGTCCTGTCGTTTTCATCATCATCATCATGTCAGCCGAAAGACGTCCACTGCTGGACATAGGCCTCCCCCAAGGCTCTCCACTCAGACCGGTCTTGTGGTTTTCGCATCCACCGCGTTCCCGCGATCCTTACAAGGTCGTCACTCCATCTTGTTGGAGGCTCGTCTCCCGGTCCGCGGACGCCACTCAAGAACCTTCGGCCCCATCGTGCGATGTGCCCCGCCCACTGCCACTTCAGTTTAGCTATTCTTCCTGTCGTTTCAGATAAACACAACTCCACCGATGTTGGAGCTGTCCATCCTGTACGGCAACACGGCGACAGCCGCGCGCCGGGGCCGCGAGGGGAAGGGGGGGAGGATCAAGGCTGAGACGATCAAGGGGAAGGAGTGGCCGCCGAGCGGGGCGCCCATGTGTTTCCAGAACGAGCCGGGGCGGGGGGAAACGCGGTGCCACGATTCTGGTGAGGTTTTGTGTGTAAGGAGTAAGGTCGCGGGGCGTTCGCGTGTGAGTGTTTTGTTTGGTGGAGAAGACTTATCACACGAGCACACAGGCGACCTGATGGTAAGTGACATCTGAGACACACTTTACAATCTCAAGACGGAGGATGGCGTGTTTGCAATGGATTTTCCGAGGGCCGAGTGGTGGTATATGTGCATAGATAGCTATAAACTTTATATATAAACTTTAAACCGGTGAATTTGCTACCATAGATTTCATCTTAGTCTTCAGGGTAGGCAACGCATTTGAGTGTTGAGATTGAAGTCCTTAGAAACGAAAATGTCAAACGACGGACAGATAGGCTTAATACGGATTAAAATTTCACACATTTTGTATGGACAAAAGTCAAATTTCAACCCAAAGTAATCAAGCTATCTGTCCGCAGTTTGAATATAGGGTTCGTTCGTTACAGAAAATCTCTCTAGATTTGCTATTTTTTTTTGAGCGTGGGTCCCAGATCCCACGTATCAGGTAAACCGTATGGTCATTAGCCTTCTCGCTGCGATGAAAATAAAACTATTGCAAACCGTTGCCCAGTTTAAAATCTCAAACCCGTACACAGAATGTTTCCTTTTACTCCAAGACTACTCTGTCTCCCAATAGGACAAAGACTATGGTACGCCAGGTGCACCGTTCTAAACATATTCGCTTACACATTCATAAAAATCAATAAAAGAAGATGTAGTGACTAAGATTGAAAAGGGCATGCTTCGATGGTTCGGTCATTTGGAAAGGATGGATGAAAGATGATTGACGAAAGAGATATACAGATCGAAAGTGAGTGGAAGGGTCGGAAGGGGCCGCCCTAGGCGTACTTTTTCGAATCAAATCGGAGAAATACTGGAAAAGGGCTGAATCTTAAGTTCCCGAAACCGACGTGCGTGCATGACTCGATGTATGAATGTTGAAGAAGCGAAATAAATTTGTCAAGATCGTAGCAAGTGGAAAGAAGTGGTCTCTGCCTACCCCTCTGTAAAACAGGCGTGTTTTAATGTATGTATGTATGTATCATCAACCTCTTCATACACGTACGTCTATTTCAGGTGGTTTTGACTTGGCCCTTATTCAGTACATCGCGAACTCATACTCGCTCTAAGACCATTCTTTTTCAGCAAACCCTGGTCTGAACGCGATCCTGGGCGTCAACCTGTTCGGGCTGTGGTTCCTGCGGCAGCACAACCAGGTTGCGCGTGCGCTGGAGGGCCTCAACCCGTGCTGGGCTGACGAGCAGCTGTTCACGACGGCGAGAGACGTCAATATTGCGCTGTGGCAACAGTTGCTGTATTACGAGTTCATGCCTTCCATTGTGGGTAAGTTAGCCATCCAAATAGAGTATACACCTGTATAGAACTTTCCTAGCTATCGAGGTAATTTTTCTCTGCAGCTAGCTAATTGTACTATACTATAGTTCATTTGTTTCGATACTCAACAACATGATAGATACGAGTAGAAGCAGAACACTGATACGTCAAAGCCACTCTAACATTGCATTTGCAACAAACGTAGAGTAGGTGTGCAGGATTAAAAAGTTTTTTTCAGATTCTTAGTATTTGTAGTTTTGGTTGTAGGGGGTGTGGTGGGCTCTTGACTTGATCTTACAAAAATTTGCAAAAATACCTCGTATGAGAGCGAGTGAGAGAGAAGTACTAAACCAAAGTCTCTTCTAAGTGCTCACAACGACACCCCACACTATGGGGTAGGCGAGAAAATAATACATCCCCAAGTTACGCGTAGGGGAGGTACACTAATATGTTTATTTATGCAAAATGACAGCTTTCTAGTACTAACAGTCTCTGAGCTAGACTGCGGACGGACGGATGGACAAGGCGAAACTATAAGAGTTCCTAGTTTGACTACTAAAAATCGATTAATTATAGCTGTCTACAATTCTGGTTCGCCAGGGTACGACTACTTGCTGAAGCAGAGGGTAGTGTTCAACACGTATGGCCATGTAGACGATTATGATGAGGAGTTGGAGCCACAGCTCAGTCTGGAGTTCGTGATGGGTGCCAGATGGTTCCATGTCATGCAGGAGGGACGACTCAGGTAAGCAACTTGACGACGTTGGCCTAGTTCGTGGTGACACTGCCTACGAAGCTAGCGGTCCTGGATTCAGTTCAAATGACGGCAGGGCAGATGTTTGTGTGATGAGCGCGAATATTTGTTTCCTATATCTTGGTTCCCCATATGGTTGCCGTCCCCGTATGGTTGCCGGGGTAGAATTGTGCCACTCCATGTCTTCCCGCGGATGTCGTAAGAGGCGACTAAGGGAATAAGGGCTTGTAGTACTGTTAGGCGATGGGCTTGCAACCTGTCACTAATGCGCTGTTAAACATCTTAGCCTAATTGTGCAAATTGTGGTTACAGAGTTATCAACAAGTTTTTGGAGTTGTTGGTAATTCTGTAGCTCTGCCTACCCCACTCTGGGAATGGAGGCGTGAAGATATGTATGTATGTATGTATATCTTGGATGTTTTCTACGTATGTAAGTATGTATCCTGCTATCCTACTTTCTACGAATATTATAAATGTGAAAGTTTGTGTGTGTGTGTTAGTTTGTCACTCCTTCACGCTGCAACAGCTGGACAGATTTGGATGAAGAATGGAGATAGCTTGGACCACCTTAAAATTCCGAATTACATTTGTCTGAATTTTCGTTTTTCCGAAAGCTATGTTATGCTAGAGCTATTTTAGCTTAAATTTGTATTATAATTACTTTAAATAGTAACTTAGGTTTGATTTATAATATAAGGGATAACAACAAATTAAATCTCCTATCAAAAAAATTCATTCGGAATTATGACTCTTCGGAATAATGTACTTAGTGTACCCGAGATATCTTATACCCTGGATTAACACATAGGATACTTTTATCTTAGAAAATTGAAAAAACAATCGAAATCTACGCGGACGAAGGCTCGGGCAGAAGCTAGTTTCTTTATAGAAGTAAGTTTATCGATTTCTAGAACCCATAGTATTTGTCGTGTGGTTGCCGGGTTAGAATAGTGCCACTCCATGTCTTCCCGTGGAAGTCGTAAGAGGCGACTAATGGAATAGGCTTGTAGTACTGTTAGGCGATGGGCTTGCAACCTGTCACTAATACACTGGGAAACATCTTAGCCTACTTGTGCAAAATGTGGTTACAGAATTATCAAGAAGTTTTAAGATTTGTTGGTAATTCTTTAGCTCTGCCTACCCCACTTTGGGAATGAAGGCGTGAGTTTATGTATTTATGTATGTAGAACCCATAGTACCTACTCAGAAGCCTAGAGCTTAGTTTGGGCCTAGGTCAATTTGTGTCAAATCGTCTCCTGTTATTTATTTAGACTTTACAACCGCTACGGCAAACTGGTCGACGAGAAAGCGATAGTGGACTACACGCTACGCACGGGGGCGCTGGTGTTCAACGACACGCTAGAGGGCGCCACTCTCGGAGCCTTTAGGCAGCCGGCGGGCGCCGCCGACTACGTCGTGGACCCTGACGTGAGTTCAAGGAGCCGTACAAGATGGCTGGGAGAAATAGGAAATATGCATGGAATTTTTAAATCATATTTCTCAACAACATATCAAAATACCGGTGTACTGCCACATCATGCCGCCGAATTTTTTTTGGTCGAATTTCATTTGCCAACCAACATTTCGCCAAATGTTCACTTTGACAACTACTTATCGCAAATTTTTTCTATGCCAATTTTTCTATGTAAAGACGAATATCATTTTGACTTTAAGCTTTTGGAATATTTTTCACATGGCAAATGTTACACTAGGCCGAAAAACTCTTAAAACAAAGAAGAAATGAGTTTAGTAAAAGGCGTCACATATCCACAGAGACCAGTTAGGTACGACGACGAGCGTAGCGAGGAGGAGTGTAATGTATAACTGCAACCCTACAGTACCGACTTTTTTTGTATATTATTCTAAGAGAACCATTTGGCTATATGAAAAATGAAATTTTAATAAATATCCATATAAAAAAAACGCAATCGTGAGGTTGTAAAATGAAACTAATCATTTTAACAAGTTGCCATATGATGATTCGACAAAATGAAATTCGGCCAAACTTTGGTTGGGAAGTGAAATTCGACATTAAAATTGTCGGCGATACAATAGAGAACCCAAAATACCGTAAAAGAGATCTCCAAAAGTGAAATTAAAATTAAGATCGGCCAAGAAGCCGCCTGCTTTGATATTACGATAGCACATCGAACCAGCTCCTGTTAAGCTGCCCCTTGTCTGTTTTCTACCAGCTTCAGCTCACACTAATGGCCTATTACAAAGGCAATCATAGCGTATTTCTCATCCGAAAAATAATCCCTTTCCCTATTCTCCATAAGGTGGGCGAACGCATCCTGGGGCGACTGCAGTTTGCATCCGACGTGGTTTCCTCCGACCTTATGAAGGCCCGCGACGCTGGACTGCCATCCTACAACCACTACAGGCACTTTTGTGGTTTACCCCAAGCCAGAACCTTCCAGGACCTCAAGTACTGGATGCCCGAGGAGGTAGGTATCTGCATGTATAAATCAGGCCGCATTTAGGTCTCCTTGGTCCATACTACCACCGCAAATCCGTTGTCAACCCTACGAGGATTAAGAGAATACCTCTGCTAGTAATTTCAGACTTATCCCCACACATTCAGAAGCTAGCTCTCCAAAGAGATTCTACAACTCAAAAGAGAAAAGACTTGCGCAGTGACTAGGATCCTAACTGGTCACTGCAAACTGAACAGACATCTGTTTCTAATGGGTATAAAACAAGACGCGACATGCAGATTCTGTAAGGAGACAGAGGAGACAGCAATGCACATCCTCTGTTCTTGCGGACCACTAATGCGCAACAGAAATATCCACCTAGGGCGACATATCATTGACCCACAAGAGATACAACTCCTCACTGCCCAAAGCATCTGGAAATTCCTGGACGCAACGGGCCTTTGTAGTGAGTTCTAAACAAAGGGCTGCCACAAAAGATCAGCAATGGTCGAAGTGGCTCAGAAGGCCCATCTCAACCCCCCCAATATTAATAATATTCCCACACCGAAAAATAACAAGGCGAATGTGCTGCCCTCCTTAGAAAAAAGGGCGTATGTCTCATAGAACCACGCATGTATTATTGACCTTATTTCTTAAGATGGCATGTTAAATTTACTTTGACTAATAAATTGCACTGGCGTCGTTTTTATTTAGGAGGACAATGTATATGTCACACTAATTAAAGTACTGTTATTTAAGTAAAATTGCTGTTACCTAATTCTAACTGTTAATGATTACAAGCTAACCGTCTTACGGTTTAGTTCGTTAAGCTTTCTTTTTTTAATTAAACTATGTACATGTAACGAATCGCGGTCGTGACCTCTCTTTGGACGATGACGACGACGTCAAGCCGCCATTTTGGTGCATTAAAAATTAATAAATATCTGGACCATATCATACAAATTGACCTAGTCCCAAACTAAGCTTTAGACCTAACTCAACAAGGCCAAGACTTAACAGAATATACTCGCGCTCATCACACAAACATCTGCCCTTACGGGGATTTGAACCCGGAACCACTAGGGACTAGCTTCCTAGACTCCTACTTCGGTCCCTACTAACATGTACACGGACGAAACCAGTCTTATTTCCAGTTATTCGAGCAGATATTAAAAATAAACGGAATTACCATAATACTCACATTTCTTGACATTCGATTACATTCGATATTGTATTTAATTTAAGCAGCTTCCGTAAATATCTGATTATGTTAATATGTAATATCACTGTTAATATAGTAACACTTGTGAGGTAGTTTTTGTTCAAATACACGATAATTTACACGCGATATTATGTTAAAGTAAACAAAGAAGATGTTTATTATTTCGTAATTATTCTGCCCTATCCCAAAATAAATAACCAAAGCAGTTTTAGTTCTCTGCTCTTAGTAATAAGGTGGATATTGCTACCGGAGTTTTATCAGAGTTACTGCGTTTTAGCTTAGGATACTGCCCAGTATTATGAGCACGTTTTAAAATTAACGAGCCGCCCGCTTCGCTTCGGATTGTGAGGTTTCTGTAACACCTGTACGTAACCTCCAAAGACCTAACGAACAATTCAGCATGTAGTGACTACGGCCCGTAGTCCTACCAGTAGTAAAGACTGTACGCGATAAAATCCGGGCATGCATGCTCTGGTGTATCTTTGCAACGAATGCATATTTTCAAGCAGTTTTTTTTTTCATAGCTTGTGTAGTTATATTACTATATAATAAAATAAAATCATATCACATAATGTATGGGTATGTGTGAGTTTTCGTCGAATATATTCTATCATACCTACCTTTCCACTTCTGTCCAGCGTTTTTTGACAATCTTCACTCGCTTCCTGCTACAATGTCACAACTGTATTTATATTTTTACAAACTGTTTTACTCATATTAGAATGTCGTCTTACCAAAAAAATACTTTTTCTAACTCATTTCTATTTGTAGTAGTCAGGAAGACTTTTTACTTCAAGCACTGAAGGTTGTTTTTGTATGGGAGGCATTTATTTGTCAAAAAGTCAATTTCGACAAAGTTAAAAAAAATCAGAACTATCTCAATCTCAATACAATTAGAAAAGTTTTAACTACTGTGAAAACATAATGTAATAAGGTATAATTTGGCTTGTATAATTAAAAATAATAAAATGTTTTTAACACGAGAATTTAGTAAAGACTGTCAGAAGACCGTGTACAAAAAAATATTGGTACTGCGGATTATATAATGGTCTAAGTCACAGACGCTCTAACATTTTATTATAATTGTATTTTTATTATGTCGTTTCATAACCACTGACTATTACAAAAAAGTGCTGCTTGAAAATTAGCATTCATTCAAAAAATACACCAGAGCATGCATGCCCGGATTTTATCGTGTACAGTCTTTACTATTGTCTTATACTCATTCAGACCCAAGTACTTAAAATACAAAATGGCTGGTCATACACAGATTTAGGATACCGTCTTTCCTGTGGACATACCCAAAGTTAACGTTTTTAAGGCCTAACTCTCTGGCTGAACTAACTGAAAAAAGTTTATTAGAAAAGACAATAGTAATGTGGGCACGGGCGCCACTGTAAATCCGGCGTTCGCTCTTAGTCCAGTCTTAAAGGATAAGATAGTTATAGCGGTCGGGACGCGGGACGGACCCTGCCACCACTGAGCTTATCACTTATTACCGGACTGCCGAAGGAGGAGGGTACTGTGATTATCAGCCTATATATGTATGTTTGTTCCTTTGTGGCGCTCTAGAAACTAAACGCGTGGACCGATTTGATAAATCTTATGGCAACCAATTTGTTTTAATCTTGTGAGTGTCACTAAAGATATGGCAGTGATTAAAATTCAACATGGCGGCAACTAGACGCCATATTGTAAATAAGAAAAGAAAAAGTCGACAAACTATTACAAGTGGGGTATCAATAAATAGGTATTTAAAAATCATCTTTAGGTTTCTGCAATCATTTTTCATTTTCAACGATCATTTAGGATTTGGAACGATTTAAAGTTGGTTAGCAACAACTGTCGGTTTTTTTAAAGATAGCTTTTTGTTGTTATTATCAGAGCTCGGCAGGGGCCATTTTTACGTCATTAATGTCAAGTGTAGATATTAATATAGATACACCTTAAAAATAAATATTTTAAGAAAGTAAAACTTTTTTAATAATAATTAAACTAAAATGACAATGCATTATGTACAAAACGAGGTTCTAAGTACTTCAAATCTAGGCTGCTTACAAAATAACACAACAGAATAAAAGAATAACGTCATGATATGTCACTCAATTAGCGCGCAACAGATTACCTAACTACCTAAAGAGGTTTGATGTCATATCATATCACTTGATTAACTTTCACAGTCAGTAGCATATGGATATACATATTATATGAGGTTTGCTAAAAAGCTTGCTATAAAATTCATTTGTTTTGATGGCGACAGGCAGCTTAATTAAAATAATTTATTTACCATTGAATGACAACGTATGTCCATGTTATGCAAATTCTGAAAACCGCTCACTACTGCCGAACTCTGGTTATTATTAGATGTAATGATTCCAGCAAGTCATTGCGCTCCAAACCTCGTACCGCGACGTTGAAGATATCGAGCTGATGGCGGGGATGATATCCGAGAGGGCTATGAGGGGCTCCGTGATGGGCCCCACCCTGGCCTGCATCATCGGGGAGCAGCTGAGGCGCTGGCGCCGGGCCGACCGGTTCTGGTTTGAGCACTCTACGCAACCCGGGGCGTTCAATGCAGGTGGGTTTTTATCTTATAATTTGGATACACTGCAGGATGTTTTGTGCAACCCTTTTTCATGCTCTATCATAGTGGGTTTTTTCAGAATATGTGTTACTAGCTAATGCCCACGACTTCGTCCGCGTAGATTACGAATATCGTTATTCCCTCTGGAACTTTGAAATTTTCCGGGGTGAAATGTAGCCTATGTGTTATTCTAGGGTATAAGCTATCTACATTTCAAATTTCATCTAAATCCGTCCAGCCTTGCAGCGTGAAAGAGTAACAAACATCCATCCATCCATACTTACAGACTTTCGCGTTTATAATATAAGTAGGATAGTAATCCAACAGCGGATCTACGAAGTTTTTTTTTCAACGTATTTTTATTCTTGTTGTAAAAAACAACATACATACATCCATAAACTCACGCCTTCATTCCTAGAGTGGGGTAGGCAGAGCTACAGAATTACCAACAACTCTAAAAACTTGTTGATAATTCTGTAACCACATTTTGCATAAACAGGCTAAGATGTTTACCAGCGTATTAGTGACAGGTTGCAAGCCCATCGCCTAACAGTACTCCAAGCCTTTATTCCCTTGGTCGCCTCTTACGACATCCACGGGAAGACATGGAGTGGCACTATTCTAACCACACGGGTAAAACACAACAAATACTAAAAATTGGCCAAATGTGCCCCGGCCTAATTCGATTCGAAAACGGAATATGATAAAACCTACTTTAACGCGGTAAGGAACCCTCCCTCTCGGTGCCCTAATCCGAATCGCACTTGACCGGTTTTCTCTTGTACTTTGCTTTAAGCCAGTACCACCAACGTAGGCGTTTGCCTATCTATAAGATCTGATGGTCAATCTGTTTTTTTCATGGCATAGGAAGGCAAACGAGCACACAGACCTCCTGATGGTAAGTGGAAACTGTGACCCATATACATTCGCATTCACGAGACTGCAAATGCACTGCCAACCCTGAAGACTAAGATGGAATACCTCTATGCTAGTCATTTCACTGGCTGTCCTATCCCCATACCGGAACACAACAATGCGAACACTGCTGCTTGGCGGTAGGTTAATGGATAAGATGATGGTACCAACCCGGACGGACCCTGCACAAGGTCCTCCCACAAGTGTTGGCAGCCTTTTAGAACTATAATGAACGAATGGAATGATTGATGCAGGATGAGCCTGAATGTTGATCCTTACCTCTGCTGTAGGTTTTAACTGCTGTTTACGTATGTGTGGTAGTATTATATTGGGATATTATATTATATCTATGTTTAGGTATGTATCTTATTAATAAAGATATTTTATTTTCTTCCTATTTTGTCTGTTGTTGTACTATTTGTTATTTCCTGAAATTTTGTTAATTTGTCTATCCTTCGGCATTGTCCTTGCTCATTCTACTCCAAGGTTAACTGGAAGAGATCCCATATGGGATAAGTTCGCCAAATTGTTTATGACCAATAAAGAGTTTACATACATACATTGATTGAACCTTTGTTTCCAGAGCAACTGGGCGAGATCCGGAAGTTCCTCCTGTCTCGTCTGATTTGCGATCACGGTGAACAGGTTGATTACATACAGCCATATGCGTTCCTGCTTCCCGGACCAGGGTAAATAAATCATGAATAATCGACAAAGAAAGCTCATAACCTCATAAGCCAACAGGTTGTACCTCAAATTCAATAAACAAAGCAGATTGAATCCTCTCCTGTTGGTAATAAGGTTGTAATTGGTACAGGAGTTTTATCTGAGATACCGCTATTTGCCTTGGGCAGAAAGTCCTCTACCACTTTTGGACCTTAACTACATACAAATAGAGTCCATAAGTGGTAAAGAAGTTTCTTGGTCGGCTATACATTATCGTCCATTAATTTCTTCTTCTAATTATTATACGAAACCCTGAATAAGACAGTTAGATGACCCTGGAAATCTCTAATAAAATAACGTTTGTCCAAGCCCATTGCGGGGTAAAAACGGGACCCTATTACTAAGATGTCCGTCACCAGGCTGTATCTCACGAACCGTGACAGCTAGACAGTTGAAATTTTCACAGATGATGTATTTCTGTTGCCGCTATAACAAAAAATAATAAAAACAGAATAAAATAAATATTTAAGGGGGTTCCCATACAACAAACGTGATTTCTTATAGATAATGGTATGGTACCCTTAGTGCGCGGGTCCGACTCGCACTTGGCCGGTTTTCTTTAACTGGTTTTTACTTGAACAAACCGCATTTTTCCCGTTCGCGTTAATGGAATGGGCTGAAATTTGGACCAGATGGCAATGCAATATTATGGAGTTAAGAGGACTTCATTAAGAGCTGATCTGACGATGGAGTCGGAAGGTGGCGACGGGATCTCCGCTATCCTTAACGTAGATCCACCGCGTTAACTTATTTTATCATGTTCATGTATAAAAATACCTCCGGTTAGGTTAGGGAACCGTATTATAATAACAGAGCAGCTCCCAAATAGATAGACCGATTTGCTTGGGGTTAGTAAAAAAGCAAATTTAATCGGGATGTTTTCTTCTTTAAAATCTAGTTTTCATATGTTTACTGACTTTAATTGATGAGCTATAGAACCTTGTCGCATTAAACCAACGATTAATTCCTGTGTAATTTCTATCTCGTCACTTAACGCTGACATTAGGTTAGGGTACAACAAACAAAACCATTAAGTACAGAGAAACAGCACAGGTAAACAACAGGATCTTTTTTTAATTTGTGAAACTTTTTTTTCAGAAATGAAATGCGCGAATGCTCAGAAATACCAGATATGGACTTCGCGCCTTGGAAGAGCGAAGAGTGCCAGAGGAACTCGACTCATTCAAAAGAAGATTACAGTAGTTACTTTAACAGATATATTGTTAATTATGGGTGAAAAATATAGCTGATTGTTCAACAAGGGACTAAAACAAGCCATAATGATACGAGATATTTAGCCACCCAAGTGGAGCGAAGGTGGCTATAGCTCGAGGGTCATTAATGTCATTATGGTTGTTTAGTTACGCGTTAAACTCTACTTTTAACTTTGAATGCGAGGAAAAAAAACGACTTTTTATAAAAAAAATACAATATTGATTATAACAAAGTTTCTTAAAAATTTGTTCCGCGGTTTTTTTTTTGTAAGCGGACGCTTTAAATGCTTGCATAATTAGCCAACAGATTCATAGAAATTAATTGGACTTTGCTTAATAAAATTCATTCATCGTTAATGTAATTAAATAGATTAATAAGTGATCCACGAAATGAATCAGTTTTATTATATTTATCAAGAAGTTTTAAGACTTGTTGGTAATTCTTTAGCTCTGCCTACCCCACTCTGGGAATGAAGGCGTGAGTTTATGTATGTATGTATTATATTTATGTAATTTTGAGGTTATTTCCATGCCCTAAAAATAACGATAATCCTCCATTCAAAAACAACGTGATTGGACGTTTAGTTGTTTCCAAAGTAATAAATAAAAAAAAACTTTAACACCTAGAGACTAATAAGGAGCTTTAGTCCCGATATGCTGAGACTAAAGTAACATTTTAAGAACATGAGAAGTGAAAAATACTTTTTAATGTCAATACGCTTGGGCTTGTTCAGTAAAGCGTTGTCAATGGTGGTTTCCGCGCATCAGTTTTTTCACTAGATGTCGCCTCTGGGACGTAAGGTCTTTTTGAGAGATGATAATGCGCAAAAAGTATAAATTGAAATAATCTTGTACCTAAATATTTGAAATGTGTATATATCAAGTGAAAAAGTAAATTGTCAATAGTTTGGTCTTCTTCTAAGCATAAGTATATTTTACAGAATTTAAATTGTAGTTGTAAATATATTATACAGAATTTACATACATACATACATAAACTCACGCCTTCATTCCCAGAGTGGGGTAGGCAGAGCTAAAGAATTACCAACAAGTCTTAAAACTTCTTGATAATTCTTTAACCACATTTTGCACAAGTAGGCTAAGATGTTTCCCAGTGTATTAGTGACAGGTGGCAAGCCCATCGCCTAACAGTACTATAAGCCTTTATTCCCTTAGTCGCCTCTTACGACATCCACGGGAAGACATGGAGTGGCACTATTCTAACCCGGCAACCACGCGGCATTTATACAGAATTTGTTTTAATAAATAGTTCCTTACTTTAAACAAATCTTTTTTTTTTCATCATCTTTACTAACTATAGTTACTCCATTTACTTTAAACACCTAGTAGTACTGGAAAAGTGTAGTTGCACGTGATTGGCTAATGAGATCCCGCTGGGGCTACCATGGCCAGATGACCTTTGATCTGAAGCACTTAACTTTCAGTAGTTCTTACAACCTATTTGCATTAACACTGCTGTTCTAAACTAGCTGCCATTATAATTTTTCTTTTACAAGTCATTGATATCGATATTTAAGCTACCAAAGTTTGTCATTTTTACCTTTTTTTTTTCCATATATGTATTTCAATTTGAAAAAAAAAAAAAAACCTTCGATGATTTATTAGATATATTAATGAAGAATATTTAGATTTAGTTTCGTTGGTATCAAGTTAAATCGAATTTTGTGTTTCAATATTCATGTTTAAAAAAAAAACATGGATGTTTTTTAAATTCTGTTTGACAGAATCCAAGATAAATAAATGCATAAATTATAATATATTTTGAGAGTGAGTGGAAGGGTCGGAAGCGGCCGCCATAGGCGTACTTTTTCGAATCAAATCGGAGAAATACTGGAAAAGGGCCGAATCTTAAGTACCCGAAACCGACGTGCGTGCATGACTCGATGTATGAATGTTGAAGAAGCGAAAGAAATTTGTCAATATCGTAGCAAATGGAAAGAAGTGGTCTCTGCCTACCCCTCTGGGAAACAGGCGTGATTTAATGTATGTATGTACGTATGTATTTTGTCATAGATTTACATTCAGTTTTGACCGAGTTATAAGAACTTAAACTTCATCAAAAACGCCCCTTATAAGCCGCACTCACAATGGCGCAGATAATCAGTCGGTCCTTACATCTGTACGGTGCGGACGCGTTTGTTTCCCTTCTTATGACTTATTGTTTATCGTATACCTGTGACTTGACAATTGAAACGGACCAATGACACATTAATTAATCTCTTATTTTCAAATACCATTGTGAACGAGTCCTGAGAAGATTATCGATTGTTGCTATTCACTTGGCTTTCGCCTCTATCTTTTTTCCATACATGGTGTTTGGTAGCTAGGTACAACGCTTTATGGGGGCGATAGAGCAGCTCATAAGCTATCGATTTAACCCGATGTATGTTCAGCAATTGTTATTAGTTTCCGAGATATTGATCATTTTAATCGGAACTTTTGTAATTTTTCCTTATGTCCGTGTTACGAGAAACCCCTAAATTCATGTATTAATTATAAAAAGTGTTTTCTTGCATGATTAGTATCACTATGAACTAAGAAAGTTTTTAAAGCTACATGCCAAATTTCAATTAAAATATGACAAACAAGGCGAATTCTCAAAAATCTATAAATGTAGGTTTTTTTTTAAGGTTGGTAGTTCCCGTCCATATGGCGTTGGCTTTTTCTTCTTGTATAACCGCTAACTTCTCCAGTACGCAACAGATTTACGTGTGGCTTTAGTTAATGTATAATAATTAATTAATTATCTGTTCTATGTATGGCTGTTACAGAAAACTTACATAAACCGACGCGGAGCGAAGGCGGGTAACTATTGTAGGGCAAGTACGAACTGACCGTCGGGGCAATAAATCATTTAATCGGACTCTCTCGCTCGTACTCGTGGGGCTTATGGCGAGCGTAAGGGATGCGTGTAGTATCAGCGTCATCTTGTATTTATTTATTTAAACTTTATTGCACAATACATATGTAAAAAGTACAAATGGCGGACTTAATGCCTAAAAAGGCATTCTCTACCAGTCAACCTCATGGTTAACAGAGAATACATGGTGCAAACAGTGTTGAAAATGAATTAAATACCTACTTAATACTAAAATGTATAAAATACATAGATAATAATATGTTCATATAATACATGCATATAATAACCTACTCAAATATATACGAAAACAATATGTGATGAAGATCATGACACCTTACTCAAGTTCTTGCCTGTGTAGATGTTGGCGAAGATTACGCTTAAACACGAATTTGCTGGACGCTTGTCGTATTTCAAGAGGGAGCGCATTCCAGAGACGGATGGCCTGAAGGGCGAATGAATTGGACATAAACCCGGTATGGAATAGAGGAATTTTGAGTTTACGGGAGCGGGAGGAACGCAGTTCACACCCTGGGCGTGGGGCATCAAAGTGAAATTTGCATTTGAGATATTCAGGAGCAGAGGGCTCGAATTGTATCCCTTGTATTTTTTATTGTATCCCTTACGCTCGCCATAAGCCCCACGAGTACGAGCGAGACTCCGATAAAAATGATTTATCGCCCCGACGGTCAGTTGGTAATGGCTATACAATAGTAGAAGATAGAAGATGTATCGAAAGACAAACATAAAAACGTTCACGTCATTTAAGACAAAAAAAAGAATTGCAACAAAAAAATGTATATGGATTCTTTACCTTTCAATCTCTCATGCAACGACTATTACTTAACAATTACGGAGATCACCCGTCGAGCGAAAGGTCGGGCTCATTTAGCGGTACTTGAGAAATATACAATAGGTCGATTTCCTACTGATATTGTAAATGCGAGAGTTTGTGTGTTAGTTTGACACAGAGCTTATACAGGGTGTCCCAGAAACCAACGTCAACCCGCCTAGGGCTGATAGAGCTGCTCATAAGCTATCGATTTAACCCCCATGTATGTTCAGCAATTGTTATTAGTTTCCGAGATATTGATCATTTTAATCAGAGTTTTTGCCATTTTTCCTTATGTCCGTGGTACGAAAAAACCCTAAATTCATGTATTAATTCATATTTTTTCTAGTGTTTTCTTGCATGATTAGAATCACTGTAAAATAAGGAAGTTTTTAAAGCTACATGCCAATTTTTTTTTCATTACAACTTTTTGAGAAAACACACAAAGTTTGTTTTTCCATACTAGGTGAAAAACAAACGCGGGGTTCTTTTAGTATGGAGAAAGTAACTCTGTGCGTTTACTCAAACATTTGTAATAAAAAAGAAATTGGCATGTAGCTTTAAAAACTTCCTTATTTCACAGTGATTCTAATCATGCAAGAAAACACAAAAAAAAAATGAATTAATACATGAATTTAGGGTTTTTTCGTACCACGGACATAAGGAAAAATGGCAAAAACTCTGATTGAAATGATCAATATCTCGGAAACTAATAACAATTGCTGAACATGCATGGGGGTTAACGATAGCTTATGAGCTGCTCTATCAGCCCTAGGCGGGTTGACGTCGGTTTCTGGGACACCCTGTATACTGGATTAACACATAGGCTATTTATCCCGGAAAATTGAAAAGTACCCGAGGGTATAGCGATAGTCGAAATCTATGCGGACAAAGCCGCGGGCAAAAGCCATACAAGAAAAAAAACAGGGCAAGAGCATGTCGGAGCATGCGCAGTGCAGGGTTCCGAAGCTGTTACTACAAACAGATTAGACCTCGCGACAAACTTAACTTTGCCGTTGGAAAACTGTTATCCCCATACATCGACATAGGTCGCGGTCAGTTTACCAACACTGCAATAGTAGTTTATGCAACAGTTGTATAAGAGAGGTCAAAAAAGACGAGTGGTGTGGTTACGATGTGAGCCGCAGGCGAACATCGTAAAGCAAGACGCCACGAGTATTTTTTGACTTAGTTATACACCGTTGCATACAATACTTTTTCTACGACTAGGTTTCAAATAAAATGCAAAATTAAATTAACAAAATTTTATTTATAGATTTTTACTCTTTAATATACCTAGGTTAGAATACGAACGAACGAAGCACAGAACAACAAACGAGCGGGAAACATTCGAAAACAACAAAATATGTGTCTATGGTTAACTTTGTTTTTAAATTGATGTGCACTTGCCAGATTTCATATTTTTTTTTAAAGTTGCACAATCGATTTAACTTGTGAAATATGGACTAAAAAACACCTAATGATTTCAGAAATGAATACTTTTACCTGATTGGTCGATTTTAATATAGCTGCGTTCTGGTTGGTTGGTACCAAATAAAATGTTTTTTTTAAAGAGTTAAATTAGTAAAAGAGTTTACATACCAAAAAGAACCTAACGTTCCGATTGGCAGTCAATGTGTATTGTGATTGGTGGTTTAATTTGGTGAAGTATTTTGATTGGTCAAATTAACCTAGGTGTAAGCTTTGGCAGCTAGGCATATCGTTTTGGCTCAAAAAAGCACAAGTGCTGTTAAGGGGAATAGACTAGATAGACTTTTCTACGGAATGTTCTGCGGACATATAATCTATATTCTTATATTAGTGTTCGTGACTATATAAATGACAGATAAAAGTACAGGAGTAGGAAAATAAGTTTTCGGTAGATTTTTCCTTTTTTTTTTTACTTCTTTTTTTTCTCAGTAAGTAGATTAACAAAAAATAAACAGTTTCCTTTTGAGTAGGTCAGTTTTTTTCTTCTTTCTTATAATCAATACAGTACGCAGCCCTAAAAGAAATGTTCTTCGTAATCTCTGATGGGACAGTTCCCTGATCTGATGATGAAAAGGTGATTTTTTTTATATCGTTTTTTTATCGACGACGCGCTGGCCTAGTTGGTAGTGACCCTGCCTACGAAGCGAGCGGTCCTGGGTTCAAATCCCGGTAAGGGCAGATATTTGTGTGATGAGCGCGAATATTTGTTCCTGAGTCATGGATGTTTTCTATGTATTTAAGTATTTATTTCTCTATATAAGTATTTATATCGTTGTCTAGTACCCATAGTACAAGCCTAGAGCTTAGTTTGGGACTAGGTCAATTGGTGTGAGATTGTCCCCTGATATTTATTTATTTATTATTTACTAGCGACCCGCCCGCGGCTTCGCCCGCGTGGAATGTATTATACATATAAACCTTCCTTAATAATCACTCTATCTATTAAAAAAAACCGCATCAAAATCCGTTGCGTAGTTTTAAAGATTTAAGCATACATGGGGACAGACAGCGCAAGCGACTTTGTTTTATACTATGTAGTGATTTATCTGTAATACCTTGTCAATTTAATGTGATGTTAAAAATGCCATATATGAATTGTCACAATGATTACAGTGACAAGGTACTAAAACTTACACATATTTATGAACATAACTGTACCTGACGTATACGGTATACCCACCAACTTAACCTCCCAAGTCCCCGCGTAAAAAAAATGCACATAATACGGCCATTGCAATAAAATATCAATAGTAAAGAAGATAAAGTAGAATTTATCTTGTTTTTATGACTGGCAATTAAATTAGAAAATAGACTTTATTGCAATTGTAATAAGTTTATTTTCCACTGGCAAATTTCGTTGTATGGTGGGTCTTAGGAGGTACCCCCTTATAGAACTAAACGGCCGAACCTATATTCTTGAAACCTAGATAAGAACCATTCCGATTATTACCGATTAAAATAACTTTCTTTCAAATAGAACTGTATCAAAATAAGTCCATCCGTTTGTGAGGTACGACGCCACAGACAAACACACACACATACACAGAATACACACGTTAAAAGTTATAACCAGATCTAGCAATCACTAGTAATATGGGAAAGCATCGATAATTGAGTTTATCGATATAGGCAATCCCTGGCTGTAATTTTATTTTGCACCTATACATATTCCTAGGTTATAACCCCCCTCTGTTTTATCGGGGTCTACGTCTCTGTTATAACGTGCGCATATTTATACTGATTTTAATGATTTGGTCATGATGAATATGGTAATTTTTATGATGCCCATTATAATCCAAGTTTGAGGCCATATTATACAAAATAACAAGATGTACTAACCAGTCAAGGATAAAAACATCAATATTCAAGGTCGAATCGGCGAAGCATATTTAAGACGGACCAGATTGGCAACTCCTTTTATGGTTTCCGTAACAAAATGATTTAAAAAAAAACCGGCATTAATTTACAAATTTGTCAGAAAAAGGGGTTTATTAAACGCAGTATTGTAGTTACAAGTTTACAATATTGTAGAATTGTAATATAATTCTTACAGGAGCGCACCCTGTGTAAAACCCGTTGGTGAGTTTTACTTGTTGTTAAAATAATACTTTTTGAGCAATGGTGTTAACGTCATCATCTAGTGAGAGCAGTGACGAACAATATTCGCCAATAATTGTGCGACGGAGGCGAATATAAAAAAAAAACACGTTTAATTTGACTTACTACATTTAATGAGAAGTTTAGTTTAGGGTAAGGAAGAATACCATTGAATACTTGGTAAATAAAATAGGCAACGAGCTTGAACACAAAACCAACAGAAACGCATCTCTTACACCTACTGAACCAATTTTGTGCGCTTTATATTGGATGGGCTGTGGGTCACAACACCATATAATAGCAGATGCGCACGGTATATGTAAGGGGACCGTACATAAAGTAAGCATCGCATTTATTGAAATAATAATTTTACGAAATGGTTAGTCTAAAGTCTTACTTTTTATTCGGTAAAGTAAACTGATGAGTTGATGACAATAAGTTCATGGTGGTTCGTTTGTGGTTCATTCCAATAATAGCGGTTTATAATGACTACATTTTCTGGTAACTTTTACCTAAAGAACGACTCATGAATTGTTAATTTATATCGCCTGATAAAAAAATACTGTTGTTGGTAGTGTCCCTGCCAACGAAACCAGCGGACCTGGGTCCGAATCCCGGTAATGTCAAAAGCTCTTAATTGTTCCGTTATTTCTTTCCTAAATTTACAAAATAACACATGTTTATTTTCATATATGAGCATTAAAATTGTAATTTTGTTGTTCTAGACGTTCTAGTCCATTTTGTAAAGAACTGCCGGACCATGCTCAGTGTAGGGTTCCGAAGCCGTTACTACAAACAAATTAGACCTCGCGACAAACTTAACTTTGCCGTTGGAAAACTTCGCGGTCAACTCAGGAACCACTCAAGTCTACTTAATAGTGATCGTTTTTCTATTAAATTAATTTTTAATTAAGTTATTTTTCAGTTTTTTTGCATTTATAGTTTTGGCTGTAGTGGGGCACACACACTTGACTCTAACAAAAATTAGTGCTTTAAATCGTAAGTAAGCTTACTATTTCATGAACGGATTCTTTAATCAAAAAATGGTAGGCAAACACCGGCAATATTTTTGAAAGACCATCGAAACCCTACACTATGGGGTAGACGAGAAAAAAAAATACATCCCCACGTTACGAGTAGGGGAGGTACACTAAAAAAATAATTCAAGATTTTATTTTACCACTTTGTTGGCGTGTCTAATATGTATATATTCATGCTAATTTACAGCTTTTTATACTAAGAGTCTCTGAGCTAGGACGCGGACGGACGGACGGACATGGCGAAACTATAAGGGTTCCTAGTTTGACTACGGAACCCTAAAACAGATTAAGTTAACTGGTACAAACGCGTGTGACGGACTCTTGTCCGCTGGTGCACGGAACGATTACTCTTTCACGCTGCGACGGCTCGACAGATTTGGATGAAATTTGGACGAAGTCGCGTGCACACAAAATAACCTAGTCCCAAACTAAGCTCTAGGCTTATATATAAGCCTAGAGCTCAGTTTGATATGGGTGGGTACTACACAACGATAAACCTACTTTCATAGATAAACTAGCTGATCCGGCAAACGTTGCTTTGCCATGTATGTAAAATTTAGGGGTGGACCACCCTTAACATTTAGGGGGATGAAAAATAGATGTACTTATGGAAGAAACCGTTATGCACACAAAATTTCACGAAAATCGGTCGAGTCATTTCGGAAGAGTTTAATTACAAACACCGTGACAAGAGAATTTGATATATTAGAAAAAGAAGAAGAAGATACATACTTAAATACATAGAAAGCATCTAAGATGCAGAAACAAATAGTCGCGCTCATCACAGAAATGTCTGCTCTAACCGAGATTTGAACCCGGGAACGCTAGCTTCGTAAAGATAGAGATAAAGACATTTATTCAGTAAGTAGGCCGCACGGGCACTTTTACAGGTCAAGAATCTACCAGCGCTTCACAAGAGGAGACCACTGCTGAGAAGAAACGCCGCAAGAAACTCAGCAGTCAGTAATTTTTTTAAATATATTTAATATTACAATGGTACTACTTAGTCTAGCATTATATAAATCTATAAATAGCAATTTAAAAAATATTTCAAATATCCTGCGTAGTTTCCGCAGGAAAACACACCAAAATCTTAAGAGAAAGAGAGAAAAGGAAAAAAGAACTCCTAAGACGGTGCAAGATGACCACATAAGATTGATATGTTTTCCTACATCAACGGTGTCCCCCAGACAAGATAAAGCTTTTGAATTTGAAAAAAAGATATATTATTGATTAAGTTTCGGGTTTAGGCCAAGCATTTTTGTCTATTATATAGTCCTCGATCCTATAATACGCTTTAGACATTAACGACTTTTTCAAGTAATTTTTGAGTGCTGGAAAGGGTAACTTTAAAACTAGGCAGGGTTACTAGCACCAGTTTTCAGATTTCTTACAAACTAAGTCGTTTCCCGCGTGGTTGCCGTGTTAGAAATGTTAGAATAGTGCCACTCCATGTCTTCCCGTGGACGTCGTAAGAGGCGACTAAGGGAATATAGGCTTGTAGTACTGTTAGGCGATGGGCTTGCAACCTGTCACTAATACACTGGTTAACATCTTAGCTTATTTGTGCAAATTGTGGTTACTGAATTATCAACAACTTTTTAAAGTTGTAATTCTGTAGCTCTGCCTAGCCCACTCTGGGATTACAGGCGTGAAGGTATGTATTTAAGTCGTAATAGCACTGTATCACAAATTTTAAACATCATTTGGCATTTTGCATTTTAAATAATTGACTAAGGACTGTTCAATTTACTAAGCGGACACTAAAAATATATATTAATATTACGATTTTTTCGCTATAATCTCTTTATTTGGGTAAATATTATTAAAACAAAAACAAACAAAATAATAACTAACGAAAAAAAAGAACCTTCATTACATCGATAGAAATTTCGGACTTTTATGCGGATACTACGCATAAGTTCCTGCACATCACTTTTTGTCACTTTTCGAGTAGCTGCAAACCACATTCTTTTGAATTGTTCCAATGATTTAGCTTCTCGACCATCCTTTCTTAAGTGCCTCTTCACAATGGTCCAGTACCGCTCGATAGGACGGAGCTCCGGACAATTTGGTGGATAGTCTTGTTTTTGAACGAATTCAATGTTTTTTGAATTTAGTAGCTCCACTGTCGGACCAGTATAGTGGGCACTTGCCAAATCAGGCCAAAATAAGGGTGGGACACTGTGCTTCCGATAGACGGCAAGTAACCGTTTTTGGATGCATTATTTTCTGTATATTTCACCACCAATAGTGCCTGTCGCAAAATAGGAAGCACTTTTGAGGCCACAGGAACAGATTGCCTGCCAAACCAGGACTTTCTTCCCGAATTTATCAATTTTAATGGTTCTTTCCTCCTCTGGTACAGACTCTCCTACGACGGCATTGTAGTATTGGGGCCCCGGTAATGTACTGCTATCATATGTTACGTACGTTTCGTCGTCCATTAAAATGCAACGAGATTTATCTTTTAGTAAGATGCTGTACAACTTGCCGCACCGTTTTTTGGATCTAGTTTGCTGCTCTGCACTTCTTTTTGGATTATTTTGCTTTTTGTAGGTTCGTATATTATTTCTTTTTTTAATATTTTGTACCGTACCTACGCTGACGCCAACTTTCTTTGCAATATCACGAACCGATAGATAATTTCGCGATTTTAACAACCGCATGACATTTTCGTCGACTTGAGGATTTGCCGGCCCGCTCCTGTGTCTAGATTTCGGTAAATCTTCGAGCGTATGATGCTCTCCAAATTTTTTAATCATTTGGTACAACGCTGACTTGGAACATTTGTACATTTTTGCTATTTTTCGCAGTGAATACTGCCCTGTACACCATTTTTGCACTATTAATTTGCGATTATCTAAATTAATACGCTCCATCGCGAACAATAATCGACAATGAAAGAGCAAATATGTCGCAATTGACGAAAATGTATTTGCTAATGTCATTGCTATCAACAATTATATCAATTATTTTTAAATTTTAGGTTTAAAAGAGGTTTCAGGGTGTCCGCTTAGTAAATTGAACAGTCCTTACCTCGAGGGTCCGGAGTCAGCGAGAGACTGTCCACGTCACTGAGACGTCATGGAGTCAGTTACGGTTCTTACAGCATAGAAGCACGAAGCTTAAAAACAATTAGCAAGAAAAAAACTTGAACGTTTAATAAAAAAATAAAAGCCTAGAGTGCAAGACTATGTCGGACCAAGCTCAGTGTAGGGCTCCGAAGCCGTTGCTACAAACAAATACCTAGACCTCGCGACAAACTTAACCTTGCCGTTGGAAAACTGTTATCCCCATACATCGACATAGGTCGCGGTCAGTTTACCAACACCGCAAAAAAGGTTTCGGTAGGTATAAACATTTAAACCGTTTGTAACTCTAGAACCACTGGAGTCTACTGAGTGGTTATAGTATTCCTATTATAGTAGTTTATGCAATAGTTGTATAAGAGAGGTCAAAAAAGACGAGTGGTGTGGTTACGATGTGAGCCGCAGGCGAACATCGTAAAGCAAGACGCCACGAGTATTTTTTGACTTAGTTATACACCGTTGCATACAATACTTTTTCTACGACTAGGTTTCAAATAAAATGCAAAATTAAATTAATATACCTAGGTTAGAATACGAACGAACGAAGCACAGAACAACAAACGAGCGAGAAACATTCGAAAACAACAAAATATGTGTCTATGGTTAACTTTGTTTTTAAATTGATGTGCACATACCAGGTTTCATATTTTTTTAAAAGTTGCACAATCGATTTAACTTGTGAAATAGGGACTAAAAAACACCTAATGATTTGAGAAATGAATTCTTTTACCTGATTGGTCGATTTTAATATACCTGCGTTCTGGTTGGTTGATACCAAATAAAATGTTTTTTTTAAAGAGTTAAATTAGTAAAAGGGTTTACATACCAAAAAGAACCTAACGTTCCGATTGGCAGTCAATGTGTATTGTGATTGGTGGTTTAATTTGGTGAAGTATTTTGATTGGTCAAATTAACCTAGGTGTAAGCTTTGGCAGCTAGGCATATCGTTTTGGCTCAAAAAAGCACAAGTGCTGTTAAGGGGAATAGACTAGATAGACTTTTCTACGGAATGTTCTGCGGACATATTATCTATATTCTTATATTAGTGTTCGTGACTATATAAATGACAGATAAAAGTACAGGAGTAGGAAAAATGTATTACATTTCATTTAAGATTTTTTTAAGATTTTTAGTATTTGTAGTTTTGCCTGTACGGTGGGAGGGGGGGACACTTGACTAACAAAAATTAGCGCTTTAAAGCGTAATATTTCATAAACGGATACCTTAATTGAAAAATTGTTTTCACAAACCCGCAATGTTTTTGAAAGACCTATCCAACGACACCCCACACTAAGGGGTAGACGAGAAATAAAATACATCCCCACGTTCCGGGTAGGGGAGGAAAAAAAAAACGTTTTCAAGATTTTATTTTACCACTTTGTTAGCGTGACTAATATGTATATTTATGCCAAATTACAGCTTTGTAGTTCTAAGAGTCTCTGAGCTAGGCTGCGGACGGACGGACATGGCGAAACGATAAGGGTTTAACTATAGTTTAAATACGAACCCTAAAAACACAAACCGAAAGCGAAGGCGCGTCGCTAGGTAAAAATATTCAGAAACTACTAATATTCAGATATCGATATTAGGTTCTCAAATAGTGCTCGCTGTGACCTTGGGGTGAGATAGTACCCAATTATATAAGGCCGGGGTCACACCGGAGAGTACCAGTCGACTCATCAGTTCACTAGTGTACACACAGCTTCAACATGGTGAGTAAAAAAAAACTTTCGCGCACCTAGAATTTCTCCATGACCCCGTTTGGTATGTTTTTTTTGATCATTTAGATTGAAGACATGCGTGTTAAGTTATACTACCTGAGACTCCCAAATTACATATCCGTGGATAAACATAGGTAATTATTTGTTTGTACGTACAATAAAGAGTTTTACTACTACTACTGCTACTTCTACTAGGTACTAATTATTTAAAATTAAGTACCCATTAATTACTATACAAATGCACAATATGCCTTTGTGACATTTACCTGATCAAAAATTGGAAGTGTATTATTAAAGAAATCGTATTGTTCGTTTATACTTTGCAGAATTGTTTTCATTGCGAGACAATACAGCGTTTTAACTTTTTTACGGAAAACGCGTTGTATTGCAGTTGTTTTTGATAATGAATTCATATTGGAATGGTTTATATTATGTTACCAACGCACGACAATTGAAAGGAGTTCTTTTTGTTCTTTTTTTTTACTTTAAAAAAAAGTTGAAATGTAAGTGGCCACTAAGTATTTCATATGCAACATGTACGTTCCTCTAAAGAGGTTGCAATCATTCCGATTTAAATTATAGCGGTTCTAGGAAATGTATGTAAAGAATTTCATGTCAAGAGAACTCCATGTTCTCGCTTAGCAAAAATTTTGAAAAAAATACATATTATAGGACGTTAGTGGGAGTTTTACCAGTGAAAAAATTAGAGCGGTCTCTAACATGGAAGTGATAAAAAAAAAATCTGAAAAGTTTGAATCGGTTTTTTTAATTTTTTTTCTATGGCATAATGAAAATATAATTATGGCCATTTGATCATCTTGGTTAAATGTACATTATATGCCAAGCTCATTAAAATTGGTTAACAGGAAAAAAAAATATCAAAGATAAATTAAATATAGTTTTTTTTTTTTAAACGAAAACTATGATATTTAGGGTGCTCAAATTTGGCAAAACAATTACTAATGCAGAGCCACACAATCTATAAAAAATACAAGCCCAAACTCAAGGGGGGCAAAATCTCTTAGCTTATCCTGGCACGGCCTTTATTGGAACGATTTTATGAGGTTTTAATGGAAAAACGGACTCATTTGGCGAAAAAGAAAAATATTTTTCACCAAAACAATGCTCTAGTGCACACATGTGCAGTTGCTATGGCTAAATTCCACGAGTTGCATTATGAAATGCTTCCGCATCCACCATATTCTCCAGATTTGGCCCCTGCAATTATTTCCTGTTTCCAAATGCTAAAATGAAGAAACTAACGCGTATTTTGAAGCTTTGGGGCAATCTTATTTTACCGAGGGAATTAAAAAACTAGATTTAGATGGAGATTGCGTCGAAAGATAAAAACATTGGTTAAAAAAAAAAAAGGTGTCATTTTTACCAAACTTATCACTACGCCCTCGTATACTACGAGTACAAGTAAATATAGGGAAAAATCTGAGAACTATTTTTAATTAAATCACAAAAAAACAGGGCCTTCATGCAATTAAGAGCGAACCAAATTTTAAATTGAGTTAACTGTGTCATGTGCGGAACCCTCGGTGGGTGCGTCCGACTCGCACTTGTCCGGTTTTTTTTCTTAGTAAATTCGTCGTAATAACGCATATTCTAAAAAAAAAACACCCGCTATCTATAACGGGAGGCATATCAATAAAGTCCCCTTGGGCAACGGAGCCCAAAACTAATAAAAAAGTAAAACGTAGTGCGTACACGCATATAATAGACACCAATAAAGCTCGCCGTGACCTCGCAGCGAGATCGTCCCCAACTATATAAGGCCGGGGTCACAACGGAGTGCTCAGTCGACTCATCACTTCACCAGTGTACACACAGCTTCAAACATGGTGAGTGTCATCTAGGACATTTAATTTATTTTTTTGTAAAAAAAAGTTCCATCAAAAATCTAAATTTATAAATATATATTTTTTTTAACACTTAAAATTATTTTTAATTAAACTTTAACTGGCCATACTGCGTATCACAATACAATATAAATAGTAATATTAATAATATTAATGTCCGCGTCTTTGTACGCGTAGCATAATTTTCCAGCTACTTCCAGTATTTTAAACCATTAGGGGTTGCCTTTAAAAAAAAACCCTTCATAACGCTACCCTAATAAGCTAATACGCAGTAAGTCAGGTAAAACTCCTGTCGTAATATCAACCTTATTACTAAAAACAGAGAACTGAAACTGCTTTGGTTATTGATTTTGAGATATGGCTTATTTGCGTAGGAGGGCAGAACGCACCCTTAGGATATCCAAGGAACATTCCCTTCGAATTTCAAATCCAGCGGTTTAAGCTGCGCGTTGATCGATCATTCAGCCAGTAATTGACAACAATTCATTTTGTGCTAAGGTAGTAAAATAAAATACCGTTTCTAGATTTTACACTGCTGATTACAGTAAAAATATCTTTGGATTTTTTTATGCAGTAGTTTTTTTTTATATTTAGGAAAAACAGTAAAAAAAGTTGGATTGTGAATGTTAGGAATACACTTATAGTGCCCTTAGTCCATTTATTACCAAAGGAATTCAAAAAAATATACAACTGTCATGTTCATTGTTTATCTGTCTGACGGATTACTTGATTCTGACGACACGCTTTAAATTCTACGCAAAATAGTTTATTTATTTTAATGGCGTCTTCAAATTACGTAATTAATTAAATTACGCTAAATAGCAAATTTGTGAACTGAACGGCAGCGAATGATTGACATAACATGACAGTCAGTTTTGTTTACTGTTTAAAGTTACTTTTTTAAATTTTATATCAGGCTAAGATCACGACATCAGTATTCCTAACTTTGTATATACGGTCTTTTTAATGACTATTTCGTTAATAAATTACTAACGACGAATTTAAGTTAAATAAAGAAAAACCAAGAAATACGGGTAGTCTAATTTTTAACCAGCTATTATAAACGCGAAAAAACAATAACGCTTTTTTTTAATGTTGTCAATTTCCTTTTATTACATATATCGTGTGGTTGCCAGGTTAGAATAGTGCCACTCCATGTCTTCCCGTGGATGTCGTAAGAGGCGACTAAGGGAATAAGGGCTTGTAGTACTGTTAGGCGATGGGCTTGCAACCTGTCACTAATGTGCTGTTAAACACCTTAGCCTAATTATGCAAAATGTGGTTACTGAATTATCAACAAGGTTTTAGAGTTGCTGATAATTCCTTAGCTCTGCCTACCCCACTTTGGGAATGAAGGCGTGAGTTTATGTATGTATGTATGTAGATTATATGTATACATACAAAGATACCAATCGTCGGTGAAACTGCAAAACCGCGTAAGCTACATTTTTTATTAGGAGCAAAATGCACCTTTTTAATAAAATGGTAAGGTTTATTTTGCTCTGTCATAAACTTGTTAGGTACGAGATATCTTTTTAGTAATTATTTTTTTACTATAATATTCTTGGATGTTTCATGTTTTTAAATAATAGGCAAACGCTCAAAGGTTAACTGTAAGAGACCTCATAAAGGAATGAGTTCGTCTTTGTATACCCTTTGTTGTCGAAATTGTTATTCGTTATTTTCCTGTTAGCACAGTTAAGTTTTAACAGATGTACATATAAGTAATTCCAAATGCCACGGTTAATAGATTCGAAGCTTTGTCCGGAATCGAACCTCGTCCTTGAGCCTCTTTGCGGTCAGGGGTCAGACGGCTGTGACATTTGACGGAGGAACCACGGCACTGTGGTGAGCGGCGCGGAATGCGATTTCTATACGTATAAAACGCGAATGTACGCTTAGATCTTTGAAAGTAGGCATCGGTTTTTAATTCGGTTTTCATCAATATATAGAGAGGTTTTTATGTATAACTAGCGGCCCGCCATGGGCTTCGCCTTCCCGGTGGATTTTTCAATTTTCTTTCATAAAAACCTTGTCCTGACATTGACAAACACAACAAAAAAGAAATCAGCCAAATCGGTTTAGCCGTTCTCGAGTTTTGCGCTTAGCAACACATTTAGCGATTCATTTTTATTATATAGATCACTTCTGGATTATGCACGGGTGTTACAGAAACTCACATAACGCGAAGCGAAGCGAGCTAGTATTTATTATATTAGTTAAATCAACGTCACAAATAAAGATCAAGGTGAAATTTAAAATTAACATAAGCTCTGGGTCTACACTCTCGGTCAAATAATACGGGTCAGAGTGCGTTTTTCATACAAACGAGGCTATTTCGAAGCCTTGGTTCCTGGACACAGGCATGTTTTGAGTGAGGTTTAATGGTGGATACTCCGAGGTCAAACAGTGAGGGTCAAAAGTGCATAAGATACCTAACAGATCGCACAATCAGTTAACACCACAGCGAGAGAGCATGGGTCAGCATTTGGATTTCCTTACATTTTATTGCCATTTTATATGTTTTTCTGAACATGCACAATTCCGGCGTTAACCGCAGATTCAACCCGTTGGGTATCTTAGGCAATCTGGAAGTCCTGTATCGATGCTCGGGGTGTCCATCATCAGATTTCACTAAAAGCATCTCCTGGCGAGGAACCAAGGCTTTCGAATAGCCTCTTTACTTTAGTATGAAAAACGCATTCTGACCCGTATTATTTGACCGCGAGTGTAGTATCGTATTTATACAAATTACTAAGTATTTTTATTTACTTTGTTTTGTTTCTAAGACAAGTATTTTTTTGCCAATAAAAAACCTTTAGATTTATTTCTTTATGGATTTGTCTAAATTCAGGTTTAACCATGTTTTATAGACACTCATGTCATAGACACTATCACTCGGAATTTTCATGACATAGAAAACTATTTTCTGCGGAACCCGTGTTCATTTCAGTTTATCTTGTGATGGTTACAAGACTTACAAGTCTAGCGTACAGTCTGTGAGCACTTAGAAGAGGCTGCGGTTTAGTACATCTCTCTCACTCGCCCTTAATAAGATCCGCCGTTTTATCTTAAAAAAAAGTAAAACGAGACCAAAATCCTAATCTTAATTGATTAGTGTAAAAAATATAGTTATTTATAATAAATCAGTAAAAGTTCTGTTAAATTTAAAGTTTAAACAACTCGCCCTCGCTTCCGCTTCCGCGTATCAGTGTGCACGTGGCCAGAGTTAAACTATTTCCCATCGTGTCGTAATACTATATTATACCGTGTATTTATCACTCATGCATATTCAAACGTTATGAGTACGGCTGTTCGTTTCAAATTGATTTTTCCTTAACATCAATCTTTTGTATACTTACAACTAGGTTATGCCGCGATTTCGAACGCGTAGAATTAGTTTCCCATTACTCCTTATTTTAATATAGCTAAAGAACAGAAACAAAAGACTTAGGGTGTTTCATATTTGAATGGAAAACAGTACATTATTGCCTAGGCGCGTTTAAAAATTAATTTCCTTTTTTATAGAAATTCCTACTGATCGCCTGCCTGGTGTCGCTGGCTGCTGCCGACGTGTCACACATCTTGAAAGATAAATCCGCAGAGGCCCGCGCCCAGATCCTGAGACAAGAATCCGAAGTGGGCCCCGACGGCTCCTTCTCGTATGCCTATGAGACTGAAAACGGCATCATCGGCGAAGTACAAGGCCGAGTGCAAGGCAAAGATGTAAGTACAGTAACATTTTAGTACATTTTAGTACCTTGGCAGTTTAAACATGCATGACATTAAATAGACAAGGTACTAAAGTGTACACATATTTATGAACTGAGAAGTGCCCGTGCGGCCTACTTACTGAATAAACATCTTTTTCATCACACTTGCACGTAAACAGTATCTAAACATACAGGTTAACTTGGCCGCAATGCCCCATATAAAACCCTCGACCTTTCTTTTTACCATGAAACCCAAGGTCGGTAAGTATTTTTTTTTTAATTTATGGCACAGCACACAGGTCATGCAAGTTCAAGCAAAGAGTTTACACGCAATTGAAAAATTGTCTTAAAATGTTATTTAAACAGGAATTTCATTGCAATCTCGCTATATGTTACTTAAATACTCAATTAATGTTCTTAATAACCGATTTTAATAGTTTTCTGTATCAAAACGTCGTTTTGTTTTACACTCCTTCAGGGATGTATGTATAACTACGTAAGTATTTGCCCTTAACGTTTCTGAACGAAACATTTTTATAATCTGTGGAGTCCGCCAGCCATCCGCTTAAAAAAAGTTCAAGTAATTCGTAATAATAGTTGTGCTGACTTGTGTATTTATTTACTCGCAAATGTGATGAAAAACATTGTATGTTTCACGGGCGGTACGGGAATTACGAACCTCGACTCAGAAAGCCCTCAGTCTTCGACTTCGGGCTTCTACTAGAGCCTCGATCGTAATTCCTTACTTACCGACATTAATACACGATGTAATATTATATTTTTACCTTATCTTTTAAAACAAATCGATTACCGTAAGAATCATTAAAATCGGTCAACAATTTTTCGATTAAGGTATCCGTTTATGAAATATTAAACTTTAAAATTTTAATATTTGTCAGTCAAGTGTACTCCCCCCCCCTCCCCCTCCTACAGCCAAAACTACAAACAGTAAAAATATGAGAAATATCTTAAATGAAAGCACATTATATTGAATTTAGTACGAAAACTACCTTCTTAAATTGTTTGTTTATATAGGACCAGGCTGCTATAAATATACAAGGAAGCAACTCTTGGAAGACCCCCGAAGGCGAACTAGTTCAACTGCAGTACGTCGCTGATGAGAATGGCTACCAACCCCAGGTAAACATGATACTGCAAAACCGCGTAACTAACAAATTTATGATACAGAAAAATAAACCTTACCGTGTTATAAAAAAGGTGCATTTTTCTCCTTATTAAAAATGTTACTTAAGACATTGTGTCTTGTGGGAGGATCTTGTGCGGGGTCCGTCCGGGTTGGTACCACAATCTTATCCGTTAAACTACCGCCAAGCAGCAGTGTTTGCATTGTTGTGTTCCGGTTTGGGGATAAGATAGCCGGTGAAATGACTAGCATAGAGGCATTCCATCTTAGTCCTCAGGGTTGGCAACGCATTAGCAGTCTTAGGATTGCGGTCTTGTGAATGCGAATGTCTATGGGTCACAGTTTCCACTTACCATCTGGTGGCCTGTGTGCTCGTTTGCCTTCCTATGATATTAAAAAAAAAAAAAATGTTTGTGTAAAAATTAATAACATATTTTTTGTCTGTCCACAGGGCTCCCACCTCCCCACCCCTCCCCCTATTCCGGCAGACATACTGCGCTCCCTGGAGTACATCAGGGCTAACCCCCCAAAGGAAGAACAAAACTAGACCTAAAATATATTATATAATCGAAGTTCTACAAATTATATCGCCATAAACGCTTTTTGTCAGAGAAGAGACGTTGATAAGTCTGTCGAATTGTAAATGAAACGTGGATTAAATTCATACAAAATTAAATCACAATTATAATTAAATTCAGAGCCAGTAGCTTTTTATCTGCAGTTTTTTTTTTGTTGTGTTCTAGTCGTTTACATTTAAAAGACACTTGTACAATCATCTTGTTATTTTTTTAGTTTTCTTTAGAATATAGGTCACTTAATTTAGTTTTAACGATTTAAATACTCAATCCTACGAACTTACTGTAAATAAAGAACGCTAGGAGGTTTTTTTAAATAAATCAATGTTGTGAAATGTCTATTTATTTTTCTTAAAAGAAACATAAACCCTGCAAAATAATATATAATAATAGAATATAGAAATATATTTGAAGCAAAATCTGAAATAGATAACTATTCTGCATCATAAGCGTTGCTATGCCAATAACAGTTCTATAATAACCATTATAGCATTGTTATGGTCGAATTGTATAAATAACAAATTGAAATGTGTAAAAAAACGCAAATTGACGCACTACACGTATTAACGCCATCCGAAATAACGTTATTTGCCATAGTTTGTCATTTTATTGTCATTGTGTTGTTCTTAATGCGAGCTTAATGTGAGGTACGCAATGAAATTTGTATACGTTTTCGCGGTCGCTGCCGTTAGTAAATAATGTCATTTTATTTTTATTTTTCCTGGACCTGGAACTTAGAACTTCGCGGGTTGATTTTACAACAGTAACGTTAACATTTACGAGCATGTCGGAGATAAGTATGATTTTTCCATACAGAGTAAAGATTAAACACTGGGACACAAAAAAACGCCAAATAGGTTTAAAAACTTCGCTGATTCGTAATGATTCTAATTATATAAGATACCACTGAAAAATTTATGAAATAAAACATGAAATTAATGATTTTTCGTGACATGGTCATAGGGAAAAATGTCAAAATTCCAATTAAAATGATTATCATTATGTCAGCCGAAAGACGTCCACTGCTGGACATACTACCGTTGCCATGGTAATAACAGTTCGTTTATAATTGAAATGATCAATATCTCCGAAACTAGTAAGAATCTCTGAACATACACAGGTGTTAAATCGATAGCATTTAAGCTGCTCTATCAGCCCTAGGCCGGTTGACGTCGGTTTATAGGACACCCTGTATACCACTTCACCCCTCATAGCACCAGCGTGGAGAGGAATCTCTCTATTGTCCTCTCTGCCTAAAGATACCATGTAATAGCTAGCACTGACCTTGGTCTCGCAGAACTGTGACCGCCTCCAGGACTCGCTTGGTGTAGATACAAGGTTCATAGTTGTCCATCTCTTGAGTTACCACGGAGCACACCCTGTAGACAAAGGATTTGTTATTTGTGTGCACTCGCAATAACCGTGTCATAATGACACCCATTATGAAACCGCAGCGTTTTGATGGTATTAACGGTTTTATAATAAATTGTTGCGTAAAGTGTGGTATAGTGTTGAAACATGTTTCAGTTTGTTGTTTACAATTAAACAAGTGATTATGGCTAGTTTTTCGTTGTTGTTATTAATGTTACATTGTGTGATGCTTGTTGTGCATTATTGAGCTTAGTGTTAATGTTGTTGTTGGTAGGTATATGTTGATGCGTATCGCCACGCACTTGTTCCCGTCTTCCAGGATGAGCTAGTGTCGTGGCATGTCGCTTGTACTGTATGTAGCACATGTCGCGGCGGGTTACCTGGCGGCGCGGCCGCGGATGGCGCCGGCGGTGCGCTCCAGCGAGTCGGGGTCGCCCTCCTGCAGCGCCACGACGCACTTGTTCACGTCTTCCAGGATGTGGTTCTCTGGATAAATACAAATATAATAATTTCACATACCATAAGCCGCTTATATTGATATCGTTAACGGTATCAGAATACCACGTATAGCGTAACCAAAGCGCAAAAACAGTTATATAATGATCGTTGCCATGGTAATAACAGTTCGTTTATAATTATTATTATAGCATTGTAATTACCATGGTTACGCGCATGAACTATGTCAGTGATGGTGTTTAGTGATCAACTGACATCTCTAATTGAAATATTATCAAAAACTGATTTTGTTTTTAATTGTATGTCAAAAACGGTTTACCCTTGTTTCGCCGAAAATTATTTAGCAAATTCTTAACTCCCCAAACTACGTATCCCATATTTTCATTTGGTTAAATTTTCATTTCCCAATTCAACGTTTCGCACTGATATCATTTCCCAACGAATGATTTGATAAATTATTGTTCGACAAATTATTACCTGGGATTCTTTTAAGATGTCAATTGTTTTCGTCAAATGTATTGATTAGCATAAAAATGAACCATAACCTATCTATATCTGAGAGCAGTTTCGTTCTTGGGGTCATAAAAAAAAATAACCCTAACCTACCTATCTCTGGGAGCAGTTTCGTTTTTAGCGTCATAAAAAAAATACTCTAATCTACCTATTTCTGGGAGCAGTTTCGTTTTTAATCCAATTTATATTTGTTTCAGACAACACAATTATTTACCACATAAAATTTGACAATATGTTATTTGCCTTAGCAAATCATTTGCTACACAATTATTTACCACATAAAATTTGACGTAATAAAATTTTGCAATATAAAAATGTAGCGAAATAAAAAAATTACGATGTAAAATTATGCCAACGATTGATTTGTCAAATAAAAGTTCGGCGAAAAGTTGATTGCTAAATGTTGACGAAACATAATTCGGCAAAAAGGCAGTACACCGTCAAAAACTCCTCAAAACATAATTACAAATAATCAAAGAATATTTATTCAAATACCACATCAGGGAACGTTTAAAGAAATAACAATCTCGTGATTGATATGAAATAATATCCTTTTTAGGGTTCCGTACCCAAAGGGTAAAATCCTATTACTAAGACTCCGCTGTCCGTCTGTCTGTCACCAGGCTGTATCTCATGAACCGTGATAGCTAGACAGTTGAATTTTTCACTGATGATGTATGTATGTCTGTTGCCGCTATTACAACAAATACTAAAAAAATATTATTATTTTTTTACAACAAACGTGTATTTTTTATTTTTTTTATTGATAATGGCCCGGAACCCTTCGTCCGACTCGCACATGGCCGGTTTTTTTAATTCCTTAACCAACAGATCTATATACTAACCGCTGACGGCGAGGAAATCATCAATGGTGGTGATGTCGTCCACCGCTTCCGTGAGCAGTTTGACGGCCGCCTCCCAGGCGCGCGCGAAGGCGGTGGCGTTCTCCTGCGCCACGCGGGAGCGCGGCCGGGCGGCCAGCACGCGCGCCGCGTTTATTACCTGCACAGAATAAGAGAGGCTTATGACCAGACATACAAGTTATCGTGGCTAAAACGTCAATTACCTAGGGACTTCCTTTCGATATTAAATTGATCGATAACTGTTTCAAATACTTTTTTTTTTATTGCATAGGAAGGCAAACGAGCACACAGGCCACCTGATGGTAAGTGGAAACTGTGACCCATAGACATTCGCATTCACAAGACTGCAAATGCGTTGCCATCCCTGAGGACTAAGATGGAATGCCTCTATGCTAGTCATTTCACCGGCTGTCTTATCCCCAAACCGGGACACAACAATGCGAACACTGCTGCTTGGCGGTGGGTTAATGGATAAGATGGTGGTACCAACCCGGACGGACCCTGCACAAGGTCCTCCCACAAATCACAAACAAAGTGACACAAAAAAAACAAGTACAAATTTCAAAGTGACATTTTATAGTAGTTGTACCAATTACATTTACTGGATGAAATATAAATTTTCTCAAACATGCTCGGAAAAAACGGTTTTCCGATTGAAACACAAGGACGGAAAGTGCCTCATTTTACTCCTAGGAGTAAAAAAACCATATGAAAACACTTTCCGTCCATGTCCATATATTTCTTAAAAATGCTGTCAATTTGCATACAAAATCAAAAGAACCAAGACAAAAATTCCAAACAGCCAAGGAAACTGCTCGCTTTTTTAGCACAGTGCGTGTGTTTCTTTTTGAATTTGCATTCCAATGTCTATGGTTAGTATTTAAAAACAATTGACAGTCGGTAACATTCGTTCATTCTGCATAATATAATTGTGAAACCGAATATTAAACTATTTGTTGTGTGAAATACTTACTATAAAAAATGAGCTCAAGCGACGAAAGCGACGAAATAGGTACCACACCGCCTATATTAAAAACTATTAAGTTTTTATTTACAAATTGCCCAAACACGACCAACATAACTTTGAATGTGAATTATAGTACATTGTTGCCTAGGCGCGGAAAGTAAGGGTTTTCCTGACGAGGTGGTTAGCAGGCCGAGCAACAGCGAGGCCTGCTAAAATACGAGTCAGGAAATCCTCGTTTCCGCCGAGGCATACATAATGCTTTTCTCAAACATGTGAGGAAATAATACAAATACATTTCTAAAAAGCAAGTAATTTAATTTATATTTTTATTTGCCCTCCACAGCATAAATTGGTCATAAGTTCGGTTATATTTTTCCTTAGATTTAGCGGGAAGCAGGTTTTGCCTAACCGAGGCAGCTTCAGATTTTAATATAGGCGGAGTGGTACCTATTTAGTCGCTTTCGTCGCTTGAGCTCATTTTTTATAGTATTTCACACAACAAATAGTTTAATATTCGGTTTCACAATTATATTATGCAGAATGAACGAATGTTACCGACTGTCAATTGTTTTTAAATACTTACTAACCATAGACATTGGAATGCAAATTCGAAAAGAAACACACGCACTGTGCTAAAAAAGCGAGCAGTTTCCTTGGCTGTTTGGAATTTTTGTCTTGGTTCTTTTGATTTTGTATGCAAATTGACAGCATTTTTAAGAAATATATGGACATGGACGGAAAGTGTTTTCATATGGTTTTTTTACTCCTAGGAGTAAAATGAGGCTCTTTCCGTCCTTGTGTTTCGATCGGAAAACCGTTTTTTCCGAGCATGTTTGAGAAAAATTAAATTACTTGCTTTTTAGAAATGTATTTGTATTATTTCCTCACATGTTTGAGAAAAGCATTATGTATGCCTCGGCGGAAACGAGGATTTCCTGACTCGTATTTTAGCAGGCCTCGCTGTTGCTCGGCCTGCTAACCACCTCGTCAGGAAAACCTTTACTTTCCGCGCCTAGGCAACAATGTACTATACCTAACTAAAATGCTCATCACTGCCTATCGATGACATACCAAAGCTTATATTAAAGTTAAGCAATTCATATGCATACTTTTTAGGGATTTTAAAATTCAAATAAACATCAATTTTTATAAATAAATTTTTATTATTGACGTTTTCTTACACAAAAACTTTTTTAATGCTATTCAATCGATTTCCATACAAAGTAAACTGACACCAAGAGTGCCTTGCCACAAACTATTTAGGTAAATTGTATGACATTGTGAACCATAATAGTATACCTACCTATTTTTATACGGATTTTATACTGTATAATAGGTAGGTATGCAACTTATGTAATCTCATAGTCATAACTGTCATAAGAAAGTACAATTCATCGATAAATTAATATCGTTCGGAAGTCCCTAGGACAATTTTATTCGTGCCACAGAAACTTCTATGTCTGCTTATGACAAATAACAATTTTAGGACATTTTATGTAGCCATCTAGACCAAATGCAAAATTCCACGATTTTTGTAGTTTGTATTTCTAGTGAAGGAGAAAAAATGTAACACAGCATGGTGAATAAAGTTTCCACAACTTGAATTTTACTCGATAATTTTTAAATTGCAACAGTTCATAAATAACTCTTATGATATGAGTGGCAAAACTAGAAATCGTCGTGCGTTTTCACTTCAATCCAAATGATAGGAATGGGAATATGTAATGTACTGACCTGCGGGCAGAGTGCTTCGATCTGTCCGGCAGCGTGGCGGACCATTTTGACGCCGTCTTCGTTGTTCGACATTGAACACACCAAATTGGCCACCTACATAAACAAATATATTCATAAGTATTTAGTACGTGTGTATGTGTGCTGAATTAGTGTTTTTTTTTAATTTAGCAATATTTATTACCACATTTACCACATTAAATACCCCAGAGGGGTAGGCAGAGACCATTTCTTTCCACTTGCTACAGATGTAGTGCATACTTGTTTTCCTTCGTATTTTCTCGGAAACGTTCGTATTTGTCATGCTACTTCGGTCAACCTCAGTACTTTTTGTACTGTGACCGACTGAAATAGCAAGACACGTTCGTATGTTTCCGTGAAAATACGAAGGAAAACAATTATGCACTACATCTGTACAATCTTGACAAATTTCTTTCGCTTCTTCAACATTCATACACCGAGTCATGCACGCACGTCGGTTTCGGGTACTTAAGATTCGGCCCTTTTCCAGTATTTGATTCGAAAAAGTACGCCTAGGGCGGCCCCTTCCGACTCTTCCACTCACTTTCGCACTGTATATCTCTTTCGACAATTTTCTTTCATCCATCCTTTCTAAATGACCAAATCATCTTGGCATACCCTTTTCTATTTGGATATCGGATCTCGCTATTTCTTACTCTATCTATCATCCTAACTCCACACATACTTCTTAGAGCTCTCATTTCAACTGCATTAATCCGGTTTGCTTTCTTCTTCTGCCATACCCAAGATTCACTACCATACATTAATGCTGGGGTCAATACTCCCTGAACAATAGCAAGGCGAGCTTGCTTTTGGTGATCTCTTTCATGGTAGTTTCATATTTTGTTGAGAAATGCAATTTAAAATAATCCATGGATTATATTGATAAGAAACAGTTTCTTTTAAGGGTCCATATCGGGGTTGCATAAAGTTTGAAGTCATATTTTTTGTAAGCGTACGTGGATTCGTCATACTCATCATTACGCATAACTGTAGATAGTCATACATTTATGCGCATAACGTTTTTAATCATAATGTTTAAAAGAACATAATTATTGTGTAACGCGCATAAAATTATTTTATCTACTCTCATATCGTAAAGTTCGAATTATAAAATTCAAAACGAATTTATATTGGCATACTTTATAAACACAATACCGAAAAAAGATTAAAAAATCACTTTATAACATTATTTCTCTAACAAAATAATGTTATAAAGTAATTTTTTTACCATTACGATACAAGTTAATCCAAAAAGTTAATGTCACCAACGAGGTTCCATATTTTTTATTTTTTTATAGTGGAACGCACATGCGGTTCGCGTCATTTTTACAGAATTACAAAAAGTTTTCATTCCAATTTTTACTTGTCTGTGACAGCGCCCGCTTTAACGCATGCGCGGTGATGTGCTAGGTTTTGGCGCCATTCATTGAATATGTTTTGCCGTAGTTACTTTATTAACTTTGATCTTTTATTTAGTAGGTTGAATCGCAATGTATGAGAGTAGATAAAGTAGTGTATGAAACTGCACATAACCAGGTATTAAAACACTCGTGTGATCCTATTAAAAACCTCGCCTAGCGGCTCGGTTCTTAAACACACACTCGTGTTTTAATACCCCTCTTTATGCAACAATTTCATAAACTACTATAACCATACTTTATAATGATCATAAAGTTTTTCCCCTCTTTTATAAAAAAAAATACCCGAACCTATCCTCGATCAGAGTCGGTTATGCCACTAAGTTTATATTATATTAATATTATGACTAAATAAATGTATGACATTCTACATTATGACTAAACCATTTATGACTCCGTATAATTATGACAGGGAACAATTATGCCATAGTACAATTTATGCCAAAAAAAAATGAGCATCAACTTTATGCGTAATGTGTTATGACAATCGAAATTATGACGACAGTTGTTATGCGACCTGACGGCCACCCCTCTTTTGATCTTTAACTTGTGTTAGCTGTGGGCGTCGATGGCTTCGTGCTGACATTCAGTTGTCGGCGAGAGCTTACTGTGGCGTTTAAAAGGGTCCCGTTTCTAGGTACAGTGTAGTACTAGTAATAAGGTCCCGTCTGGCACCCACGCTACGGGACCCAGCTGGTGGTACCTCGACAAGCTTGTTGGCGTGCTCGGTGAACACGACGGCGTACTCTTCGACCTCCTTCTCGTGGCCGTTGCGCGCAGCTTCCATGAGGACCAGGAGAGGCACGTTGCTCTCCAGAAAACTGCAAGAAAAATTACATATTAAAAGTGGGGCATATATTTTAATACAGTTGCTGGAGTTTCTTGCGGCGCTTCTTCTCCGCAATGATGGTGTAGTCCGAAGCGCTAGTAGATTCACTCCATGTTACCGACGTTTAAAAGAGCCCTCATCTGGCCAATTTACTGAATAAATATTTTGAGTTTTGCTGAAAAAGTGGTACTTTTTGTAGCTGCATATTGTGCGAAAAGCTGGATTTTTCACACTAGTGATTTTATTCCGTTTTTATACGCTTAAATTGTTCAAATTGCACTGTGAATTTTCATCATACTAAGAATTTAGTTTTTTTTTTTAAATGTTCATACAAAATGCGATGAAGATTCTTATGATTATTGCATTTGTGTTTTAGTCTGTAAATCGTGGATATCGGCTTTGATTTAGAGGGTAAGAAACATTATCGCCTGGAACTAAGTAGCACTCATGCGTTTTTCATATAAAAGCATAATTATTCGTCATAAAGATATCGTATTTTATCGAGAATTGTAGATTTATCACAATTGTAATAAAATAAATCTAACCTAACGGCTTCTGTGATAATCTTTACAGTTTACAATGAAATTAAGACATTATGGCCTATGAAATTCAGGCATAGGTACACATACCCATGTATGTATGTTTCTTCATTATTACATAATTACAGATTTGATATTTAAAGTAATGTGGTTCTCAAGACTCTGTTCGATTTGTAGTTGTCTCCATACTTAACATTCTTTAAGTAAAAAGGACCGATATGCGTAAAAAATCAAATACGAAAAGTGTTCTCAGTTATTTATTACCCTACTAAATGTATGGAAAACGTTTTCTGTGATTTGTGAGTGTTCTAGTACTCTAACCTCAGTTGGTCTCAAAGAATGTTTTAATCCTTATGAGTAATGGGATCGATTGGCATTAAAAAAAAACTCATTTCTGACGATTTTCTCGCTGACTGTACCTTTTATCAAAAATCTGTGAATGTCGATTGTCATCACTGAAAAAGTTGGGTGAGGTCTCGTAAGATCATTGTCGCGTGGCAGGAAGGGTTCTGGTAGCTGCCCTTAATGCCCCATCTCAACTTTCCACCCTGTATAGTTGGTAGTAGATCAGTGTTTCATTTTTGGGACCCTCGTACATGTGGTCCTTCGAACCGGATATATTTTGGCTGATAAACACAATACCCTCCCCCTTCTGCAGTCGGGTAATTAACACGAAAACGTGGCGTGATTATGTACCTGTCAGATACGTGGTCGACGACGGCCTTGCGTAGTTGCCGCCTCAAATCGCGCGTTTTGCGGCACATGTTCTCAATGGCGCGCTCCAGACCGGACGACTGCTCCGGTTTGCCCGCCTGGAACATAACGATACAATACAAATTTAGCTGTACTGAAAAAAGATATGTCAAATCAAAAGGGTTCTTATGGCGGCTGGCGGTGACCAGTCTTATTCTGTAACTATACAAATAATAAGTAAGGCCCGGAATTCTGGGGGCAGCTTTTAGAAAATAGTCGGGAGAGCACACCGCTGTTTAACGATGTTATCGATGAAAAGTTTTTATTAAATAATACCTCAAATATTCCGATGATACTCGTACGTATTCTTTTTAGCGGTCGATGATGAAAAAAGTTCGAAATATCGAAAAGTTAAATAATAATATACCCCCGTGTGGTTGCCGGGTTAGAATAGTGCCACTCCGTGTCTTCCCGTGGATGTCGTAAGAGGCGACTAAGGGAATATAGGCTTGTAGTACTGTTAGGCGATGGGCTTGCAACCTGTCACTAATACGCTGGTAAACATCTTAGCCTATTTGTGCAAATTGTGGTTACTGAATTGTCAACAACTTTTTGAAGTTGTAATTCTGTAGCTCTGCCTACCCCCCTCTGGGATAACAGGCGTGAAGGTATGTATGTATGTAAATAATAATATTTCTGTTTTATTATATCAAAGGGTAGGCTAACAAGTAGGGAATGGTATTTGCACCGGTTTTAACCGGATTTAATCGGTTATTTTCATACAAAAACAGTTAATAACCGGTTAATTTGCATTCCCTAGTAACAAGCCATCTAACGTTAAGTAGTCTCAGAGGGTCGATTCTCAAGTTATAAAATACAAGGCTTTTCGTAATTATACTGATTTCAATAAAGCAATTTACACGGATTAAACTTCCCGATATTTCAAATAACATCATCAGAAAATTTAAGGTTTTATTTAATAAAGACTTAAATAAATAAATAAACTATTGATTTGTCACTAACATCGATAAACATCAGTAATTTTTTCTAGCATAAATTACAATAAAACTTATAAGTAAGTAACATTACAAGGTAATAACATAACGTATAAAAATATGGTGCCGTGTGGTTGCCGGCTTAGAATTGTGCGACTCCATGTCTTTCCGTGGAAGTCGTAAGAGGCGACTAAGAGAGTAAAGGCTTGTAGTACTGTTAGGCGATGGGCTTGCCACCTGTCACTAATATACACTGTTAAACATTTTAGCCTAATTGTGCAAATTGTGGTTAAATAATAATAATAATAATAATAATAATAATAATAATGTGTTGCATAAGTGGTGAGTGGGCACCTTATGGTCGTTTAAAGTCCAGAAGCACCTCTCCACCCTTAGCCCCTCTGGAACTGTTACCTCCCTGCTGCTATATATATGCGGCTATTTCGGGAGGCCCATTCCATTGAGTTGGCGAGTCACCGCCTGCCATTTCAACCAAAGTAATTAGCATTGGCCAGGCAGGCGCCGTAGTTTCATCAATAGCCTAGTTCACCAATCCATATCAGTTCATACATAGAGCCCATTATTAATGTTTCCATCCTTCTTAAATAGTCCTACACTAACCATCGGTTGTCCGTGGGAGCATACTTCCATAGTTTGAACTCAGGGACAATCGCCGGTTGGTGTCCCATCACTTTACTAAATTAAACTTGTCTAAAGGGCCTCTGCGTGTTGGCTTCGGCTCCATGTACGCCTTCCAAAGGTCCGGGACTCCCATAGTCCCGTGAATGGTAAAGACATACACATAATAATAATAATACATTTTATTTCAGGCAACGAGGCCCATAGTTACAAATACCTTATAGACTAACATACATAAAAATATAAAACTTAAAACTAACACCGAGGTGACAAAACAACGTGGTTCTGTTTTGCCAAACTTGGCGTGATGGTCGCGGCTGTCGGTAGGTTGCCCCGAAACTGCCGAAACACGACACCATTCGGCCAGAAGTCAGGACACTCGACGGTTCCCAGCATAAACCATAAAGGTTAAAGAGTTATCAATAAGTTTTTGGAGTTGTTGGTAATTTTGTAGCTCTGCCTACCCTACTCTGGGAATGAAGGCGTGAGTTTATGTATGTATGTATGTATAAAAATATTACAAAGTTAAAAGTCAAATACATTAAACTAAAACTAATGACTTAAGAGAACACGTCGAGATCTCTACGACAAAAACAAAAGACATAACTGGAATAATTCACTGAACAAAAAGTCCTTGCAGACGTGAATAGACCGAACCCCACAAACAGCACCCGTTCACGAGTATGACGCGTGTCTCATGCAGCCATCGCCTCAAGCATATAGCTATACTCTCGAGACACGGTAGGCCTCCAACATGGTGGGCAGACGCCGTGGCTAAGGTTTCGGGAACCGATGGATGCAAGCGACGCAGGAGCGGTGCTTGTGACAAACCTTGGGGAGACCTATGGGTACCTATGTCCAGCAGTGGACGTCTTTCGGCAAATAAATAAATAAATATCAGGGGACAATGTCACACCAATTGACCTAGTCCCAAACTAAGCTCTAGACTTGTACTATGGGTACTAGACAACGATATAAATGCTTATATAGAGAAATATATAATTAAATACTTGTTGGTAATTCTTTAGCTCTGCCTACCCCACTCTGGGAATGAAGGCGTGAGTTTATGTATGTATGTAAATACACAGGGAACATCCATGACTCCGAAACAAATATTCGCGCTCATCACACAAATATCTGCCCTTACCGGGATTTGAACCCAGGACCGCTAGCTTCGTAGGCAGGCTCACTACCAACTAGGCCAGCGCGTTGTCAAAACGTCAAATGATGGTGATGAAGGGAAAACGATACTTACATTAGTCATATACTCGTGCAGCAGATCCTGCAGCGCTTGCCGCACCGCGTTGCACTCCGCTACGATACGCTCGCGTCGCTCGTCCCTGCAATTACAATACAACAAATGATAAATAATCCTATAAGGTGTGTATGTTTGTAACTCCTTCACTCTGCAACGGCTGGACGGACTTCGATGAAATTTGAAACGGAGACAGCTTACACCCCAAACTCATAGGCTTCATTTTAATTAACAATAATCGAAATTTACGCGGATAGAGTCGCGGGTAATAGTTAGAGAGCCGCTCCTCGAGCGAGGGCCGCGTGCGCAGCTCGGAGTACGCCCGCGGCTCCATCACACAGACACACACACACACAGACACAGACCTGGTGCAGGAGCTGTCGGCCATCAGGGCGGCGCCGGAGATGATGGACTCGAGCCGCTCCTCGAGCGAGGGCCGCGTGCGCAGCTCGGAGTACGCCAGCGGCTCCATCACCATACGTTCCTGGGGTAACATAACTTTAACTTATAACACGAACATAAAACACTCATTTGCTTATAGTTCTGTTATATAATGCTACCGATCCTACTCGCTTACTATAATAATCGTTAACCTATAGCGTAACCGAAGCATGGAAACAGTTCTATAATGAGCGTTGCCATGGTGATAACCGTTCTTTTACATTTTTTTATAGCATTGTTATTACCATGGTTACGCGCATGAACCATGTCAGTGACGGTGTTTTGGTGATCGAGTAACTGGTATCTCAATTTAATGTATAACATGTTAAAAGCAGTATTTACAAAAAATGCGGTAATTATGTAACGTTGCATAATAACTTTTGAAATTTTATTCAAAAAGGGTAAATTGCTTACAAAACACAATTCATAATGTTATGAGGAAACAATGCACGGTTATTATAGAACTGTTATTACCATGGCAACGTTCATAACAGAACTGTTATCACCATGACAAGACTTTGGTCATTGTAATTTGGAGGGGTTGAGATGGGTCTTGTGTGCCTCTTCGAAGTTCTCGCGTTGCCCCCTCAGGAGGGCCACGGGAGAACTTGTTTGAGTTTGATAATTATGAAACTTACGTCAAAATCGTCCAAAGCCTGTGCAAGCTCTCCTGGTCCATCGACGGGCGGGCGAGTGTTACCTGAGCAAAAAAAAAAAATATTATACAGTGGTGGACATATAATTAGAAACACTTGCGACGTATTTCACATTATACAAGGCACATTGCCGTAAAACTTTTGTTTTTGGAAATAAAACAACAAAATGCATAGAATACGTTCAACAACTTATAATTAATTAAAAAACAAATAAATATCCGAGTTTACAACTACCATTTAGATATTTAGTTACGTACAAACAACTAAACGACATTTGCAGTACCATCCGTCATGGACAAGTAATTAGAAACACTAAAGAAATGAGGTAAAAATCAAAGTTTTAACGTGTCAACGTCAACAATTTCAAATTATTTATGTAAAATAATGTTTGGTTTACTAAATTTCTTAACAATTAATATTTAGTTGCATACATAGCCTTTGTTATTAATGACGGCTCTGCAACGACGTGGCATTGATTCAAGTAATTTCATACATTTATCGAGTGGGATCGAGTTCCATGTTTCAACAAAGGCTTCGTAAAGTTCATTTTGACTGGAATTACGTTTAACGGAGACTTTTTTTTTAACGACGTACCACAAATTTTCAATTGTATTTAAATCGGGACTATTTGCAGGCCAGTCTAACATGGTAACACGTTGCTCACTAAGAAAGGATTTAACACTGCGGGCCGTGTGTTTTAGGTCGTTATCGTGCTGAAAGATCCAGGTCACAGGCAAATGGTCGTCGGTGTAGGGAATCATTGTCTCTTCTAAGATGTTTTTGTATTGAAATTGATCCATTATACCTTCAATCTTACGGACAGGTCCAACTCCGCAACCAGAAAAACATCCCCATACTTTAATATTACCACCGCCGTGTTTGACTATGCTCCTAGTGTATTTATAATCAAAAGCATGGTTTATTGGACGTCTAACGTAGCGTTTGCCGTCTGAATTCCCCATATTTATTTTTGTTTAATCCGAGAATAACACTTTTTTCCATTCTCGTACGGTCCAGTTAAGATATTTCTTTGCAAATAATAATCGCTTCTCTCGGTGTTGCTTGGTAAGAAGCGGTACCTTTCGAGAAACCCTCCCGAACAATTTAGCTTCCACTAATCTGCGGCGTACCAGTTTCGAGGAAATGTTCCTTGGGTCATCAGGTGAAAAAACTTCATTTCTAATCTCGTTGGTGCCTTTGAACGGGTCTTGTTTAGCTACACGTATTATTTGCGAATCTTCCCGGGGAGATGTTTTCCTTGGACGAGCCTTTCTAACAACACTTTTAGTAGTTCCGTTAGTTTTATAATGAGCAATAGCGTTGAAAACTTTCTTCACAGAACATTCTAGATGTTTAGCAATTCTTCTATAAGTCCACTTTCGATCTAAATGTAATTTAACGATTAATTGCCTGGTTGACTCGTCACAACTCTTATTTTTACCCATTTTTAACAATACTTATTATTCACGTAATTTTCCTAATTGACGTTTAATTGCCGCCGAAACAACAGAAAAAGCGTAAAGAGGTTTTTTTTTTAGTTTCAAAAATGGAACGAACCATGGATCCTGTTTCTAATTAGTTGTCCAAGCGGCCAGTAATAGAAATTCAACTATCATGATTTTTAAAATCTTTTAATAATTAAAGATAGAACAGATTTACTTTTTTAAATATTTTATGAGTTTTTTAACTCATTGGCTATATTCTGGCATAGTCAATAGTGATTTAATCAATATAATTTTTACTCATAACGATAGTTCATTCTGTGTTTACCTAAGTTTTATGTACTGTTTCTAATTATATGTCCACCACTGTACATATAAAAATAAAATTACATTCGCCTAAACATTTTTAGGTGAGCCAATATGGACCCATCGCAGCAGGTGGAAAGATGTGGTTTCTGTTTACCCCTCTGGGAAACAGGCGTGATTTAATGTATGTATTATCAAATTCCATGATGGGGAGAGTTATTTTTCTCAGAAAAATTGACATTACTAAATGACATGACAAACTAAAATAGTTGCATACAAATTTAATTGTTACCTAGTTTGTAACTTTTTTTAAAGTGAAAATGGCCATAATAAAATGAGGGCACAAGTCTTATACATCCATATTTTATTCAAAACGTAACTTTTTTATCTGTGTCTGGAATAGCTTGTGTTTTTTTTTTCTAAAAAAGCTTGCGTTTCGCCTTATCATAAACAAAGGCGGTAAAGAGTGATGTTATTTCAAGTGAAGTTTCTGTTTATATGCGATTTGTATCTTGCGATTTTTAAGAAAAGCACTATATATGCCTCGGCAGGAACGGCAATTGCCTGCTTCACTGCCTAGGCAATAATGTAGTATTTTAATCTAGAATGTACGTACCGGCGGGCGCGGCGTGCCGGCCCTGCGCCACGGTGGCGATGGTGTCGACGGCCGAGCACACGGCGCGCAGCACGTAGTCGCGGTTGGCCTTGGCCGCGGCCAGCTCCGGGTGCCGCACGTACACCTGGGGGAGTCATTTATATTATCGCAGTCATTAGCGTCATATTTACATTGTCATGGTCATTGTCATGTCATGAGCGTCACTAAAATGTCATAAAAACAAATGGTCTACTGATTATTTTACATAATACAAATTGCATAATTTCGAACCATCTATGTAATAGTCACGATGCATAAAACGAAATACATAATTTCAAAAACTATATTTATAATTTAAAAAATAAATATTTCTAACGGCTTTGATTACTATTAATGTGGTCACAGTCCTAACCGAACCTTAGCCTTACCGTTAGCAGAAATTGACTTAAAATGCATGGTAACAAGAAAATGATAGTTATACTAAATTAGTGATATGTTATTCATTCGTATGCCAGATAAAATTATACTATTGGTTTTTATGCTAAACGCTCATTATGCTTTTCGTGATTAGTTAAATGAAATTATATAAAATGTTTTTATCTACTCTCATCGTAAAGTTCGAATTATAAAATTCAAAACGAATTTATATTGGCATACTTTATAAACACAATACCGAAATAAATAAAAAAAACACTAACATTATTTCTCTAACAAAATAATGTTATAAAGTATTTTTTTTATAATTACGATACAAGTAAATCCAAAAAGTCACCAACGAGGTTCCTTATCAATTATTTTTTATTAGTGGAACGCACATGCGGTTCGCGTCATTTTTACAGCATTACAAAAAGTTTTCATTCCAATTTTTACTTGTCTGTGACAGCGCCCGCTTTAACGCATGCGCGGTGATGTGCTAGGTCTTGGCGCCATTAATTGAATACATTTTGCTGTAGTTACTTTATTAACTTTGATCTTTTATTTAGTAGGTTGAATCGCAATGTATGAGAGTAGATAAAGTAGTGTATGAAACTGCACATAACTAGGTATTAAAACACGAGTGTGTGTTTAAGAACCGAGCCGCTAGGCGAGGTTTTTAATAGTATCATACGAGTGTCCCTCTTTATGCAACAATTTCATAAACTACTATTATACTTATTGAAGCGCACTCATCAACATTATAATGGTCGTCGTTTCAGTCACGGCTATCGTAAATTTTTTTCAAGGTCGCCATCCACAACATTGTCACCGTCGTCATTGTTATCATGGATATTGTCATTCCTGTCATCAATGTCACCATTAACATTATCAAGGCATCATTTTTTTTTTTTGGCTCGGGAAGGCTAACGAGCACACAGGCCACCTGATGGGAAGTGGAAACTGAGACCCATAGACATTCGCATTCTCAAGACAGCAAATGCACTGCCAACCCTGAGGACTAAGATGGAATGCCTCTATGCCAGTCATTTCACCGGCAGTCTTATCCCCAAACCGGAACACAACAAGCGAACACTGCTGCTTGGAGCTAAGTTAATGGATAAGACGGGGGGACCAACCCGGACGGACCCTGCACAAGGTGCTCCCACAAGTTTTAGTAAAAGTGGTCGTCATTGTCGTCATTGTCGTGATTGTCGTCATCGTGTCTCGCGTGACAGCCGCGGGCGGCGCGGCGCACCTTGGAGGCGGTGAGCAGCATGGTGGAGTGCTTCTTGAGCACGGCGCGCGCGGCGGCCAGCTCGTCCTTCATGCGCGGCTCCTTGAGCTCCTGCTGGCGCCGCGCCGCCGCCGCCGCCAGCTCCGCGGCCGAGCGGCCCAGCGCGCGCGAGCACTCCACCAGCTCCGACTGCGACGACGCCGACTTCAGCTTGTCCAGGTCCGTCTCCACCTGAACATCGACGAGACACGTTGAGAGGACTTTATTGATAACGCAAACTTGATTTAACACCATCACCGATTCCATACCATCTGATGGTAAGATCAGAACACAACAATGCGAACACAGCTTCCAGACGCTACCGTCTTTAAATCGATTACGACGATGCGGACGGACCCTGCACCACATAATATATTCAGACTTCTTGGCTGATGGCTCCTTGCACTGCCGACCCTTACAACTCTATGACGCGACAGTAGCTGGTGGAAGTCCACGCAGTCGGCCAGGATCAGCAGGCGGGTGACGGCAGACAGCAGGTTGCGCGCGGCGCGCACCATGGCCGAGCGCACGGTGGACGCGCAGGGCTGCTCGAAGACCTCTGGTGTAACTGCCTGCACTTACGGCTCTGTGACGCGACAGCAACTGGTGGACGTCCACGCAGTCGGCCAGGATCAGCAGGCGGGTGACGGCAGACAGCAGGTTGCGCGCGGCGCGCACCATGGCCGAGCGCACGGTGGACGCGCAGGGCTGCTCGAAGACCTCTGGTGTAACTGCCTGCACTTACGGCTCTGTGACGCGACAGCAACTGGTGGACGTCCACGCAGTCGGCCAGGATCAGCAGGCGGGTGACGGCAGACAGCAGGTTGCGCGCGGCGCGCACCATGGCCGAGCGCACGGTGGACGCGCAGGGCTGCTCGAAGACCTCTGGTGTAACTGCCTGCACTTACGGCTCTGTGACGCGACAGCAACTGGTGGACGTCCACGCAGTCGGCCAGGATCAGCAGGCGGGTGACGGCAGACAGCAGGTTGCGCGCGGCGCGCACCATGGCCGAGCGCACGGTGGACGCGCAGGGCTGCTCGAAGACCTCTGGTGTAACTGCCTGCACTTACGGCTCTGTGACGCGACAGCAACTGGTGGACGTCCACGCAGTCGGCCAGGATCAGCAGGCGGGTGACGGCAGACAGCAGGTTGCGCGCGGCGCGCACCATGGCCGAGCGCACGGTGGACGCGCAGGGCTGCTCGAAGACCTCTGGTGTAACTGCCTGCACTTACGGCTCTGTGACGCGACAGCAACTGGTGGACGTCCACGCAGTCGGCCAGGATCAGCAGGCGGGTGACGGCAGACAGCAGGTTGCGCGCGGCGCGCACCATGGCCGAGCGCACAGTGGACGCGCAGGGCTCCTCGGAGAACTCACGCGCGGCCAGACTCATCGCGGCTCCTGAAAGAAATAAGGAATGATGAGGAATTTAATAATCGTGTAATGAGCTGCTTTAGCCAATGACAAAGCTTTTAAAAACCGGACTGTAGCTAAACAACTTTAAATCGCTATAAACCCTAAATGATCATTCAAAATGAAAAATGATGAAAGCAACCTACAGATATTTTTTAAATACCTATCCATGATAGTCATAGCTCGTCAACATTTGTTGCTTCTGGTTGCTGCCATATTGAATTTTAATTACTGTCATATCTTTAGTGACACAAGATTAAGACAAATCGATTAACATAGGAATCATCAAAATCGGTTCTCGCGTTTAGTTTCTTGAACGCAAAACAAACAAAAATACACATATAGGCTGATAAACACAATACAGACGTAGTGAATAATCCTTTCCCATTGTTTTTTGTCCGATAAGTTCATATTTATTTTGCTGTCTCAATTAACTTCGGTACCCATCAATAAGCCAACTGAGAAAGCAAGGTAAATACAAAGTTATCCGGCGAAAAGCAATGGGAATAGTTATTTGTTATACAAGTGGGGAAAGTTATATTTTACCTGCGAGTGTTCATTTGAAACACGAGCTAGCGAAAGGATTCTATGATTGACCACGAGCGAAGCGAGTGGTTCAAAAATAGAATCCTGAGCGTAGCAAGTGTTTCAAGACACGAGACGTAAAATAACTTTTCACCCGTGTAAAACACAATACTTTTCACCTCACTACAGCGAGGAAACTAAGTAAAGGGTTTGTACTGTAAGCTTAGTTCCGCATTTTGCACGGTTTCCTGTAATTCCACAGGTGATAATACGTCTTTATCACTCGAATCACTCATTTTTAATAACAAAACAAACTAGAAAAACATGCGAATATTTAACGTTGACTACAGCGAGAAAACTAAGAAAATGGTTTGTACTGTAAGCTCAATTCCGCATTTTGCACGGTTTACTGTAATTTCACGGGTGTTAATACGTCTTTATCACTCGAATCACTCATTTTTAATAACAAAACAAACTAGAAAAACATGCGAATATTTAACGTTGACGGCTTAATAGAAAAGTTTTGACGAAAGTTTGTTTTTTATTATTTTGGATGCGTTTTGTTTGCACATCGAATATCATTGCTGATATTTATGAATTAAAATAAAGTAGTAAGACTGTATTTAGTGTTTTTTACTCGATGCAATTCATTAATTGTGATGTTAAAAATTCAGCACTTGTAAGGTTTTACCGCAGAATGCTGAGAATTAGTTGGGTTCAACGAGTTACAAATGTAGAGGTGCTACGCAGAGTTAAAAAACCCCGTGAACTACTGCAAACCATTCGTAGGAGAAAAGTAGCCTACCTGGGCCATATTCTGCGTAACAAGCGATACCAACTGCTTCAAACTATTGTCATGGGCAAGGTAGAGGGGAAGAGAAGCGTTGGCAGACCCAAGATGTCATGGCTCAGGAACATAAAGACCTGGACAGGTGTCGCCACGGTTGAAGAGCTGTTCCGTTTGGCGAGAGATAGGAAGTTGAATGCAGAGCTGACTGCCAACCTCCAGTAGTGGAGAGGAATTTGAAGAAGAAGAAGGTTTTACGTTTGGTTAGCTGTCAAATATCACTTAAGCTGCCTTCAAATGTCAAAACTCTTTCTTCACTTGTGGATAAAAAGCGATTTTCTCAATAGATATCAAACAAACAAAAAGGGCTTTCAGAGCTAGTGAGATGAAAAGTATTATTCACTACATCTGTACCTACATCCTACATCTGTTCTTCGGCAGTAGGGTGAAAAGGTTCATTTTGAGGTCAGAAAGTCGGTTAATACATTAGACAAGTAAGAATGAACACGGAATATGTAATTCTCTGTCTACGGATGATAAGGAAACCTCACATACTCACCAGCCTTGCGCACTTCCTCGACGGCCGCGAGCATCTCCCGCGTGATCTCTGGGTGCTCATATGCGATGAGCTGGCCACGCTCGATGAAGATCTCGGTCGCCCTCTCCACGGTGGCGACTAACGCACTGGCACGCTTCGACTTCCCCGCTGAAACATAAGTTTGTACATATATGACCCACCATACAATGTTTGTCAATGGAATATGAACCTATTATGAATGAAATAAATGGCCTCAGGAGGTTAAATGGCATAAATAGCGAAGGAGCAGACTATCTGATGGTAAGCAATTCATTCATTCATTCATGTCAGCCGAAAGACGTCCACTGCTGGACATAGGCCTCCCCCAAGGCTCTCCACTCAGACCGGTCTTGTGCTTTTCGCATCCACATCCTTACAAGGTTCTTGAGTGGCGTCCGCGGACCGGGACACGAGCTGTGGGTAGGCCTCCAACAAGATGGTAAGCAATGATCGACCCTAAACGTCAGCAGAGAGAGGGTATTCAGTGTCTTATTAAGCTGCATTCAAAGGACATGGTCTGCCAAATGACGCCATGGACGAACTGCTTGGAGCAGTCAGGACCGACAGCTCCGTGGACGCTATTGGTCAATCCAAGAATAGCTAAACTGAAGTGGCAGTGGGCGGGGCACATCGCTCGCAGGACTGATGGCCGATGGGGCCAGAAGGTTCTTTAGTGGCGGATCGGGAGACGAGCTGTAGGTAGGCCTCCAACAAGTTGGAGTGACGACCTTGTAAGGATCGCGGGAACGCGGTGGATGCGAAAAGCACAAGACCGGCCTGAGTGGAGAGCCTTGGGGGAGGCCTATGTCCAGCAGTGGACGTCTTTCGGCTGACATGATGATGATGATGATGATATTGGTCAATCTGCAGTTACAATAAGAACCTAGAGCAGGGTAGGCGAACTTTTATGCATCATCGTGCCATTTTTTCTAAAGAATGTTTAATGGGGTCATTGACGTGCCATCAAATAATTTTGACTTTCTGATTATTTGGAAAATAATAATAATAAATACTATCAAAACTCTTTATTAAATAAAGTAAACAAAAAAGGTACATTTTGGAATGTTTTAAATAACATAAATAAATAAAATAAATTAAATTACTGTAAAATTAGTGTGACTTCTGTTGCTGCAGGTTAGATGACAATTTTTTTATGATCGGCGACGTGCCCAAAATATTGTGTCGCGTGTCATCAATGGCACGCGTGCCATTGGTTCGCCTACCCTGACCTAGAGCATTAAAATTGCAGATCGCTCAAAAGCGACCACGAAGCTGTTAGTTTTGGCTGCTCTAAGCAGACCGTCTATGGCACTCAGGCCTCCTGATGGTTAGACAGAGGCATAGACATTTGTGAACCCAAGACTGCAATTTTAAGACCAAATCCGTTGCCAATCCTGAGGAATAAGATGGAATGCCTCTATGCTAGTAATTTCACCAGTTGTCTTATCGCCACACCGGTACACAACAATATGCGAACACACCTGCTTGGTGGTAGGTTAAAGGGGATCCCTTTGAAACGCATAAAATCCTTTCACATAATGTTCTTTTCACATAAAATCTTTTCGCATAACATACTTGTAGGCTGAAATTGCAGAATTTAATAAACATGTATTGTGTAGATTAAGGTTAGGTTTTTTATAATAATTAATATAAAACCGTTTTTATCGTAAAAACAGTTTTTATGCGAATAGAAACATTATGGGGGAAAAAGAATTGGGTTCCAACACAGGACCTTGGCCGTAATATGGATTGCTAACACCATCTTATAATGTGTATACGTTTTTTTTTTAATAGCTTGATTTCTTGTTATTTTGCCAAAGTGTGTTATGCCAATGTCGAGTTGTAGTCATAACGCACGTGACGAGAATGTTCGGTGTTGATGAAAATTTTGATTTTCGTCATTTATGTGGGACGATCAGACACAAAACCAGATAAGACACGATCAAGGTAATTTTCCATCATACGAGTCGAGGCGACACGCGAGAAATTTAATTTGTAATAAAAAACTATTTCCACCAAAGATGCGCAAGGAGGGGCTTTGGTTTTTTTCCATATAAATTTAAATTCTCGTCTCGCTTCGTCTCGCCTCTCGCCGGTGGACAAGCACCTTCAGACGGGATTCCTAAAAACCAATAAGTTTATTATGAACTCACGTCTCTTCTTCTTGGCCGCCTTGTCCTTGCTGTTGACAAGGGTGGTGACCTGAAGCACTAGGGGTTCCAGGGTGCGCTCCACAGAGGTGGTGCGTATCTCCAGGTTCTTGGGGTCCCACTTGAGCGTCAGCCCCCCGGTGCTGTACGTGTCCGCCATGCTGGAAGATACAAGCAATATTTAAATATTATTTTACTTCATACAGTTGCCCAATATTTATTTCTGAGTCATGGATTTTTTTTACGTATTTAAGTGTATATTTCTCTCTATAAGTATTTATAATTATTGTTGTCTAGTACCCATAGTACAAGCCTAGAGATTAGTTTGAGACTAGGTCAATCGGTGTTTTATCTCGGCAGCCGTTACGGTAAGGTAAATAAGAGCTATCAAAACATTGACAATATGATAACAGGTCATAAGCAGGGATCGGAAATTCAGATAGATATTTGTTTGTATGGAAGGGGAAACAATTTTGATTTATTAATAAAAATCCCGGGTTTACTAAATAACCAACCTAAGCCAGCATTAAATACATATTGAAGTATTTACATTAGCTATTTGAAGTTATTTTTACCCGACTGCGTCAGAAGAAGGGTTATGTTTTTCGAGCGTATGTATGTATGTATGTAATAAAAACAAAAAACCCGACTGCAGTAAAAAAACAACTGAAAAGCGAGAAACAAGCTATATTATCTTTTTTGTTTGTATAATAAAGTGATTACATTCAAACATACATAGGTAAATACTTATAATGTACCATGCAATGATTTTTTGTTTGATACCTCGTTAACAAGTAATGCAATTTATAACAATATACATACAACTTGAATAGTGGAAAAGGTATTGCTGGCGGGGACAAGCAATGAATTATAAAATGTAAGTATTTTCTTGAAACAAAAAACATTTGGATTAATAGCTTGTCCCCGCCTGGAAAACCTTTTCCACTACTCAAGTTGTATGTATATTGTTATAAATTGCATTACTTGTTAACGAGGTATCAAACAAAAAATCATTGCATGGTACATTATAAGTATTTACCTATGTATGTTTGAATGTAATCACTTTATTATACAAACAAAAAAGATAATATAGCTTGTTTCTCGCTTTTCAGTTGTTTTTTTACAGCAGTCGGGTTTTTTGTTTTTATTTAAATAATCTATGTATACATTTACTAAATGTTATTTAATTTACCAGTAGCTCATTGAACTAACGAAGTTTGATGATGAAATTGACGTAGTTTTGTTCTAAAGGTAATATAATAAAAATAAACTTTTGAAGAATACCAGAAACCCGGTACTTGTATAATTAAAATAATATTTTGAGAAGCAGACACAATGTTTGCTTAATTTTTTCCAGGATTTTGCTGACTTTGGGCAAATATCTATCCGAATTTCCAATCCCTGGTCATAAGCCATGTTTGTCATCGTAGAATACAGGCTGTGGGTGTCTCACAAAGATTGCATGGTTTTAGAATGTTAGTGAATGCGTAACTTTCCATACCTAAACTAGCAGACAGGCTACCTGATAATAAGAGGGATCTGCCATATGTACAGTTGGATGTTGATAAAATCAAACTAAAATACCACACATTTTTCTTTAGAAACATTCATCCACAATTCCAATCCTGTAAAGTATTTGGATCTTGTGTTAAAAGTACTAAGACTACTATAAATACTAAGTAACACATACCAAATACTTGAATCATTGATAAAACTTTCAACATACCTACCTAACTTGATTATAGTGCAAGATGGAATTCAAGCAGTGGTGATTGTTTTCACAAATACTATGACTCACTCGATCTCAATTTAGTAAGGAACCACTTTAGAACACAGACAAATTAACTTCATGTCTTAAGAAAACGAGCAGCATTGTATTTTAGAATATAACGAGAATAACTTAACAAAAAAGTAATTCTAAAACAAATAAACATATAGTAGTTCCATACAATAATGCTGCTTGTGTAAAATACCAGGGTACAATTGACTAACTGAAGAAACAGATGCCTTTTAAATCGGCCGGGTGCATTATTGACAACATTTAGGTCGTAGTTCATTGCCGTTTTAAGGACATTAGTATATGTATCTCTAGATATATTACTGACCACATTAACATTTAAGATATAAAGGTTAACTACTCACCTAAATAATGATAATCAACACACAAAATCACACACAATTTAATAAAAAATGCAACAACTATAACGAAGGCGTGTCAAAAACCGTACTAAAGTGTTACCAGCTTAAAATATTTGGGTTGTCTTGTATTGTCTCCTGTTACCACAGAATGAATAGGATATAGATATAAAATATTTGCAAAAAAGAGTGAAAACGTAGTTTTTAAGGTTAAATTGGTAACAATCTGTTTATTTATTATTTATTAATTATTATAAAATCATAAAATCTAAATATTTTGCAATCCACATATTGTTGAGATAGGAATGTTTATTATATTACTCACTACTATGCACACTGACGAGCTCAGGGGCCCTACTTTGAAAACCGAAATTCAAAGTTACAGGATGCGGATTGAAAGGGACTGGGAATCCGAAGTTTCGAATTTATGTCTTCATAGTAACTAGTATACTTTCAGATGTTTTATTATTTATCTGCCAATTACTACTAGATGGCGCTGTAATCAACATTTATTATGTCAAATAATGAGACTATCCAACACTAGATGGCAACACACTTTCATAGTCCCTTATCTGATGCCCTACTTTGAAAATCGAAGTTCAAAGTTACGTTAGCTCCATCCCTGTCACTCGTAATTCTAGACTAAATCGAGAGAAATATATGGAGATAACGTAACTTCGAACTTTGGTTTTCAAAGTAGGGGCACAGAATAGATAGTACAAGTACAGAAGGCGCACTGCTTTGATCTTTACAAAAGCCGCTTTTTTCTTAGCTAAAACATTATTATTTATGGCCCTCTGTTATCGTTGACTCCGGCGCAAGCCAATCGGAACGTTAAGGCTGTGTACGAACGGTGAAAATGAATCGGCTCACTCGCTGCGTCGCCGATAGTGAGGGCTGTCAACGATTAAAAATAATATAATTAAATGTTATAAAAAAAAATTAACAAACAGACGAATTCGGGATATTTTATTTTTAGATACATAAATTGTAATATCGCACTGCTAGATCAAGACAGCATCAACTCAAAATCTTTTTTAGATTTGTTTCAAGCTCATAGACGTTGTATTAAAGTTTATTTTAAAATACAGTTGTATTTTGAGTTACTCCTCTTTTGATCTGGCAGTGCGATATGCTCATACTAAACGCGTTCAAAGTTTGTCACCAATTACTGACAGTTGCTACGTTACCATATTTCTGCAGATAAAGACGGCAATCCGTAGCGAACGCTATTGTTAGACAGGGATAAATAGTTGTTTCAAATTACGGACCCGAATGACGCGGCGTGCCTTTATGGTGCCTATCTGTCATGGCGACCAATTAGCTACCCATCTTTATCGCACTCATGCGTATCTATCATGGTGGCCAATTAGCTACCCATCTTTATCGCACTCATGCGATATCTTATTATGTATTAAATTGGTGGCAGCCCCTGAATAGTACCCATCAGATGGGTAACCGGCATGTACTGTAGCGATGAACTAAAATCGCGGAGTGAGCCGCGCCTGGTAGGGGGCCTCTGAGGCCCTATTAAAAATCGATGTTCGAAGTAACGTTAGCTCTATCCCTGTCACTCGTCATTTGAGACTAGATCGAGGGAAAGAGATGGAGATAACGTAACTTCGACCTTGATCTTTAAAGGAGGGCCTCAGGTCTCGAATATACTTAGTCAGAGGAAAATTCATAAACCATTTCGAGGAATAGGCTTCCCCATTCGATCCCCGTAGTTAGATTTAAAAAAACCGGTCAAGTGCGAGTCGAACTCGCGCACCGGGGTTCCGTATTTCAGATTAATATGCTTGATAACCCCAAAAGAAAATACTGATTTTGGTATGAACTATATTTTCTACGTAATTCATTTTATTTTTCCCATAAAATATAAATAATTATCTATACCTACGTCAGAATATTTTCAGATTTTTTTAATCATTAAACTTTGGTGACTATGGGGGTAATTTTTTGTAGATTTTTGGATATAAATCAAAAAGTGCATCACAAATAATTAAAAAGAAATGGTTTTGAAATGTGCAGTTTGAACCGTTTCATACGACACTCCATTTGATATAATCAAACCACTTTCATTTTTAAACCCCATTCTAGACCACTTTTCAATTATTTTCCTACTCCTGTACTTTTATCTGTCATTTATATAGTCTCGAACACTACTTAATATAAGAATATAGATAATATGTCCGCAGAACATTCCGTAGAAAAGTCTATCTAGTCTATTCCCCTTAACAGCACTTGTGCTTTTTTGAGCCAAAACGATATGCCTAGCTGCCAAAGCTTACACCTAGGTTAATTTGACCAATCAAAATACTTCACCAAATTAAACCACCAATCACAATACACATTGACTGCCAATCGGAACGTTAGGTTCTTTTTGGTATGTAAACTTTTTTACTAATTTAACTCTTTAAAAAAAACATTTTATTTGGTATCAACCAACCAGAACGCAGCTATATTAAAATCGACCAATCAGGTAAAAGAATTCATTTCTCAAATCATTAGGTGTTTTTTAGTCCCTATTTCACAAGTTAAATCGATTGTGCAACTTTAAAAAAAAAAATGAAACCTGGCGAATGCACATCAATTTAAAAACAAAGTTAACCATAGACACATATTTTGTTGTTTTCGAATGTTTCTCGCTCGTTTGTTGTTCTGTGCTTCGTTCGTTCGTATTCTAACCTAGGTATATTAATTTAATTTTGCATTTTATTTGAAACCTAGTCGTAGAAAAAGTATTGTATGCAACGGTGTATAACTAAGTCAAAAAATACTCGTGGCGTCTTGCTTTACGATGTTCGCCTGCGGCTCACATCGTAACCACACCACTCGTCTTTTTTGACCTCTCTTATACAACTGTTGCATAAACTACTATTATAAAATTGTTTTATTATTATTTTATTAAAAACAGATGCGGGCAAGCAAGTTGTACAACTATGCCAAATTTCAAGTTTATAGCATTTCTAGTTGCTGAGAAAACTTAATTAAAACAGTAGCGGGCAAGCAAGTTATACAGCTATGCTAAATTTCAAGTTGAGAGCTTCTATCGTTTCTAAGAAAACCTGCTGTGACATACAGACAGACAGATACCGAAGTCTCAGCATAAAGGTTCCTTTATTCATTTTGGTACGGAACCCTAAAAATCGTCTTTGTATATCTGGGGTAGTAGTGAAAAAGAGTACAAGTCAACTTAACTCGTAATAAAAAAGCGTATATACCTACATGAACGGAGTACTCTATACTAGACTTAAACCCTTTTTCACTTGATCTTCAGAAGACTTATACGCTTTTTCACTAGGACCCCAGAATAATTCCGCCATTTTGCCTTAGTTAATTTACTTTACTTTTATTTAACAAAAATATTTTAAATAGCAACAACACTTTTAATCATGAAATGATTAAAATTGGATGCATAGAATAATATATAAATTAAGCAGTTTTTTTGGCGTATCCCAACTGTAGATACGTCCCTTTTTTATTATTTTATTCTCTTAAATCAAACAAAATTATCATCTATAGCTCATTTTTTTTTTAAGAATTCGACTGATTACATTTTGTGAATCGAACCCATAGAACAAGTAACGAACTAATACGTCGCATCTTTAAACGTATCGTCATCTAGAAGATCATTTCGTGCGGGGTTTACATCTGGCGGTGTAATACCAGTATTGTTACTTCTTGACTCGTCTTTAATCATTCCAATGAGTTTTACCGCATCTTCATTTTCAGTTTTATTGATGAAACCATTTAGTATCGGAGTAGAAAGCGAGGCGTTACATATAGTTGGTGTCGTTGCTGTCTTAGATCCGTCCGATTCGCCTTCATTATCGTGAGGCTTTGTATCGTTTTTATCTTTTAGTGGTAACAACCCCTCACCTATATTTTCTTCAGACACTTTCCCTTTTTCTCCTTCCTCTGAGGACAGGGCTTTTTTATCTTTGTATTTGGACACTGTCGTTTTTTCATTTTCAGCTGACGTCTCCTTCTTTACTTTCTCTTTAGGCACTGGTCTATGTTCACCTTCTTCGAAAGACTGGGACCCTTTTCCCACATTTTCTTTGGACATTGTCCTTTTTTCAATTTCTTTCACAGACTGGGTTTCTTTTTTCACCTCTTCTTTAGACAGTGTACTATTTTCACGTTCTTCCAAAGATTGTGATGCATTTTCTACCTTTTCTTTAGAGACTGGTATTTTTTTACCTTTTTCCAAAGTTTGTGATCTATATTTAACATTTTCTTTAGACACCGTTATTTTTTCCCCGTCTTTCGAAGACGGAGTTCCTTTACTCACCTTTTCTTTGGATAGTGTTTTTTTTTCTCCTTCTTCCAAAGACTGAATTGCTGTACTCACCTTTTCATCGGATGGCGTTTCATCTTCTTCTTCCAAAGACTGAGTTCCTTTACTCACTTTTTCTTTGGATAGTGGTTTTTTTTCATCTTCTCCCAAATACTCAGATCCTTTACGCACCTTTTCTTTGGAAAGTGTTTTTTTTTCTCCTTCTTCCAAATACTGAGATCCTTTACGTACTTTTTCTTTGGATAGCGTTTTTTTTTCTTCTTCTTCCAAAAACTGGGGCCTTTTTTTTTGTCTTTCTTTAGATGTTCTTTTATTGTAACCGTTGTCAAATGACTCATGTGTAGTTTTAGAGACTTTATTAACCGTTGTTGTAATTACAGTTTCAATCCGTTCGTTTGATTTTGATATATCATCGGATTCGTCGAAATCTATAGCTTTCACCTTATAATTATTTTTATTTGTACTGATAGTTTCGTTTATATATGAAGAAATCTTTTCCATTGTTTGATTTAAAAGGACTTGAAGGGGAGAAATGTATTTGGAATTGTAAGTAATATTATTAGCCTTAAATAAAGTGTCTCGTGGGTATTTTTTATCATGTTTTGGAAATCGGTCCCTTCTACCGTTGTCTTTTTCTTGCGATAGGACGTTCAAAGTAGTAGCTTGTAGTAGTGTTTTTGTATTTGCAGTTTTGGCTCCCGACCAGAATTTTAAACTAGCTCCTGTGGAGACAGAATCGGTTATTGACTCGATGGAATGATTTTCAGTGGTTGCACCACCTTTATAAGTACTGGGCGTTGCATCATAGTTAATCTTTGCTTTGACATCTTCTAATTCCTTTTCTAATTTGTGAAGAATACTGACGACATTGCTGACGGTAGCCGATCGTGAATTAAGGTTCTGGGTAACGCTTTCTGTTTCACCTTCCGTGATAGGTGTTATTCCTGAATGCTTATTTCTATGTTCAGTGTCATAACTCTCTATTGACATTCCTTCGTTTGATGCGTGTGCTGGCTTAGTTTTGCTTTCACGTCGTGTTTTTTCTTTAGCGCTTCTTAGGTTGATCATAGATGTTTGGCTTTTGTGCGCTTTACGATCTTTTTTGGGTTTCTTCGCGTACTTATGTGGTGTCCTTATGAAACAAAAATTACGTTATAGACGTTACACATAAGCATACGTTAATTTAAAGATAATGGATTTGGCTTCTTAGGTAATGAGCGCACAGGGCACTTGATGGAGAGCGGCATCTGAGACCCATAGACATATTCATTCTCAAGGCTACAATCTTAAGACTGCAATCCAGACTACAAATGTGTTGCCAGCCAACCCTGAGGATGGAGTGCCTCTATGCAAGTAAATGTCACCGGTCGTTTCACTGATACGCAAGCAATACAGAATAACCCGACCTAATCACATATCACCTGTGACAAAGCTTCTGTTATTGAAGGCCAACCTTATCAAGGCGTTTTATCATGAGACATTATTACCAGTGAAAGGTCGGTTCCATCACTGTGGTTTTTGCAGCCGAAAATACAACAATTCAGATAACAGTGAAACCTACGAAAACAAACACAGTATAATAGTTAAAAGCAAAAACTCACTATTTTTTTGGCACCAGTTTTGGTGGCAAACAAAATTGGCCTTGATAAATTGTATACTCGGAGTGAGATAGAAAGGAAATATGCTATCTTCTTTCATTATAAAGGCTACTCTTTTACCCTAATTATTTTTGGAGTCCTGTCTCAATAATACTCTGTCCGCGGTGGAATGGCTCAATGCTAGTAATTGTACCGGCTGCCTATAAAAATGCGAACAGTTCTGCTTGGAGGGAGACAGGTTAAAGAAAATGAGGTTGTATACTGCTACTAGGCTGTCTCTATCACTCACTACGTACCTTTTTTTGGTCTTGAGCTCTTTTGATTCTGTAACTTCAATAACGACTTGGTGGTCTGATACTATATTTACCTCATTATCTCTTTTCGCAGTTTTTTTTGAGTCTTTACGCTTGCGCTTTGTGGATTTTGTCTGTGAATCCTGTATGTCTTGCATCTTCTGCCCACCAATTAAAAACTCAAATTCACTCAAGTCCTCCTCCGTAACCTCTCTCTGCTCTTTATCAGATTTAACTTCTGGACTGAGATTTGATTGCAATTTTCTCAGCTTATCATATTTCTCTTGAATATCATTTAAGTCACGGATTTCTGAACGTATTTTAGATTTTGATTTTAAGAAGTTGTCTAAACTTATTTGTTCTTTGTTTCTAGATTTTCTGTCACGCTTTTTCTTTGTAGTTGTAGCTTGATATTCATCATACGGTATTATCACAGTCCTTGGTTTTTCATCACCTGCGTCTCTCTCAGAAGTTTCAATGGTATCTGGCATTGGCATCGCTTGAATAAAGCTTGCAATAGCTTCCTGTTTCGAATGTTTAACATTCTTGTGTTTAGTTTTGGTCTTATTTTCTTTTATTGGTATTATATCAGGACTATCCTTCTTTTTATTTTCTGTGCCGAATGCAATTTTTTTGAAAAGCGACGAAAAAACAGGTTTCAAAGAGTTAAAGTCAACGGACAAACCCAATGAGTCTCGCTTATGTGAGTTAGCTTTTTGATTTATTGATTTATCCATGGGTAAACCGGGTGTTGGTATCATAATATGTTTAGTTCGTTTAGCGTCTGCACTCCATTTATGCATATCATTGTTGTTATACCTTGTAATGTCGACAATGTCGATAAAATTAGGTCTAGGTTTTTCTTCTCTGTTGGTAGCAGCAGCGTTTGTATGCTTCTCTTTGCCGCTTAAGTGGTATCTCCAGAAGTTATGAATCGCCGATTTTAAACTTATTCTTGCGTTGGGATTAAGGTTAGAATAGAAGTCGAAAATTACATTTTTAAGTCCCTTTGATACAATCTCTCTTAAGTTTGGTTTCAGACTGAATCTTCTAGTAGCATAATTATTCAGGTTAGATAATACTTGGGTAAATCGGTTCTCCGAGCCAGAGTACAAAGAATTAACTAGGCTTAGAAGTTTTCTCTCGTCTCTCTTAAATTTTTGTTTTTTAATACCAGTCGCTACAACGTCGAGAAGATTCCTCAGTTTCTCAAGTGGTATTTCTTTGGCACCTTCTAAATTTCTAGACATGAACCTTCTCAAGGACCGATTGTCCAACAACTCATAAAACTTACATCCTTTGTAGTTGTACTTTCTTGATTCATCGTCTAGTATAGTAATAATCTGTTTCAAATCGGAATCGTTATAGCTTCTCACTATGTTAACTACTTCTAATATAAAATCAGTGAATTTAAGGCTTTCGGGGTTACTCCGTCTGGACGGTCTTGAACGATCGTATACGGACATGACATCTTTTATGTTGTCGAGGAACTTTTGCACTCTGGTAATAACCTCTAGGTCGGCCACGTGGTTTTTTTTGTCGAATTGCAGAACTGTTTCCAGAGCGAGGTTGACGGTCTTCGGCTGAACAGTTGCGAGGGTGCCGCCTGAAACGTAGAGTAATAAGTTTTTAGCTCAAGGTCACTCACAGGGCTATGGAGAGGGCTATGCTCGGGGCTTCTCTGCGTGATAGAATCAGAAATGATGATATCCGCAAGAGAACTAAGGTTACCGACATAGCCCGAAGAATAGCTAAACTGAAGTGTCAGTGGGCGGGGCACATCGCACGCAGGACTGATGGCCGATGGGGTCAGAAGGTTCTTGAGTGAGTTGAAAGGGACACGAGCTGTGGGTAGGCCTCCAACAAGATGGAGTGACGACCTTGTAAGGATCGCTGGAAAGCGGTGGATGCGAAAAGCACAATACCGGTCTGAGTGGAGAGCCTTGGGGGAGGCCTATGTCCAGCAGTGGACGTCTTTCGGCTGACATGATGATGATGATGAAGTTTTTAGGTTTAAATAAATTACGAATTTGTGCCACTTCCAGTGGAGACCATGGGACCTCGGTCAGCCGATATGAAAGGCTTTTAAGGCTCTCATCCCGGCTCATAGACACCTCCGGAGATCCTAGAGCTGGTGCTTACCTCAACCAAAAGATTGGACTAGCTATCGAGAGAGGTAATGCAGCTAGTGTCATAGGGACCATGCCGCGAGCGGACCTGCTAGAGGGGGTGTTGAGGACTATAAAAGGAACACCCCCTCTAGCAGGTCCGCTCGCGGCATATAGTTAAACTACTTTTATTTTCTATATTCGAAACGGGCCGTTATTCGTGTTTGACAATAACCTCGTTCTTCGAACGAATCGATTCGACAATACAATTTTAACAATTTAATGTCAGTGCGTTTTATTTCACCACATAGAAACACCTATCTAGACTTGACCATACGATGACGTGATGTTAGACGATTTATGATTGTTGTCAATGTGATGTGGATGTGAATTATAGTCCTATTTTTTTTTATTTTTTTTTATATCATAGGAAGGCAAACGAGCACACGGGCCACCTGATGGTAAGTGGAAACTGTGACCCATAGACATTCGCATTCACAAGACCGCAATCCTAAGACCCTGAGGACGAAGATGGAATGCCTCTATGCTAGTAATTTCACCGGCTGTCTTATCCCCAAACCGGAACACAACAATGCGAACACTGCTGCTTGGCGGTAGGTTAATGGATAAGATAGTGGTACCAACCCGGACGGACCCTGCACAAGGTCCTCCCTCCCACAAGTTGTAATGTATCTATGTGCCTAATTCCGTATACGGGGCAATACCGTACACATGCGGCTATGCCCAATCCAAGGCCCGTATTAATAAACTGATCTCGACGTTATTGTCTCAAGACGCGTCAAAAATGACAGTTCTCTATGGTTTGACGTTTACTTTGACGTATCTTGTAACAGGTATCTCAGTCAAGATGAGTTTATTAATACGGCCCTAAGAACGGCTCGCCGTTGTTACCTCTGTTGAACGTTCTTTAAAGAGATGGCGCTGTTGTCTTCGATTGAAAAAAACGGTGTTTGAAGTTTTGTCGCGCTCCGAACTCGAAACCCGGGTGTTGTATGACGGTGTATTTCAAAAACTAACCATTAAACCGTACAAGTTACGACTTTTAACACGTAAAAATATTATAAAAGAATTATTTTACAACGTTAATACCTAAATAATAATAATATTATAATAATAAAAATATTTTATTTGTATTTAACTTTAAGTTCCCGTGTGGTTGCCGGGATAGAATAGTACCACTCCATGTCTTCCCGTGGATGTTGTAAGAGGCGACTAACGTCCGGTTCCTATATTCAATCCGCGGACAGATAGGCTTACTTCGGATTAAAATTTGACACATTTTGTATGGGCAAATGTCAAATTTTAACCCGTTGTAAGCCTTATCTATCCTCGGATTGAATATAGGAACCCGACATAAGGGAATAAAGGCTTGTAGTACTGTTAGGCGATGGGCTTGCAACCTGTCACTAATACACTGGGAAACATCTTAGCCTACTTGTGCAAAATGTGGTTACAGAATTATCAAGAAGTTTTAAGACTTGTTGGTAATTCTTTAGCTCTGCCTACCCCACTCTGGGAATGGCGGCGTGAGTTTATGTATGTATGTATGTAACTTTAGGTTAGGTTAGGTTTAGTACAGTGTGGTCGAGTCCTATTAGGTATCGAGTACCTGTATCAGAAGGCCTCGCTCTTCACGATTATAGCGATTTACATTAAGCGTTGCAATGGATATCTCTATGTTTACATTTATTAATTCTATACATTTTTTACTAAACTCATTTCTGTGTGCGTGCGTGACTTCGGAACCCTAATAAAAGACTCCGCTGACCGTCTGTCCGTCTGTCTGTCACCAGGCTGTATCATACGAACCGTGATAGCTATACAGTTGACATTTTCACAGATGATGTATTTCCTCCCCCGTGTGGTTGCTAGGTTAGAATAGTGCCACTCCATCTCTTCCCGTGGATGTCGTATGAGGCGACTAGTGTCGGGTTCCTATATTCAATCCGAGGATAGATAAGGCTTACCTCGGGTTAAAATTTGACATTTGCCCATACAAAATGTGTCAAATTTTAATCCGAAGTAAGCCTATCTGTCCGCGGATTGAATATAGGAACCGGACATAAGGGAATATAGGCTTGTAGTACTATGGCGATGGGCTTGCAACCTGTCAGTAATACGCTGGTAAACATCTTAGCCTGTTTGTGCAAAGTGTGGTTGCCGAATTATCATCAACTTTTTGAAGATGTAGGTAATTCTGTGGCTCTGCCTACCCCGCTCTGGGATTACAGGCGTGAAGGTATGTATGTATGTATGTATTTCTGTGGCCGCTATAACAACAAACACTAAAAACAGAATAGAATAAATGTTTAAGGGGGCTCCCATACAACAAACGTGATTTTTTATAGATAATGGTACGGGACCCTTCGTGCGCGAGCCCGACTCGCACTTGGCCGGTTTCGTTTATTACTTTCACAGCTAGCAGAATTTATTTTGATGAAATTTTGGGAAAACTTGAATTTCGGGATAATGTCGGGGTAACGTACTTATATTCTAGAAAATTGGACAGTTCCCAAAGGAAAATCGATAAACGACTTCGAAGCATATTTTTAATGTTCTCTAGTAGGTTAAGCTTTATTAAGGCTCTGTCATCCCGGCTCACAGACACCTCCGGAGATCCTAGAGCTGGTGCTTACCTCTCCCAAAGGATTGGGCTAGCTATCCAGAGAGCTAATGCAGCCAGTGTCAAAGGGACCATGCCGCGAGCGGACCTGCTAGAGGGGGTGTTCTTTATACAGGGTGTTTGGTAGCGGGTTCGACCAACGAAAATGGGAAATACTTGGGTCCAATTGGAACACATTTGCCATAGTGACCCCTATGCTAAAGTTGATAGTTTTTTTTAATATTTTTTTTTCCGTTTTTTTGAAAATATCCCAAAATTTTACCTTTAAACCTTCTTAATTACATACCTAAGCAACTGAAACCGCCCATTTTTTTTTTAATCATGCTCTGATAGTGGTTTTATTTTAAAACAAAACCAAAACCCATATGGAGTGCTTTAAAAAAAAAATATGGGCCCTTAAAGCTATGACAAAATGAGGAAAATAAAATGACATTAAAGTTTCGACAAGTATAAAAAAAAAAACACAAGTCATAGACGATTTCAAATTGATTAAAAAACTTCTCTGGTTAATACTCCTCACAACGATATGCCATTTAAAAGAAAAAACACAGAAAATAAAAATACGCAGTACATTGAAATTTCCTCACGAAGATTTATTAAAGAAATCACTTATACCACGGTTATGAATATTGGTGAATTCGTTAGAGTTAATAATCGCTGCTAAATTACCATTCATAAAAAACATTTTAAGAGTAATAATAAAATTGAAAACAAAACACTTTTTAAAAATTTTGATCACAAAATTTAAAAAATTCTTTAAGCTTCACGGGCGTTATTGCGAGCTCGACCATACGCTAAACAAAACACTTTTTTAAATTTTGTGATCACTTGACCAGGAATACATTCCGTACATTTTCGTCGCATTTGCCACATTGATTTGAAAAAAACATTAAGCTAAATTAGCTTTTTAATCTGTGTCTGAAATAGCTTGTAGATCTTTAAAAGAAAAGTACACTTTTTTTTAAAGGCGGCAAATTGTATTATTTTTTCAAACAGAAAGACTTGTAGAAAAATACGTTGATTTGTATTGGTTTTTGAAACTTTCATTACAATGGGTGAACGTACACCATTTACCAATGAAGAGTACGCTGATATTATTTTAGCGTATGGTCGAGCTCGCAATAACGCCCGTGAAGCTCAAAGATTTTTTTAAATTTTGTGATCAAAATTTAGAAAAGTGTTTGGTTTTCAATTTTATTATTACTCTTAAAATGTTTTTTATTAATCGTAATTTACCAGCGATTATTAACTCTAACGTATTCACCAATATTCATAACCGTGGTATGTGATTTCTTTAATAAATCTTCGTGAGGAAATTTCAATGTACTGCGTAATTTTTTTTTTCTGTTTTTTTTCTTTTAAGTGGCATATCGTTGTGAGGAGTATTAACCAGAGAAGTTTTTTAATCAATTTGAAATCGTCTATGACTTGTGATTTTTTTTTTATACTTGTCGAAACTTTAATGTCATTTTATTTTCCTCATTTTGTCATAGCTTTAAGGGCCCATATTTTTTTTTTAAAGCACTCCATATGGGTTTTGGTTTTGTTTTAAAATAAAACCACTATCAGAGCATGATTTAAAAAAAAATGGGCGGTTTCAGTTGCTTAGGTATGTAATTAAGAAGGTTTAAAGGTAAAATTTTGGGATATTTTCAAAAAAACGGAAAAAAAAATATTAAAAAAAAACTATCAACTTTAGCATAGTGGTCACTATGGCAAATGTGTTCCAATTGGACCCAAGTATTTCCAATTTTCGTTTGTCGAACCCGCTACCAAACACCCTGTATAGAGGTGATTATTATTTACATCTTTAATATTTGAGTAGCTTAGATTTATTTTAATTTAAATAAGTTTAGTTTTTACTTTTAATTGTAGTTCCTATACATTGTGTTTTTCTTGATTTACGATAACTTCGGCATATTACTAGGTACATCCATAGAAACTAAGTGGTAGATTAGATTTTTAAATATAGCAAAAAAAAAAAAACTGTTTAGAACAAAGTTATTAAATGTTGTATCTTTGGCCATTTTAAAAGGGCCTTTAGAGTTAACTCATAGTCAGTGTCAAATACAGATGTAGTGAATAATCCTTTCCCATCGTTTTTTGTCGTATAAGTTCGTATTTATATTGCTTTCTCAGTTTGCCTATTGATGGATACTAAGGCTAATTGAGAAAGCAAGCTAAATACGAACTTATCCGAGAAAAAACGATGGGAAAGGATTTTTCACTACATCTGTAAGTATCTACGTCAATGATGGTGTGACATACACAGACAGTTAAGAGCCTTTTAGACCAGTTCAACGTGATTAACTAATTAAATTTAAAAAATAAATATCTTTACAACTGTTACAGTTATCATTTGTCGGTCTTCGGGAAATTAACTTTATTTGACATAAAGAACGTTCCCTTAAAGTTATCGTAAATCAGAAAAAACAACGGTGTATTATCAGATTATCACTACATAGTATAAAACAAAGTCGCTTGCGCTGTCTGTCCCTATGTATGCTTAAATCTTTAAAACTACGCAACGGATTTTGATGCGGTTTTTTTTAATAGATAGAGTGATTCTTAAGGAAGGTTTATATGTATAATACATTCCACGCGGGCGAAGCCGCGGGCGGGTCGCTAGTTTTAATAATAAGTTTAATTGTTAACATCAATAAATCTTAGTAGGTATGTATTTTTAGATAGTATTGAAAATTTACCAGCAAACACAACGACGAGGTAACACAATATTTTCATTTCTACAAACAGCTTCACAATTTACGATCAATTCTGTCATAAAAAAACTATAACCATAATAATTTATTTTACGTGGAAATAAAAAAAAAAACATTCTGTACTTTTATTATATTTGTGCTATATGTAAATGTATATAGTGTTAGAGTTTATTATTTAAATAGATTTACACATTTGATACGGTTAACCAAGTGTTTGGTACAGTTTGTAAGAAAGTAACACAAGGGAAAAACTTTAAATTCGGTCATAAAAAAATGTCAGGTACTTATCCCACTTCTATTTTTTAATAAAACTAGCAATTTATCAAGAGGCCACACGCGAATAAAAAGTATGTATGTAAAACTCTTTATTGCACATAAACAATTACAAGACATGTTTGCATCAATATAAATAATGTACATAGGCGAACTTATCCCATATGGGATCTCTTCCAGTTAACCTTGGAGTAGAATGAGCAAGGACAATGTCGAAGGATAGACGAATTAACAAAATTTCAGGAAATAACAAATAGTACATACAACAGAGAAATAGGAAGAAAATAAAATATCTTCTTTAATAAGATACATACCTAAACATATATATAATATAATATAACAATATAATACTACCACACATACGTAAGCAGTTAAAACCTACAACAGAGGTAAGGATCCACACTCAGGCTCATCCTGTTTATTTAGCCGCAACTTCTTTAATCTTTCCTTCAATGAACCGAATGAAATGAATGAATGAAAGTGATAGCTTTATGAGCGCCCGCGCAGAGAACGTGCTCGGATTGAGATAGTTTGCGCATCAAATTGAAAGCCTATAACATACCTAGTCGGTTACTAAGTTCTGTTACTGAGATTAATTACAACTAAAAAAAAAAATTAAAACAGTTTTGCATAAACCTGTATATTAATCAAAACTTTGATTTATATAGAATAACTAGCTTTTGCCCGCGACTTCGTCCGCGTAGAACTCGTTTATCGCAGTTAAGTACATTCATAGTTTAAAGTAATTTAATAGTTAGACGTCCTCCCTGGCCAGAATTATATCGACATAGCTTTTGCCCGTGGCTTCGCTCGCGTTAAGAAGTATTATTATTAATTATGTATAGTTTTTGCGGCTTTACTTTTTTTAGCGTGTGTAAAAAAATAGGGCCTTCAAATCTTCTTTGTACACAATATTCTTAACTAATCTGTCATTAGGCGCTAAAACAATCAAGCTACTGGGTGAACTTACTCGAGAGCAAGCAACATAAAACTGTCCATGAGAGAAGCCCACAAATTTGAGAGTTTGCCCCTGAGACTTGTTTATTGTCATGGCAAAGCAGACTTTTAGGGGAAACTGCAATCGTTTAAATTCACCCAGTTAATATAGTGGCTTCCACTATATTGCGATGTAACGCTTTCACTTGCAGTCTCGTACCGTTACAAAGTTTTGGTGGTTTTAAATTTCTCAACAACATAATTGGAGTGCCCACATGCAGAACAGAATAAGCTTATGATAAGGCAAACCTGGCGGTTTCAATGAATTTAAAAATTCTACAGGGTAATTAGTAGCGTCATCTGTATTAACCACAGTATCAATCGAAGTATAGACCTTTTCTTCGCCCTCAAACGACATGAGCAGTATATCGTTGATAGCTGCTGCTTGATCGTTATTTGGAGTAAGAACGGCACGCTCACATAACCATTCAATAGGCTTGTCATGTATATGAACAATGTCTGGATAAACTTTAGACAGTAATTCTTGAATCGTAGTAACAACTGTGCACAATTCTTCCGGGATGGTTATCATTCCATCAAACGATGGAAAATCACCATTACCGATGTTAAGAAGAAAATCTACCAGCAGACTCATCCCCGCCTAAATGTGCTCTCATAGTTTTAGAGAGCTTAAGAATATTAACCTGGGGCCACAAATTAGTTAATGCACGACTTTACTTCGTCAGCTCGGGTTCCTTTTGGCACCACTGGTAGAGTCTGCCGAAAGTCTCCGGCCAGCAAAACTGTTACTCCACCCATTAATTTTGTATCACCCCTTATATCTCTTAGTGATCTGTTTAAGGCTTCAATACCACCTTTATGAGCCATCGTTATTTCGTCCCACTCGATTATTTTTGTACTCTTACTTCAGCAAAATTACTTTGTTTGGAGATGTTGCAAATGGGAGTCTCTGCAGTGATTAAATTGAGTGGTAACTTAAAAGTAGCATGAGCAGTTCGATCACCTTCGAGTAATGTAGCAGCTATGCCGGACGACGCCACAGCCAGAGCAATGCCGTGAGTACTTCTTACTTTCGCCAAAGCAAATTAATAAGGAAGGTTTAGGTTAAGTTTATTATTGTATAATATCATTAGCAATATTTAAAAAACGACTTACTGTTGAGTTTCTTGCGGCGTTTCATCTCAGCAGTGGTCTCTTCCGAAGCGCTGGTAGATTTTTGACGTGTAAAAGTGCCCGTGCGGCCTACTTACTGAATAAACATCTTTTATCTTTTTTTTATCTTTTAAGGTTTTACCAGTTCCACCTGGTGCGTCTAAGAAGAATATTCGACCGTCATTTGCGTCTACACTTGTGATAATTTTACTGTAAACTTCCTGTTGCTCGTCATTCAAGGATGCTTCATTTTGTCTTACTGCGTCTTCTAAGGCCACTGTATCGTAACTGGTCTCCTTCATGTACTCTCTATTTCCAAATTGGATTGATGGAATTGGCTGAGGTAATCCATACTCTTTAAGAGGACGGCCGCCTAATGATAATACGGCATCCTCTAATACCGACAGGCATTTGTTAAATATCAGGTCCGATGAGTGCTCTACATCCACGTCACCTTGCCTTTCCAGTTGTTTTTTAAAGTCCTCAGAAAGGTATTCTTTGTATTTTTCCCAAAGACATAAGGGGTCGGAAACCTGGCAGAACAATAAAATTATAGCAAAAAGCTCTCGAATCATATGCGGTGTTTGACAAAGTGCTGCCTCTTCAAGAGCTGACTCCAAATGACGATCATCTTCGAGTAGACCTAGAGCCTTGCACGCGGATTGGAAAGTGGGATGTAAGTGACCATCTACAGCTTTCAACGCTTCAAATGAAATTGGGCCTCTGATCTCATGTAGAAGCATTCGAAGGTGGTAGCATTCTGTATTGTTTGGATGAACAGTATAAACCCTACCTAGAACGTGTTCTTTTTTGACCCCTGACCATCCTTCAACATTCACTCCTCTCTTCCTTTTCGTTCCATTAGGTACTTACTGATAGGTTCAAATTAATACATTTACATCCTCCATCATCCCTTATTTTATTACCATGGGGGTTGAATTTATCAAAATCCTATTTAAGCGGACGTCTTCACCAAAGTAGCTCCAATCTTTAATTTCAGTTCAATCAGTCGAAAATCTAAGAAGATTTATACAAACTTTCATCCCCTTTTTATCCCCTTAGGGGTGGAATTTATCAAAATCTTTTCTTAGAGGATGCCTATATCATAGTAGCTATATGCATGCAAAGCCTCAGCCCGATCGGTTTAAAATTGACAAAGTTTCATACAAAGTTTCATCCCCTATTTTATCCCCTTGGGGGTAGAATTTATCAAAATCCTATCTAAGCGGACGTCTTCACCATAGTAGCTCCAATCTTTAATTTCAGTTCAATCAGTCGAAAATCTAAGAAGATTTATACTCATCCCCTTTTTATCCCCTTAGGGGTGGAATTTATCAAAATCCTATTTAAGCGGACGTATTCACCATAGTAGCTCCAATCTTTAATTTCAGTTCAATCAGTCGAAAATCTAAGAAGATTTATACAAACTTTCATCCCCTTTTTATCCCCTTAGGGGTGGAATTTATCAAAATCCTTTCTTAAAGGATGCCTATATCATAGTAGCTATATGCATGCAATGTCTCAGCCCGATCGGTTTAAAATTGACAAAGTTTCATACAAAGTTTCATCCCCTATTTTATCCCCTTGGGGGTAGAATTTATCAAAATCCTTTCTTAGTGCACCTCTACGGTACCTAAGCTACGTCCCTTCCAAATTTCAAGTGCCTACGTTTAGCCGTTTAGGCTGTGCGTTGATATGTCAGTCAGTCAGTCAGTCAGTCAGTCAGTCAGTCAGTTTCTTTTTTTATATATTTAGATAATAAAAATAATGTATTCTAAACTATTGCAATTATTTGATGTACGAGCTTGAAGTATTCCCATTTCGGACGATAAAATCATAGTTAAAATCACGCACGACGATGATACTGATAACGGCCCCAACTTTTGTAAGAGTTCCTGTAGAGAGTTCTAATTTGCGTGACATATTGAACAGAATTCTAGCTTTAAATTCTGATATGAATGTATTCAAAGCAACTAAAGATCCGCTTGGACACCGGTCAATCTTGATGACTCATTAAATCGACTTTAAGATTTCACATGATTTTGCAGAAATACGAAAACACACCAAATCTCTTGCTTCATAAGTTGGAATTAAGTCATGTTGAGAAATATAATTTTGGTCTCTAAACATATACAGAGATAGGAGGATTTTTTATAATATTATACAAAAAAAGTTCTTTGGTAAACAAAGACTAACTTATAAGCGATTTCAAAAAATGAAATTTACAGAAAAGTCATGCGTAATTTCATCGATGCCGGCTGTGAATGTTAAAAGATCGTATCGGGAATTGCGGAAACTAAGAAAAATGATTAATTGTTTTTCAAAATGTATATTAATTAAGCTTTTAATTTTTATACATATTGAAATTAAAAAATAAACATAAGTTAGTTTTATTTGCATCAACCTTAGTAACAGAACTTAGTAACCAACTAGGTATTTAAAAAATGGTTTACCAGGATCAAGAAGTTAAGATCAAGCCTGCGCTGTCCGCCTGTCTGCCTGTCTGCCCTAACTCTAATTGTAAAGAACTGTAGCTTTTGCACTGAATAGATAGCTGAATGGTTTGTTTTAAACGCTATAGCCACGCGAGCGATGTCATGGCTAAAAGCTAGTACAAACAAACTTCCACGTATTAAAACATTTTCCCGTTACAATTATTTACCTGTAGAAAGACTTTGATGGATTGGTTAAAAACCTTAAGTTATGATGATGTTGAAGCACTCACACACACACACACACACACACACACGCGCGCGCGCAAACACATTTTTTTCATTTCCATTTTTTCATTAATTTATTTTCTACCTTTCCAGGATAAAAATCATCATTGCACAATGAAAATGGCATTTGCGTAACAGATGAGAGATTCATAACAAGCCAAACAAATATCCTAACGAAAACGGTGAAGTTCATGACCACTCTCCCAAAATCGAAGTGAAAACGTTCAAAGACGAAAGATCTGATCTGAAACTTACAAAGAGCAAAGACAATGGCGTGATAACGATACTGTCGACACAGTTGATGAAACAATGCTTGTGACAAGATGCATGTTGGTCATCGTATTACAAACCAAATGTGTTACGATGCAGGGGAACTACCCGGAATACTTCGATCATGCTGCTACTCAAGTAGTTTCCATTCCTAACGACCAGACAATAACACAATTCCCCTTACCAAACCTTACGCCTTGGGTCACGCTTTTCCCAACCGAAACGCCAAAACCTAACACCACACAAGCAACACGTACGACCACCAAGAGATTAGCAACTAAATTTTTCTTTATTGCAATGTCCAATATTTCCGATATTTTCACGAGTACTGTTAAGAGTACTGTGTCTACCACAATGGAACCGTATCTTACCGGGTTCATGACAACCCGAAAACGCGACTTAACTTTCCCGGCGTATGTTATTTTGACCACTATTGAACCCCCAACGACAGACATTATTATTCCAACAATTGTTGATGCATTATATACAATAAGCAGATCAACCAGATTTCCTCCAAGTACTCAATATTTCACACTGAAAAATTCTCCTCCACCTAAAGAATTTCCTCTTACAAAAGTTCCACCTAAAACAGTTCCTCCTACAAAAGTTCCACCTAAAAAAGTTCCTCCTACAAAACGTCCTCCTATCACATTACCTAAAAAAGTTGATAGAAGTGGCTTAAATAGTTCTACGTTTACGACGATGAAACAGCTACTCAGAGTTTCTCCGACCGTTCCAACAAGAACGATTAAAACTGTGACGAGTAAAGCAGCCAGTAACACAAGTACTACGAAGCCAAGCGTGAAAGTATCAACCACAGTAAAGTTGATAACAATCACTACTACGAAGCCTAAAATAAAAGGCTTAACCACAGTCAAACCAACTTCAAAAAATCCTAAACCTCAATTGAATAAAGTGACGACGGTCAAACCGAAAACTAACCCTGGGTTGAACAAAACAGGCAACTTGACAAACAAAAATAAACCTGGTGTGCCAACCGTTAGCAAAAACGCAACCAATGCGCAAATATCAAATATCACAGGCACAACTGTTGGAATCGTCGAACGGGCGCCAATACAAAAGGCTCCAACAACAACGGTACTGTACGAGGACGTTATCGAGTACGAGGAACTGACGACTGAACCGTTCTCGAAATTTCTGGAACGATTACAGTTCCTGCTGGCTAAAATGAATAAAACGTACGCGACGAGATTCATCCGCAACTTTGATAGGATTGCGACCTCGTAAGTTTTTTAAACGACTTCAAAAAACGAGGGTCTCAAGTCGTCTGTTATTTTTGTACAGGGTGATTGTTAGCTAGGTGCGAAGCTTTAAGGGGGTGATAGAGCAGCTCATAAGCCCCATCGATTTAACCCCCATTTATGTTCAGCAATTGTTATTAGTTTCCGAGATATTCATCATTTTAATCGGAATTTTTGTCAATTTTCCTCATGTCCGTGTTACGAAAACCCCCTAAATTCATGTATGAATTTAAAAAAAAGTGTTTTATTTCATATTACAATCACTGTGAACTAAGGAAGTTTTTAAAGGTATTAAGGAGGTAACAGTTTCAAAGGGGCTAAGGATGGAGAGGTGCTTCTGGACTTTAAACGACCGTAGGGTGCCCACTCGCCACTTATGCAACACATCCGCCCTTCGAGCATAAAAGCTCTTGCGACTCCACTCTGACCGGCCAATAAAGGCAAGCCAGAGGTGAGGGTCTGTTCCTCGTCATTGTACACCGCAGCCGGCCGGTGAATGCAAGCGTGAGGTGAGGAACAGGACCTACCCTCAGGAGCACTCAGGTCCATGGTGTCTCCACTCACCAACAGCTCGCCACTAGCTGCCCCGCGGCCAAATTATTATTATTATTAGGTTGCAGTTTCGAGATTGCCATAGTAATATTGCAGTCTTGAAATAGCCATCGCAATGTTGCAGCCTTGAGATTGCCATCGTAGTATTACTATATCTTATTTTTAGGAAGTCAAATGCGGGAGCTTTACGTCATTTTGGGGGGGTAACAATTAGGTACATAGATGACATGCTACCTGGACTGGAAACAAGCACTGATATTCTTCAAAGTAAGTAGCCCATACTCATACTAGTAATTTATTTATAATATGTAATATTGCACGGAACGGAGTTTTAAAATAAAGGTTTTAGAAAACAAAAAACCGCCTTCAAAACGCAGAAAATAACTTCTTTAATAAGCTAGTGTCCTGAAACACCATAAATTATAGAAAGTAAATAAAATAAAAATAAAAATATATATGTATAATATTTGAAGAGTTCCTCAATTCCTCATGGATCCCCTCATCAAATTATAATTTGGTGTCGATAGGACGATCTCGGAAGTACATACACTCTATCAATAAAAAAACTTCGAGTATTTCAAATATACTTAGTGTAAGTTAATGAGACTGTATAGTTAAATTGAGTAATGATTTTATATTACACTAGCTGCCCGTGCCGTTTAAATTAAGATTTATTTATTATTTTTGTTTTTATTAATTTTTAGTTTGGTTTTGGTGCCGTGACCAGGATTTCAAAATATTATTTTTCCTAATCAGGAATGTTTGTTTTGGGCTATTCGAGTATGAAGAGCCGCCGAAAGGCCCTGGCTGTCGACACCAACGAGCTGCTCGACTACATCGATATGATGTACCTACCCTCAGAGGAGAAGTTGATGCAGGAGATACTCAACAATATCATGAAGTATCCTAACTCCAGCAAGCCCGCCGCGGACATATGTGCAGGTAAACACATTAATAAGGTTCAAAATACTTTGTCAAATTATAGCAAAAAGACCATCTTTTAACTTTCCAGTCGTGTCATTTTCGAATGCAACTAACTAGCGAGCTCATTGATATACATTTTCCTAATAAGGTGGCAACGCATCGACAACATTTCTAGAATTGCTGGTTTTATGGGCCGTGGTGGGTGATTACTCGTGGGAGGACCTTGTGCAGGGTCCGACCGGGTTGGTACCACCATCTTATCCATTAACCTACCGCCAAGCAGCAGTGTTTGCATTGTTGTGTTCCGGTTTGGGGACAAGACAGCCGGTGAAATAACTAGCATAGAGGCATTCCATCTTAGTCCTTAGGGTTGGCAGTGCATTTGCAGTCTTGTGAATGCGAATGTCTATGGGTCACAGTTTCCACTTACCATACACTGTTTGACACATACCAATATACTACATGTTCTAGCGCGTCTTTCGCTTATCGAGTTGCGTTGAAGCCAACGAAGGTGGGGACACGCCTAACCATGTAAGTATATGATATGCATAAATATGTGACATCAAATTTCAACAAGAGAGAGCATGTGACTACTCAAAACAGAGTCAATCGATAATAAAAGTACCTAAGTCTAGAACCCAAACATATAAAAAGAAATCGGATAGATAAGAAAGATAAATGGTAGAGTACTGGAAACTTTTAATCTCAAGGCAGGCTTGGTTATAGTCAGAGTTAAAGTAATTAACAGTAAATTATTTACAGTCTGTTTAATTACCAATAAATTATGTTCAGGCGGGAATAGGTCGACTTACCAATAACCCTGTACAATAAATAGTGCTTCAATTGGGATCGTTCATATTTTTACAATAACTAACTAATTCAAAAACCATTTGGAGAAATACGGTTTTAAAGCCGTTCTGCATTATTAAGTTCATGAAATATTTACCTATTTTGGATATATCGACCAAAGTATAGTTAACCTTTGTTTGACTTTCGTTTTCGGCTTGAAGCCCCCCTAGGTGTATCTTACAGGTTAGGCGAAAACCGCTTAAAATTGTATATTTTAATACACTATTTATTACAATCACTTTTTATAATTAGATGGCATTTTCTAAAAAATGTAGTAATTTATTAGAAAATGCCATGTAATGAAATTGAGGCTCTTAAAATTACCTATTCTTTCGAATTAGAATGTAAATTCCGTGAGTTATTTTTTTTTTGATCAATCCCAATTATTGTACACCGGAAACGGATGAAAGTGATGCGCCCAACCAATGTATCATATCAAACAATAAATGATTTTGACTTTCACTTTGACTTTTACTATGACCATGTAGGAAATGAAAATGAAATGAAATGAAATTATTTATTCGTAACAATTGTTATAGGTCAGTGTAAATGTAAGTACATGTAAGTATGTGTATGAGTCAACCAGTGTGAATTTGTCGACGAGCTCGCTAGGGTGTTCTACATGACGAACAGAAACAGTCTTAATTAACCCTAATAAACCATGGGCGGGGCACATTGCTCGCAGGACTGATGGCCGATGGGGCCAGAAGGTTCTTGAGCGGCGTCCGCGAACCGGGAGACGAGCTGTAGGTAGGCCTCCAACAAGATGGAGTGACGCCCTTGTAAGGATCGCGGGAACGCGGTAGATGCGAAAAGCACAAGACCGGTCTGAGTGGAGAGCCTTGGGGGAGGCCTGTGTCCAGCAGTGGACGTCTTTCGGCTGACATGATGATGATGATGATGAATAAACCATACAAGTACCTTGCTATACTCGTACAGCTTGTGCCCGCTATTTCATCCACTTAGTATTAGTAATTCGATATAGCGGCAACAGGAAGACAATACGATTCAATACAAATCCTTGCTTAAATACAAAAGCGACACAAATCAAAATGTGCTTGTGTTGAATTTAAATTCGGAATGCTATTTACTTTATTTTAAATCAAACTGTATCTGCTTTTGATTTGTGGCGCTTTTGTATTTAAGCAGCGAAATTATTTTTATGGTTCAACATAAAAAAAACACGAAATAGTCCAATTCAATTAAAGGTTTGATTCAATGTTAAGGGAGTTACAGACTGACGAACACACACACGTACAAAATTTCACATTTTGTAGAGTTATGAAAACATCGTTTTCAGGATAAGTGGCCCTGATCATATTAAAAAAACTCCCAAACTAAGCTCTAGGCTTGTACTGTGGGTACTAAACAACGATATAAATACTTATATAGAGTAATTTATACTTAAATACATAGAAAACCTCCATGACTCTGAAACAAATATTCGCGCTCATCACACAAATATCCGCCCCTACCGTGATTTGTACCTAGGACCGCTAGCTCTGTAGGCAGGGTCACTACCAACTAGGCCAGCGCGTCGTCAAATTAATTTGATTATCTTTTGCAGAAGTAATAGACGGCTTGATTATTATGCCTTCAAAAAGACTATCCGGTACCAAAAAAGGCAACGTACTGTTCAAATCTTTAGACAACATCATCGTATCCAGGCATCCTGCATATGATCATTATAGAAGGAATTTTGAAAATAAAGGCAAAGTAATTGAAGCTATAACTGACCCAGTTGGAAAAAGTAATAGAATGATATTCGACAGCTTTCATTATTCTAATGGCAGAAACCTTAAAGCTCTAAACCATGTTAGTGAATCCAACACAAGATATGACGGAAGCGAAAATGCTAATGGCAAAGAAAGGAATGCCATGCACCATGCAAATGAAGGCAATAGAAGAAAAAGGATACATGTTAATGAAGGCGATAGAAAACAATACGATGAGATCAATAATGCTCTAAGGAGAGAATTTGAACCCACGAACCATGGTACAGAATCCAATAGAAGAAATTACGGTAGTATTCATAATGATATAAGCAGAGAAAAACAAGACATAAACCATGATGGAGACAAAAGAAAATACGATGGCACAAATTATTCCAAAGGAAGAAAAAGTAAAGACATACGTCATTTTAATAAAGCTACTAAAAAGAAAACCGGTAAAAACAAGGGAAATAAGGCCATAAACAAGTTTAATAAAAGCAATAGAATAAAATATACAATGGCGAGAAAAAAGCTTCATGACAGGAGATTTGGAAAAGAAAACTTAAGACGCTCTTATAACACATTTAGTGAGAGAGATGACAATAATTATAATGGTGAAACAAACAATGTATTGGGTTCTTTTAGTGATAGTGATGATTTTTTACAGTCTGAAAGTGACGATGATACTGATGAAATGAAAAGACAAAGAAAGGCCAATATAATTTATGACAGGATTCAAAAACAAAAATCCAAAAATTTCATTCAACCTGTCATCAAACCTAAAACGGTAATGAGGCATGGTGGGAAGAAAATAAAATGGGGACTCCCAAGTTGGGATCCCTACGAAAATGAATTTGGAGTCTTACGACAAGGACATTATCCGAGCCAAAGGAGAACGGATCGTGAAAACAATTTAATAAATAATAGAGGACTCCTTTTAAAAAAGGTTTTTCCTAACAATAAAAAGAAGTTTGGAATGTTTAGAGAAGGACGACCTCCGAGCGAACTGCCGTCTCATAAAGTCATCATCAAAAATAAAAACAATATGTTAAGAATAGGTCCACAATACGACAACGGGAACGTTAGTGCACCAATTAATCCACAATCCAAAAATAATATTCGACCCGTCAAGAAATCATTTGTATCGAGAAAACTACAAATGCTGCAAATTACAAAACGTTTTCACGATTACAAGCCTAAGATGGAAGAAAATGGCGAACCGAGCCCCAGTTTTCTGGACCCGATGGATAAAACTTTAATCAACGAAACTAATATGCTTAACACTGAAGGATATACTGAGGTTACACCTCATACATATTTTGGTCAGACTCCTCTACAAATATCAAACAATAATAGTATTAATCCGAGAAATAGTAACAATGAAATGTATAAAAACATTGGCAGGTTAAATCCGTCAAATGCTGGTACAAACCAGCAAGTTATGTCTGTTGACTTCGATAATTCGCCTAGCATCATAGACTTCAGTATGAAAGTAAAACTGAAGAAGCCTCCAGATGTAAGAGACGGAGGTGAATTAGTTTTCTTTAACGATCATTATATAAATAACGTAAATATGAGGGGTAGGGAAGCGCAAGCCACAGAAGAAACAAGAACTTGGGATCCATACCAAATGGATAAGTATTTTGGGAAAACTAAAGTGACTCGTAAGGATATTAAAAAACGTGTGTACGTTAGAAAGCCTGTGTCAGATACCAGCGATAATAGCGACACCGATGTGTCCCAGTACGAGCGAGATGGAGATGATGAAGAATCAGGTAATAACAATTTGCATCGATAAACGATTTGATCCGTCTCGGGCTCTTAGCACAATTTCTTTTCCGGCATCGCTTGAGCCCACTGGCCTGTCTGCATCTGATGGAAAGAGACCCGACGGATGCACATTAATTCCGTGGCATCTTGGTCGTCCCTTGACGTGGGACGTCACTTGCGTAGATACGCTAGCACCGTCTCACGTCCAAGGTTCTGCTCGCAAGCCAGGGACCGCCGCAGACCACGCCCAAAGCATCAAGTGCCGCAAATACGCTTTTCTGAAGCAAAATTACGTATTTGCTGCACTTGCTATAGAAAAGTTTGGGCCGTGGTCATCTGACACAAAGAAGTGTCAGGTTAATCGGCGTCTCTGGCGACCACAGGCAAGGCTCTTTTTTCACCCAAAGAGTGAGCATCGCAGTGCAGCGAGGTAACGCTGCGAGTGTCCTCGGCACGATGCCGCAAGTGGGTGCATTGGAGGGCTTTATTTTATATTTTAAATATAATATTTTAGTTTAATTCAATTTGTTTTTATAAAAAATTACATAAATAAAAATATTTGACAAATAGAATCAGGTAATTAATGAGTTTGCAAGATACACGTATTTCCATAGTATACATACATACATACATACATACCTTCACGCCTTCATTCCCAGAGTGGGGTAGGCAGAGCTACATGTTGCTTAAAACACGGGAAAAAGGCCATAAACCGTGTTTCTACTCGCGTACTACGAGGGCAGAGTGAGAAGTCTGGTAAAAATCATATTAAAGGTATTTTCTTCACAAATTCATTAATGTCAATTTGTAATGCAGCCTTTTTGGAGGCAAATCGTATATTTTCAGCCAGTTCACACGACTAGTTTTTTTTTGACAGCTATGAAAAAGAAACAATCACTTCGGTGTTTGCAAACATGGAGAAAAGTGAGTTTCGTATTCTGATTAAACATTATTTTTTGCGAAAAAAAACCATTACGGATACAAAAAAAAAATTAGACAAATATTACGGGAACTCTGCTCCATCGATTAAAATGATCCACAAGTGGTTTACGGATTTTCGTTGTGGCCGTACAAGCACTGCTGACGCCGACCGACCCGGACGCCCAGTTGAGGTCACTACACCAGAGTTGATCACCAAAATCCATGACATCGTATTGACCGACCGAAGAATAAAGGTCCGTGAGATAGCTGATATTGTAAGCATTTCAGACGAACGGGTTCGTACCTAATATCCTTCACACTTATTTGGATATGAAGAAGCTCTCCGCCCGTTGGGTGCCGCGATTGCTCACAGTAGACCAAAAACGCACTAGGGTGACCCTGTCAGAGGCATGTTTGGCGAAGTTTAGGTGTAATGAAAAAGACTTCTTGCGTCGTTTCATAACTGTTGACGAATCCTGGATTCATCGTCATACACCAGAAACCAAGGAGCAGTCAAAACAATGGATTGTTTCAGGTGAACCTGCACCAAAGAAGGCCAAAGCAGTTTTATCGGCGAATAAAGTTATGGCTACTGTCTTCTGGGATGCTCGTGGTGTAATATATGTTGATTACCTTCAGAAAGGTAAAAAGATTAACGGCGAATATTATGCCAACTTGTTACAGCGATTTCATGAAGTTTTAATGGAAAAACGACCCCATTTGGCGAAAAAGAAAATCATTTTTCACCAAGACAACGCACGGGTCCACACTTGTGCAGTTGCTATGGCTAAAATCCACGAGTTGCGTTACGAATTGCTCCCGCATCCGCCTTATTCTCCAGATTTAGCCCCCTGCGACTATTTTCTTTTCCCAAACTTAAAGAACTGGCTTGGTGGAAAAAGATTTGGTTCCAACGAAGAAATCATCGCAGAAACCAATGCGTATTTTGAAGGGTTGGAGAAATCCTACTATACGGAGGGAATCGAAAAGCTAGAAAAGCGATGGACCAAGTGTATTGAGTTACATGGGGACTACGTTGAAAAATAAATATTTACTTAAACCAAAAAAAAAATGTTAATTTTTTCCAGACTTTTCACTCTGCCCTCGTATAAACCGCTAATAATGATATCGTTAACGATATCAGAATACCATCTATAACGTAACCGAAGCGTGTAAATAACTCTATGATGAGCGTTGCCATTGTAATAACAGTTCTATAATAGTTATTATAGCATCGCTGTTACCATGGTTACGGTCATTCCGGATATCAGTTTTGGCGTTTAGTGAACACTTGACATCCTAATTTATATAATAATTTTTACACCATTTAAAACTACTTATATTAAAAACAAAATTAATTTTAAGACTAATTATGTGTTTAAATTTTTTTTTTTATTAAGTTTCTAAAAATAGAGAGGATTAATATCCATCGATTTGTTATTTGGTTACCATGGTTACGGTCAATATGGATACATACAAAATGGGGCGTTTCGTTTGGCATTCCAATTTGTAAACGCTTAGCAATAAAATTTCAAAAAATATTAACGCCAATCGGAATAATGAAAATGACTGCTCATAAGTAAATTGTTAGCAGAAAATTCGTGCAAAGTATACTTACAAGAAAAGTTAGCGATAATTTATTTTTGTCATTATCATTTTATGCTTGTAGAAAAAGTTATGTATGCAACACTACATGAATAGCTATTATTGTATGTATTTGTTTATGTTATATTATTCCATTTATATATGCAAATTTATGTTATATTATTCCATTTATATATTGTATTTTATTATATGTTATTGTATTATATTATAATAGAAGGTACTTATACCCATATTGTATAATTTATGTTTAGTTGATTTCTTAAAGTAAGCACCAACCTTTGACTTGTTTCTGTTTGGCCAGTTGGTGGACTGGTAGAGAATGCCTTTAGGCATTAAGTACGCCATTTGTTCATATTTTTCAATGTGCAATAAAGTTTAAATAAATAAATAACACATAATAATAATGCAAGATAAGTAATGCAAGAGAGAGATAACAATAACTACAATGGTGAAATAGACAGTGTATTTGGGACTTTTAGTTTAAATGATGTATTTGTACAGTCTGAAAGCGACGATAAAAATAATAAAATAGAAAAATAAAAACAAAGAAAACTCAATATAGTTCACTAGAAATATAGAATAGAAATAATTATTCAGTAGGTAGTACTAAAATTTCGCGGATTAATAATTTACAATCTTGTAAGCGTTATTTAAAATAATAATATTCCTTTTGAAATTCTACCTTTCCTTCCATATAATCAGCACATTGAATGTTATGACCAATAACATAGTTATGACTAGCGAAATTATGACTATTGAAATTATGACCAAAGACAAAATGACGAGCAATGATTATGACAAATAACAGCATGGAAAAACCAAATCGAAACATTAATGTTATGGGTGTCGATATAGACCCCATGCTACCACTGCTGCCCCCCAGCCGCCCCCCAGCCGCCCAACCTTTTTTTTTTTTCGGAGAGGAAATGAAATTACGCATCGTCCCTTCCGGCTAGGGTAGCTAATGGGGGGGTATGACGGATTCTCGACCACCTCAGTCTCCTGCGAGAGCTGAGGTGGAAGCATACCGTCTAAAACCTCTCCGGTGGTAACCTCCAAAGGGCTGTTAAAGAGGGCACCGTGGGCAGATGACTATGCCACCGCTGGGGGCCCCCCAGCCGCCCCAGCCTATTGCTGGGTCACCTGCGCCAAAGGAGGGAGGGTTCAGTTAACACCCTGAACCCCTCCCCCAGACGTGTAGGACCATAATGTGGGACCCTATCCCCACGGTCCTACTAGGGGTTCAGGCGGGCGGCAAACTGCCTCCGCCTTCGCCCCAGACGTCTACGCCGGAGCGGGTGCGCATCCACGTCCTCCTCGCGCTCCCGCCCCGCCGCCTCCCGGCCGCCAACCGCCCAAACTAACCTAACCTAACCTAACCTCTTCTCGTTTTAACTTTTCGACAGTAATACACACATACACACTACACACACACCTTCACGCCTTCATTCCCAGAGTGGGGTAGGCAGAGCTACAGAATTACCAACAACTCCAAAAACTTGTTGATAACTCTGTAACGTAACCACAATTTGCACAATTAGGCTAAGATGTTTAACAGTGTATATTAGTATATTAGTGACAGGTAGCAAGCCCATCGCCTAACAGTACTAAAAGCCTTTATTCCCTTAGTCGCCTCTTACGACTTCCACGGGAAGACATGGAGTGGCACAATTCTGAGCCGGCAACCACACGGCAATATACAACAGTAATATTATCTACTAATTTAATATTGCAGAACAAGACGAATCCGATAGATACGTATTTAAAGGTGTGAACAGGAAGAATACCCATTCGAAACATCATCACAAATACCGCGGGAAACATCACAAACGAAAGAACCACGACAAGTATAAACGGAAAAAGCATAGAGGAAACGAAAGAGTAAGACACGGTAAGGTTATATAATTATGTACCTACCTGTATATACACCGTGTTTTTTTGATTTACGATAACTTTAAGGGAACGTTCTTTAAGTAAATAAAGTTAATTTCCCGAAGACAGACAAATGATAACTCGTACGATTTTAAAGATATTTCTTTTTTTAAATTAATCAATTAATCACGTTGAACTGGTGTAAAAGGCTCTAAATTGTGTGTGTATGTCACGCCAACATTGACGTATTTGACACTGACTATTAGTTAAGACCCTTGTAGAATGACCAATGATACAACATTTAATTACTTTGTTCTAAACTGATAAAAAAATTTTTTTTTGCAATATTTAAAAATCTGATCTACCACTTAGTTTCTAAGGATTTACCTAGTAATATGCCGAAGTTATCATAAATCAAAGAAAACACGGTGTATATAAATCGAGTTGAGTTCTAGTTGACGTTTTTTTTGACGTATGTTATTTTATTTATCTAGTTTATTAAATATGGCCCTAAGTAATTTCACGTGTTGTCTTACCCCATCCCTAGGACTCAACAAAGCGACCACTGCTGCTATATATACATATATACTCGTATGATATATTCATGATATATAGCTCATTCTGTAGCTCTGCCTACCCCGCTCTGGGATTACAGGCGTGAAGGTGTGTGTGTGTATACTCGTATGATATGGAATCGTTAGAGGTACCGTGTTAACTATTTTTACACAAATGTTACTAATTCACTATCAATAATTACAGGCGCCCACAAAAAAAACAGAAAAAAACATGGCCGACAAAATACGAAGAAAAGGAAGCATGGCAGAAATAAACATTCACATCACAAGAGTCATAGGTACCATAAAAATAAACGGGGTAAAAAAACTCACAGCAAAAAACATGCAATGTCAATAGATCCCATTATAAATAGGGCTAGCGACACTCGACCTATTCCAGAGAGTAATTTATACAAATATGATAAAGCTGAATATTCTCCTAGTGAAGAAAACTCATCAAATAGTACTGAACAAACAGTCGGCACATCCGCACCTGACAATAAACAATATAAACCTATTGGTAAACTAATGGATTTTGATAAAGGCTCAACATTAAAAGGTAATAATGAGCTCGGAACTTATAAACAACCAAGCAAACTAAACTCTCCGGAAGGCCAGCCTAAAAATAGTCAAGAAGTTAAAGATCTTGAAAATAAGGCAAAGGAGGATAAGAATAACGAAGGCAGCGTCAATAAAAGAAACCCAAAGCGGAGAGGCGCTTATGTTACTATAGGCCTACTAATGGATGATATGATATACAGATTTCGAGAGAATGAGCTGAAAAGGAACGTCTATGACGCTTTTAGGCAGAATTACAGAAGAAACTACAGAAGAACTTTGGGATACGAATTTCACGGACCCGTCCTGCCCCCCCTAGTTATACGAGAAGACTCGGTTTACACAGACGATGAGGCGATCCTAAAAAGAAATATTTATAAGGCCATCAAACACGAAAATACGAATGCAGATATGTTAGATCAAAATAAACCAAAACAGTTGAAAAGAACGTTTTGAATAAAAAAAGGAAATTAAATAAATAGACGTAGCATAAATAAGCTTTTATCAAATTTAAAATAAAAACAAGGAATAAAATGGTGAATGCCGATTAGTAAAAAAATAGAGCATGGCAGCATCTTTACCAAATTGACCTTCATATTGTAAGTATTAGATATTCAAAAGATTTTCAACACAATGGCCTGAACCATACGGAAGCCATTTCGCAAGGAAAGCTCCACACCGCTGGCATGTTTTAATCTGTATATTTCAATAACTAAGACCTTAAATAATGCAATTCCATTGGTATCAAATCTATTCGATCTGACCTAAGCCTTTGATTTCGTGGATCATTCTGTGATAATTTAGGGTAAGAGCATTGTAAAGGATTAAGATTTCTAAGCGCAGGATATTTCAAAAAATAACTGCATGGGGTTAATAATTAATAATACAGTATAAATTGAAATTTCCTAATCAAATTGCATAGATAACAGCACCGGTGTTCCGGAAGGAAGCATCTTGGAATGTAACTTTTCTCAAACATGCTCGGAAAAAACGGTTTTCCGATTGAAACTCAAGGACGGAAAGAGCCTCATTTTACTCCTAGGAGTAAAAAAACCATATGAAAACACTTTCCGTCCATGTCCATATTTTCTTAAAAATGCTGTCAATTTGCATACAAAATCAAAAGGACCAAGACAAAAATTCCAAACAGCCAAGGTAACTACTCGCTTTTTTAGCACAGTGCGTGTGTTTCTTTTTGAATTTGCATTCCAATGTCTATGGTTAGTATTTAAAAACAATTGACAGTCGGTAACATTCGTTCATTCTGCATAATATAATTGTGAAACCGAATATTAAACTATTTGTTGTGTGAAATACTTACTATAAAAAATGAGCTCAAGCGACGAAATAGGTACCACACCGCCTATATTAAAATCTGAAGCTGCCTCGGTTAGGCAAAACGTGCTTCCCGCTAAATCTAAGGAAATTAAATAACTTGCTTTTTAGAAATGTATTTGTATTATTTCCTCATATGTTTGAGAAAAGCATTATGTATGCCTCGGCGGAAACGAGGATTTCCTGACTCGTATTTTAGCAGGCCTCGCTGTTGCTCGGCCTGCTAACCACCTCGTCAGGAAAACCCTTACTTTCCGCGCTTAGGCAACAATGTACTATTAAAAACTTCTTTAGCTCATAGTGAAAACACTGTTTTGTTTAAAATTAATACGTGAATTTAGGGGTTTCTCGTAACACGGACATAAGGAAAAATGACAAAATTCCGATTAAAATGATCAATATCTCGGAAACTAATAACAATTGCTGAACATATATAGGGGTTAAATCGATAGCTTAAGAGCTGCTCTATCACCCCCTTAAAGCTTTGCACCTAGCTACCAAACACCCTATAGTTTACATCGATATTTAGTGGCAGGTGGAGTTTTAACTTTAAGACGATTTAAATAATTAATAGACGAAATCAATGTGTCTACCTATATGTCATATAAACATCTGATAACATTCCTAGAAATCAAGAGGCCATCCGCTCCATTCATTCGATTTTCCCGCGATTTTACGCGATAATCGAGCAATCACGCGTTCACGCATCCGGAATCTCATTCACAAACTAAAGGCACAAAACATGAAAAAATAAAAGGATTCCGCGTACAAGCACGCGAGTCAGCAGTTTGCAAGAACCGACAAATTCCCATCAATACAATAATAAAATACAAGTACTCATACAATACAAATAATACTAACCATTGAAGTTTGGAATTTCGGCGCAACATATTTAGCCGAGTAAACGGAGAAAACAGGAACTAATGAAAATTCCTTACTATTTCTACGTCAATCCATAGACGACAGCGCCACTGACAACCGCAACAATAAGTGTGTAACACACAATGCGTGATTGTGAACGCATCCGTGCGAGTTGGCGCCAAAATATTGACAGATCGTGTTCGACGTCGGAATCTTGTCTATGGTTTCAAGTTGCCAACACACAATAACTCTGTTTGATCGTTTTATATTGTTGTTTTTATGAAACTTATATGTTAAATCAGCAAAATAAGTCTAACAAGATTTTATTTAAAATCTGCCTTATTGTCGTCTCATTATTTTACAAAAGTATTAGGCTTACATTTTTTAGTTGTTTTCTTGCGTTTGTCTGTGCATAATTGTCAAATTCTGTTGCTACACTGAAAAACCATATCTATTAAGTGATTTACTTATAACTTTTAATGTTATCTTAACCCCGCAGGCATTATAAATGCCCACCCGACCCAAATTGACCAACTTCTCACAGTTGACTTCAATTGTCCTTTTGAAGCAACAAAAAAGACCATTAGGCGGTTGACAATGCTATAAAGAAACCGAGGCAGTAAAGCCTACCTGTTGCACAATCAAACTGATAAATATAACTTTTTTATAAACGGCCAAGCGCAAGTAGTATAAATTTTACAAAGAGCTTGCATCTGGAATATCTGGATAGATCATTGAATCCGTTTTCTTGGGAACGGACCGTTTTTCCGTAATAAAAACACAGCTTCATGTAACCTATCGTTTATTCAACAGAGTTTATAGATAGATATTAAATTATTAATACCCCGTTTAAATTACAGGTACCTAAATGGCCGAAATCATTAGCTTCTTGGGTACTCTGGTACCCTCTGGTGTTAGAAATCTCTCATGGTGAAACCTTGATGATGACGATAAACGTCAAAATAAAAATAAAAGACGCTCCGTCTCCTTATTTCATCAGCTTTGCTGATATCTACCCAACCACAGATCCTACAATGTATCTATTGAATTAGGTAGTCGCTGTGCACCATTAAATCTTTCGGCTTTTGCGACTGCTGGCAATACTCTATCAGCCGATGACCGATCGATTCCCAAGCCTCATATCGAATGTATTGCGGTCATATTCGCGCCGTTTTTGCTGCCACAGACAATTTGCTTTGTTGCCGTTTTTTTTACCTCCCCGAAACCTGGGTGTGAGCTGTGTGGCCTTTGCAAAAAATATGAGGAATGTGTGATTTTGAAGAGGAAATTGAACGTTTTTTCTTTTATTACAATTCTTATCTCGATTATTGAATAGTTACAACAAGTTGAGTACCTAACTAGGACCTACAGGTTTTTTAGTGTCGTCTCTAGTCAGGTATAGGTATTGTCAAAAATCTAATCAATAAATGCCATAAATGGTTAATAATTTCACTTTAACTTATGATTTTACACTGCCGCGCCGTACAAAGTAACAAACGCGTATGTGCTTGGGAACTTCATACTCCTGTACTACCTTTTTCTTTTAGGATAAATTATTTATTTATTCTGGATCATAAACTTTAGGGTAAACAATATAAATAGGACCATGCTTGACCTTCAAAAAGCAATTCATTGCGGAGTTTATTGCGGAGTACCTAGGGCAAATTGGTTGTTTGCAAATGGGCAATAGAAATACAACAGTCTTGGATGTTTGGTATTTCTCTGTATAAGGGCATTTCTATTTAAAGTTGTACCGTTTGGTTTAGGTAGGTGCCAGTATTTTTTATCATATTTTAGCAATTTTCATAATTTATCTTTATAGTAAATATACTGTAGTTTAATAAGATACAAGTTGTTTCCTTATTTTATTGATTTATACCTGTTAAAAAAATATTTATTATGCTGAAGGTAGTTTTTTTTGGTCCAGTTCGTTACAAATTACTTTTGGTGTAGAAAATTAAAGACAAACTGTAATTAAATATGGTTTACTTTATCAAATATAGCAATGAAATATAAAACAAATTAAACAAACATATACCCAATAAGTTGTAGGGTTTTTTAACAAAAAATATATTTTAACCTGTTAGTTACGATATGTGACTAAACGGTAACTTATTTTTAGTTTTATAGCCCCTTTTTTGGATTCTCGCCAGTAATAAAAAACAAAACATAAAAGAAATAAAAATATGTCTTTTCTATAATCAAACATGATAATTAACCCTTAAAATTATTTAATAGAAAAACAAAAACATATCAAAAAATTAGGGGACAATAACTAAGTAGACACCCACGTAACTCAGCGGACAAAGTAAAGAAGAGATCACAATAATCACAATATGCATATTATAATAATTAATCAACTTAATTTAACATCAACTTACGCATTATGAGATCTATTAATTCTAATAATAAATTGGAAATGGTCCCTAAAACCATTAACTACCTCGAGAATTGAAAAAAAATAGGCCATAATCCTGGTAAAATAAATTTATTTTACTTTGTTTCTAAAACCGCATATCAAAAAAAGAGTGTTCATTCGAAATTTCCAACAAGTGCTTAATTTTTCAATTTTGAATATCTCAAGAATCAGTAATCTCATCAACCAGTAGGTAATCAATGTAATTCCGTTGTTAGATTTAAGGTAGAATAAATTTTATACACAATGTAGGTAGGTACAGTCACCCAATAAAAGTGTTGAGCATACTTAATAGAACCTTGTCATTCTGACTGCCATTGTCATCTGAGACTTGTCGTTTGATGTTAAGTTTGAAGTTTATTATAACAGTGCACTAAAGTGCTTAACATTTTTGTTGGGTTCTGTATTTTTTTTAATAAGTAAATAAAAACATAAACGAGATCAGTTACCTAGGTAATTTCTTATTTTGCTGTAAGTGTATTGTATTATAATTACCCCCGTAAAAGGAATGTATTTCATGAATTATGACCCTATATCTATGAAAACCTATGTATTTTAATTATCATATGATAATGAGGAAACATCTGCGTATTTGCCTATTTGAAGGATCAACTCAAATACCACTGATCCGATGCTAAAAGTTCTTTCATCGGTAACTATAAGAACAGCATAGCGTAGGTATATTTTATCTCGGAAATTGAAGAGGTACTTTCCAAGGGAATGGCGATAAATGGGTTTCACACGAACGAAGTCACCGGCAACCATCTAGTTACTCATATATAACGAAAGGCTTACAAAACATCCGAGATATTTCAATAATATCAGAAATCAGCATTAAAGTATGGCTTTTTTTCACATTAATTTAATTAATAATACGAAATTATGGAAATCATAAACGGAAAAACAAATTCTTCTCATTAAATGAACATATAACTCACAAAGACAAATCCAAAGGTTAAAACTAGTTACGTGCACTATGTATACGGCCTAATGTGTCCAGTTAGTTACATTTACTGGTCCACCTACACGTTACGCTATGAAATGTAACGCACAGGATGTAACGAATTCACGTCATAAAATATAAAAACATTTATAATAAATTAACCTTAAAAGTTAAATGTTATTTGTAAAAACAATAAGAAGCAACATAAATATGGGCTAAATTCGGTATTTTTTCTATCTTTATTACTTCTTATTTAGGTAACAAACAATGATAACTAAACTGGACCAAAAGACGTGGTAAAACTCACCTGAGCACCACACAGCACGTTGCGGGGGTCACATCTGATTCCCTCAACGGCTTTTCGGGCAGATTGTTACTTTATCTATGGTAGTAATGTTGCTAGATAATAAGTAAACTTACGATTTGGTAGTTTCTTTCGTATATTACTTGAAAACAGCGTCACTAAGGTGGACGTGTCCACATAAGATAATTTCGAGGTGACAACGTTTAAAAATTCTTTTTAAATAGAAATATAAGAAATTAAATATATATATAACCAAAATCACATTGCTTAAAGTCAAAACTAGCCCAGAAATGTATCACTTGGTTGACCATGGTATAAAAAATCTGTGCTATTGTAGTTTGAACATTCATAATGTCAAAGGTGATAGTATGGGGGCTCGTTGTAGGTATATTTTTAAACGGATTTTTTGATATATCAGATTAGATTTACTCTTTACTAAATAAAATAACTAGGATGTTGAAAATGTAAGCTTTAAAACAAAGTAATAATCACCGGTAATCCTAATTCACACTAAGAGAAAATAATTAAACATGTCAGGTGACATTGAAAAAATGCCGAGTACAACTTTAGATAGAAATATAAGTATGTTTTTCGTTATATAGTAGTTCTAGTACCCTAGTAAGTAGTTCTAGTACTTGTGGGAGGACCTTGTGCAGGGTCCGTCCGGGTTGGTACAACCATCTTATCCATTAACCTACCGCCAAGCAGCAGTGTTTGCATTGTTGTGTTCCGGTTTGGGGATAAGACAGCCGGTGAAATGACTAGCATAGAGGCATTCAATCTTAGTCCTCAGGGTTGGCATTGGCGGTGCATTTGCAGTCTTGTGATTGCGAATGTCTATGGGTCAGTTTCCACTTACCATCAGGTGGCCTGTGTGCTCGTTGCCTTCCTATGCCATAAAAAAAAACCCATTGTACAAGCCTAGTGCTTGTTTTGGGATTAGGTCAATTTGTGTGATTTTCCCTTGGTTTTATTTCTATCCTTACCATTCCTGTAAAATGTGTTTGTTTGTTTCGTATTCACTAAACTTGGTATGTACAGAGATAGTTTATAGCCGGAGAGAAGACTTTTTGTCCCGGATTATGGGATTTTTCCCAAAGGAATAGGTAGCGATAAACGACTACGCGGACGGAGTCACGGGATTAAACTTGTTATACCTACATATATAACTACCAAATAGATACCTCCGATACAATGGCGGCTCCTTCTTTCACAGTTCATAGAGTCTGGCAAACGAAAGCGTGACCTGAAAAAATGGCAACACTGTAGTGTCATCCCTTTCAAATCAATCTAAGAAAAAAGGGACGACACTACAGTGTTGCCATTTTTTCAGGCCACGCTTTCGTTTGCCAGACTATATCGTCGGTGATGCTGCAAAACCGCGTAACTAACAAATTTATGATAAAGAAAAATAAACCTTACTATGTTAATAAAAAGGTGCATTTTGCTCCTTATTTAAAATGTTACTTACGCGGTTTTGCAGTTTCACCGACGATATTTCTTAAACGGCTGAACCGATTTTCATGAAACCTAGCTAAGAACCATCCTGATTAGATTAGCTTCTTTAAAAAAAAAAGGTCCATTCGTTTGGGAGTTATGTTGTTACAGATACACACGTTAACGTCACGCCTAAACCAAAATGAGGCCCTACTTCGAAAACTGAAGTTCGAAGTTACGTTAGCTCGATCCCTTTCTCTCGATTTAGTCTCAACTGACGAGTGAAAGGGACCCTGCATCCGAAGTTTCGAATTTAGCACTTCGTACTGTCAACAGTATAAATAAGTGATCATTACTGTACCTTGTCGCTTTAAATAGTTTCACAATTTTGTGTAACATTTCAAACACTCCGTTAAAGTGACAAGGTACATAAATGATCACTTATTAATCCTGGCATTTATATCTGACGTTTAAGTAATATGTCATCTGTCTTCCATAGACAAAGTATATGCACTTGGAAGTGTTTAATACACTTTATTTGTCAATATCGCACAATAACATAACAAACCTCTTTATTGAACACAAATGCTGGCAGGAAACGAAATAACTGGCCATTTACAACACTCGGGGGAGGTTGTATTCAAAGAATTCTCTTTGACGGTTTAGATTGTTTGGTCAATGCCCAGCACAGAGCAGCGAGTAGAAGTGGGTAAAAGTATTTATATCTTCTTAACCCCTGGGAAGAAAGAGGGGTGTATGTTTGTCTGTGTCAAGTCTCTGCGTAAATTGGCTGTGACATAAGAAAAAAACAAAAGGACCGTTAAAACGAAAATTTAAGGTTTTCATTTCGCCATTTGACCTCATTAAATTTAGCTTATAAAAATAGCAAGTGGACATATTCATTGAATGCAAAAAAAAAATGAGTGGAAGTTATAAAAGTATAACGTTCTGTAACCACGTGTACCGGCGATTTTGGAGGTTATAAAGAGCGAGACGGCTATATACCGCTGATTACGTCATGATTGCACATTCATGAACGTATGACTTCCATATTAAATCACGTAGGGGGTGTATTAGGCAACCATTCGACATAAAATTTTCATTATTTGTCGAACGAATTTTTTCATTGTTACTGTTTTACTAGATGACAGCCGTCATTGACCTTTACATTTAATACAAAACAAAGTCGGTTCCCGTCTGTCCGTCTGTATGTACGCTTAGATCTTTCAAACTACTCAACAGATTTTAATGCGGTTTTCACCAATAGATAGAGTAATTCAAGAGGAAGGTTTTTGTTAAGGATAAAATTCTGGATTTGTGTCTATCTCTTTCTAGCAAAACAGAATTTAACACGGAGTTTATATAGCCGACCTGTTACATGACGTCACAGTGGGTGGCGGTCTGGTCGCATAACAACTATTGTCATAATATCGATTGTCATAACTCATAACACTACGCATAAAGTTGATGGTCATAATTTACTTTTGGCATAAATTATACTAGGCATAATTGTTCCTTGTCATAATTGTACGGAGTCATAATTGGTTTAATCATAATGTAGAAAGGCATACATTTATTAAGTCAAAATATTAATATACTTAATATAAAGTTAGTGCCAAAACCGACTCGGATCGCGGATAGGTTAGGGTTATTTTTTTATAAAAGAGCGGAAAAAGTTTATTTATAAAGCCATACTAAATACTTTATAAACCATTATAAAGTATGGTTAAATAATTTTATGCGCATCAAATTTATGCGCGTTACACCATATGTTCTTAAACATTATGATTAAAAACTTTACGCGCATAAATGTATGACAATTTAAAGTTATGCGCAATGATGAGTATGACGAATCCTTGTATGCCCATCAAAAATATGACTAAACTTTATGCAACCCGACCCCTACCCGTCACAGTTCATATTCGATCTCTCTGTCTAATCGCAGTGTAGTTAGCAGTTTAAAATGCTTATCTAAATATATAAAAAAAGAAACTGACTGACTGACTGACTGACTGACTGACTGACTGACATATCAACGCACAGCCTAAACGGCTAAACGTAGGCACTTGAAATTTGGAAGGGACGTAGCTTAGGTACCGTAGAGGTGCACTAAGAAAGGATTTTGATAAATTCTACCCCCAAGGGGATAAAATAGGGGATGAAACTTTGTATGAAACTTTGTCAATTTTAAACCGATCGGGCTGAGACATTGCATGCATATAGCTACTATGATATAGGCATCCTTTAAGAAAGGATTTTGATAAATTCCACCCCTAAGGGGATAAAAAGGGGATGAAAGTTTGTATAAATCTTCTTAGATTTTCGACTGATTGAACTGAAATTAAAGATTGGAGCTACTATGGTGAATACGTCCGCTTAAATAGGATTTTGATAAATTCCACCCCTAAGGGGATAAAAAGGGGATGAGTATAAATCTTCTTAGATTTTCGACTGATTGAACTGAAATTAAAGATTGGAGCTACTATGGTGAAGACGTCCGCTTAGATAGGATTTTGATAAATTCTACCCCCAAGGGGATAAAATAGGGGATGAAACTTTGTATGAAACTTTGTCAATTTTAAACCGATCGGGCTGAGGCTTTGCATGCATATAGCTACTATGATATAGGCATCCTCTAAGAAAAGATTTTGATAAATTCCACCCCTAAGGGGATAAAAAGGGGATGAAAGTTTGTATAAATCTTCTTAGATTTTCGACTGATTGAACTGAAATTAAAGATTGGAGCTACTTTGGTGAAGACGTCCGCTTAAATAGGATTTTGATAAATTCAACCCCCATGGTAATAAAATAAGGGATGATGGAGGATGTAAATGTATTAATTTGAACCTATCAGTAAGTACCTAATGGAACGAAAAGGAAGAGAGGAGTGAATGTTGAAGGATGGTCAGGGGTCAAAAAAGAACACGTTCTAGGTAGGGTTTATACTGTTCATCCAAACAATACAGAATGCTACCACCTTCGAATGCTTCTACATGAGATCAGAGGCCCAATTTCATTTGAAGCGTTGAAAGCTGTAGATGGTCACTTACATCCCACTTTCCAATCCGCGTGCAAGGCTCTAGGTCTACTCGAAGATGATCGTCATTTGGAGTCAGCTCTTGAAGAGGCAGCACTTTGTCAAACACCGCATATGATTCGAGAGCTTTTTGCTATAATTTTATTGTTCTGCCAGGTTTCCGACCCCTTATGTCTTTGGGAAAAATACAAAGAATACCTTTCTGAGGACTTTAAAAAACAACTGGAAAGGCAAGGTGACGTGGATGTAGAGCACTCATCGGACCTGATATTTAACAAATGCCTGTCGGTATTAGAGGATGCCGTATTATCATTAGGCGGCCGTCCTCTTAAAGAGTATGGATTACCTCAGCCAATTCCATCAATCCAATTTGGAAATAGAGAGTACATGAAGGAGACCAGTTACGATACAGTGGCCTTAGAAGACGCAGTAAGACAAAATGAAGCATCCTTGAATGACGAGCAACAGGAAGTTTACAGTAAAATTATCACAAGTGTAGACGCAAATGACGGTCGAATATTCTTCTTAGACGCACCAGGTGGAACTGGTAAAACCTTAAAAGATAAAAAAAAGATAAAAGATGTTTATTCAGTAAGTAGGCCGCACGGGCACTTTTACACGTCAAAAATCTACCAGCGCTTCGGAAGAGACCACTGCTGAGATGAAACGCCGCAAGAAACTCAACAGTAAGTCGTTTTTTAAATATTGCTAATGATATTATACAATAATAAACTTAACCTAAACCTTCCTTATTAATTTGCTTTGGCGAAAGTAAGAAGTACTCACGGCATTGCTCTGGCTGTGGCGTCGTCCGGCATAGCTGCTACATTACTCGAAGGTGATCGAACTGCTCATGCTACTTTTAAGTTACCACTCAATTTAATCACTGCAGAGACTCCCATTTGCAACATCTCCAAACAAAGTAATTTTGCTGAAGTAAGAGTACAAAAATAATCGAGTGGGACGAAATAACGATGGCTCATAAAGGTGGTATTGAAGCCTTAAACAGATCACTAAGAGATATAAGGGGTGATACAAAATTAATGGGTGGAGTAACAGTTTTGCTGGCCGGAGACTTTCGGCAGACTCTACCAGTGGTGCCAAAAGGAACCCGAGCTGACGAAGTAAAGTCGTGCATTAACTAATTTGTGGCCCCAGGTTAATATTCTTAAGCTCTCTAAAACTATGAGAGCACATTTAGGCGGGGATGAGTCTGCTGGTAGATTTTCTTCTTAACATCGGTAATGGTGATTTTCCATCGTTTGATGGAATGATAACCATCCCGGAAGAATTGTGCACAGTTGTTACTACGATTCAAGAATTACTGTCTAAAGTTTATCCAGACATTGTTCATATACATGACAAGCCTATTGAATGGTTATGTGAGCGTGCCGTTCTTACTCCAAATAACGATCAAGCAGCAGCTATCAACGATATACTGCTCATGTCGTTTGAGGGCGAAGAAAAGGTCTATACTTCGATTGATACTGTGGTTAATACAGATGACGCTACTAATTACCCTGTAGAATTTTTAAATTCATTGAAACCGCCAGGTTTGCCTTATCATAAGCTTATTCTGTTCTGCATGTGGGCACTCCAATTATGTTGTTGAGAAATTTAAAACCACCAAAACTTTGTAACGGTACGAGACTGCAAGTGAAAGCGTTACATCGCAATATAGTGGAAGCCACTATATTAACTGGGTGAATTTAAACGATTGCAGTTTCCCCTAAAAGTCTGCTTTGCCATGACAATAAACAAGTCTCAGGGGCAAACTCTCAAATTTGTGGGCTTCTCTCATGGACAGTTTTATGTTGCTTGCTCTCGAGTAAGTTCACCCAGTAGCTTGATTGTTTTAGCGCCTAATGACAGATTAGTTAAGAATATTGTGTACAAAGAAGATTTGAAGGCCCTATTTTTTTACACACGCTAAAAAAAGTAAAGCCGCAAAAACTATACATAATTAATAATAATACTTCTTAACGCGAGCGAAGCCACGGGCAAAAGCTATGTCGATATAATTCTGGCCAGGGAGGACGTCTAACTATTAAATTACTTTAAACTATGAATGTACTTAACTGCGATAAACGAGTTCTACGCGGACGAAGTCGCGGGCAAAAGCTAGTATCATCTATATTTCTTAGCCGATTTCAATTTTAATTTCACTTTTGTTGATCTCTTTTACGGTATTAACAAATTTATGATAGAGAAAAATAAACCTTACTGCCTTATTAAAAAGGTGCATTTTGCTTCTTATTTAAAATGTTACTTACGCGGCTTTGCAGTATCACCGACAATATTCTCTATTGTCCCTTAGTGACAATTTTTCATACAGAAGTTTAAAAAAGGGACGTGTTTATTGTTTTTAAATATTTCTTTGAGTGCGTCGTTTTTTTTAACTGTGTTACAAATCGTAATGTCCATATGTGGGAAAAATGGCGAGCTTTTGACGTAAGACTAACCACTACCAGAAACCGGGTGGCCACTTTACCGAAGCATTTCACGCGTGACAGACCGACGAAAATAGGGATTTGACTTATTAGTAGGGATTACCAGGGACCGGGGGGACAAAGCACTCTCGCTCCTTGCTTTTATTCTTTTTACTGTTGGAAATACTTATGTATGCAATTTTTAATTGGTCTTAATTTCCATATCCGCGTATATTCATGTCCGCGGACCGGGAGACGAGCCTCTGAGAACAAGATGGAGTGACGACCTTGTAAGGACCGCGGGAACGCGGTGGATGCGAAAAGCACAAGACCGGTCAAGCCTTGTTTGTCCGTCTTTCGGCTGATATGATGATGATGAATTACCATATTATTTACTTGAAAATTATAATAAATAAACTAGCAAACCGCCCTCGCTTCACTTTCAAAAATTCAAAAAATTCAAAATTATTTATTTTCAACAAAAGTTTTTACAGTGGTGTCGAATCCTCCTTTTAAGTTAAACACTTGTATTAGGAGGAATTCGCTCTTTCGTACAGGTTGTAGGTTGTAATGTTAAAAATAAAACTAAGTAAAACTAAGTATAGTAAGTAAAACTAAGTATAGTTGTAGTCTACAGCAACTATCCTACAACTAAATTTCTCGCCAAATCTTTTCCGTTAAGTACATAACACCTCACAATTAAATATTTACAAATTTGCTTAAAAAATAATTTACTGAATACATACAGATGAGTTAACTATAAATTACAATTAAATGTGTGAACGCGAATTATGAGTTAAAGCATAAGTAGTTCTATGTCATCGTAACTTTTACTTTTGAGCCAAGTTGTAGTTAGATTTTTACATTCTCTAAAGGTTTTGTAGTAAATTTTAGTTTTTCTATTTATTTTATTATAAAGAGATACAGATAATATATTGAATTGTCGTTTAGCAAAATTAGTCCTAGATATTGATGTTTGTTTTATTACTGTGTAGGGATTACGTTTTTTCAATGTATTATCATCTCGTTTCAAATTTTTATGAATTTTCAGAATACAGTTTAGGATATATAACTTTCTTACAGTAAGAACATTGGTATCCATGTAAACGTCATTAGTGCTATATCTTTTGTTTTTACCTAAGAGTACTTTAAGAATGGACCTTTGGGCACGTTCAAGAACCAAGAGTTTACTCTTGTGAGTCCCACCCCATACAGGCAGACAGTAAAGAACTAAGGATTGAACTAATGCTTTATAGATATATATTAGTAGTTCCTTATCAGAAATATGTCTCAGGTATTTAAATAACCACATTAATTTCCGTATTCGATTGGCAGTAATTTCGATTTGTTGGTTCCAAGAAAGTAATTGATCAATGTGGACTCCCAAATACTTAGTGGAGGTAACATTTTTAAGGCAAGTGCAAGTACAGTTGTTAGTAGAATGATTTGTGCAAGTGTGAGCTTTTAAAGTATGAGAAGTTTTATCAGGTTGTGAACTATTTAAAATTGAAAACGTTATGTAGTTAGTTTTTTTAATGTTTAATGAAAGTAAGTTAATTTGAAGCCATTTTATTACTTTAGACAATCCGGACTCTGCACAAGCGTATACCTCCTCCCAACTATCTCCGTGAAAAAGAAGCGCAGTGTCATCAGCATACGAGATAACTAGACCATTTGAAAGCTGAATATTGGTTAAATCATTAATATAGGTCAAGAAGAGAGTTGGGCCCAAAACACTTCCTTGGGGAACTCCAAAGAGTGTGGATGATTCATCTTTGCTATAAACCTCGTTGGTTAATTTAACTTTTTGTTTTCTGTCACTTAAGTAGCTTGTAATTAGATTTAAAAATTGCCCACGTATACCTAAAAGTTTCAGTTTGCTAATAAGGATGGGGACGGAGACTGTATCGAACGCTTTTTTTAGGTCGAGAAAAATACATAAAGTCTTTTTTTTACTATCTATATACGTTGTAATTGATTTTGTTAGCTCTAAAACTGCCTGTATGTCTATGTATGATCTTCAATATATGTTTCCTGTAACACCCGTACATAATCCAGAAGTTATTGTACATAAAAATCTTCCTCTTGAATCACACTATCTATTTTAAAACGTACATACATACAGAGGGACAAATGGCAGGAAGTGACTTTGTAAAGAAAGTAAAATACATACATACATACCTTCACGCCTTCATTCTCAGAGTGGGGTAGGCAGAGCTACAGAATTACCAACAACTCTAAAAACTTGTTGATAACTCTGTAACCACAATTTTCACAATTAGGCTAAGATGTTTAACAGTGTATATTAGTGACAGGTTGCAAGCCCATCGCCTAACAGTACTACAAGCCTTTATACCCTTAGTCGCCTCTTACGACTTCCACGGGAAGACATGGAGTGGCACAATTCTAAGCCGGCAACCACACGGCAAAGTAAAATAAATACACATATAAGTGAAAAAAGACAACGACTCACATACTTACATAGAGAAATAACATATATACATACCTTCACGCGGTCACGCCTGTAATCCCAGAGTGGGCTAAGCATAGCTACAGAATTACAACTTGAAAAGTTGTTGATAATTCAGTAACCACAATTTGCACAAATAGGCTAAGATATAAATTTACCAGCATATTAGTGACAGGTTGCAAGCCCGTCGCCTAATAGTACTACAAGCCTATATTCCCGTAGTCGCCTCTTACGACATCCACGGGAAGACATAGAGTGGCACTATTCTAACCCGGCAACCACATAGAGAAATAAATAGGTACTTAATTATTTGCTCTTACCTGGAATCTAAACCGAGATTAACAGCTTCATAGGCAGACTATATAGGTAGGCTCATAGGCTGTCATATACCTAGTTAGGTAATTGCCCTTTTTATTGACTTCGCATTCAATTAAGTATAGCTCTTTAGAGTGACTTCATTTTAGTTTTATAAATCTCCTAGATTAGATGATATGTATTGAATATACCTATGTCAAGTTGAAATTATCAACACGACGCTTATTTTAGGTGTCATTCACAAGCAGAACCTCTGTCTTGTCCACATAGTTGTCTATTTTAACGACGTAGCATCGATGTAAATCAAGTAATAAAAAAAAACAGTAGTCTCTTTGTTGAATGTAGGTAAAAGTTACGACTCAATTTTTTTTCAAATTTATTATTCTTTGTTTGTGTGATTCTGAGTTTTCTTAACAAGTTTTAATTGAAACCGCTTGCACATCTAAACACGTAGTTATAGACTCTAGACTCTAGAGACTAAAATGAAACTGATTCATAGTTTTTTCTGTTTAATTCGGTCTTCTTGTCCTCCAAACCAAGTTTAGAATTAAGGAACTAAAAGGTCAGTAGACGACCAGTTCATAGACTTCGCCCGTTTTTTATCAAACCTAAAAGCCAATTTAAATGTGTTAAATGACACTAATTGTCACTTCTAATGAAAACTGAAAATACTGTTACAATAGTCATATTTTTCTAGCATTACTCTACTAGAACTCCATTACGATAATTTGCAGATGACATTTATCGTCAATTTCTTACAAATAAATTGAATGATTTCTTAACAATTGAATAAAGTCAAATCATCAGTCGATTCGTTTTGATAATAGCCCCCCATAAAATAAACATATCGCGTCCATAGCAACAAACCAGTTCTAGAACGGAATCTTTGCCAAGATGGCGGGCGGGGTTTGCGCGCCAAAAACAGCTGATCGCCCGCTACGTGAGAAGTAAAATAAGACCTAACCAGCTATTGTTAGCCCAAAAACATGATATTTAACGAGATATTTTCTGACAAAAGCAATTATAAAGGAGTGCTATTGTGGCATTGGTATTCGGACGCCGGACCGACGCCATGTTTTGGCGGGAATCAGCTGTAACAGCAAAACAAGTCAGACCGGTGCCTGTATTATGAAACCGTTTGAAATTTTCAATATATTAAACAACGTTACTATTTATTAATTTTAAATACTAATATTAACAGTGTTATGATTCAATTTAACGCTTCGAAAAATATGCCAGATAATTTTCCGAAATAATAAGTTTAATTGTTGACCAAACGCGGAAACAGATAGAAAATTACGGCCATAGATTTGATAAAAAATATAGATAAGACAGGGCATAGGTCTAACTACGTTACTAGTTAATAGGTGTACTAAGGTTGTGAGGTAAAGGACCAATAAAACACGTTTTAATTCGTTTCTTAAGCGATATCTAAACGACGGTTTCGCCGCCTTAGCGTTCCGTGGTACGCGGGCGCCTCAACGCAGAATCAGCTGAGCGGTTTGGTTTTTTCAACGCACCTTTTTTTGTATTATTATTTTAGAACAGGTTTCTCTTTGTCGCCGCCGCATTCCTTTATCCCTAACTTCTGGGAAGAATCGTAGAAAACCTCTCCGGTAGAAAAAGCGACCTTTGGTGTGCTTTTGGTGGTACAGGTATGTTATGGGCGTAAACTCAACATGGTTAAACATACGTAAAAGTAGTAAACGACTATAGATCGGTATTGGCGTTTACTACTTTCTTCGTTGAGGTCACGTGTTCCGCTCGTGATGGTGTAAAATGATACTAGATAGGCGAAATTAATGGGTAACTTATTTGGTTAAGTAAGTGACGGGGATACTTTTGGTTTTGGACGCATTATTTTATGCGCGCTGTCAATCGAGCTTTCTTACTTTATTGGTCAAATTCTGCTGCTAGAATGTAAAAGAAGTTACCAGACGTAACATCAAAAGATTTACCGCCGTACCCGCAGACAATTGTCTCGTTCGTTCCTTTCTGAAACTTATGCATGAGATATCGTCACCACGGTACGACTTATCATCATTAACTGACATTTGCTTGAGTGCGGGCGATAAGCCAGTAGTTACAGTAGTGTAAACCGATCGGACAGTACCGAGTCAAGTTGCCTTGCCAGTGTCCTTGGTACCGTACTTGCCACTGTCCTTGGCCAATATTAATCCTGTGTACGTCCTTTAAAATGAATATACACTCCTACTAAAATGGAAGCTTTATAAATGTAATGTATTCAAAGAACATCTTCGCCTTGAAGTGTCTCTTCGTGCACCGTTTAGGATAGGTTTCTCTATGCCGCCGGTGCTGTGTTACAAACAGCCACACAGTTAACTGCCCATTAAAGACAGAAGTCAGAAAATGTAGAAAGAGATAAATATAAATTTTACATAAGAATCTCATGTGCATGACAGAGACAGTTTCTCTCTGTTTATCTTCATTGGTCAGTCAGCTGTGTGTACACTAATGCCTTGCTTGTCTTCCATTCCCATTGTCTTTATTCCCTTCCCTTTTTGGGAACGATCTTTCTTAAGATCCGTCCCGAATACTACCAACAACTTATCCTTTAACCTGCCGAGAGCCGAGGTAATTATCTATGAGGAATTACATCTTTGTTTTCAGATCTTAAGGGTTGGCCAGGCATTTGCCATCTTGGGTGTGCAAGTATCTATCAGTCGCATGTTCTGACTACAAAGAGGTGTATATAATTATGAACCTTATTTGTCTTATTACAATGCAATAAGGTGAATATTAAGGTGAAAAAGTGGATACATCTATTCTGCCCTCCTAAATTAAAAGGACGCATATCGTCGATGTTACTTCAAAACCGCGTAACTAACAAATTCATGATAGAGCAAAATAAAACTTACTATCTTATTAAAAAGGTGCATTTTGCTCCTTATTTAAAATGTTACTTACGCGGTTTTGCAGTTTCACCGACGTTATGCAATTTGACAGTTAAAAAGAACCCTCTAAGTTAAGAAATAAGGTCACTAATACATACACGGATCTATGAGACATACGCCCTTTTTTCCAAGGCTGGCAGTATTTATAATCGACTGTCCTGTCTGGAGCCAGTGTGCTTTTCTCAAGCCAATGCAAAAAGTATCCATTCTACTCCCTCGAGTGAACCATATCGTTATTGACGTCACGGAAACGGTTAAAATCTGGTTTACGAACGGGTGTTGCAGAAAACTGACATACACCGGGTTTACTGAGCATTTTGATGAAGTTCTCAATCAAACGATTTTTAATTTAAAAAAACGGTCAAGTGCGAGTCGGACTCACGCACCTAGGGTTCCGTATTTAAGGTAAGGAAAATACTCATTTTGATATGAACTATATTTTCTATGTATAAAGTCCATTTTGAGTTGGCAAAATTTATAAAACAGATTTTAAAAGTTTTTTCGTTATATCTTAAAAACTGTTAATAATTAATACGCTAGGTTTTTTTCAGATTTTTTCAGTACCGTAAAACGTGCCTACTTTGCTCCCCCATGGGTAACTATGCTCCATAGTGACTTTTTTGTATGTTACTTATAAGACAAGGCCGATGACAAATTTTCTAAAAATAATTGATGTACCTATACATCCAGCTGCGCAGTGAATGAAAGCACTGGAATGATTTACAATACAGAATACCTCAATATAACGATGGAGCAAGATTACCCGTGGAGGAGCAAAGTAGGCACATTTTACGGTAATCAACTTTGGAGATAAGAAAGACGACTTCTAGACCCCTTAGCAATTATTTATAAAATTAATTCAGTATTTTTTTTACAATTCAAAATTCTAAATTAAAATCAGACAGACAGACAACGAAGTCTCAACAGATATCTCCTTTGTACCATTTATGTTAGGGAACCCTAAAAACCCATCGAATCGAACACCTTTTTTTTGATGTCAGTTAAAAAGGGTGGTCACTGAAAGGCAGCCGCTTAGCTGTGCCCCTAACTACTAAAGGGCTCAACAGTCTAATAGCCCGTCGGGCGTAATTTGCCTGTCAGTTCATCCTATTAGAGCACAAACTACAAGGAACGGTGAGCGTTTGCTATTGGGTGGCCTGAGGTTTAGTTTGGTTCACATTTCTCGTTAGGTTAGTGCAGATCTTCTGTAATATTGACAGCTTCTTGTTTGCCTAGTTCGACTTAACTTGCAATGTACTTATGTATGTATGAGCCACTTGCCATTGTTCGTAATTTAGCCGTGTATTCAATAACCGATGTCAACGACTGGCTGACAGCTATTCGATTTGCATTACATAGCCAAATTAGAATCATGGGTAAGTGGCTCAACAATCCCGGTTCGCGACTGTACGTACGGGTCAAAAATTGAAAGTTAAATTTGACCCACTTCCCGGTTTCCGATGAAGCTGAAAATTTGCATACACCTTTAATTCTGATGACAGTACAATAATATAGTACCATTGAGCTGGTCTGATGATGGAAACTCAGGTTAGCCATAGGAACTCCTAAATTACACACGGTAAACCCGTCGTGTTAGGGCTCGTTAGAATCGTCTTGACGAGTAGTTGACGACTGTGCAGAAAAAAATACAGTTGGCAACAAAAGCTCGTCACAAACATGTCATTTTTGACAGAAACTTATTTATTTTTATACAGGACCGTTTCCCAACGTACCTATTTGAAAGCAACAAAAAAATAATCAAGACTTCTATCAACGAATAACTATAATTTATAACTGATGGACCATTACAAAAACAAAGTTATGATTGCTTGTGTTTAAATTTAGAACTAAATCTGGCCCGTAATGAATTCAACATCTTTCGTGGGGTATACCGCCTCATTCAGCTGATTTGGTAAGTTAGCAAGGTTTTGTTGGAGATGGTCTGAGTGACGGCCGTTTTTTTTTAAATTTCAACTGGCCAGTAACACTCCGTAGTACCGTACTTTTAAAAGTTAATAATTAAATATTTAAAAAAACTAAAGAAGTCACCCCCAAATATTATCAACATTTATGAGACCACTCCTACTTAAAATCGGTTGTTTTTTTTTAACAACGAGTTGAGAACCTCCTACTTTTTTAAGCTCCCATCATAAACAGGACAAGAACAAAAAACAGTATTTTGCAAACAATGAATATAATAATGCTTTTAATCGATCGAAAGAACATCTGCCCGGAGACGCATTTTTCTAGGTATGCCACCAAACCTGGCCCAAGGCGTGCCCCAGACAGCCAAGGAGCCTTAACTCGTATAGGTCATCGGTCTGCAACGCGCAAAAAAAGTCGAATAACTCATCAGTTTAAATAAAGACGCAAATTATGAAATGAATGACATACTATTTAATTAAAAAAGACATGCATTTTATCGGAAATATTTGAAATTGGAATTGCAAATGAAGCGATCAAATTTGACTTTTCCAAATTTGAAATTGGTTCACATTCGACCGTTTTGGATTGCCGCAAACCAAAACCTACGTTGTAAAGTAAACTTTAACGTGTTAACAATAAGGTTGAAATTACATCGCGGGAATGTGATAAGCATGGAGATTTCCCGCGCTTTTTCAAGAGGTCATTGCCGGTCAGTAAACAGGTATTTCGATTTCGCACAGCGCGTTTGGAAACTTATTCTTTAGGTTATAAGATTGAAACTCGATAGCTGCGTTATTTTCACACGATCGACATTCAGGCTTGTAAAAGTTCGTGATGTACGTTTTTAAGTCCTTAATGTTCTTAGGTGTATTCCTACTTCAGCTAACATTATCAAAAGACAATAGGCTAAAGATATTGATATCCTTGCCTATCTATGTAGTTTTTTTACCCGACTTCGAAGCCAAACGTGAATTTAACTTGCAGAGACTGTAAGTATAATCTAAACTGGGACATTCTACGCTACGACGTTAACAATACCTATTGTTTTTGATGTGATAATTGTGTTATGTTATTGGTTTTAATTTGACCGCCATTTCTGTACCATAGACTGCCAGTATTCCTATTATTCGTAATTTAAATACTTATCTAGAATTCTAGACGTACATACATTAATGAGTATGGTATAATCTTTCCATTTGCAAAATTTGTTTCTGTCTGCCTGTCTGTGACATGGTAGCTACCAAACAGATAGACCGTTTTTTTTTTTAAACCAAAGCTATTTCAACCGGAAAGGTTTTTTTGCGAGTATAGAAGCTTTAGCTTCGACTGGGTAGCAAATCGTCGGTGTTACCTACTGCAAAACCGCGTAACTAACAAATTTATGATACCGCAAAATAATCCTTATTAAGTTACAAAAAAGGTGCGTTTTGCTCCTTATTAAAAATGTTAATTTCGCGGTTTTGCATTTCACCGACGAAATACGACCAGATCGCTTTGCGACTAAATCTCGATCAGACTACACCTGGGAATTACCATGACATACTAAAGCAGTTCATTTTAGGTTGAGAGAAAGGGACAGAGCTATAGCAGTTAAATAGCTCCTCTTATCTCAACCTGAACTGAGCTGCTTTACTGCCGTCATACCAAAGAAGGCGGCTAACTGCAAAGTAATAGTATAAGCATTTTAAATTTATTTTGGTTACCAATAGAGTATAGAATACTTTGACCACTACATTGCAGTTAGTTACCTTCTTTGGTAGGACGGCAGTTTAGTAAACCCCAGATGGTTTTGCGACTACATCTCAAAAAGGCCGAGTAGCAAAATGACCACTTCGCTTTCGTTAGTGGTTTGTTAGATCAATTTCTCAAAATCGTTATTACTTAGTAGCGAAATTGCCGTTCGCATTTTTTCCCAATAGCTTTATTTTCTCTCGCAAATTATTCATGACGCATGTTTTCTCGATAGCTCATTTGACAATCGTTATATTTTATGAAGCATTGTTTTCTGATCGCATCGTTTCCTGGATGTTTGTTTTACTTGTAGAAAATAATTCCTGACTCTTTTATTATTTATCTTTTTTTTTTTTTTATCAAAGAGACTAATCTTTTCAATAAGTACACTTCAGACCTGTGTGCTTCAGACAAATAAATACTTAACTAGTACTTGACAGTGTCATAGACATATGACATTCTGTATCAATCACGGTCTTGTAAAACAGCTTAGAAAATATTAATTACATTGAAAATGGGGGGCCATTTGCAACGTTAAAAGATGGCGGACGTGTAATTTGTTTTAGACTTTAATTTTTGGGTAATTAGGTGTTCAAAGTTCTTTTCTGATAGTGATTTGTACGTTTTATGCCTTTGTGTCGCACAGTGATTGAAGACTTGGACTTATTTCGTGTATCTGGCATCTTTCTTCTCGTTTCAAGTGGACTCGCAGTGGTGCAGAGGTTAAAACTATCTTGACCTCTGACCTACAAATCACCGTACAACGTTGCGCCCAATCTTCCTAGAGAAGATTGGATTGTTTTATTGCTATATTGATATATACTTATATATACTTGACACTGGCGAAATCACTTAACGTGGAAACGCCATATCCCCGCGGTAGTAGCTGTTCAAGTCGCCGCGGGGGCAAAAGAAGAAGAACATTGAAAATGGAAGATGATAAATTACCGTCATGTTCGTCGTCTTCAAATACAGCATTCGAATTTATTAAAAGTACCTACACATGGAGGCCAAATTTTATTAAGAGGTGGGTATAGACTTTATTGTCGACGCACAAACAGTTCTGGATCAACCGCTTGGAGGTGTGCTAGTAAAAGCATGTGTGGTGGCAGTGTTCTTCTGAATTTGCAAAAAAATCTAATTTTGAGGGAATCTCCACATTCATGCGTGCCAGATTTTCAGACCATTGATGTGGAAAAGAGAGTTGTGGAGCTGAAGGAAAAAGATACCTCTGACTATAAGCCAATTCCATTATTGTATTCCGAGCATATGATGACTATGAAATCGGAAGAATATATTGATAAGTTGCCTTGCACTCTATAGATCGCGTAACAAACACGTAGATAGGTTACAATTCGACTGCTGTGAAAATGTGATCATTCCGCAAAATTTGTCGGATAATTACCTCTGTGCAAACCGAGGTGGCATTTTAGTCTTCATAAGCACCAATAGCAATGAATGGATAAATAATGTTAATACATTTTTCTTAGACGGTACTTTCAAGATGGCCCCGAAACCATACAATCAAATTTTTAGTATCCACGGTGATATCGGCTCAAATCCAGAGTACACTAAAGTTGTACCATTCATTTTATCCCTATTGCCAAACAAAAAGCAGAGTAGGTACATACGAACATTTGTTTGCAATAATTAAATAATGTATTCCGAACTTCAAGCCCACGACTGCAATCATGGATTACGAGCTTGCTGCAATCAACGCCCTGAAAAAAGTGTACGAGTCTGTTAATATCTCCGGGTGCTATTTTCACTACAGCCAAGCTATTTGGAAAAAGGCTACTGATCTTGGGTTAACAGACTCGCGAGAGGCCTGTAGCTACATCAGCAAATGTGTTGCCTTGTCTCATTTACCGAAGCTTAACATACACGAAGGGTGGTTTGATGTATTACAAGCGTCACCTAAAGTAAACATATCGACACTTTTAATAACTACATACAGAAGCAGTGGATAAATGTACATACTGTGGGCATCCTCAGCTGCTATGGCCATCGGCACCGCACACATAATGTCGCCGAGGGATGGCATAGCAAGTTGAACAGACTTATAAAAAGGAAAACCAATTTATTGCACTTTATTTTAGTACTAAAAGACGAAGCAATAAATACTGATTTTGAAATATTAAAGAATGACATTAATTCGCAAAATTTTCGACGACGGCAACAAAAATTCATTGAAAAAGATAAAAAAAATTATAAAATTGTGAATGATTACTTGACGAGTACCATCCCAATAACGACTTGTATAAAACTACTATCTTACTTAAAATATTAGTGACATTTGGTTGTATTACTTTCAAGAATGGACGAGTTTTATTTTTAATGTTATGTACGAGTATAAGAAAAATGACATACCTATGTAGGAGAAAGTGATTGATAGACGATCTGTTCTCAAGAAACAGGATTGATCAATGACGTCGAAGGTGCTCTAATAAGAGCAGTTGTTGCGTGCCCCGAAAAGGACATTTTTACATATACATCTTCGGAGCGAGCGTGCAGCTGAGCAACGACATTGTCACCTCGACGGCCAGGAGCGGAAAGGCAGAATATTGTGCGCGGCTCATATTTATAGCCACAGGTCCCGCGCGCATCACTCGCATCAATTGTTTCTTGCATGCCGGGTAGTTGTTATTGCGAAGAACGCAATATACCCGCAAGAAGCGTGAGGCCGTCTCCGCCCTGTCAAATTTTCAAGCTGACTCATGTGTCAAAACTGTCGGGAATCAGCGTTGAGCCTCCTAGGAAGACCTCTGCGCTTTCCCAGTGCCACCGGTGCCAAAACTACGGGCACAGTCAGAAAAACTGCCATGGGACGCCTAGATGCGTTAAGTGTCTAGGCAATCATGGCACCTCTGAGTGTGCTCGGGTCAAGGGCACCCCTGACCCTCCCGGCTGTGTACTTTGTGGACAATTGGGTCACACGGCTAACTACCGTGGCTGCCCCAAGGCTCCGCGAGTAACCGGCCGGGCGGGCCAGAGGAGCTCGCACCCACCAAACCCCCAGACCTCACAGGGCCCTAGGCCCGCACTCAGTAGTCAGGTACACTTTCCGCCACTCAGAAGTGCACCCGCTTACGAACCTACACGTCCCGCACCCGCTAAGTCTAACCCCTGGGCCGCCGCCCCTCCTAAACTTAGCCAACCTGCCCCATCCCCCGCGCCCCCGAAGGTACCGGCGATGACTCAGATGCTTAGTGGTTCTCCCCCTGTGGACCCCTCGGCTTATCCCCTAGTATGCCGGGCGCTCGCTTTCAGCGAGAGCCTTGCCGTGCTGGAGGAGAAGCTTCGAGGTGCATCGGGCCTCCGAATGATTGAATTAATGTCAGAGTACAGACACGTCATCGCCGGTATCGGCGGCCGTGCTCCCATTTCCCCATTTAATGGATAACGGATCGATGAAGATTAAGCCTAGATCGCTCAAGCTCGCCTCCTTTAATGCCAACGGTATTAAGGGTCAGAAGGAGCTTGTCTCAAATTTCATCAAAGATAACGATTTAGACTTATTTCTTGTACAGGAGTCGTTTCTCAAACCGAGCACGCGCAGGTTTTGTATACCTAACTACTTGACTGTTCGTAACGATCGACTCAACAATAGATTAGGGGGCACCCTAATCTATTACAGACGCAACCTCCACTGTTGCCCTCTCGACCCTCCGCCCCTTACTAATCTGGAAGCGTCAGTCTGCCGCCTCGCTATGACCGGGCACAGCTCGGTCATAGTGGCGTCAGTCTACCTTCCATCGAACAAGGACATACTCACGACCGACATTCAAGCTCTTTTAGCCCTAGGGCCTTCTGTCATTCTGGCAGGGGACCTTAATTCGAAGCATATCTTATGGAATACGAATGCGACTAACCCAAACGGTATCAGACTGCACGGGATAGTGGAGGATCTTTCAGTGGACCTTATAGCTCCACTGGAACCCACTCACTTTCCCCACAACGTTGACCATAGACCCGACATACTAGACATAGTACTTCTAAAGAACGTATCACTCGTGATGCGTTCTATAGAAGTGCGACACGAACTCGACTCCGACCACAGACCTTTTGTTTTAACATTAGGCCTCCCCTCCGACTCGCTCCCCCAGACCAAGACTATCACGGACTGGAAAGGTCGTCAAGGACAGACTCCAAGACGACCCGACCGACCTAACGGAGACTTTGACGAGTACTGACGACGCGGACAAGGCGATTGGGGCTCTCACCGATCACCTCAGTTCAGTGCTCAAAAGCTCCGTGAAAGTAGTTCCCTCCTATAGGGACAGACGTCCCCCGCTCACTCGAGAGCTGAGGGAGTTGGTGAGGGCCAAAAACGCCGCGACCAGACAATACGACTCTTACCCGACCGAACAGAATAGAGTTAGGCTGCGTTCGCTTCAAAACCAGGTCAAAACCGGCGTCGCGACTTTGAGAAGCGACTCTTGGAACGATCTGTTATCCGACATCAAACCTAGCCACCTCGCTTATTGGCGGTTGGCTAGGTGCCTCAAATCTGACACAGCCTCCCCTATGCCCCCTCTAAACCACCCCGACAACTCCGGCCCTGCGTTCGAGGACGGCGACAAGGCCGACGTCCTTGCCGCCAGCCTCGAGTCGCAGTGCTCACCTAGTACGTTGTACCCGGACGAGGCCTATATTACTTGGGTCGACTCCGAAGTACACAGTCGTGCCTCCTTCCCTCCTCCCGACCCTCCTCTCCCTCCCGCAACACTGGAGGAGGTTCAGGATCTGATCAGGGATCTGCGACCGAGAAAGGCGCCGGGTGCCGACGGCATTCCGAACGATATTCTCAAACTGCTTCCCTCCTCTCTACTTCTCTTCCTTGTAGCTATCTTTAACGCTTGCATGTCCAACTGTCACTTCCCCGAGGCGTGGAAAACCGCAGTGGTGATCGGTATCCACAAACCGGGTAAACCACGCCCCGAGCCTTCCAGCTATCGTCCTATCAGCTTACTTAACACCATGGGCAAGCTGTACGAACGGGTCCTTTTATCCCGCATCCACTCCTTCCTGAGCTCCAACTCGATCCTCATCGACGAGCAATTCGGCTTCAGAGCCCGACACTCATGCGTCCACCAGGTGCACCGCATCACGGAGCACATCCTGGATGGCTTCTCCACCTTCGTGAGAGGAATTCCCACGGGCGCTATCTTCCTCGACGTAGCGAAGGCTTTTGATAAGGTCTGGCACAATGGGCTCATCTATAAGCTTCAGCTTATGGGTATGCCCATTGGGCTAGTCCTAATACTGAGGGGCTTCCTCAGTAACAGAAGCTTTCGCTACCGAGTGGAAGGCTCGCTCTCCCGCCCCCATCCTATCAGAGCCGGGGTCCCGCAAGGGTCCGTGCTCTCTCCCATCCTCTATTCATTATACACTAATGATATCCCGCGCCATCCCAACGTGCAGCTTGCCCTATTCGCTGACGACACCGCACTCTTCACAACCCACAAACTCGCCCCCCTCATCCAGCGCTACCTCCAGGAGGCGATCATTGACCTAGGTCGGTGGTTTAAACTCTGGAGGATAGAGGTTAACCCCGAGAAGAGTGCAGCTGTCTGGTTTTACCCGTCCTTGCGCCAGTACCCACTTGAGAATATCGTTCTTTTCGATAGGCCCATTCCTTGGTCACCTAAGGTCAAATACCTCGGCGTGACCCTGGACAGACACCTGAGCTTCCGTCATCACATCCAAATCGTACTAAACAGGGCCAAGATGATCAAGGGTCGTCTCGGTCCCCTTCTCAACCGACGCAGTAAACTCAGCACACACAACAAACTAACACTATACAAAGTATGTATCAGACCGATTTTCACATATGCCAGCGTGGCATTCGCACACGCCCCCAACTTACACATGAACACTCTACAGATATTTCAAAACAAACTGCTCCGATCGGTCGCGGGGGCCCCTTGGTTTGTTTGCAACGCGGACCTTCACAGGGACCTCGGCGTCCCGTCGATCAGTCACATTATCAAGGACGCGTCTAGGCGCTTCTTTGATAAAGGCTCACACCACCCCAACCCGCTCATCGTCCGTGCCACCTCCTACACTCCCCAACTCACCCCATCCGATCCCGACGTCCTCGCGACGCTCGGGGCACCCGTCAGGCGCCCCAAGCACATCCTGCTCGATCCCACCGCTCCCATCCAACTCGCAGTGGATGAGGGCACTGAAGACCGGAAGAAGCTCCGACGCCAGGGACGTCGAGGCCGCCCCCCCAGATCCGGACCTGAGCCTCATAGCATCACTGCAGGGATCGAGAAGATCGAAGAAACCGAAGAAACCGAACACATTCAAGAAACCGAAGAATCCGAACACTTTGAAGCAACCGAAGAAAACGAAGTCCTTCAAGATACTCAGCCAGCCGAGCTGCGCTCGACCGGCCTGAAACCCGACGGAGGCACCCCTCCAGAGGTGTGACCACCACCGCACCTCTAACTAGGGTTCAGCATGCCCCCCCCTAGGGGCATCGCTACCCGTGCCCGGGTGAAGTAGTCACGGTATAGATCACCAACTACATAGTCCAAGATAATAATAATAAAAATTAAATAGATTATTCCTACACATCAACCGGGGTTTCTCTCTCATCTACTAATTAATTAATTACTTTAGCTAAAGTAGGCTACTAAAGTAAGAAACAATTGATGCGAGTGATGCGCGCGGGACCTGTGGCTATAAATATGAGCCGCGCACAATATTCTGCCTTTCCGCTCCTGGCCGTCGAGGTGACAATGTCGTTGCTCAGCTGCACGCTCGCTCCGAAGATGTATATGTAAAAATGTCCTTTTCGGGGCACGCAACAACTGCTCTTATTAGAGCACCTTCGACGTCATTGATCAATCCTGTTTCTTGAGAACAGATCGTCTATCAATCACTTTCTCCTACAGTGGGTGTTCCTGCTTCATCAGTGGTGTTATGGTAGTGTTTCCTATATGCATTGAGGATCTTCGTTCCCTTTTTTTTATCTCTTGCGGTGTTACGGCTCGATTGTCTATCATGCTTCGGCATCCCTCAAGACTAGGAAAGCAAATTATAGCAACAAACCAGTGACAGTTTTCATTAATAGGAACTACAATAAAGTCTTTGTCGAATATATTGACATTTTTTGTCCACGTTTTTACTCTCAAATGTCTCTTTTGTGCTGGGGTGAGGCTGCTGTCCCACTCGTGGGGGTTGGAACTTTTGTTAACTTTACTTGGTTTAGTGGTGAGCCTTTTATAGAAGAAAGTGCTAAAAATATGAGTTTTTTCTCTCTGACTATGCGTTAGAACATCGTGAACGAAATGTTTCAAATAGAAATCTATTATCACATCATTCAAGAATTGGTCTTGGGCCAAGCACATGTAGTCTTCTGTATTGATTGGAATCCCACTTTTTCCTGGTGGGTAAATCAATATTTGCCTTATTTCTGCAGGGCCACAACTTTTAGTTCCAGCCGCACTGGAAGCACTTAATGATCTGGTTGTCATTTTGGCAACATTGTTACCTTCTTTTGTACATGTTCTGACTAAAATTTCATTAGCTTCTCTGGCATTAAGTTCATCCATTGATTTACCAAATAACACTTTTAAAGCTGTTTTTGCTTCTTCTGATATAGAATCTGGCAACAGCGTTATTCTTTTATGGGGATCTATTTTTGACATTGGGTTATAGTATGGACCTGATTCATCAGTCATGTCTAGAATTTTTCGTATGTACGCTCCACATTTGCTTACAGTATACAAAAAAATAACAGGTACCCCTTTTGAGAAATGTGCTAATATTCTTACAACATCTTTTAATTTTATTTGTATAGCAACATCGTGGGATTCGTCTCTTAGCGAGGGTGCAACTATTTTTATTCCTTTTGAAGATATTGTTACCTTTTCTTTAGGTGTATATTTATATGAGCCCATTCTGATAGTTCGACAGGTTAGTGAAGCCACAAGTTCTTGCAATGGTCCTCTAATTAGTTCATCTGTGCTTCCATAGTATTGATGATGGAAGCACAGATGAACTAATTACCGAAGGAAAGTTGAGGTCCCTATGGAGAGCCGTATTACGGATATACCAAGGGGCCCCAACTAACCTACGGAGTGTGCGATTCTGAAATGTTTGTAGAGTGTCGATGAGGTGAGGCGCAGTGTGGCTAAAAACCACACTGGCGTATGTGAAGATGGGTCGGATACAGAGAGTGTAGAGTGTGAGTTTGTTAGATGTCGACAGGGCACTTCTGCGCGACAGGAGAGGACCAAGAAGGCCGCAGGCCATACGGGCGCGGATCCTGACGGTGGAGATGTGTGAGCGGAAACTGAGTCTGCGGTCAAGGGTGACTCCAAGGTATTTAGCCTTGGAGCACCATGGAATATCCCTGTTAAAGAGGCTCATCGGTTTGATGGGAAAGAGACGGCGAGAAGGATGAAACCAGACAGCCGCACACTTCTCCACGTTTACCTCGAAACGCCATTTGCGAAACCACTCTCCAAGGCCATCAGTGGCTTCCTGGAGGTGTCGGGCGATGATGGCGGGATCGGAATGAGTGGAGAAGAGTGCAGTGTCATCGGCGAAGAGGGCAAGGTGTACGGAAGGGTGTCTGGGGATGTCGTTGGTAAACAACGAGTAAAGAACAGGAGAAAGAACAGAGCCCTGAGGGACACCTGCGCGAATAGGACGAGGGGAAGAGTGCGATCTTTCCACACGGTAGCTAAAGCTGCGATTGCTGAGGAAGCTCGCCAGCAACCTGACAAGGCTGGTGGGCATACCCATAAGGAAGAGCTTATAGATAAGCCCATTATGTAAGACCTTGTCAAAAGCCTTAGCCACGTCCAGGAAGATCACACCCGTAGGAACACCTTTTTTAAAAAGGGAGAAGCCAGAAAGGATGTGCTCTACTAATCGATGAACCTGGTGAACACAAGAGTGTTTAGCTCGAAAACCGAACTGTTCATCGATCAGTATGCCATCGGAATGAAGAAAGAGGAGGATACGGGAGAGAATCATCCTTTCGTACACCTTACCCAAGGAAGAAAGAAGGCTAATAGGGCGATAACTAGATGGAAGAGAAGAAGATTTACCCGGTTTGTGAATACCAATGACATTGGCGGACTTCCACGCACCGGGAAAATAGGAAAGAGAGATGGCAGAGTTGAAAATGGAAACAAGAATGAGGATGAAAGAAGGAGGAAGAAGTTTGAGGGTCTTATTAGACACCCCATCAGCGCCAGGAGCCTTCCTAACCTTCAGCCCGTCAATGGCCTCCTGTACCTCAACAGGAGAGATGAAAGAAATAGGCGGATCGTCGGCAGTACAAGAGCCCAAGCGCCTGTCCACTTCCGAGTCCACAAAAGAATTGTGAGCATCGTCAGCGGACAGGACGCTCGGGGAGCACTGTAGTTCAAGGCTGTCAGCCAGGCATTCGGCCTTTTCCTCGTCCTCGAAGGCCGGAGGAAGATCGGGAGCCGTGAATAGAGGGGGCATCGCCGAGACAGTGCCACGTCTCATGGCCCTGGTAACACCCCAAAGGGCCTGGTGGTGCGGGGTAAAGCCCCGGAGGAAGTTGACCCAGGAATCGCTCCTGAATTTGGCGATACGAGTTTTGGACTCGTTTTGGAGTGCACGCAGTTCCCGTCTGTTGTCTTCAGTCGGGTAGCGGTCGTAGCGTCTAGTCGCAGCGTTCTTCTCCCTCAAGAGGCTCCTCAGTTCCGCCGTGAGAGGGGGGCGCTTGTCGGCCACAACCTCCACCTCTTTCGAGGCGCCAGACGTGATGTCACTGAGGAGCCTAGTGAGGGAGTCGACTGCATCGTCAACGTCGGTGGGGGCTGACAGGTTGGAGGTCAAGGTAGTCAGGTTAGACAGGTCTGCCTTGGCAAGACTGTCCCTGACCTTCACCCAGTCAGTCACCGTTTTGGTCATGGGAGGGGAATCGGTAGGGGGGCCTAGCCTGAGAATAACCGGTCGATGGTCAGAGTCAAGCTCGTGTAGCACCTCTATGGAGTGCATCCTAAGGGATACATTCTTAAGAAGTGCCACGTCAAGTATGTCCGGTCGGAAGTCTAAGGAGAAAGGGTAGTGGGTCGGTTCAAGAGGAGCGATCAGGTCGAAAGTCAACTCGTCCATAGTCCTAAACAGTCTACGTCCGTTATTGTTAGTTGTATTACAGTTCCAGGCTAGGTGTTTGGAATTAAGGTCCCCCGCCACAATGACAGAGGGACCCAGGTCAAAAAGGGATTGTAGGTCGGTAGTAAGTAAGTCCTTATTTGGAGATAAGTAGGCTAACGCCAATATGACTGAGCAATGCCCAGTCAAAGAGAGGCGGCAGACAGAAATCTCCAAATTAGTCAGGGGAGGGGGGTCAAGAGGGCAACAGTGCAGGTTACGTCTGTAGAAAATGAGGGTGCCCCCAAGTCTGTTGTCAGGTCTGTCATTCCTAACTGTAAGAAAGTTAGGAATAATAAAACTGCGTGCACTCGGTTTCAGGAACGATTCCTGGACCAGGAGGATATCAAGGTTGTGCTCCTTGACAAACTCAACAATCATGTCTTTCTTACCCCGCACACCGCAGGCGTTCCAGAAACCCAGGACCAGAGAATGTGGTTTAATTTTGCTACTTATCGGTGGCATAATCAAATGGTAGCAGAGGTGAGGCCACCGCGGAAAACGGCGATGATCTCCTGGTTTTCAGCCAGGAGTTTAACAATCTCGTCCCCTCTGGCATAGCGCAGCTTTTCCTCCAGCTCTGCAATGCGATCATTCAAAAGATCGCCTTGCAGATCAGGGGGTAAGCCGACGCGTCCAGAGAGGCGCGTGAGGGAGCAGGTGGAAGGGGTGCCGACGGAACCCGCAGGGGTGCCGGGCGTGGGTCTTGGGCCAAAACAGAGGCCCAGGAAGTACGTGGAAGGGAGGCCACAGGAGGCGCAGCAAGGGGCCGAGGAGGGGAAGGCAGAGGCGTCTTAGAGGGTAAGGACGGGAAAGCGGAAGGAGGTGAAGATGATGAAGGGTGAGAGGATGGACGAGGAAAAGAACCTGGGCGGGACCTCGACGACGGGTGGGCAGGGTGCCCGGGGTACACCGACCCCCCCTGGCGCGTCACACGCGGGGCCTTGGGACAACCGCGATAGTTCGCGGTATGCCCCAATTGACCGCACAAAACGCAGCCAGGCGGGTCAAGGGTCCCCTTTTCCCGCGAGCAGTCGCGAGTGGAATGGTCGCCCAGGCACTTCACGCAACGTGGCTTCCCACGGCAGTTGCGCTGCGCATGTCCGTAACGTTGGCAATTGTGGCATTGGTTGATGAGGTGAGACTTCCTCGGGACCTCGACGTGGATACCCGAGAGGTTGCAAACGGATTTGAGGGCAAAGATACCTTTGCCCTCAGGCGAAAGGTCGCACACAACAAGCACCAGGTCGAGGTCGCCGAGCGTGCGATTGTGGAGCCGATGAATTTCTTTAACGGGGATATTCTGACTCAGCAGGTCCGACTTCACGGAACCCAAGTCCAGCTCCTTGGGGATGCCGCGCAGAACCACTCTGAGGACCCTGTCCTCCGCTGGGGTATAAGTGTGGTAGGCCAACTTCCGCTCATCCAGGAGACGGGTGAGACGGCGGTAGTCGGATATGGCCGAAACCGAAACACTTATACCCACAGCGGTGTTGCGTGCACGGGTAAAACGAATGTTATTAGTGTTACAGAAGGAAGAGATGCTCTCCCAACAAGCCTTGTCATGAACTATGATCGGAGGAGGGGCTTTAGGGTTAGGGACAGGAGAATCAGGAGAACCGGAGAGAGGATCCGGGAGAGAGAAGGAGGCAGCAGTTTGAGAGGACTCACCTGACTGGAAACTGCTCCCTTGGTGGCGCGCAGCGACTCTGTCCGCGGCGGAGCTTCTGGCGGACTTTGCTGGTGGCGGAGGTGATAGGGAGGGCGAGGAAGGCTTCAGGCGCTTCTGCCGCTGCGTCTGCCACTTATCGGCATCGCCGACATCCGAAGAGGGATCCGGCACGTCCATCGCTTCCATCAACACCGGAGGCGGAGGAGGCGAAGGAGGGAGAGGAGGGAGAAGGGGAGCAGGAGACGGGTCCCTGGTAGGCCGGTGGCCGGAACGGTCGCGCGACCGTGACACACGGCCCTTGTCCACGGAGGTGGTGGTCGATGGAGAGGAGGGTGATGGCGCCTTCTTCTTCGGCCGCTTCTTCCTTCCCTTCTTGGGTTTATCACCATCTTCGGCGCCGGAGAGAGAGGATGAAGAGCTTCCATCCACTACTTCGTCTTCGTTGGTGAAGGTCATCCCCTTCACCAACTCTTCCACGGCACCATAAATTCCCGCAAAACCTGGGAGGTTGGGCTCGAGTTTTTTCAGAATCTGAAGGAAGAAGCCCATCTTCCCGGTCGCGTTGAGAGCACGCTCCGACAACAGCAGGGCTTCATCCATTTCGCCGCCGATGACTCACTCAGCAGCAAAACATAACAGCAACGTCGAGGTAAGCGCCGGTGTGGTTCCACGCAGTAGTAGTGGGCGTGGCCACGACTCACGGCACGAGCCGGGAGAAAAACAAAACAAACAAAAACAAAACAATAACAAAGGAGCGCTCCGTGTTGGGCTGTTGACGGCCCAAGGAAGCGGACTGCGGAGGAGTCCGGGTGCGCAGTAAGAACGCGCAGTGCACCGTGACACTTGAGAGAATTGAGTTATTTAAAAATAGAACACGACCGCTGCCGACGATGACATGAATCCGAATCAAAGGCAGAATATTGTGCGCGGCTCATATTTATAGCCACAGGTCCCGCGCGCATCACTCGCATCAATTGTTTCTTGCATGCCGGGTAGTTGTTATTGCGAAGAACGCAATATACCCGCAAGAAGCGTGAGGCCGTCTCCGCCCTGTCTCGCTCTTCGACCTCTCGCTCTTACTTAGTAATATGAACCTCGTTAGTTTAAGAAATACTTGTAACTTAGTTTTAGATATATATTAGTTGTAAAATGAATTAAATAGATTATTCCTACACATCAACCGGGGTTTCTCTCTCATCTACTAATTATAGCCTACTTTAGCTCAAATTACAGCTTTATTACAGCCTCAGTACTAAGTCTCTGAGCTAGGCTGCGGACGGACGGACGGACGGACATGGCGAAACTTGAAGGTTCCAAGTTTGACTGCGGAACCCTAAAAAGTGACGAATGTTTATCGACATTTTGTCACGCGATAAACGCAGCTGTTAGGCCCCCTGGACTCAATAAAGTTAAGTAGTAATTTTCACTAACGGCTATAAATAAAACCAAGAACTATTATTAATGTATGTTTATTTTCTCGGCCCTTTGGGTTTACTTTTACATGACAATATCCAACCCATTTCAAAAACAAAACTAAAAATAAAATCGCAAAATTAAAACTACTTAAACAAAGGTAAGTACTTAAAAACGAACATGTGAAGTCAAATAAAAACCTTAAAAATATAATTCATAACTAATCAAAAGCTTTAAAAAAACTGACTACCACACTTTCGAACACTTGGTGCTATTTTGTGGTATATAGGGTAAACTCACCAGTAGTCAGCCAGAGACCAGTACTGTAGTCGACCTTATAATGGGTGCGAAGAGTGGGAAATATATATTTCGTACTCTTCCCACTGATACGAAGTATAGGCAGAGGCTGACTACAGGTTTCTGGCTGACTATTGGTGACTTTACTTTATGTACTAGAAATAAATAGAATAGAAACTTAAATTAGGTTAGTATTCTTGGAATTTTTCGATGTTCCGTTGGCTGCGCCTTTCGGCACTTCCCTCACGGCGCCAAACGTTGCCAAGACTTGGTCGGCCATGGTCAGCAGCTGGCTGCGACGATTATAAAGGCACTCGTATATCTTGCGCACACCAGCTTCCAAAGCGTCAGCCGCCTTCACCAACGCAGCCGAAGTCCTCAGTGCTTCCTGGTGGGAATAATTCCCCCTCTTACCTAACAACTTAAGAGCAGAGATGAAACGAAGGTTCGCGATCCTCGCCTCCTGCAGGCGCCGCTCGAAAGACACCTTATACTCCCCGATAGCGTCATCCAGAGAGCCCTGGAACAGGACGCGGTGCTTCATCAACCGCGGAGCGAAGCTGGACATCTTCAACCTCCTAGCTTCAGGATCAAGCAGATCGCTTTCTTGCATATCGTCGAAGATCGCTTGGAATCTAGCAATCCACTTGCAGAATGGATAGAGAGCCGGCGAGTCAATGGATAAAAATTCAGAGGCTTCTATTGGTAGGCTATTGATAAGATCATATATTGCTTCTAGATGCGAGGCAAGCCGCTCTTCATGGAAGTTTAACTCAGCGAGACGTGCTTCTCTAGCAGTTGTCACCCGCTCCAATCGTATCCCGTGAGATATCATCTTCATGGAATATCGCACGTTTATCATGGCAATTTTTTCATCCACCCAACTCCGAGCCTGACTTTTCAGCTCCTCGGGAACTACGGAGACAATGCTCTGAAAAGATTCGAGAAAACCATTCTTCCAATTTTGCAACGCTCTCCATTGGAGGTTGGATTGTAATAGGAGTCGGGGTAGGGGTAGTGTGAGAGCAAGCGAGTCTCTTTGAGGACTGAAAACTACTGGGGTTTGATCCTCTACTTTCGTGCCCGAAGGCTCAGACTGCTCCCTGAGGTGCTGGTCAAGAAAGCACTTAAATTCTGCGAGCAACGTATCCGCCAGCGCTCCCGGCAGGTTCAAATATTGTTCAAGACGCTCTATTTCTTCTCCACTGTGGTTATAGTACAAATTCGCCGTTTTATCAAGCAAATATTTCAATTCCTGAAAGGATTGGTTAAGTTTACTGGGATCAGTAGCAGTACGAATTTGGTCTAAATAAATGTTGAATAAGATATCATTTGCGAGCTCGATAGAGTCGTTACTGGTGAGCAGATCCTCCACTGCCGCCATGTTCAGTTTCTGAGCGAGTGCCGAGCGCATTATGTGAGCATCCCAAAGGTGGCCGGCGTCATTTAATATGTCAAAGGTCGTCCGCAGACGCTTTGTCAAATCAGCCAATGAAACTTGCAATTTAAGTGCGTCATGGTACGTAGACATCACCAGGTATTTGGAATTGTTACTTTTATTCTCCTTACGAAGGTTCACATAGCTGGCGAGACGCCGCAGGTTCTGCTCCATCTCTTGACGCAACTCCGACGTTTCGAATACATTCGACTTGAATTCTACTCGATTACGTTTTCCAAGGCCCTCTCGTAGGTCTATCAACTGTACTGAGAAACCGTTGAATATTTTGTGCATCGCCGTCTTATACGCTTCGACTATGAGCCCCACGCATTTGTCTACCTCTCCCACTTCAGCCAGAATGGTTTTGAGAGATGGGACCAAAGACTCTTGGCTTCCGGCGTCTGAAGCGCTGAAAGAAGAGCGGTAGTCAGAAGCCCTTCTGCTGGACCTCTGGGAGCTCCGTCTACGAATGGACACTCGAATACCTAGACAGAGCTGGTTCAGGGAGGTCTTGGCGCGCTTCGCGCTCGCGTCGGCCTGCGCGCGCAGCCGCGCCTCCAACTCGGTGTACGCTCGACAATTACTCAGTAACTGTTGGTTAGCTTCATAGACGCGTTCGTCGAAATAGTGCAACAGATCCTTAGGAGTATCGTTACCAACTGCTACAAGTCGATTGAAATTATGACTTAGGAGCGTCCGCAAGCGATCCGCACGCTTCCTTTCCAATGCTTCCGCGTCACGCTTAAATTTCCCTATTTCCTGGACACGCTGATAAATAAGTCGATTCACATTTTTCAGCTTACCATCCCGGGATGCTGCCGTAAGTGGTTTCAAGGGGTTATCAGTGTCAATGTTATTGGCTATGATGCAGTTGATGGATGTTTGGTTCTGTTCGATCAAACATAGCAGGTTCTCTGCTAGCACGCGCACTTCTGCTTCTGTTTCTGCGTTAAGTTTTGCCGCGTCGTTGCTTAGTTCTTGCAGGATTGTTTGGTGGTCTTGCTCACGTTGTTTGAGGTAGTTGGTGAGGATGGGCCCGGCGTGGCGGGGCACCCATGAGGCAGGCATGGTGGCCACTGCTGCTACGTCATCGTGGCACGCGCCGCCCGCCAAATTTTTTTTATGCCCATGGCATATACACGTGTAAATTGTTTGCGAGTCATTTGTAGATTTCATGGTTGATATAATTAAATTTTCTGTGGCATTTAATGTAAAGTGGTCAAAAATGAATAAACAAGTCAAGTTGGTAGTGTTTAGAAAGTGTCAAATATGGTGTCAATTGTCAGTTTTTGATACAAAAAAAGAATTTAAAATATGTTAAAAAGGGCTGAGTTCTTATGATGGATGCGTTCAAAAAAACTAACCAAGTATTTTCGGAAGGTTTCCGTTCTGTTACTTATTAAAACTCATACTTATATATATATTTTAGCAATCAGGTCGCAGCATTATTTTTTTCTTTATTTTTGTCACCACTTTTAAACTATAGAAAGAGATATACAGATCGAAAGTGAGTGGAAGGGTCGGAAGGGGCCGCCCTAGGCGTACTTTTTCGAATCAAATCGGAGAAATACTGGAAAAGGGCCGAATCTTAAGTACCCGAAACCAACGTGCGTGCATGACTCGATGTATGAATGTGGAAGAAGCGAAAGAAATTTGTCAAGATCGTAGCAAGTGGAAAGAAGTGGTTTGTATGTAAGTATGTACTTTTAAACTACCTAAGTAAATCCCGGTTCAACGTTGCAAAACAAACCATTGCTAGTGTAATAAATAAATAATGTACCCGCATGGATTTCCGCTTCCCGTAGACATTTTAAAATTTACTTGTGCCATATACATATTTGCTAAAAGCCCGAAGAAGGCAACACCGGGATTTTAGCAAGAAATCTCATGTTCAGTTCACAGGCTAATGAGAAACCCAATGTTAGTAGGCAGGATGTTACTATTTGTGTTAAACTGGCCTTAGGGTTGCCATGTTAAAAAATCTTAATCTTAATTTTACTTGTGGGATCTTGTGCAGGGTCCGTCCGGGTTGGTATATATTACCACCATCTTATCCATTAACCTACCGCCAAGCAGCAGTGTTTGCATTGTTGCGTTCCGGTTTGGGGATAAGACAGCCGGTGAAATGACTAGCATATAGGCATTCCATCTTAGTCCTCTAGGTTGGCAACGCATTGGCAGTCTTAGGATTGCGGTCTTGTGAATGCGAATGACATGACAACCCTGTATCGACTTTAAGAATACAAGCACAAGTAAATATTGCCTCCAGCCTATATCCCTCAGTGCCTCCCTTTCATCCATACTGGTTAGAGGGAAAGGCACTGATATATTATTTATCAGGATTATTCTTGTTAGTTAGGAGTTTCGCTAATAAAAAATGTTCGCAGTCTGTGTAAATTTATAAAGTAAAGTGCTTTTAACCCTGTCATAGTCGACTACAAAAAGGTGTATCCAGTTTTTACCCGACTGCAGACGGGTTAGGGTAGGGTAGGTAGGGTTTATCAGTCTATATGTGTATGTCTTACTTGTAGGGGGACCTTGTGCAGGGTCCGTCCGGGTTGGTACCACCATCTTATCCATTTACCTACCGCCAAGCAGCAGTGTTTGCATTGTTGTGTTCCGGTTTGGGGATAAGACAGCCGGTGAAATGACTAGCATAGAAGCATTCCATCTTAGTCCTCAGGGTTGGCAGTGCATTTGCAGTCTTGTGAATGCGAATATCTATGGGTCACAGTTTCCACTTACCATCAGGTGGCCTGTGTGCTCGTAACTCGTATGCCTTCCTCTATGCCATAAAAAAAAACTTTTCTCCCTCTATCTCTCTCGTAAGATTTTGGTATGTTTTCCTGCGGAAACTACGCCGGTTATTTGATATATTTTTTAATTTACTATTTATAGATTTATATAATGCTAGACTTAGTAGGATTTGTTAGATGACTTTCCCAAACGCATTTTTTCTTTGAAGCTAATTTTCTTTTCGCCTTTTTCCCCGAAAGTGATAATTAACAGTCACTTTTTTTCCGGCGGTTTATTTTTACATTCGTGTTTTTACCCTTGCGAGTTTTATCCAGTCGCTTATTTTCCTACCACCATACTTTCACGGTCGTGTTTTTCCCGTTCCAATTTGTCGAAGAAACAGAGTCGACGGAGCTCCGCTACCGCGGAGCTCCTATTTCTGGGTGGTTTGGCCCTCCGGGCCTGATGCAAAACTAACATAACCTAAACCTACCTACGAATTACGATGTAAATACTTTTGGGAAAAGTGCGACTGAGATAGAAATCGAACGGGAAAAAAACCGACTGGGAAAAAAGTCGAACAACAAAAAAAGCGACTGTAGGTAATAAAATCGAATGGTGAAAAATAAAATTAGGTAATATCGCGTTCGGGGAAAAATGCGAACGGAAAATTTAATACAAAGAAATAATGAGTTCGGGAGAATGATCTAACAAACCGTTTCTTCTCAGCAGTGGTCTCCTCTTGTGAAGCGCTGGTAGATTCTTGACGTGTAAAAGTGCCCGTGCGGCCTACTTACTGAATAAATGTATTTATCTTTATCTTTATCTTTATCTTGTCTTTATCTTTATATATGTCTGTATGTATGTTTGTTCCTTTGTGGCGCTCTAGAAACTAAAAAAAATCTTATGTCAATCGAATGACAGTTATCAAAATTCAATATGGCGGCAACCAGACGCTTTCATGGTTCATATGATACAGCCTGGTGACAGACAGACGGACAGTGGAGTCTTAGTAATAGGGTCCACCTTTCGCATACGATTCAAGCAAAGCATATATTGGATAACTCTTTAATAAAATATTATGTACTGTTACTTATTTATTATTCATCTTTACCGTTTAGGAAATATAAACTCGAAGAGTGTAACTTTTGCTAGAGTTACATGTCCACCCCCTACAGCCCTTACAAGTGATAAAAATCTTGAATGAAAACACTTATACAGTGTCCCAGAAACCAACGTCAACCCGCCTAGGGCTGATAGAGCAGTTAAAAAGCTATCAGCGCTTTTTTTCAAGTAATCACATAATGTGTTTTTTTTCCATACAAAGTGAAATGCAAACAATGGCAAAGGGGGGTAAATAAGTTTAAAAACTTCGCTGATTTATAATGATTCTAATTATGTAAGATTTATGATTTTTTGTGACATGGACATAAGGGAAAATTAAAAAAAACTGAATAAAAAGATCAATGTCTCCGAAACAAGTAAAAATCGATGAACATACATAGGGGCAAAATCGTTACCTTTTTAGCTGCTCTATCAGCCTTAGACAGGTTGACGTCGGTTTCTAGGACAGCCTGTATACCGGGTGATGGGCTTCCAACCGGGATCCCGGGATCCCGCGATATTTCATGTCTTTTTCAATACCGGTATTCATTAAGCAATAACGGGATCCCGCGGTATTAAAAATATAAATAGAGAAATAAACCATTCGTTTATTTACATGGTTTATTAACTTTCGTGTGTTTCAATTGCTTCGTAACTTCTGTAAGTTACATGTAATGTAAGAGATATCTATACTCAGCCGTTCTCTGGTCATTGTTTTAGCAATACCGAAAAAAAAACTGTTGACGATAAGGTTCTAACGGTACTTTCGCTCTGACTGCTGTCCTGCTTATACATATGCCTCGCGTTTATCTTTTATCTTGCTCTATGCTTTGCATAGCCCTTGCTAAAGGGAGTAAGTCAGTTGCCTGCCGGAGTTTGTCGTGTGTGGTCAGACTGGTCAGTCACGACGTGCCAGTCACATCACGTCACGTGCCAGTAGGTAAGTGTTAACCTATCCGACAGCGTCGCGACGACTGATGTCGTCATTGTAAATAAATAATGTAAGTATTTCAATTACCTAGTTGTTTTGTATAATTCTATTGACAACTTCATACGTACGTTAATTCAGTATTAAGTAATCGGGAAACAAAGACCTTTTCAGGTATTTGGAGTGCACAAAAAAAAAAAATATGAGAAAGACTGATTATTTTACTTTCATATCTACAGAAAAATCACCAACCATGACAATATTAATAGGAAATAGGTACTTTAATTTTTACTTGTTTCAATTGTGATTCAATTACAAGGATGATTTAATTTTACGATTATATACATTATATTTGTAACCTGAAAATTTTAAAACAAATAATTCATATTTTATCTAAGATTGTTATTATAAATAAACCAAATTATAGTTTTATAAAACTAAAAAATATAAAAGCTAACTTGATTATTAAGTACTATTGAATTCATTCTTTAATAAATGGATTTATCGAAATTAATCTGCAAGTTTTATTTTTATTGAAATCTCAATTTTTATTACTTTTCTTAATACCGGTCCGGGATCCCGGGATCCCGGTATTGAATAACGAATACCGACCGGCATCAATACCGGTATTATGAAAAGTCCCGTATTTGGAAGCCCTAGGTGACACACAAGTCGTAATACAACTTATCACCAGGGTGTTCTCCCCACAAATATGAACAACTGTCACTTTGGGATCAACTCTGAACTCACGAAAAAAAACAGCTGTTTCATACATCGCACCTTCAGAACAACAGTGACCTAATTCAAAATTTCAGCTTTACAATTTCAAGTCATAAATTTATTATTATAGGGACCTAATTCGAAAAATAAAATTTCTGAATTAGGTCACTACAGGGCGAACGATATGAAGTGTTACCAAATTCACAAAATGAAGCCTAGTGTCAAAGTAAATGCAACTTACTATCGGGAAAATGTTTTGGAAGTTGCGTTGGAGCCTTGGGCACGCAAACATTTCGGTAGTAGACCGTGGACATTTCAACAAGATACGGCCCCGGCTCATAAAGCTCGTGTGAACCAAGAATGGCTGAAAAACGCGTTTCACATTTTATTTCGACCTCGCAATGGCTTTCGAATTCCCCAAACGCGAACCCGATGAACTTTTCTATCTGGTCCATTGTGGAGAGCAAGGTGAGGAGAAGAAAACATGCCAGTATGGATGCACTGAAGAAAGCGATCGTACGTAATTGGCATTGCATACCGCAGGATCACATTCGTGCAGCGTGCAACTTACTTTTCTACCGTCTGAAGGCCATAGACAGCAAAAGGTGGTCATATCGAGTTAAAATAAAGTAATTTAAAAAAATTGATATCTTTTTCTCATTTTTTTCTTAATAATAAATAATTCGTGACAACAAAAAAAAATCGTAGCCTTTTGAATTTGGTAACACTTCATATCGTTCGACCTGTATTGTTGTCAAGGTGCGACATTTTGGTCGTGGACGTATTGAACTTTTCTACAATACAGCTATATTTTTTTATTATATCTGGGACGTAAGAGTATGTATCCGGTATATATCAAATCTAAAAGGAAAGCTATGCAATTGGCATATTTATATTAATGAACAATACACCTTTATTACCTAAACATTTCGCCGACAGACAAAGCCACTGGTCTCGTCATTGTGTCTTAATTGGGGTTTTAAGGTTTTGTTTGGATAACAGTACGGCTTTTATGAGGTGAATTTTAAAGAAACGGGATTACAATAAATAATGCTGGTCTTTAGTTGAACATTTTTGTGGCGTGCTCAGTCCAAGAACCAAATAAATAATATCTAATAAATATCAGGAGACAATGTCACACCAATTGACCTAGTCCCAAACTAAGCTCTAGGCTCTAGACAACGATATAAATACTTATATAGAGAAATATATACTTAAATACATAGAAAACATCCATGTCTCAGGAACAAATATTCGCTCTCATCACACAAATTCTGCCCTTACCGGGATTTGAACCCGTCCTGGACGGATTACTCTAGCTTCGTAGGCAGGGTCACTACCAACTAGGCCAGCGCGTCGTCAAAACCACTTTATGCATACGAACTAACTCTTATTTAATCTGAGCTATTGGGACTAGATTTTATTTTAAGTAATTAAATTATAGAAGAGCGTTGCAAGGTTTGTATCAATGAAGTAATTTTGAAACCCTCACCCTCGCTTCGCATCTGTTTACGTTAGATTTCTGAAACACTAGAACCAGAATTAACCAGAATAAACCAGAATTTATATTTCTCCCACATGCCCGGAAATGTTAACCTTACTGTTGTAAAATCAGCGTCTGCGACTCCACCACTAACTACTCGTCTACTACTACTTAACTATCTACTTAAAAACAAATCAAAATCAGTTGCATGGTTTGGGTGTTAGCGGATATACAGACAGAAAGAGAGGCAGACCGACGCGGAAAACGACTTTGTTATATTATGTTCATAATTATAATTTATAAAATAATTAAGCAGTTATCAACCAGTAAGTAACGGTAATGTCACCGGTTTAAATTACAAGTCATAGCCCAACAAAAGTTTTCACTTCTCATGTTTAAGGTGACTTTTATATGCCATTTATAGGCGGACTTAATTGATACTTTTAGTCTCTAGGTACTAAAGTACTTATTTTTACCACCAACAGCCAGCTACATGCGGGGTTATGGCGGAGAACGCACTGCCTATTTGCTGGTTCTCTAATTAGGTAGCCCCAAAAATAATTGTGTCCTAGTAGTTCTTTTCTGCATTTCAGTGACAGGTTGAGAGTATAATAAATAGCTCTATAAAAGTAAAAAAGGTGAAATGTAGAGTTTAATTGTCGACTAAAATACCGTATACCACTCGAACTTTGCTTTGCTCGTATTTCTTAACATCTCGTGTCTACATGGCCTATTTTAATCCCTTGATAAACAATCTACTATTATAAAACGGCCCTTAAAGACCTGTCGATATCTAATCAATTAATTTGACATAACCAAATAATAGCTCGCTGTTGGCGGGAGAGTCGTCAGGATTACACATTCCAGATTTGAAAGTCAACGCTCACAACGGTACCGCAACGGACGCCTGTTTCGCGCGCTTTTGCAGCCAGCCAGAGATAACCGAACACTTTACTTTTCACCTCTACCAGAACTACACAGAGTAGAAAATAGTTTGTATACCACATTGTGTTGTTGCCACTTGACAGATAAGCTTTTTTTCAATGACCGTAACAGATTATAGGCGATAGGTTTTTTCTGGGAACCATATGTTTTTTCTTACTGGAACATCCGTTTTTGCTTTGGAGGTTTGGACAGGTACCTACAGTGTATTGCACGGTTTGGCATAGCCGTGATTTTTGATAAGTATAACTTAGAAAGTTTACTCAAGAAATATTATAATAGATACCTACTTAAATTATGATAATTACTTACTTGCTGATTATAGTTAGCCTATCTATATAGACGACCTATTGAGACATTCAAGGAATTCCTGAGTTTCTATCGGCGCTTCTTCTCCGCAATTATTGTCTTGTAGTCTTGTTCGAAGCGCTAGCTATTGACACCATATTACCGACATGTAAAAGAGCCCTCATGTGGCCAATTTACTAAATAAATAATCTTTAATCTTTCTAATATATAACATTCTTGTGTCAAAATGGCTCGACCGATTTTCTTGAAATTTTGTGTGCATATCGGTTAGGTCTGCGAATCGGACCACATCTATTTTTCATCCCCCTAAATGTTAAGGGTGGTCCTTTAAATAATACACATGGCAAAACAACGTTTGCCGGGTCAGCTAGTCTTCTATGTAATAAAAATGAACCGCTAAATGTGTTGCTAAGCGCAAAACTCGAGAACGGCTGAACCGATTTGGCTAATTCTTTTGTTGTTGTGTTCGTCATTGTCAGGACAAGGTTTGTATGATAAAAAATAAATGAAAAATCCACCGGGGAAGTCAGAAATTTGCAGCGGGGCGAAGCCGCTGGCGGGTCGCTAGTATATTATAAAATTCTCGTGTCACGGTGTTTGTATCAAAACTCCTAAACGGCTTGACCGATTCTTATGAAATTTTGTGTGTATATTCAGTAGGTCTGAAATTAGCACGTAATAGTATATTTCATAAGGTTAGTATGAAAAAAAAAATTGCCGCCGAGCGAGCCGTATCGAGATGATCTTAACTATGATGCGCGCTTCAAGACACGTCATAGAAAACTGTTATTTTTGACGCAGCTTGAAGCGCCCATCTCATGACCAGTTTAATAATTATAATTACGGAGGAATTTATTTACAATTCTTTGGGTTTTAGGATACCCAGTGTATTTGAATTATTGGAAACAGTGATTTGACATTTTTCTTCCTTTTTAATAAAACTTAAGTTCGCCCTCTTACCTGGACTTGAGGCAGTGTTATAAACCTTTCTGGCAGGAAGTAAGTTAAACGTCTGTAATTAATTCAATTTAAATCTTTTGCTTCTTTATAACGCGTTGAATTTATTTTCCGCCTCTTCCTTTTATAGGAGATGAATTTTCAAAAATCCCTTCTTAGGCAAAGGCACTACGGCTAAACCGCCGCGGTTTTTAACCGCGTGTCTTTTAACCCGACTGCCGAAGGAGGAAGGTAATGTGTTTATCAGCTTATACTATAATTTATTAATGCAAAATTAAAGTATGTGAAAACAATGCATTTTATTCAGTTTAGACATCATGTTTCGTAGAGCCGTTTACTGCTTAAGACCTACACAATCGATACCTATCTAAATAAAAATAGCGTAAGTTTATTTTTTCGAAACAACCGGGTTCGAATCCCGAGATGAGCAAGTTTTTTTTTTAAATGTATGAATGCAATTTTTCTTCTTATTAAAATCGATGACATGGTTACTAAGAACAGATCTTCGTAATCGCACTGCCAGATTAAAAGTGTAGTACCTAACTCAAAATACAACTGTATTTTAAAATCAACTTTAATACAACGCCTATGAGCTTGAAACAAAACTAACAGTGATTTTGAGTCCTACCGCCAAGCAGCAGTGTTCGCATTGTTGTGTTCCGGTTTGGGGATAAGACAGCCGGTGAAATTACTAGCATAGAGGCATTCCATCTTCGTCCTCACGGTTGGCAACGCATTTGCAGTCTTAGGATTGCGGTCTTGTGAATGCGAATGTCTATGGGTCACAGTTTCCACTTACCATCAGGTGGCCTGTGTGCTCGTTTGCCTTCCTATGATATAAAAAAAAAAAAAAGTTGATACAGTCTTGATCTAGCAGTGTGGTATGTCTTATAGTTTCAGAATTTCCCTTACTGACCGATTTAAATGAGACACCCTGTATTGTATATGTATGTATGTTTGTTGCTTTGTGGCGCTCTAGAAACGCGGGGACCTATTTTGATGACTCTTATGGCAATCGATTTGTCTTGATCTTGTGTCACTAAAGACATGACAGTAATTAAAATTCAATATGGCGGCACTAGACGCTACCTATATTGTAAAAATGAAAAAAAATAACCCTTTACACCCGAGCGATTCAGCCAATTTTTTTTAAGTAAGTATATAAATTGAAAAAAAAAACAATTTTTTTTGGAGGTCTAATTTTTTTTTTTACTCGGTTCATATTTATTTTGAAAAAAAACCTCACATTCGTATCACTTTTATTTTTATTTTACACGATTCAAATTCAATTAGAAAAAACCCTCACAATCGTATCCTAGCTCGGGTGTAAAGGGATAAGTCGACGAACTATGACAAATGGGGTATTATAGGTATTTAAAAATCATCTTTGTTTCTTTCATCACATCATATTTCACTCGGGGTTTGCAAAGCTTGCTTTTTGTTTTTATTATTAGCAGACGTCGGAATAGGCAGTGCCTATTTGCCTAAACTTCGCGGGAGGACGTAACTAAGAGTGGGTAACCACGTAATCCCGCATTCAATAATAAAAAAACATTATTTTCGGTGGTTGTAACCACTCTTAGTTACGTCCTCCCGCGAAGTTTAGGCAAATAGGCACTGCCTATTCCGACCTCTGTATTAGTCAAGTAAAACTAATGCAAGAGGCCGCACTGGCAGCTGATTATTTACTTGCAAAAAAAAGTCACGCGGTGGCTTAGCCGTGCTGCGGCCTTGGCCTTAGTGCACTCCTCTAGGATATCCCAGGAATATTCATTCCAAAATAATAAGCCAATGGCATGTACCATAGAGCCCTGTACCAAACCATTGTAGTTCGCTTCACCATACACTCACACCAGCCATCAAGTATTACCATAATTTCCAAGTATGGATCTATTTTAACCGCCGCCCGGTCACGTTTGCAGGAAACGCTAAAGTTTATGGTTGTAACGGTGGCAACACTGAAACCAACTTGTATTTGCGCGTGGCTAAAACGAGAATCAAGAATTAATCATAGTATCTCCTTTCTGGTGGGAGGAGAGAGCGCTGGTGGTAGCTGTAAAGAGATGTTTTGTATATACGAAACGATTGTGTTCTAAGTTTGAATTTTAATTGTTACTGAAAATGGCCGCAGTTCAGGGCCAAAAAGTCGATATTGACTCCAATTTGTAAAGAGCTATATTACAAATTATAACTTAAGCGCTACTTTTTAGGGTTCCTACTTAAAAGAGCTTCTAACCGGGCCATGTTTTGCTGCAATTTGTGGCTGCAACACAGTTTCCCGACAACATTGCAAGCAATAGGTACCAAGTCTGGAGACTATGCAATATTGCAGCAAATGTATTCCCACTAATGGGCTATATTACCCAGATAGGTTGTCAAACGATCGCCAGGCAATCGATTTTACTGCAATATTGCCCAGCCAGTTCTATTGTTGTTTCAGTCGCTATCTATTGTTAATGAATGACATAGTGTATCCTTTTCTACGCGACATGAAGTTTGCTATATTCCGCCCCTTGCGTTCAGTTGTCATGTTGTTTCGAGTTTATATAGATAAAACAAAAATGACTCATTTAAGTATTTTTTTTGGAAATTTACTGCGGTCTTCCGGTAACCTTCGGGGAGGAAAGATGGCCGATTGAAAGATGTCCGGCTTTGTACTTTTGATTTATTCTGTTTACTGATTTACTCTACTCACTTGACACTGGCGAAATCACTGAAGAATACCGCGGTGACAGCCATTAATAATAAAAAAAGTTAGTACCTTCATCATGAACTGTAATAATCAGGACCTGCGTTTTCTTCACGGTATAAAACCATATTGCATTCGACATGTTATCGTATTGCTTTTAACTTGGCAGCCATTACTCTCAAGTAAATAAGAGCTATTCAATAATGCTAGTAAATAAGGTTTTACCCCACAACAGAATAGAGGCTCTGGTAAATTGTTTACACGGAACCATAAATGGGCATCCTAGCAACCACTTTGGACATAAAGGACACAAAAGGACAATGTATAACTTCCTGCCTTAAACAATTCTTTAACATTTAAAATACAGACGATTGACACCTCTTCGAACAATGATACTCTTTGGGCGGAGAAATTCAGGTTAGGTCTAAAAAAATATGGTTGCTTGAGTTGATTCTTACAAGATCGTTATTGTTTTTACATGCAAAAGCATTACACTTGCAATTTATGTAATTTATGTACATGTATGTATGTATATGTATGTATGTACACAATACAATACAACTACTCTTTATTGAACACCGCAAAAACAAAACATGGAACAGAAAATTTAAGTACCTACATTACATTTATTTTAGTATTTTTTGTATATGTATGTATGTAAGGATCAAATCTTGCAAGTTAAATTTGACCCACTTTTCGGTTTCCGATGAAGCTGAAAATTTGCATACACCTTTAGTTCTGATGACAATACAATAATATAGTACCATACCATCGTGCCACATCGATCGAAAGTGAATGGAAGGGTCGGAAGGGGCCGCCCTAGGCGTACTTTTTCGAATCAAATCGGAGAAATACTGGAAAAGGGCCGAATCTTAAGTACCCGAAACCGACGTGCGTGCATGACTCGATGTATGAATGTGGAAGAAGCGAAAGAAATTTGTCAAGATCGTAGCAAGTGGAAAGAAGTGGTCTCTGCCTACCCCTCTGGGAAACAGGCGTGATGTAATGTATGTATGTAGGTACCATGTAAAGTTGTGGTCATACGCTCTCGAAGGTTAAAAAAGTCTTGTTATCACCCCGTTATACGTCACTATCAGCGGATTACTGATAAGAATACCCTCGTACCGGAAGTTTTTGCACGTGGGGACAACTGACAACACCTATAGATACAATGTATACATCAGGGTTCCTACTATAGGCGGTACAAACCATATACCGTCTTTGACCGGCCGGTATTATAACCTCCTAAGACCCACCATACAACGAAATTTGCCAGTGGATAATAAATAAACTTAATAAACTTATTGTGATTGCAATAAAGTCTATTTTCTAATTTAATTGTCAGTCATAAAAACAAGAGAAATTCTACTTTATCTTCTTTACAATTGATATTTTATTGCAATGGCCGTATTATGTACCTTTTTTTGTACGCGGGGACTTAGGAGGCTAGGCAGCAAAACGATATCGTAGTTCTTCTTCTTTCTTTGCCCCCGCGGCGACTTGAACAGCTACTACCGCGGGGATATGGCGTTTCCACGTGAAGTGATTTCGCCAGTGTCAAGTATATATAAGTATAAATCAATATAGCTATAAAACACAATCCAATCTTCTCTAGGAAGATTGGGGGCAACGTTGTACGGTGATTTGTAGGTCAGAGGTCAAGATAGTTTTAACCTCTGCACCACTGCGAGTCCACTTGAAACGAGAAGAAAGATGCCAGATACACGAAATAAGTCCAAGTCTTCAATCACTGTGCGACACAAAGGCATACAAAGTACAAATCACTATCAGAAAAGAACTTTGAACACCTAATTACCCAAAAATTAAAGTCTAAAACAAATTACACGTCCGCCATCTTTTAACGTTGCAAATGGACCGATATCGTAGTTAATTTGTTATGGCATTGTCATGACGTCAGCCGCCATTACAGTCAAGTAAATAGGAACAAAACGGTGAAAATACGATCACAGCTCAAACACGATATGGATTGTACTGTGTTGAATAAAGGCCCTTTATATGTACTGTCAAAGTGTCAAGTAAAAACACTTTATTTTCTTGAAACAAAAAACATTTGGATTAATAGCTTGTCCCCGCCTGGAAAACTTTTTCCACTATTCAAGTTGTATGTATATTGGTATAAATTGCATTACTTGTTAACGAGGTATCAAACAAAAAATCATTGCATGGTACATTATAAGTATTTACCTATGTATGTTTGAATGTAAACACTTTATTATACAAACAAAAAAGATAATATAACTTGTTTCTCGCTTTCAAGTTGTTTTTTTTACTGCAGTCGGGTTTTTTGTTTTTATTTAAATAATTTAGTTTATTTCACATTTTTTAGTTTTTATTAATAATTGATTTCCCTGTCTAAATGGTAGCATCAAAGTATTATAATGTATATATATTTGGAATGGGCTATTTACTAGCTTTCATTTGAGACCCATATAGCTATAATAAACAAAATGTTTTTTTTAAAACCCCCTCTTTTTTTTTGCAGACGCCGTTTTGAAATATTATATACCCTATGTCACTTCGGCAATTAAGACAAATCGAATGACACCTAGTATGTTAAAATCGGTCAAGCCGTTTAGGCTGCAGAGCGTGCCCAGAAATAGACATACATACATACATACGCTCGAAAAACATAACCCTCCTTCTGACGCAGTCGGGTAAAAATTAGCCATCAATACGTTGACAATTCGATAATAGGTAAAAGACGATATGGTTTTTACCACTTGGAATTTCGGCCGGTCGTTTAGTTCGTCTTAAATTTAATTTAGACGCTAAACCAAGAATAAAATGTGTTCAAGTCATATTGTGCAAAAATAACTTGACATCTGGACAGAGGAGCTTCGAGGAAGTAGTTATGGACACGTTGTTTTTATCTCGGACCGGAAACGATGAATGCCCATAGTCTTGAGTGTCTATGGCGGGTACAGCAGCCCCGGTTGTCCTTGACATTGTTTAATAAAACCTTTATACATAAACTAACTTAATTTAAAAGTAATAGTTAGTAACGAATAATTATTTATTTATAAGTAATAATATTATCACAATTAAAAGTTAAAACTAAACTTATTAAAATTAAAATTAAACTAAGCTACTCAAATATTAAAGATGTAAATAATACTCACCACTATAACAAGAACACCCCCTCTAGCAGGTCCGCTCGCGGTATGGTCGCTATGACTCTGGCTGCATTACCTCTCTGGATAGCTAGCCCAATCCTTTGGAGAGGTAAGCACCAGCTCTAGGATCTCCGGAGGTGTCCATGAGCCGGGATGACAGAGCTTTCATAAAGCTTTTAATATCAGCTGACCAAGGACCCATGGTCTTCACTGGAAGTGCCACAAATTCGTAATTATTTAATAATGATCAATATTTGCGGCACTTGTGGAGGGTGGACATGGGCGGGACACATTGGGAGAATGGACGAGAGTCGCTGGGCAAGACGAGTCCTTGAATGGAGACCCAGAGCAGATACTAGAGGGCGCGGCAGACCACCGCAACGCTGGATGGATGACATTCGACGACAAGATCGCAAAGAGTGGAAGAAGAGGGAAGACCTACATCCAAAATTCGATCACCAAAAGGCCACCATGATGATGATGAAGCTATTACGGTTACCGATCTTGAATGGAGACAAGGTTCGCAAGGTGGCTGGCAAGAGCTGGATGAGAGTGGTTGCAGATCGTGCATGGTGGATTAAGTATAGGCTGATGATGATGATGATGGCGGTATTGACGGTTCAATGAGATGAGATACAGCCCGCTGACAGAGAGACGGGCGGGACGTGCGATGGGACGGGAGGATGGACGTACAGCTAAGACTGAGTAAAAGGGTCGTTGGCACCCTTTTCGGTTCCAACGGAAGACCAGTGCTGGTTTTGGCGCCAGCATAACGCTGAGTTGGAATCATTTCGTGATAACAGGTATTTTTGTCTATGTCAGTATTTTTTTCTGTTTGTCACGAATACATGTTTTTTCTTTTGGCACAGAATCCTAAAAACTTACATATACTAAGAAGACTACTAAAATCGAATCCTCCTTTTTGCTTCGCCGTAATCGGGTAGTACCATTTACGTCAAAGTTTCTTAAATGTTACCCTTACAGGTGGGAGAGGTAGTTATTACATTTTTTTTGGGGTTTATGATAGTTTAACTTAAGTTTTGCACCTGTTTTATGACACAAAACTACACTCATGGACAAATTTAGAGGAACGCAAAAATACAACTAGACTAATAAAACGTATTTTATACGTTGTAAGTCAGATAATGAAAAAAGCTAGGGTCATTTAAATAAAAGGATTATTACCTTAAAATTGATGTTTTTAATTGTTTTCTAATACTTCATTTGTTTTTCCTTTGCATTACCTAACTTAATGCGATTTTTGGAAAATTTGAGTTGGTGCAACTATAAATTGTATTTTTTTTAAATAAACGAGTATTTTTTTGTTATAATTGTTAAAAATGCACACTAAAGAAAATAAAACAAAAAATATTGTCGCAGAAAACGACAACAATAATCCAAAAAAATTACATCATACTTAAAGGCATAGTCATTTGTTTTTTGTTCATTTTATGTTAACTGTATAACGATACAAAATAATCTTCCTAATTAATTAAAAAATAAAATAAAATAAAAATCATGCTTTTTTGTTGTAAAATTATTACTTCATCCCGTTCCTCTAATTTTGTCCGTGAGTGTACTTATTTCTATCCTCTTTACTAATCTTATAATTGTTATAAATGCAAAAGAGTGTTCATCCCCGTTCGGAAAGTATCTATGGATTTCGGTATATCATTAACGGGCTGAAAATGGCATTTCCATCGCTAGGGCGGAAAGTGATTTTGGGAGAATTGATCAAACACCCAAATAATTTTTGATTGTTTTTTAGACCATTAAAGAATATTATACAGTCATCACGAAATCCGAGTGATTCTTTGTTTTATCGTTTTAAATTGTGTCAAAACACTCACAACTTTCGTAAAAAAAATACTAATGACTATTACTTTCTAAGGTAAACCATAGTTTGTTTTCTACATTCTCCGCCAGTGGAACAATATTATATTTGACTTGCCATCGTATTGTCAACCTTATCATACCTTTATTTACTAGACAGTAATAGCGGCGATAAAAACAATTCGATAACATGTCAAAACCAATATAGTTATACACAGTAGAATAGAGACGCTGATTACTTCCTTGGCAATAAATGCGTCAAAAAAACCACGCATCGTTCGTTATTTCACCGCAATCGGTCTAGTAATAATAGCTAAGCCCATTTCGCTAATACGTTGCTTAAGTTATGCGGATAGCGTCCGAGCTTTTTTTGTCGATGTCGATGGAAGGAAGAATAATAATGGAATTATGATGAAATGTGAATAGATATGTAATCTTATCTTATTAATATGATAGATTCGAAAGTTTGTATGTTTGTTTCAATCACACCAGATCGGCTGTACGGATCTGGATGAAATCTGGAGACTAAGTTGGGTCGGTTCCCGAGGGAATCACGATAAACGATGTCTACGCGGGAAGAGTCACGCGCAACTACTAGGGTATTTGCATAGGGTATTAGGGGACCAAAATGATTGCAAATGACCTCTCCCATAACATAACCCCTAGAGGGGAATAGGTCGACTTACCAATAACCCTGAATATTTCAGTACCTACGTAAAGTAACCACTCGACAAAATTGGCTAAGCGAGCTAGACTGATCTACCTACGTCAAAGTAAACATCAAGACAAGACTTAAGCTCGGTCAAGGTCAGTTTGTAATTATTTATGACAAGCCTAAAGCTGTATTTAAAACAACACTGTTTTGGTATCAGCCTATATAATGTCTGTTCCTTTGTGGCGCTCTAGAAACTAAACGCCTGAACCGATTTTGATGATTCTTATGGCAATAGATTTATCTTAATCTTGTGTGTCACTAAAGATAAGACAGTAATTAAAATTCAATATGGCGGCAACTAGACGCCATATTGTAAAAAATGAAAAAAAAAAGTCAACAAACTATGACAAGTGGGGTATCATTGAATAGGTATTTAAAAATCATCTTAGGGTTTGTTTCATCATTTTTCATTTTGAACTATCATTTAGGATTTATAACGATTTAAAGTTGGTTAGCAACAACAGTCGGGTTTTTTAAGCTTGCTTTTTATTGTAATTTTTATTGTGATTTAATTTAAAAAGTATAGTTTTTAGATTTATCCCTATATTGGTAGTATAAGACGGTATTACTTGGCATATTTCATAGTTCTAGGGCAACGGAAACAACCCTATAAATTTTGATTCCCTTGAGAGTGTCGTAATATAGGTTTTTTGCAACATAACCGGCCGTGTCGTTTTTTTACGTTAACTTAGAAACTTGTTTTTTTTCACAGCTTCAAGGGACTGTAGACCTGAGTATACAGGGTGTTACAAAAATACCCGTAAAGCCGAAAGGGGGTTAAATGGTGCCTTGTAACAAGTCCATTTACAATATTTGAGAACCGTACTATAACTGAATGACTTACCGCCAAAAAAAAAAAACTATTATTTTTTTCATTGATGTGCAAACCCTATTTCAGTAAAATTAAAGAGTAAACTACGCAGAATGTTTACGTACATTTTTACCTAATTCGCGAAACATATTACAAGACGAGTTTTGGAAGATTTTAAACGAACAAACCTTAACTGTTAGGTTCCATTTATTTTAGCTCTGGTTTATGTATAAATTATACTAGGGTTTTGTTTTATATAAAATATTTTATATTTAAGCGATGATTTATACCAGTAACATTTTCAATTAAGTATGGCAACACATAATCAGTCTGATTGGTGCATTGAATGGCGGGAAGGTGAGGTCGCTCAACGATTGGATCACGTCATTGATACGACTTGATGGCGGGAGCCAATCAGGGACTTCGATTTTCCCTCCATTTTTGTGGGTTTTCTTGGTGAGGAGCTGATCTCCGGAGAGGCATTCTGCTTTGGGTGGAGAACAGTGATGGTCGTAATTAAGTTGATAAATGTAAATAAACCAGTTGAAAGTCAATAAATCTAGTGTGATTTAGTCTGAGTTTTCTTCAAAACCACGGCCCATAGCGAGTTTTATACTTCAGAAGTGACAAGAACAATTAAAACGTAAGTACACGCCCAAATTACTTTACGCTTTCTTTGGTTGAAAATAATCGTATTTTATTTAAAAGTAACGCTTGACTTTAGCTAAGAATACAAAGCGGTATAGCGTTTTTTATTTTAAGCTTGTTCATCATCATTAGCTTTGAATATCGTTATTACATAGTTGTGAATCAATCGTATTTTGTTAATGATAAGGATATTCTACATTTAATGTATCGTCGGTGGGTAGATATTGTTCGTTCGCGTACTGCGTTAATTTCTACCGCTACACTATAATATGGACGTGATAACAATATTTATGGACAAGTGAATACCAATCTGGTTCGAATCCCAGACCGTAGTTAACGGGTGATTTTAATAATTAGTGTAACTGATGGATGCTAGTGTCTACTTACACTAGGATGATTTTCAAGGATCCACGCAATAATAATTCAAGTAAGTGGTACGATCTTAGTATAACCCCCTTTTTCTTCCGATCGATAATTATTATTTTTTTGAACCATTCGTAACGCTTTATTTTATGCATATTCAAATTTTGTTTTCGGCCTATAAACAACGGAACACTAAATTTCATATCTTATTGCGTTCTTATTAGGTACTGTAACGTATTTAATTGTAGTTTAATGTTTTTCTTTTTGGCAGTAAAGGTTTACCTACATAATTTTAATTTTTGACTTGTACTTGTAGTTTGACCCTCTTATAGTTGGAATTTAACTTTGTGGTTCTCAAATTCTTTGGACGCGAGGTTTCAGGCTATGTCGGAGTCTTCGGGTCGACGAAGGCTCGTGACCCCTGGTCGGAGGGACGCAAACTCGACCACGCGGAGCCCTAGTCGCCGGCGAAGTCGGAGTACCAGCCGCCGTCGGCCAGAATTGGACATCGAGCTGGGACGCGAGCGACTACGGATGCTGGAAGAAGAAGTGCGGCGCGAACGCAATCGCGTGCATGCCGCCGAAGACCTGCGCGAGTCATCGCGGAACGTCGGCGTGCCCCAAGCAGACTGCCGTCGTCGAGGCACCTCCCTGGCATCAAGGCGCCGGGACGCGGAGCATCGGGCCGAGCCCGGATCACGGCAGCGTGACAGCAAACAACGAAAAGACAGGTCACGTAGTCCTATTCTTACTAAGAAAGATTTATTGGATATATTTAAAAATTTGAAAGATGGTCTAGCATTGCCACCCGTGGACCAAAGCACACTACAACCATTACAGAAAATTGATCATAAAAATATATTGCCAGACTTTGATCCTTCGTCCAAAAATCAGCGAATGGATGTATGGTTGAGGAAGGTCAATGAGTGTGCTTCGGTGTACGGATGGGATGAAAGAACAACTACACATTTTGCCATGCAAAAGTTACAAGGTCTGGCCAAAACATGGTATGAAAGTTTAAACACAATTCTCTTTACATGGCCAGAATGGCAAGAAAAATTACTATGTGCTTTCCCATGTGACCAGAACTATGGCCAGACCTTGGAAGATATGATTAGAAGGAGAAGTAGATACAATGAGTCTATAGATGTGTATTACTATGAGAAGTTGAGTTTAGTGAATCGGTGCGAAATAGTTGGTGCCCGCGCGGCAGAGTGCATAATACATGGTATTACAGATAAGATACTTAAGGCAGGAGCTTTAGCACTACGTTGTACCCACCCTGATCAGCTGCTACAATATTTGATGAGTAATAGGGATTATAATCAGTTTAACCAGTCGGACCGCTTACATGTTAGGAGTAGGCATTTTGATAATTCAACTGCTCACAGTACGGCGAACCCTAGGCCTGGCGTCAGGCCGAGCCACGTTACCGGTTGTTACAACTGCAAGGAAAGGGGTCATAGTTTCTTGCACTGCCCTAAGCCGCTGTTAAAGTGTACGCGTTGTAATAAGGTGGGTCACACCGTGGAGAAATGTTTTATTAAGTCAGATGACAAAGTGTTAGCGAACACTAGTGGTGCAGTGCAGAAAACTATGAGGATTGACTTTATGGACAGCAAAGACTTATTTAATAACCCGAGTTCCAAATTTCTAAAAGATGTAGACGTCAATGGCATTACGTTGAAAGCTTTTATTGATTTTGGAAGCGACGTCACCCTTATTAGGGAATCTGCTGTTAAAAAGCTAGGTCTATCTCACGATAATGTCCCTACAATTATGAAAGGATTTGGCAATAGTCTAGTTCAATCACCTGGAAATCTGTCTCTTGACATGAGTGTTGATGGGGTAGAAGCTAAGGTTGCGTTTAAAGTCGTGAGTGATCATTTGCTAGAGGTCCCTGTGCTTATAGGACAAACGTTCACGGAACAGTCGCACATTTCGGTCTATAAAAATACAAATAGATTGCAGTTCTTTAATATAGGGAATGAGTTACCCAATTCTGAACTTCTTGATTACGGTGACTGTTTGTTGACGTTTTCTCCAGCCAGGGAAATTGAAATCTATGGTGCTGCTTCTGTTAGGGTAGAGACTCAACCTGCGTTCAGTGGTGATGTACTTTTAAAAAATAGTGTAGCCGGAAAACCGAACGAGCAGTATTACATCTATGGAGGACTTCATCGGTCTATGAATGGAAAAATCCATGTAATGGTCGAACCCTGCTCGAAATATTGTCATATTTCATCTAAGGTAGTCTTTTGTCGTGCGGAGATGGTCGATGTGGTCAATCGGTTAGTGGGTGCACCATCTGAAGAGTCACATGTTAGGCAGCCGCTAGACGAAAGCCAGGTGCGCGTAGGCGAAGGAGTACCAGCCGACGTGATGCAAACTCTAATGAAGATGCTAGGGAAATATCAGCATTGTTTTGCCTCCTCCTTGAAAGACCTAGGTTGCACGAGAGTCACCGAGATGAGTATAGAGCTCAGTAGTCAACGTCCAGTCGTTTATCGTCCGTATAGGTTGTCACACCACGAGCGGGAGAAAGTGCGAACAATGGTTGGAGATATGTTAGACGCTGGAATAGTTCGAGAATCGGTTTCAGCTTATGCGAGCCCCATTCTACTTGTCCGCAAAAAGGATGGTTCTTCTAGGTTGTGCGTTGACTACCGTATGTTAAATTCAGTGACTATTAAGGAGCGGTACCCTATGCCCATCATTGAGGATGAAATAGCGCGTCTCGCTGGTCAGTCGTGTTTCATAATTCTCGATCTCGCATCTGGCTACTATCAGGTGCCAATTGCCGAACAAAGTAAACATCTAACATCCTTTGTTACGCCGGATGGCCAATACGAGTTTAATCGTATGCCGTTCGGCTTAGCAAATGCGCCAGCAGTTTTTCAACGGATGATAAACGCAATTCTTGGCTCAGCTCGGTTCAGCAAAGCTGCCGCGTACATCGACGATGTTTTAATTTTTGGCAAGGACTTTTCGCAATGTCTTGAACGTCTTGAGGAAGTTCTACAAATGTTGGAGAGGGCAAATCTTACATTGAATCTGTCTAAATGCGAGTTCTTGCGTGATAAAGTGGATTATTTAGGCTACGAGATTAGCGCCAGCGGCATCAGGCCAGGTGAAAAGAAGATTTGTAGCGTGGTTAACTTTCCTCGACCCCAGAACGTTCATAACATTCGGCAATTCCTGGGCCTGGCCAGTTATTTTCGCAAGTTCATTGAAAATTTTGCTCAAATATCTTCTCCTCTCAGTAAGCTTTTGAAGAAAGATGCGGCCTGGCAGTGGAGTGATGATCAGGAGCTAGCGTTCGAGAACTTAAAGTCAATTCTGGTTAAAAGGCCGGTTCTTGCTATATATGACCCTACTGCAGAATTAGAACTGCACACAGATGCCAGTAGGTTGGGTATCGGTGGAATTCTTCTGCAGCGAACGCAAGGCAGCCAGAATTTTCACCCTGTGACGTTTTATAGTCGTCAAACTTCCCCCGAAGAAAGGAATTTCCACTCTTACGAGTTGGAAACCCTAGCGGTAGTGTGTTCTCTTCGCAAATTCAGAGTCTATTTATTAGGGAACGAATTCAAGATTATAACAGACTGCAGTGCATTGCGTTCCACGTTTTCAAAGCGCGATTTAATACCTAGGATAGCACGGTGGTGGCTGACACTTCAAGAATTTAACTGTACTGTCGAGTATAGGGCCGGAGTCAAAATGAGTCACGTTGACGCATTGTCTCGAAATCCTGTTGAACCGCCAGAAACAGAATCCCTCGAGGATCAGTTTCCAATAGTAATGTCCATTAGTAGCGAGGACTGGCTTCACACGCTTCAGTTAGGCGACTCAGAGCTTTGTAGAATAATTAAAGTTTTGAAAAGTGACCTGGACGAAACTGGATTAAAATATATAAAAGAGAATTATGTGATCAAAGATAATAGATTATTTCGCTGTTTGGACGGGGATGAGGAGAAGATTAGGTGGGCGGTACCAAAGGGTGCAAGGTGGCAGGTGTGTAAACTTAACCACGACGACATTGGACATTTCGGGATTGAGAAAACATTGGAACGAATTAAAAGTAAGTATTGGTTCCCAAAAATGTCCAAATTTGTCAAAAAGTACGTGGGCGCTTGCATTGAATGTGCCTACGCAAAAAACAATGTAAGTACTCGCGAAGGGTTACTGCACCCTATCACTAAGGTAGATATTCCCTTCCACACCCTTCATGTGGACCACCTTGGACCCTTTGTGAAGTCGGTTAGGGGCTTTACTCATTTGTTAGTAGTCGTTGACGGTTTTACCAAATTCTGTTTTCTCAGGCCTGTCAGGAACACCAATGCGCAAAACGTAATTAGAGCTCTAGAAGACATTTTTAGTATATTCAGAAACCCTGACCGGCTTATAAGTGACCGGGGTAGTTGTTTCACCTCGCATGCGTTCAAGCGTTTTTGCTTAGACAGAGGCATAAAACACATATTGAATGCGGTAGCTAGTCCCAGATCTAACGGGCAAGTTGAACGGTATAACCGCACAATTTTAGATTCCCTTAAGGCACTAAGCGTTAAACATGGCGAGAAAAGTTGGGACGGTTATTTAGGACGCGTTCAATGGGGACTCAACAACACCATTCAGAAAACCATAGGTAGGGCACCGTCGGCGGTGATGTTCGGGACCCATATGAACAGCGAATTTAACCCCATGCTTAATAACGCCATCACAGACAGTCATAAAAATGATGACTTGTTAGAAATACGCAACAGTGTTAAAGCTAGGATAGATCAAGAGCAGTTTAAACAGAAAAATAGATATGATATGGGTAGGAGGCCTTCCCGCATCTATAATGAAGGAGATCTCGTGAAAATAACAAAAACGTGTTTTAGTAACGACGGACAGAGCAAAAAACTGATGGCCTCTTTCACAGGACCATACCGTGTGAGCAAAGCTTTAGGTAACGACCGTTATATGGTATCCCCAATACCAGGGTTAATTCATACAGAAAACAGACGGTCAACAACCGTTGCCGCGGACCGCATGAAACCATGGATTCATCTTTCCGCTCTAGAAGTTGACGAATATGAGGTCGATGAAAGTCTTGGGAGTGATGACGATAGTGTTGGCAAAGACTAGAGTTAAAATTTGATTACCTGTTATACTTGTTTTTTATATCCTTTTAAGTAACAGTTACTACGGAATAATATTCGTTGTTACAGAGCCAGCATGCGAGAATCGATCGGTTCGCGGCTGGTTGCAACGTGTGCCAATTGCAAGTCCTTCGACTACCATTACGAGCATTAATCGATCGGCTCGGATGGGTGTCGCTAGGCACCCTGATTAATCGATCGTTCAGGGGTCTAAGGTATTCTGATTAATCGATCGTTCAGAATATACGCTTGATTCAAATAATTTCTGTCACGATATAATCGATCGGTTGTGACATTACTTTAGTGTTCGATAACTCAACCCAATCAATCGATCGTTTGGGTTCATAAGGTTCAACAACAACTCGATTGCTGATGTATTATTTTAGTTCAGTTTAGGGTGTCATTAATCTGTAATGAAAAATTGATTTTCCAACTGCATTACTTTAGATTTCTGTTAAGAATTATTTTTAAGTTTGTTCGCTTGTTGTAATGATTATTGTTTATATGTTCACATTTACTTTTACCGTAGGTACCTAATCTTAAGTTAGGGAGGTATCATTGAAATTATTTGATATTGAATAGTCGCTACTCTACTCTATCAGTTGAAAACCTTTGTCTAGACAATAATGTAAGTTATTTAAAAAAATAAAAACGTCTCAAATAATTTCAAGCATACTTATCCTGTTAACGATATTATATGTGTCCAAAAAACTGGTCAAGACACCCGATTGTTAGGTTACCACTTGGTGTCGTGTGCGCGGACGCACACGATGTCAGGACGGACGATTGTTAGGTTCCATTTATTTTAGCTCTGGTTTATGTATAAATTATACTAGGGTTTTGTTTTATATAAAATATTTTATATTTAAGCGATGATTTATACCAGTAACATTTTCAATTAAGTATGGCAACACATAATCAGTCTGATTGGTGCATTGAATGGCGGGAAGGTGAGGTCGCTCAACGATTGGATCACGTCATTGATACGACTTGATGGCGGGAGCCAATCAGGGACTTCGATTTTCCCTCCATTTTTGTGGGTTTTCTTGGTGAGGAGCTGATCTCCGGAGAGGCATTCTGCTTTGGGTGGAGAACAGTGATGGTCGTAATTAAGTTGATAAATGTAAATAAACCAGTTGAAAGTCAATAAATCTAGTGTGATTTAGTCTGAGTTTTCTTCAAAACCACGGCCCATAGCGAGTTTTATATAACTAACACTTACTTTTTCGTAATGAACGTCAAATTTACAGGAACGGCTCAAAGTGAGCTCCGCCTTGCCTAATGCACAACCTCCGATACAGTTCGCGAGCACGATTTAAATTGCTATCTTCATGGCCTACGCATAAAATCATAAATCGTAATAATTCTGAGTTAGAAAACATCGTCATTTTGGAAAAAAATATGGAAAAACACGGAACAATCGTAGAATATCTAACATTTGAAATTGACAACATATTTTTTTTCCGTCTTGACGTTTATTTAAGCATAATGACATCATAGTATTGAACCTTTGCGGATGAAAAACAGAAAAACCATTAAAGTTGACAATTATTAAAATTGGTAGGTAGGCCTCTCTGTTAAATAACCTATGCTAACTCTGGTTCCCTGACATGACAGCTTACTAGGGTTGACAATATTTTTGGCTTTGATAATTTATTATATTTTTTACGGGGTATTTTGTAACACGTGTATGGTTTTAATTTCAACTTGATACCTCCACGCGTTCCGGAGATAAAGGGTCTTTACAGACAGACAGACGGACGGACAGACAGACTGACAACAAAGTGATCCTATAACGGTTAATTTGAGGTACGGAACCCTAAAAAACAAAACACAAATAAATAACAATTATTACAAACTTATTTAAATTAAAATTAAACTAAGCTACTCAAATTAAAATAAAACTAAGCTACTCAAATATTAAAGATGTAGGTAAATAATAAATAATAAATAATCACCACTATAAAAATAACACCCCTCTAGCAGGTCCGCTCGCGGCATGGTCCCTATGACACTTTTATTTTCTTAGTTTCTTTGACCCGCCCGCGCTAATACCTAATTGTTAAGTAACCTCAAGTACCGAAAGACATTCCTCTTAGCACTACCTAAGCATTAAGCATTAAGATTTGGCAGGAATTCCCAGGAATTCCATGTTCTGTTAGTCTACTGTTTTATATCTAAATTTAGCTCTTACGTCATTAAGTTAAGAAACAAGTGTCAGCTGATCGGTAGCAAAAATAACTTTGTATTATTACGTATGAGCTCAGGTTGGAGTAGGGAACTTGTCAATATGTACCTTATATCTTGAAGGTAGGGTTTAGTTTCAAATGACGTTTAAGCAACGTTATCGTTTAACTTTGAATTGTACATGTGTGCGTGTACGGGATTCGATTGATGAATTTATTCTAAAATAAACTGTATACTTAGACGATAAAATTGTTATTTCATTGTTACTTGTTTGCTTGGGTGAGTTGAAACAGGATTCGTTTCCCATATGATTTTTGTATGACATTCCATTTCAGGCATCTTGATTATAGTTTAGACTGTATTTAGAAGTGGATAAGGGTGAGAGTTGTTTGTGCAAGGATCAAGATAGCCGATCTAGTTAGGTGGTGGGGCCAGACGGGTGGGCCCTGGCACGGGCTTGTTGCCAGACTTAAAATAAATTACTACTAAATATTTAAATTGTAACAGTTGTTTTTTTTTATTAACACGTGAGACGTGATGATGTGTCAAATTAGTCAGGAAAATAGATGAATAAAGTTTAAGAACTATCCTTACATTATATTTAACGAATTTATTTGGTTAAGTAGGTATGTAATTTTTTCAGGCTTCATAATTTCGTAAACAAAATCAAATATTATATGAACATATTTATTACAAACAAACAAACAAAAATAATAATAATATAAGTATCTCATTTGACTCATTTCATCTCTATCACTAGGTAGGTACATATTTTTTTATTTATAATACAAAGTCCCCGCCACGTCTGTCTGTTTGTGATGATCTCAAAAAGTACTACTAAACGGATTTTCATGCAGTTTTAACAATCAGACAGACATATTTTTTAGTACTGGTTTATATTCGTAGGTGCGATCACGCGAGAAGCAAGGGTGGATTGCCAGTATTTTACAAATAAAACGAAATTACAATAATAATATTGGGCTAATCTACTCTGACGACCATTAAATTACGATTTGAGGCATAATTTAATAAACGCATTAGCAAATAAGTAGGTAGTTAATACATATAAGTAAACGTTCATAAAAGTTCATATGACGAGATTTTTATAATTTAAAAAGTCAAAAACGAATTACTTCAACATATTTTTTAAACAAAATAAATACAAAATTAATGCGTACTACATACTAAGAATTTGGACTTAACTTGGATAAAACTACATTCATTTAGAATCTTCCAATAACGTTTATGAACAAAATACCGTGTGCCAAAAATACTTTACAAAATCTACCATCCCCGCTTTCTTTACAAAACTACCACAATAGTATAATTTTAATACGACGGCGTTCCTATAATACAGGGGTGGCAGCCCGCAGGACGAAAAATCGAGGCACAGGAATTCAAAATTCGTTCTGCCAGCAGTAGTGCCAGTCGCTCAGTCAGTAACCGGCTAACCGCGGTTCAAAGCGGACCTCGGCGCTGCGCGCTTGATTCTTAAATCAGCTGTGCTGTGAGAGAGAATAAAAGGCTGATAAATATGGACTTGTTGTTGTGAAGTGCGAACTATAAAGTGTACCAAAATGTGGGGAGAAAGCAGTAAGACATGTGAAAACAATTGCCAGTGCTCTGGGTAAGTAAAAAAAGTTCGACTAGAAAAAGTGTCTTCTCTATTTCCGACCGGCTTGTGTTGAAATTTCCGATATTAATTCTGAATTTAACTAGTCTCTGTAAATTTAACGGGTTTTATGTTATATTTATTGTAATCTTAAATCACGTAATTTTGTTTAAATTTTTAAGTATGTACGGTTGGTATCGTGACAGGCTAGTTTTTTGATAGGTGTTATTCAAGGTAAAGTAATGAATATCAATGAAACTTGCTATAACCATACAAGAAGTATTTAATTAAATATAAAGTCCGGCCTACGGCATTTACATTCATGAAGTACTTAATTAGTAAATAACGAGACAATTAAATCAAACACAAGATTTTTAATTTCGTAACGTTAGTTGAAACAAATAACTAGAGTAATACCTACATGCTATTATTCAGATGGCTTCGCCGTGACCTTAGCCTGACCAAAGAGCCCAAACAATAAAAAAGTAACTACCTAGGTACCCATCTGTGATATCTGTGAAGTGGATCGGACCCGTACGCAAATTTTGTTTGTTATTTTATGTTCATTAGCTTGAATTGGTCAAAACAGCTCTGCTTTAGTTGGTCATACTTATCAAAGTGCTCTACTTTTTAATGAACGAACACTGTTGTTAGTTATAGAACTGCAACTGATAAAACCATTTGTAGTAATGTTCATATGACCACACACACCGCTGTAGTTTCATTCATGATAAAATAAGTAATTGACATAGTTTAATTCATCAAACGTGTTCCCGTCAATACGTAATAATGTTCATCACATTAATAACATTCAAGCCTCTCCCAAGTTTAGATTTTTTTCGAAACCTTAGAATTTTTCATACTTTTGTAAAGATATCACACGATATAGGTTATGTTACTTCCCGCCAACGAGCTATACCCGTCTTGCTCAGTTCCAACGGGTTATCACTAGTGCGAGGGAGGTAGCAATATAAACATACCGGATGACGTGTATGAAGATAAATTCGAATAACGAATTTACATACCGCACCAACATGGCATAACTATGACTTAAATAACTTAATGAAATATTTTGAGCTTACAACTAACATAGTTAGGAAAGTATGAAGGTATACGTGTATATGTATTCTTCTATTAGCTTAATTTCAGGGCATTGACCTTGCAGGGTCTTTTTGGAAATAGATATACTTCCATACATAGGTCTGAATATCTACATGAGCAGCGGTTGCATTGTGTTACTAGTTTTTACTTGACGTTTTTGGTAAATTGGGGTCAAAAAGGTTTGATGACAAACCTTTAAAAATAATTGAATTCGTAGGTAAGCACCTTAAGCACCAAACAACTCCTTTCGCATCAAAAAGTTTTACATTTAGTAAAATACTGATCTAATAGCGTACCCTTTCTTAAGGCTCTAGGAAGGTAGGTATTAAGTGTAAACCTAATTAGTTACAATAGTTACCTATCTGTAGATTGAAATCTGCTAAAGTAGCTAAGCCTTCGTTCTTTTTTAGCCACAGCGAAAAAAAAGTTACGTCACCGCCATTTTGCCTCACCTTGAGCATAGACAAGTTCCTTGAACTTTAAAGATAGCGCACGTGGGAAAATGTCTAAAGAAATTAGTTTCCATTTCGTTTTAGAAAGGGAGAGTTTTATTAACTTTCATTATGGTTAGACGGTGCTTTAGTTTAAGTAACGGTAAACTTAATATTTCATGTCCGTTAGTAACTATCAAGAAAGTTTAAAGGAGTCATCACGTCGCTGTAAAAGGCCCTTTATTGTAAGCTGTCAACTCAGCACTTAAAATGTTAGTTTGAGGCATGTTTGACTTGTATGAGGTTATACTTATTTTGTAATGCGTGAACAGTTATATCGGGCCTTTTACAGCGGCAGGAATATATACTTTAAGTGACTAATAAACTAATAATGTCACTTAAAACTGCTTAGGAGTTAGGAGACAGTTGACTGTCGCTTAAGGAGTCCTATAAACGTTTTTGGGTAAAACAGCGCTGCTGCTCAGATGAAATATAGAAGTTAGGTATCCAGGCAGGTACGTTTTGAATTTAGCGCTTCGCCAAGCAGCAGTGTTCGCATCGTTGTGTTCCGGTTTGGGGATAAGACAGCCGCTAGCCGGTGAAATGACTAGCATAGAGGCATTCTTTCTTAGTCCTTTTTTTATAGCACGGGAAGGCAAACGAGCACACAGGCCACCTGATGGTAAGTGGAAACTGTGACCCATAGACATTCGCATTCACAAGACTGCAAATGCGTTGCCAACCCTGAGGACTAAGATGGAATGCCTCTATGCTAGTCATTTCACCGGCTAGCGGCTGTCTTATCCCCAAACCGGAACACAACGATGCGAACACTGCTGCTTGGCGGTAGGTTAATGGATAAGATGCCTGTGTGCTCGTTTGCCTTCCTATGATATAAAAAAAAAAGTTGTGAGTCGCTTCTTCACTTCCTACCTAGGTATATTCAGGCTGAATCAGTTATCACGGATCTTGCCGCATTTGGGCATAGGTATATGGAGTAATATATTCAACGCTTCCCTTCTCTTGACAGTTTATGCTAATGTCCGCCTTTTTCCTCGCCACTTACTATTTTTTATTTTTCTCTCAACAGGCTCAACAGCCAGCAGTAGGTATAAACTGCCAGTGCCTAAAGAGGCTGGTTACTTTTTCAAGTTTCTTCTAACAGATTTCTTGTCTATGATTGTGTACTATTATCTCTTCTGTTCTGCGATATGACTTGGGAACGGCCTGGTTTCAAATGAGCCAAGATTGACATGTAAATCCTCGTAATCGGCGGATCAGGATAGGTTCGCCGTTCGAGTTCGCGGAGCGAGAGCGTTCTAATAATATCATGCTCGCATCGCCTGCGGTTTTCCTGGTAAATAACGGAAACCATGTGAACGATCAATGTAGCAGTTATCGTGTTTGTGGCAGTACAGGAAATGCCTATATCTTTACGTGGTATAAAACAAAGTCGCCAGCCGTCTGTCCCCTCTGTATGCACCGCTTAGATCTTTGAAACAAAGTAACGGATTTTAATGCAGTTTTCATCGGTAAGTAGAGAGATTTAAGAGGAAGGTTTTTATTTATTCATTCTGGGTTATAGCTACCTACCTACCTTAGCTCATTTAAAATTGAGAAAATGATAGTTAAGTATATACCTAGTTCATTTATTTTAGCATGATACAGAAAGAAATAAAGATATTTTATTGGGCACGTTACACGCAACATAATAGTTATACAAAAATATTGCTCCAAAACGTCTTTTTTGACTGCTGTTATTTCACAGTAAATATTAAATGAACGTTATAATCTATTGCAGTAGTACTTTAAGTCATATTCGTTAATATTTATATTGCGTTTTTTATTTGTATTGATTCAATTTACTTCAATTAGAAACGTGGTCTATAAAAGACCTAAAGAAGCAGGGGTTACAAACCTGTGTTAACAAAATAACGAAACGTCTAAGCATTATAACTCGAGTAAATCAAATACTATCCTGTCACCCGTCAAATATAGCTAACCTAGTGAATTTTAAATTGATCATTAATAACGCCACAGTTTGCATTTTTTGACAGATTGAACGTCACAATGCCCTTATGTGATATGGCTCATGTTATGTTTTGTCATTTTCTCCCGAGTTCGAGAGCGTGAGAGTTGATATTGTTCCATAGTTTGTTTTTGTTGTGAGTTGTTTGTTGTTAATTTCCTTGTTAAAGTTGGCAGCTGCTCGTTTAGTCTACATCTCTAATCTCTACCCTACTCGGTAACTCTTTAGCGGAGAAACACTTCCTCCGGAATAGTCAGTCTTAAATTAGGTAAATCAATTAAGTATAGCAGTTAGAAACCAATATATACATATTCAAATAGTTTTATAGTTAATTTTTTATATAATATCGAGACCCAATGTTTTGTCCAACACAAAAACATTATGACACATGCACAGATACAATATATTGAGTGCTTAGATTCTTATTGATTCTGCCAGCGAGTATTAGAGTTGACGACTACTGGTTCTTTTTCTTTTTTTTTTTCTCATCCTAAAATAAATGAACTATAGTAAGGTAGGTACGTCAAACGCGAATTCTGACAATATACATTGCAGAAGGGTCATTCCACAGTTTCGGGTGTAACACGAACTCATACCTACAATAAGGTTTATTTCGATGTTGTAATAAGGAACTAGGAAAATATAACAATGAAATGACGACGCGCTGGCCTAGTTGGTAGTGACCCTGCCTACGAAGCTAGCGGTCCTGGGTTCAAATCCCGTAAAGGCAGATATTTGTGTGATGAGCGCGAATATTTGTTCCTGAGTCATAAAATAAATAAATAAAATAAATATCAGGGGACAATGTCACACCAATTGAGCTAGTCCCAATTTAAGCTCTAGACTTGTATTATGGGTACTAGACAAGGATATAAATACTTATATATAATATACATAGAGAAATATATACTTAAATACATAGTAAACATACACTACTGTTTCGTAGGCAGGGTCACTACCATCGTCGTCATGGATGTTTACTATGTATTTAAGTATATATTTCTCCATATAAGTATTTATACGTTGTCTAATATCCATAGTACAAGCCTAGAGCTTAGTTTAGGACTAGGTCAATTGGTGTGACACTGTCCCCTGATATTTATTTATTTAAATGGTCTAATATTTGGATAATATTAGGGTTCCGTACCAAAATAGTAAAAAAAGAAGCCCTTATGGTGAGACTTCGCTGTACGTCTGTCTGTATGTCACAGCAGGTTTTCTCAGCAACTACAAACGCTATCAACTTGTTCGTAGTGTTCATTATTCACAGTTTTTGAGAAATAATAAAAAAACTTTGAAAATCTGTATTAAAATTTAGGCTGCTCAAAATGGGCCTTATTGCATAGAAATTAAAGTTTATAACAAAATGAGTATTTTCTTTTGTTGTTACCGAGCATATTATTTTAAATACGGAACCCACGGTGCGCGAGTCCGACTCACACTTGACCGGTTTAAAAAAAAACATACAAGATTCGAACTAATCGTACTAACAGACAAACAAACGTGTGCATTCAAATCAAAGTTTGTTAAACGTCCTACCCTCCACTTTGGCCTCGTAGCTGGCTTGAAAGGGACGGGATTACGTTAAAAAAACTTCTAACCCTCGCGCTTTGGAAAAGAAAACAAAACCATAGACAAGTTTATGGCTGTGGTCTATGGTACGGGTCCACAATGAGCCCGTATGCACTACATGCACCCGTTAAAAAGTTTTGATGACTGGATTGTGTTTATGGAAAGTAACCTATGTAGAATATTGTTTGATTGTGATAATAAATAAAAAAATACAAAGCGACTGTGATACTGCAATAACGAGTAATAAACCAATTTAACAAGTAGCAAAATGTACCTTACTGACGTACTTGCTAACGTGTATTTTGCACCTTCAATTTGGTAGTGAATGTTGGGTGTGGCAGGACAGGTATGTGTGGTGTGAAACTGAATGATAGACTAAGGAATGAAAAGGTTAGAGGGAAATGTGGACTAAATGAAGATGTAGTGACTAATATTGAAAAAGGCATGCTTGGATGGTTCGGTCATTTGGACAGGATGGATGAAAGAAGATTGAAGAAAGAGATTATACAGAATGAAAGTGAGTGGAAGGGTCGGAAGGGGCCGCCCGGCGCCCCAGGCGTACTTTTTCGAATTAAATCGGAGAAATACTGGAAAAGGGCCGAATCTTAGTACCCGAAACCGACGTGCATGTATGACTCGATGTATGAATGTGGAAGAAGCGAAAGAGATTTGTCAGAATCGTAACAAAAGAGGAGAAAAAGGCGTGATTTAATTATCCATACCAATTAACTTATCTTATTTAGTAAACACTTTTATAACCTCAAAATGCTCAATAAAACCGGTCAAGTGCGAGTCGGACTCGCGCACCAAGGGTTCCGTGTTTAAGATAACATGGTTACCATAGTAACCTCAAAAGAAAATAGTCATTTAATTAATCATAGGTATGTGAAAATTTCAACTCATTTTATTAATCATAGGCATACCTGGGATAACTCGGGGCAAGTTCTAGGTATTTGATATCGATAAAAAAAATGTCGATATAATTAAATTAATACATGTGCACATTGAACATTCTCGATTACTGTAGAGGTTCGATGTCATATCTGATATCGAGCCTCTTAAGATAATAAAAGTATGCGAATGTCATTTCAATCAAAATGACAATTTACTGTCAGTGCCATTCATATCTTAGAGTAAGAATAATATACGAGGTAGGTAATGTTCCGCTACGTTTGTTACAAAGTCCAAAATAATCATGCCGCCCAAGAAACATCCACGCCCACGCGATAATTATTATTAACTCGTGGATTTGTGAATATCCTGACATACAACTACGTGAGTCAAGATTATTTTGCTCTAAATATAATAACAGTTTTCTCCAGAAAAAATACAATGTCACGCGTCACGTTAAATATATAAATATTGTATCGACATCTTTTTTATCGATATCAAATCCCTAGAACTTGCCCCGAGTTATCCCAGGTATGATCATAGGTATGTGAACATTTCTACAGCCTGGTGACAGACAGACGGACAGTGGAGTCTTAGTAATAGGGTCCCGTTTTTACCCCTTGGGTACGGAACACTAAAAAAGACGTGCATTCCAACTTATGCATTACGCCCTTTTGTTCTGGTCGCGAGATCAAAGGACTTCAAAGACTTCTGTATTAGCAACTACTTTATCTAGTGTTCATAGTTTACCACTTAAGTGTCAGATTCCACGTTAACTGTCACTTAAAGAGGTTCCTTAAGCAACAGTGAAAACTTGCATAAGTAACAGTTAACAATTTTAACTGTACGTAACTTGATCTACAGGCTCTAATTTTTCTTGACTTGCTAGCTAATGTTGCATGGAATTGCACAATATCCTGTAAACATTCAAACTGACAAAGGAATCAAATATGTTAAACTATCACTTCCTCCGCAACCCCCAGTCACTGAGGCGTGCACTCTGCCGCTTTAAAAAGCTAAGGTCAAAGGAACGTTACAGCCAGTTAGTTTATAGGCTGTGTCTAAGTCGGCCTTGCGTAAGAATAATAACAAGCATAGAAGAGGCAATAAGCAATAACTTATGGTACGGTCCAAATTAGGGACTGCAGGTTCATATCATACCTAGTTTTGACTGTAGACTCAAAAATTGGCTGACTGACACAGAGGGCTGATTCCGTCAATGAGTACCTTGATGGCATTGACTTTTAATTATTTTATTTTGACACATTATTTATTAACTTTATTGAGTGACTTTTTGTATTTATTTTGTAATTATTGATATTCTTATTTTTGTGATTTACTGAACTCGAATGACAATGTATAATCCTTACTGAATAAAGTTTTTTTTTTTAATAAGATTAAAAGTTGCTTTAATTATGTTATGACGTCTACATTCAACGCTGATAACTCTTTAACGGCAAAATCAATCTTTAATAATCCTAGCTAATGCGCTTATTACACCTCAAATTAGCCACTCACGAGAGGGACGCAGCAATACGTTGGAACTAGATGGAGATGTCTCCATACGTAGGTTCTAACGTATTGCGCTATTGCCTCTTGTTTGTGAAGCATCCGTCACTCTCGTACCTACATACGTGTCAGAAAGTGACGGGATGTTTTATCCACATTTTGTCACGCGATAAACGCAGCCGTATTAGGCCCCGTGGGTCTCTATACTACACTGCAAAACCATATTGCTTTCGACATGTTATCGTATTGTTTTTATTTAAACGGCCCCAACGGAACACCAGCGTTGGCTTCACAGCCAGCACATGCTGAGTTGGGACCGCTTCGCAACTTTAGCACATCTCTATTCTCTTGTCTCATTTTCTTCATTTTTATTGCTATTTTTTTTTTGTGTGTTATTGTTGTGAATAAATGTTTTACTTACTTACTTACTATTGTCAACGTTAAGGTAGCTCTTATTTGCTTGACAGTAATAGCGGCTGATCAAAAAACAATACATGTAGAGACGTGATAGAAATGATAGAATAAGGCCCTCTGGTCAGCTATTTTTAATTCGGAAGTAGAGCTTTGATTCGAGGCTCAAACGAGGGAAATGTGAAAGGAGGCGTTTTCCGTAGTACTTGACTTGTCTATGGTCTACAACTGACAGTGTACACGTTGTCAGTTAGAAGACATGTGTTTATCTAACGTGTACGTTAACGGCGCGATACGGTGCGTGGCCGCAGGCCTACGCTACGGGAGGGAGCGGGATGTTGCTATAGGTACTAGTAATTTATTTACTAGACTATTATGGGGTTTGAGTGTGGACGTGAGAATAGCACAATCTAGGTCAATGACAGTTGCGATGACATCTATTTGTACGTTCGTAAAAAGAAGAGTAAAGCATGATAATATAAGAATGCATATCATTGACAAAAAAGGTAGAGCTAAAAAAATCTTAATAGGTACGAAGAATCCGTCACATAGTCATACTTGTGCAGCAGGGTAGTTGTTGTTAATTTTAAGCCAAATAACGCCCATTTTTTTATTTTTTTTGCCTTTTTAGTATGAAGATGAACTTTATTTCAACTTGGTTCCTTATCTGCCTGTATGTTTATTTGTAATGTTGATGTTTGCCCGTGTGGTTGCCGGGTTAGAATAGTACCACTCCATTTCTTCCCGTGGATGTCGTAAGAGGCGACTAAGGGAATAAAGGCTTGTAGTAATGTTAGGCGATGGGCTTGCAACCTGTCACTAATACGCTGGTAAACATCTTAGCCTAGTTGTGCAAAGTGTGGTTATAGAATTATCAACAAGTTTTAAAAGTTGTTGGTAATTTTTTAGCTCTGCCTACCCCACTTTGGGAATGAAGGCGTGAGTTTATGTATGTATGTATGTTTATTTGTTGATCTGTTCGGTATAAGTTTTGAAATTGATATTACATAAATCGCGATCAGCTAGAGACTTAAAACTTAGCTTAGAACTGGATGACAACATGCTACGTACCAAAAATTTCAAAAAAGGTTAGGTACTTTTTGGTTTGACATTGATTACCACAGAGCGTCAACCTTTCCCGCGCTCATGTCACTTGGACCATAGACAAACGATTCGGTTGCACTCGGTAGCGCCATTTGACCTTTCCGGCGTCTGATTTCCTTGGCCATTGACTTTTAATCCGGCTAATAAATATAACTAGACTTGGAAGTCGTTACTCGATTTAATTTGGAGCCTAATTTGCTGCTTCTTAGGTTGGATGCCAACCTAATGGTAAGATGGCAACGGAACTACTAGGTAATAAAATAAGACTTCGCTGTCCTCTGTAAATAACCGTAATAGGTAGACACATGTAATTTTGGCAGAGTTTGTATTGCCACAAGTAAAACAATTTAAAAAAAAAATGGTATCCTTATCCTTAACCACGAAACATTGGCAGTAACCAACTTAAAAAAAGGGTTCAAAAGAAGACTTCTACAAATACAAAAACAACAAATTAAGCGACATCTATAATCCGCACCCGGAACTCTTTGCAACTATTCGGAATCCGATAGCACCATCTGGCGAAGCGTACCAGTCAACATTGATCTTCGCTTTTGAGTACTAACTACTTATCTGGAGTTCCCAATAGTTTGGTCTTTGAACTAGGTGTAGTAACATAGCTACTACCCCTGTTTTGACCCGGCACCCCATAGTTCGTTCAACCCAACAGATGCCACCCTCGTAATTACGTTTATATGTACGCGTGGCGTTTAACGGTGGTCTAGTCGCCTGTGACGGGAAAAAAAAAGTTGGTTAAAATCCGCTAGTCGAAGGAAGTTAAACCATAACTAGGAAGCCCGCGATTTTTTTCTGATTAGTGGTTTAAAATCTCGGTATTTAAAAAAGGGAATTTCCAGTATCGACTATTTTGATTAACCCTTCAAGTGGCAAGCAGCCGTATAACGGCTGCTGTCAAAAAACAATTTATACTTTTTGACATTAATTCAAATTTCAAATAACTATATTTTTCTTGCCAACTGAAGGGTTATTGACTTACAGGTTATAAGCGGATATAATTTAATTTTCAAATGGCCTTCCAGTTAGCCAAGTTGACTATTAAAAAAAAACAATCGGTTTTGGTAATTTATTTATTTATTTATTTTAAAATACTCCCTAAATATTCCAAAAAATACAAAATAATGTGGATAATACATGAGCCAAAACAGTTTTCAGTACTAGATAGCACAATTTATGCTCAGAGGACATAAATGCGTGATAAACAGAATCTTATTTAATAATAACACTTATAAATGAAAGGAGAAAGCAAGCAAATTTGGAAGAGGAAACAAAATTTAAAAAAAAACACAATAACCAAATTACTAGCTACCGTTTTCTATTTTCACTGCGGAAATAAATCTAAGAGGGAAGTAATCTAAGTTAAAGCAACATAATATTGTAACCTCTTTACGTACGTACCTACTTTGAAGGTTAAACAAATATATACCTACGTATGCATTATAAACAAATACATTGAACTCGACCATGACCACTTACAACATCAATAAAAAAAAACTAACCATCCTGGTCTATTCCCGCTTTATTTTCTTCTAATCCAGTAACATTCCAGCCAGTCCCTTCAAACCGGCCGAGGCCATTACCTCTGGATTGTCTATGCTTCTTTTTTATGGAACGTGTTTTATATTGTATCTAAACTACACGAATCGAGTCTCATTTCACTCGGATCGATATTTGATGCAATGAAGACAACAATGGTTGTCGAATTAAACATGAAAATTAGACCTAGACCTGATAATAATACAAGTTAATTTTGCGTGAACTTGACACCCTTTGCAAAAAGTATGCAGGTGGTATCCACCCCAATCAAATAGCGCCATTTATTTACCCCAACGCAAAATGAATTGTTCTAAATTTAAATTATCTCCAATACTTTCAGCGTTATCAAGACGGCACCAAAAAAGACCTTTTTAACTTTTTCAATAACTTTTTTCCGCTTTAACTTTTGAAATTCGAACAAAAGTAATTCGGAACAACAAAGCAATCCTTTGCACGCAATGTTGGCTAATGTGAAAATAAATCGTGTTATTTCACACAATGGTGGTAATATCACGATTTCCGAAGCATTTGCATGTTCTTTATTACGAATCCGAAGACATTGTTGCTTTACAACTGCAGTAAGTAAGATAATTAGAATGAAAACTTGTAGGTCTTTCAAATCTCCAAGTTATTATTAAAATAAGCAAGTCCTGGACTCCGTAGAGTTCTTATAATTTTATTACATGCCTCAGACTAGTTGCTTTGCTGGTATTAAAATAAATTTAATGTGATAGTTACAGTTCTACTATCTATGATAATTTACATACAAGACCATTGTAGATCTATGGTCTATGGTTTATTCATTGACTACATTGCTCAGTTTCAACTAGCAGCGTGGGGAATCGACGACTCATAAATTCGAAGTTTGAAGAATGAGATGCCTATCAAAATGACATACGTGAGGTCAAGATACGGCTTACTTGTGTCACTTTAGAACTGCGGTGCGTCGTAATAGGGTGCGTGCACGCATCCCGCTAACGCTTAGGGTTGTCACAAATGAAAAAAAACTGGAGGTTAGAAGTTAGTACATACTATTTATATGATTAAAGAAAAAACGAAGTTTGTGAAAATCAACGCTAAAAGTACTCGTATACAGAACAACGTTGCTTTTAATAATACTTCTGTATGAAGTGTCTGGGAACCTCTTTGACAATCGAACTTTACTTTCCAGCCTAGTTGCGTTAGCTCTAGCCCTTTCTCTAGATTTCGTCTTGGAAGGGATGGTGCAGTTGCTAAAAATCGCCGCAAAACCCTTATCAAAACTCTAGATGCAAAAATAACATTGATCTTTGGTACTGATTCTAACAGATATCTACAGGATGCTAAATTAAAACTCAATAAGCTGCTTTAAAATTTACGACTGAGGTTTGGTTTTGTAATAACAATTCATCAATAATTATAAATAGCGTTTGCAGGTAGCAAAGACCTATTTTTTTAACGGCATTTTGGCAGCCCTATATCCAATCCTTTTGGAACTGTAATCACGTAATCTTTCATAATAGAGGCAGGGATTCCGAGTCGTGAGTCGGTGCTATAAAGAACCTTTTGAAAAAAAAAGTTGGACCATAGAACGAGTGGTCTATTATCGTGCCTTAGGAGCCGTCGACCAAAGTATCTAAGATATATTGAAGCGGGGTTGAATTCAATTAAATTACTTCAAAATTTATAAAAATGATCTAGGTAGGTTTAATAGGAAAAAGCTGGAATAAGCAGGCATAGGACTGGAGATCTAGTAGCAGCAGGAACAAACACCCTAGAGTAGGTGAAAGAGGACAAGCCAGGAAACCACTTTTATATTTACCAAATCGATTTGAATTTATTATTTGTCTAAATGTGAAGTTGTGATTTGAAGCCAAATCGGCCACCGGCCACGAACAAAACCTATAAAAATAAGTACAAAATCACGCTCCAAGAAAAAAACGATAGAACAGGCTCCATTCAGCCGTTATCTACTTGCTCAGTCCCACGCACACTATCTCTCTCTACCCGTCGTAAATTCCTGATGGTATGTCGTCAGGTTTATAAGGATGTTGTTGCTATACATACATTGCTATACATGATATCCCGGAAATAACCATTACATTAGATTTTTGTATCATTGGTACAAAAACGGGTAAGAGTCTTTAGAATCTATCAGATATTTTATGTTGTCTACGTTAGCCTGAGAGGAATCAAAAAAACATGGCGTAGTATGTTATGTCATGATGACCATGGTCATAGACAAAACTATCATTAACCATAGACAAAAACTTGCCTGCCAACGGTAGAGACAGTTAAACTTAATTAACTTTTATTTTCTTTCTGTAACGTATCACTTACACCTACTGCTGAATACTGTTCACTTCCTTTTACAATCACAACCGTTAACATATAAATAAAGGAAGAAATGCAACCTCTGGATTTTATATCATGTTTATGGTCTTTGTTTTTTTTTTAGCAAAGAGTAAAAGTAAGGTCACCGGATGCGAAGTGCACTCTGAAACCCATAAACGTTTGCATTGTCACGGTTGCAATCTTACGACGACAATCTCAGGACTGCAAATGCGCCGCCAACCCTAAGGGCTTAGATGGACACTTCATCTCAATACTTCAGTGTTTATTGCTTCCATAATGCCTCTATGCTATTACGTACTTTATAGCCAAATCATTAATTCCACCTGCGGTTTGCATTAGAAGTTATAAGACAATTGCAATCGAACTTTTATCTCACAAAACGCAGCGTCACATCGGTTTTGTATCCTTGTTTTTGGCTTTTCCAAGGCACCTAAAGACCTTTGAAGACTTCCAGCTTCGAGCGATCCCTCAAGTAATTAAATATCTTGTTTAATAATAAGTTATCTACCGTGGAGTCCGGACATTCTTGATCATAAACAACAAACCTGCGACACGTGGCTTTATGGTTAGTGACGTCACTTCCGATTACATCATAGGCATGTTGAACAGCAAAAAACTACAAGGTAGTTACTATTTAATATTCTATTTTACATTTATGTCACGAGTCAGTCATTTTGGATATTTTGTTTGAAAAAAAAAACATGAGTTCCTGGCCATTTAGAGAAATAAAAGTTGGAATTTTAAAACGTTCTTGTTTTGGTATCTGTATTTCATACTTGCTTTGCCATGTCTGTTGTCAATTTCGTGGGCTTCCTAATATTCCCGAACTTAGAACGTCATTGTCACTTGGTGTTAAAACTTCTCCCAATTCTTGTATTCCACTCAGTTATTTAGTAACTTAACACATACCTACCACATTTGACACATTACACCTTTCTATTTACAAGATTTCGAAATTCAAATCCCGTTCCTGTTTCAAACGCCAACGTCTAACGTAACGTACTTTTCTGACCAGCAGTTCGAAATTTAAATTCGTAGGGCCTTCACGCCTGATTTTGTTTGAGTGATTTTATGCTTGGACTTTTAACTTTTTAATTGATGCTTGATTATGGTTTGCCTGAGAACTTGAAATAAAAAGCGACAAACTTGTCGTAGGTACTCTTAAACTATGAGTAGTATTACCAATATTACCATATTTACATATAAAAGTAACATAAAAAGGACTACTTAACTAGAAAAAGGTCGGAATAGCATCAATTAACACCTTTGTTTCCAAGATTTCATTGTTATTTGAAAACTGTCTTCATCCAATTCTTAAAAATAGTATCGTAAAAATCCAGGAAAATAAAAAAGTTCCAATAAAGCTCAGCATAAACATAGCCATCCTCCGTTAATTTTGAACTCGCGTGGAACAGAGACGGATGGAGAGAGATAGCCGACGACCGTTGAGCCTGTTCCAAAGAGCAGGTTGTTTTTTTCTAAGGCACTGATTTCTCTAGTCCTTCGTTCTTTTTTTAAACGTGTTTAGAAGTACGTAACGTATTCAAAGGCTTCGTTATGCTTTAAGAAGGGATGATGCCGTGAACTGAAACACAAGTACTTTTTTGACTGTGTTTTTGTGGAACAGAAAAAAAGAAAACGTCAACAATCATTGCCATAGGAAAAATATTATCCTGTTCGTTTCTCTCCTATTCAAGTTGCCGTTGAATTTAAATGATTTATGTCTATTGACTTGACACCTATGTCCATTTAATGTCGATGCAAATTGTATTGTTTTGTTATTGTTTTATCTGCTTGTACCGACTAGGTACGTAAATTTATTTATTTATGTAACTAAATATGTGTGGACAACGAAAATTTAGTCGAGTGATTCTCGTCTTCTCGATAAGTTACAGCTCTAATACTCGCAACATGACTAAATTACTAAAGTAGTCTGTACACAAGCCTTAACATAGACAAGCCAGCGTCTAAGTACTTTTTTGTAAATTTGTTATTGTATTGGAAATTATCTTATTGTTAGATCCCATAAAGAATGCGTTGTTTCAGTGAACTAGTAACGCCAACATTGGGTTAATTAAGTTCCTGGTAGTATGAACAGAACACGCTCTGAACAAAGATGTTACATACGTATATGTATACAATGTTTGTCTGTCGGTTTATTGCTTACATCCTGGCTGATAATTCTAATCTAGAGGTCAACGGCTTGAGCTTTAAGCTTTGGCGTTCAAATTAAGATGGCGGTTGACGTTTTGAATGTTACGTGTAATAAACAATTGTGTAATATTGTATCCTTCTATTTATTATAGCTGCTTTGCTTGATTTTGACTTTGTTATGTGTTTTACGAGTTTACTATTATTAATACGGAAACCTTGTAATAAGTGCAATAACTTAGATCAATGACATTCTGTCTTTAAGCTATAACAAAAAAAAAACGCGCGTGTGTCTGTCTAAACCATGTACACGGTTTAATATTGTATTTAAGTCCGCGAGAAACATCTCTTATTTATCTGTCATCAAACATTAACGTCAGCTGTCCGAATTTAGATCTTTGGACAACCCTAATTCAGCATCCTGGGAACTGCCAACCCTGACCTGACCATAGAGAATAGAAACAATTTCGCGCCCAAATTTATTGCCTTACAACTTTAAAACTCAGTTCACATTTCGAAATTAAACCTTAATTCTACGTAGTAAGAGCTATGGTAGACGCATTAGAAATTGCAATAACAACGTGTAACTTAGAACCAAAAGGCGCTTTTTTAAAGCTTGTTACACACATTAGAATGTACCTTAAATGTTTCGAATATGGTATCAAATTGTTTGGCGTTAGTTTGTGTAAACTAGATATACCGCTAAATTTGCACAATGCGGAAGCATGAGAAATGAAAAAAAAATAACAATAGACAATCAGATGATACAGATTCGCACGGGAAAAGAGGTCGTGACCCCGGCTGTAGGGATGCCTGCCTTGCAAGCTGTTTGCTTCTCCAGTTTTTTTTTATTGATTGACATATTGACATTTGATTGAAATTTTATCGATAATACGGTGTTTGTAAGATTCTTAATAAGATTTTTTTATATTGCTATTTCGTTAGCATAGAAAACAACATTTGGCTGTTTGGACCTTTATAGGGATTACATCTTTTGTGGACATATTGTTTGCAGTTTTAGTTATAATGAGAAAAATTTAAGTAGCTCTTGTTTTAAGAATACGTATGGATGGCCTTCATTAAATTATATAAAAAACATCAAAAAAACAAGTCACCTAAACAAAAGTTACTCCAAAAAAACGTGTGAACCAAAAAAACATTCAACTAATGAATAAAGATTTTTAGTTTTGCTAAACTTACTACCTGTTAGAAAGTGAAAATAAAGGATCCTTTGTCTATGCCCGGCTCGAAAGGGGCTCTATTGTCACACATAGACAATTGTCTATGATAATAGAAACTAGTTTAGTATAACGTTTCGTTTATGCAATGCATTTTTTATAAGATGCAAATACTTGCAAATTCATTTTTTGCATTTTTTCTTTTGGTATTTTTTTAACCTTCTAAACTTAATAATACGCTATTACAGTCTGACCTAAATTGATTTTAAATTTAAACCGTTAACGTAAATTGCATTATCAGTTGATTTGAAGGTCAGCATTATTTATAAATTTTATAATACAATGCTGATAAGAAATAACGGAAAACAAATGTGTACGTACCTATTATTTTTATCATTATCGGCGTAACTAAATCGCTAAGGACTGTTATCTAATCTGTGGTTTCGACGGTTAAATGAACTAAATTCGAAACTTCGTGTTCCCGATGCTCAAGAGAAAGTGATAAGGACAGTAATATTGTACAGATTTGAAGTGTTAAGGTTACGAAGATATTAGACACTTTTCGACATTGGTGTCACTGGTCACTGGCGCTATTAATGTCGACGATAAGCAATTATTATCTCAAAGCGTGTCGAGAGTCGACTGTCGTGTATAGGATGACGCCGTTAGCCGTTAGCCAAGTTCGATTTTAGGGCTCAATTCTCAGTACGGGCAAATATTTGTGTGATAATCGCGAGTATTTGATTTGATGGGGTGGATCTTGGATGTTTTCTATCTATTTGACGACGTGCTGGCCTAGTAACTCTGCCTACGAAGCTAGTGGTCCTGGTTTTAAAATGTTCAAATCCCGGTAAGGCCAGGTATTTGTGTAATGAGCGCGAATATTTGCTTCTGAGTTATGGTAGTTTTCTATGTATTTAAGTATTTATATCGTTGTCTAGTACCCATAGTACGAGCCTAGAGCTTAGGAGACTAGGTCAATTGGTGTGACATAGTCCCCAGATATGTATTATTATTTATTTATTATTTCTATACCGTTTTATCAGTGCCTAACATTATATAGTACAAGCCTATGCGGTGATATTTTTTTGTAAGATTGCCCTCTTCTTTGTATTGAAATGTACATATTTAAATACTTTCCCTAAGCTCTGTCCCTTACGCTCTCAACGGTAACTGTAGAGTGAAACAAACAAGAGATTCCAAAGTATTTTGGGAAATTGCAGAAGTATATAATCGAATTAGCTAACAGGTTTGCCGTACCACATTAAATATGCAAAACTATTCATGAAGATATATAGATAAACCTTTGATTTTTCTCACGGTGATATACCTATTTTATACCCACGTAAAACTCTTTAGTGACTTCTGAGAAATATATACGATACTTACATTTTTCTGTGTCTTCCCATTTCTCGAGAGATATGCAGTATCTATGGATAGATGTAATGTTAAGAAAAATTGGCTCTTTCGATACATTAACTTTCGACTACCTTTTTACAACTTTTGTTTGAAATTAAACTACTAAAACTCGTTGGGGATTTGTTTAAAATACTTATATAAATATGTTTTTCACTAAACAAGTCCAATACAGGTAGGCAAAGTTACAGGAGTTTGCGTTGTTAAGGTCTCAAAAACATCAGCATTCATTTCTGTTATTGCTATTAAGCTAAGACTTGGCTGTAACGCATGTGACCTCGGTCTAAACGCCACCATAGACAAAACAAAAGAACTAATTCCAATTTCAAACTGTAAACTCAAACGGCCACTGTTCTAAGTTTAAAACTAAAACGTTTCAGCAGTGACGTCACTAACGGTTTTGAGAGAGATCCATCACTCTCGTCTGCAAGTGAAGTGAGCGAGACCGCAATACACCTCGAACCCCCAACGTAGAGTTGACATAAGCTTAAGATTTAAGAACATTGTTCTGTATTAGAGTATGGTAGAGTATGTTTTCGATTGAATGTGTGTTGTTAATTTTAGATTAAGTTTATCAAAGTGTTCATTAAGTACTTGGCGGTTTGGTTACACTGAATGGATACAATAACAATTTGTCACATGTGCTTGTTTATTAGTTAATAAATATAGTATAGATAAACGTTATATGAAGCATTCATTGCATTTTGATATATTTACACATTACAGAGGCGCACAACGCACAACTAATTAGTCTAATAACATATAAACTAAGACAATGATGTCATGTCTATCGAAACTGGAACAGTTTGTTTGGCGTTTGTTTTATCTCTTAAATATAGGTCGCGCTTGCCCTAGTTCTTAACATTTATATTCAATATTTTTACATACCTAACGAGCTAGTAAAAAATACGAGTATATACCTCTGGTAAGTTTAGCTACGGAAATTAAAAAAGACATTAAGTGGCATGTATACTCGGGGGCAAAACAATTGGGTCAGAGTGCGTTTTTCGAAGCCTTGGTTCCTCACCAGGGGATGCTTTCAGTGAAATCTGATGATGGATACGCCGAGCGTCGATACAGGACTTCCAGAGTGCCTAGGATACCCAACTGATTGAATCTGCGGCTAACGCCAGAAATGTACATGTTCAAAAAAACATCTGAAATGGCAATAAAATGTAAGGAAATCCAAATGCTGACACAAACTCTCTCGCTGTGGTGTTAACTGATTGAGCGATCACTTAGGTATCTTAAGAACTTTTGACCTCCTCTATTGAACCTCGGAGTATCCATCATTAAACCTCACTCAAAACAACTCCTGGCAAGGGACCAAGGCTTCGAAATAGCCTCGTTTGTATGAAAGACGCACGCTGACCCGATATTTTTGCCCCTGAGGGTAGTTCCCGTCATTTAGTTTTTTTCCTATGCTCTTTAAAGTGCCTCAACCAAACTAATCTTGGGTATCGTATAAATGTTTTTTTTTCAAGTGATGCGTTAAATAAATTTATTTGAATACTAGCTAGTGTAGCAACGTCAATTCTCTTTGGTGTTGCAAATGTTCACCAACTACTTCCATTTACCTACACATTTATATCAAGTTTTATGGAAATCTAATTTCGATATTGTTAGGTTTGATTTTCCGTACTGCCCTAATAACACTAATAAAGTAACAGACTAGAGCTATCAGCTCTATGGTCTGTTGATGGACTGTGCCCCAGCAAGTTACTCAACTGATAAGCGGATGCTCAAGTGACCCATTTCGTTCAATTGATATTTGGGCCAAGGAAGCATAGACAAGATAAATCGGGATGACAAATCATTTGATTGATCACACCGTAAACTCCATTTGGCTGGTCAGAGAGCTTAATTAATAGGCAAGTAATTTGTTAACATTATCTGAGGTGATGCTTTAGAAGTTTAGAAGTTTTTTTACTGTGGGCTAAGGTCTTCCAACCGACTTCCACGCGTCCTTGTCTTGGGCAAGCAAATCATATAGTATTGAATTTCAATTTAGATAAACTTAAGTGCAAGCTCATCAAGCCGAATTCCTTAATATTCCATTCAGCAGCCTTATTAAGGCATTAGTCAAAGAGTCTCAAGAGCATCCTGTTTCTGGACGATTGCCAAAATGGCGGCGCATTCTGACAGCTATTGAAAAAGGCGGCAAAAATGTAAAAGGTTTTTTATCGGGCATGAATTATGGTCGTTTTTGCGCAGTTCTAATTATTGTTAATGAAGTCGCTTATCTCGGGGAATGAGTGGTTTTAAAGTTCACTATCTTAGAAATATCGCTTGCTAAATAAGCTGAAAAAACATTCTTCAATAATGTTATGAGTGTTATGTTAGGACTTAAGTTTGCCTTTAAGTTTTTTACGAATTATATATTTATGAATTCCTCAGTTTCAAATGAATTTCGCAGAATTAACGTATAATGAACTCTGTTCACTAAGAATACCACAAATCAAGATGTTTATAAACGTAAGCTCGCTTTCGTTCAGCAAGTCATGCACCCAATTGCTTTTCTGCCGGATGCGGCTTCAACGCCTTTATCCCGCTTCCGGTCAGCTCTGGACAATGAGAACGTATTTATCTTGTTTATTTTCTTGTATCTGTTGGTTGTTGTTGCAATATTTGGTTATTGAAATTGAAAATTTTATTCGCTTCCCTACTAAAAAAAACTTTGGGTACAGTCTGTGAGCACTTAGAAGAGGCTTCGGTTTAGTACATCTCTCTCACTCGCTCTTAATAAGATCGTATGAGCTGCATGCTCACAGACTGTACTCTATATTTAAAATCCCTGACTTTTAACTATATTTAAAACAATATTCTTTCGCATCTGCTTTTATACATTGGTTCATAGTTTTTGTGTTTCGAGTACTTAATCCCGGAAACCAAAAGTCACCTGACATTTCCAAGAAACGGGCGTGTGGCGTTTAACCATAGACACACCATCCAGAATCCCGAACGAAATTTAAATTGGTTCCATACCAGTACAAACTTAACTTTTCGGTTAACTGTAACCCTGTTGACTCCAAAAGAGGAGATTTTGTAAGCAGATTCAAATTATATCACTTGCTTTGCTAAGTTTGTGGTATATTTTTAAAACGCGCTGCACACGTGTTGGGTTTTTTATGGTGCGCAGTTCAAGGGCAGTGATTAGACGTTTTTTGCCGTCTCAGATATAGGTTTATCTGTGGCCGAAAATGTCTGGTTACTGTTATTTTGTAAATATGGTAAAGGAAATAAGCCTGAAATAGGTATAAATCACTACATAGTATAAAACAAAGTCGCTTGCGCTGTCTGTCCCTATGTATGCTTAAATCTTTAAAACTACGCAACGGATTTTGATGCGGTTTTTTTTAATAGATAGAGTGATTCTTAAGGAAGGTTTATATATATAATACATTCCACGCGGGCGAAGCCGCGGGCGGGTCGCTAGTCGTTAATAATTAGTGTTTAATTTACACTTATGTTTGATACACTATTGCCATAAATTGAGTTTGTATTTGAGTGCTATTAACTTGTAGTGAAAGCTGCTATTGCAAAAAACTTTTGAACGCGTTTGCATTTCTCGTACCTACTTACTTATAAATAACATGGACGCAAAAGCTTTCGAGACGGTATTGCCGCGTCAACTTACACTCGCGGTTATGTTATATGTTTAAACGCACTTGACAAATTCTATTTCTGTCACCATCGAGCGCAATATAGCTCAACAATTCTGCCACCCCGGTTAGTTCAGCCTTATTTTCGTGTTTATGCGGTATGGTATATAGTATGTGTGTACCAGACCTCCCAGACACAGCCCTCACGCAGCGATCGGACATATGGCGCACGCATTCAAACATGACATTTTGCATGTTTAGTGAAATATTGGCTTACACCCGTCTTTGTCTAATTGGAAACCATATAACAGAATAACCGTCAGGGGGAATGTATTAAGTCATAGATAAACCGTTTGCGTACGTGTATACAAGGGCTCCATTTCACTTGGTAATATAATAACCAAAGAGCGGAATTCTTCATAGCAAAAATCAAACTGTCTGAGGGATTGACCTAACTGTTTTATCGACTTATCGATAAATATTTGTCACTTAACGAAACAAAGTTAAAGTAATGAAATCAGGCTTTTGGATATACATACAAACAAATTAACGGTGTCCCTAATTAGCTGACCGCCACTGTATTTTAGTATAATAGTAAAGAATAAAACAGAAAATACTTTTTTTTTAATTTTCTATATGAAAATTATCATTAAAAATTAAAAACAAATATTGCTAAGAGTAGGTAACTAATCTTCATTCAAAATAACAAAGTCGAAATCTAAATCTGTACTAAATATGTTTTCTTCATCTTCCCTGTAGTAAAAGAAAATAGTCATTATTTTTTCAACATTGTCACCTTTCAAATTATTCCTTTTTTTCATTGTAGATCCATTTATAAGATGAAAACGAGCGTTCTACCTCAGTTGAAGTAACAGGAGCATATTTGTAGTACTCGATAACGGTGTTTTGGCTGTAATCACTTTTTTCTATAAAATCAGCATATCAGGTCAAATGTTACAGAATAATATTTTAAGTTGATTATGGATACCTAATGCGATATATATTATTCCGTAACATCGATAAGTCGATAAATCAGTTAGGTCAATCCCTCTGACAGTTTGATTTTTGCTATGAAGAATTCCGCTCTTTGGTAATAACATAAATTATTGTTTTTGACTGACTTTTCATCGTACTGTCTAGGAGTCGGCCGCCATTCCATTCCATTACTGTCAAGTCAGTAGAACAGAGGCCCAGATATAGTTGAAAAATCTATCGAAATCGGTTTTGCTTGGATAAGTTTGTGTTTATCTCTCGCTCCTTCCGTTACCTTCAGTACCCCGCTATAAACTGACAGGGAAAGCAATATAATGAATACCAATTGGAACTTACTCGATTACATCTGTAATTTAAGGGTTTAAAAAAATAGGAGAGGCAACAGCATTTAATATCAAACAATATCGAGTGTTTATTTCGTACATAAAATAAGTTATCGGGCTTTAGGTATATTATTATCAGTATCAGCGTTCCATTAAGTCCATGTGTACATTGCATTGCCATAAACAAGTATTGTGTTACAACGACGACACGATAAAGCACCTTTTAAAAACATAGTTGAATGAATCTTCATTCATTGACGAGCGGAAGTCGTGGGCGACCACAGGATTCAAGCTTCGCTTCCAACCCCTTTGTAACTTGACCAAAATCTTGTCTGTGGTCGTCGTTTGACATCTGTCAACTATAAGTACCGCAATATCCCGTGAAATTTACTGTTTACCAAACCAATTGCTTATTTAACATTTGGTTTTGGTTCATTTCATTACCTTCATAGGAATTTGTTCATTAAAACTAACAAATGTTAATACATTTTATCAAAAACAAATTCATTAAACCACCAACGCTTTGAGGATAACATTATATATCGTAAGTTTCGTAACAAATCGTATCAGTAATAAATAATACTGTAATAGGAACCGCAATTAACCTACTTCTTGTTTAGTTATTTGATTACAATTGCACAAACAAATATGAAACAGGTTTACACTTGATTACAATTTAAAAAACACCTCTTAGATACTGATTTTATGTCGGCTTCGATTTATTATCTGTCTCTAAATTACTTACGAAATTGGCTCCATATCGAGTTGTTGGCGCCAAATGCAATACATGCTGGTCAGCGGACCACGTTCACCGGCACTTATATAAAATTGTAATGCAACAGATACTTCGATACTTCATAATGCACCCCTTGAACAATGGACAATGCTGTATCGATCGTTAACGGTCCCGGCTGCATGGGGATGGATGCCGGAGTAAAAAAAAAAACTTTCGGCGGGATTGTTTATGTTTATGGTTGCGTTCAGAAATCAGTTGAAACAAAAGGGTTATTTATAGGGACACTTGCAATTCGTTTAAAATTATTCGGAAAGTACTTTATTTATATGCTTACTATTTAAATATCTGTCTAATACTTACTTTGAAACATGTTAACAGTACTTTCACGCTTATTAACTCAAGTGATATGAATTACTTTAGCAATGATTCAGGCGCAAACTAGGATAATAACAAGATAATGGTGTCAATAACCTAGTGTCGTCACTCGCCATTGTTGTCACACATCCAACCCTTTCATACAAATTGTATGAAAGTGAATCGGATGCGAGCAATGATCTATTACTTGTATGTATGGCTCGCACGTGCGCTTCCGGATTTTTTCTACGCATTTAAAGTGAAATTGCGGTGTATGTACCGTTGAAAAAACGTTTTCATAGGTTATGGGCCGTTATTTTTTTGTGTTGGTATTTATTCAACTTGAAAAGTTTTTTGTGTGCCAACAATTTTATTATCTATGACAAAGCAATAAATAAAAGTAAACGTTGGTACCAAAAAAAACGTTAATCGACTTTTCTCATAAAACAATATAATTTTAATCTAAAACCGATATCAATAAATTTTTAATCTACGCGAATACCATCTGCCGTAAGGTCATCGCACTGCCAAAAAAAAATAGGGCAGAGGCAGAACATAACGCCTTCGTCTCAAGACGTAAAGGTGCGAGTCGCAGCTGTTGCAATCCCAAGTAACCCTTGCAGGCGGAAAAACGTATAATCTTAATCGTTCCGTACTAATTCAGTTCTAACACGAAGACGCTAGCGCCACCCTCGCCGGCATTAGTAACTTTGCACAGCTGTTACAGCTGCGTTCGGATTAAAGATTCACTTGTTGCATTTACGCGGCATTACATTGTTGATTGTTACGTTGGCAGATGTGGGCGCACGCGCCGTCTTACCTTTGACCTAACGGAAGTTGCAAGACTCTACCGTTGTGCATTGTTGTGAGAAATCTTGGATGTCAGTCCGGAAGTTTTTGTAGTTCCCACAGGAACGGGATGAAGATACCAATTTATGTGCGAATTTGGGGGATACTGGCATAGTTTTTTTTTTGCATTGTATTTAAGTTGCTAAGTTAAATTTTGCGGTAGTGGTTTTGTTTTAAATTAATGGAATTGGCGAGTTTTATTTTAAAGATTGGTCACGTGATGTATGTATGTCATGTATTTGGACATTCTTGTATCAAATCTTATGATTTATGAAGTTTATTGTAACTTGGAATGTAGATTCGATTTTTTCGTTTCTTATTTATCCAAAGTACAAAGATTCAAAATAGAATAAAAAATATTCTTTAAGATAACCTCTTCCTTATTTTGATGTCTGTTAAATATCAAAAAAACCAAGATAACCTCTTCCTTTTATTGATGTCTGTTAAAAACAGAATTAAACTGACAAAACAATATGATTCATATCGTCAATCATAACAATCATAAGTTTCACGCTATCCGAAAACCGTTGGTTTAGGAACAACTCTGCCCTGCAGAGCCTAAACCGCAGTAAGTGCAAAAAGTTCATTTCGAGAAAACGTAAAAAATGTCTATGAAAAGTAATTTTTCTACCTTTCTAATGTTTTTTGATTTAATGATTGACTTTCAATCATTAACACAAGAAACATTAGAAAGGTAGAAAAATTACTTTTCATAGACATTTTTTACGTTTTCTCGAAATGAACTTTTTGCACTTACTGCGGTTTAGGCTCTGCAGGGCAGAACTGATAATTCGAATAAGGAAGGAAGGAAGGAAAAGACGTTACAATCAACGAAGTCAACTATTTACAGAAACCGTTAACAATAGCAACATATTAGGTCAAAGGTCTTTTCAAAATCTTACAGTATCTACCCTATTGTTGAAATCTTTAAAATAAACTCGCTTTAAGTGCAACGTTCGGTAAAGCCTCTTAGAAAAAATATTTGTACGGTATCTTGGCGCGTGCGGGGGAGGCGCATCTGCCAACTTAACAATGAGAAACAAGTGTTTCCGAACGCAGCTGTAGCAGTGATCTGTGCCTGATCTTGATAAACTGAGGTATATTTATTTACCTGTTCCGAATAATATCTTGCACTAGGTAACTGAAAAAAGTTTTAAACCTCCTGTCAGTGTATTTACAGATAATTTTACTTTTTCCCGACTGCCTAAATAGGAGGGTAATGTGTTCGTCATCGTTTATATATTTGCGTGGACCGATTTTGATGATTCTTTGGTCAATCGATTTGTCTTAATCTTGTGAGTGTCACTAAAGGTGTGACAGTAATCAAAATTCTACGTGGTGGCCATAAGACGCCATATTGTAAAAAGAAAAAAAGAAAATCGATGATCATGACATGTGGGGTATAATTGACAATATTTCAAAAAAAAAAGCATTGTTTTTTCGCGTTTATAATAGCTGGTTAAAAATTAGACTACCCGTATTTCTTGGTTTTTCTTAATTTAACTTAAATTCGTCGTTAATAATTTATTAAAGTAATAGTCATTAAAAAGACCGTATATACAAAGTTAGGAATACTGATCTCGTGATCTTAGCCTGATATAAAATAAAAAAAGTAACTTTAAACAGAAACAGAACGAACTGACTGTCATGTCATGTCACTCACTTGTCAATCATTCGCTGCCGTTTGTTCACAAATTTGTTATTTTGCGTAATTTAATTAAATACGTAATTTGTAGACGCCATTAAAATAGATAAACTATTTTGCGTAGAATCGAAAGCGTGTCGTTAGAATCAAGTAATCCGTCAGACAGATAAAAAATGAACATGACAGTTGTATATTTTTTTGAATTCCTTTTGTAATAAATGGACTAAGGGCACTATAAGTGTATTCCTAACATTCACAATCCAACTTTTTTTTACTGTTTTTCCTGAATATAAAAAAAACTACTGCATAAAAAAATCCAAAGATATTTTTACTGTAATCTGCAGTGTAAAATCTAGAAACAGTATTTTATTTTACTACCTTAGCACAAAATGAATTGTTGTCAATTGAATAAGTATTTAAACAACATCTTTAGTTTTCTTTCATAATTGTCATTTTGACTGATCATTTAGGATTTATAACGGTTTAAACTTGCTTAGCAACAGTCGGGTTTTATGAAACTTGTTTTTTTACCCGACTGCGGCCAAGCCCAAAAGGAGGGTTATGTGTTTGACCTGTATGTATGTCCGACTCTATGCTCCCTCGTAACTACTAAACGGCTTAACTGATTTTAATAAATTATACGTGGTTAGATTCGTCTTAACCACTAGTGTCATAGGCTATATTAAAAACATTGGAAAACAAAATGGCGGTTATTATTAAAAAAAATACTTTTTAGATAAATTCAAAAATACAGTCGGGTTTTTAAATCTTGCATTTTATTACACTTGTTAGCTAATTAAAGTTTATTTATATCTGTATAAAGTAAAGTAACTTGACACTAAGAAATGTATAATCTCTTCAAGTAACTAAAGTCAAAGTGTACTTACTTTAAGTTTTTAACTTATTTCCGACTGACAGTTGCTAGTGGTTGCAGTTGTGCGTGCGGTACTGGACGGAGTAACGGTTTTTCGATCGATTTTTCACCCCATTTTTATATTTGATTGGGGTTTGTTTTGATTATAATCGAAACGCAAAAAATGTAGTCTGTTCGTTGTAGTTTGTCTTTAAAAACCAACGATTAATAAAACTAGGTCTCATCTATTCTCATTTAAAGTTCTTGAAATGCCGTCCGCTTTCTGTATATCGAAGATATGAGAGATTCACACGCTCATCATGTCAGCAAACCAAAATAAACAAATACGTTAAGAAATCAATACCCACCCGACATTTTAACGTACAAAACAAACCAAACTTATCTCTATTACCTCTTTAATATAGCTCAAAGTCATACGAAACCGATGCCCGCTCGTTCTATAAAAAAGGACGTAAGTGAAGTCGGTTAAAACGTGCCTACGCCGTTTTGGATTCGTTATTCAAATCAAAGTTCGTTATGTCTTTTGTTGGCGTATCAAGTGCATACATCCATACAATCAAGTGCATACACATATTGCGTGTGTGTGACGGTTTCATTGCATTTGTGGTGAGGTGAGCCAGTTCTTCTTGAGTTCGAAACTTGTCTGCGAGTCCTTTATAATTCCACCTTTCAATAGAAAATAAAGACCACGTTTAAACAAGCTTATAAAAAAGGTTACCTATCCTATTTTCTGTCTTCTGGGTATGCTATGGTTCTTATCGTAGAAAAAACAGATCTTGATGTTGCAACTACTTTAAAAAAAGATTAAAGATAGAAGGAACCCATAGGAAACTGTCATAAAAGTTTAGTTGCTTGCGAAGACTTTAATTGGTCCATTTTGCTCTCTTCTTAAATATAACTACTTACTACAATCGTTTGCTATAGCGTTTGGACGCCTATGTACCTACCTATTAATGTTGTATCCTCTAAAATTACCACAAATGTGTTATGAACAGTCATAAATTATATATTAACGGTTAACGGCACATTTTGAAACATCTGGAATTCTATATTTGGATTTGGCGGCGGCAGGAAGGATATCGGCTCAAATGTACCACAAATTTCTGTTATTTTTCAACCTTTTTTTCTTATCACCTGCACCATCTTCTATTTATACTATGCCTGCACGGAGATTCCGTTCCGTTAAGGAAAACTTTTTCATTTTAGCTCAAATTCCTACATGAAACTGTATCGTATCCAAAAATAATATAACTATCTGACTAACATAATCTCCATTCTTATTAACAAGTTAGTTCTATTTTTTTAATACATAATAATAATACCTAAATCTATGCCGATATTTTCTAATTAGCCTTATTCAACGTCCGTTACCGCTATTTTTATAACGGCAAATTCGTTAAGAATCCGCAAACCCCTCTTACCGTTGACTTAAAAAAACACCCTTAATTTCGTGATAAGAAAACGGTAATGCACCGAATGCATCTATTGTTGGGGCCGAGGGGGCTCTGAAGGGCTTGGTGATAGGAGGAGCGGGTAGCGTAGCGTAGCGGACAGCGGGGAGCGGTTGTAAGATCGTTGTACAATACAAATACCTAGGTAATTAGTGTAATTACATACTTACTCTTCGTTTAAACCGCGCGATAAAACAGGGAAACTGATTGATAAACGGGAAGTAAAGTAAATGGTATAGGCCAATTGTATAATACCTACTTAGACATTATTGTAAATATGTTACCTTCATTTTGTAAAACTCTTGTCACTCGTCAAAAGTAAAGCAAATGTCTTAAACTGTTAATACAAAAACATTACTATTTTACTTTCTACTTTCGCCTTCTAAATCGCTCCGACGCGCACTATAGCACAGCTTAAAAGTCGTTCCAACGTACAGAAATCTTGCTCCAACCGTCCGTGACCCCACTGATAATATTCCTGTCACATCTACTGTATTAACCGTTGTTATTTAATCAATAATGTAACGGCTTAGCAATTTCACAGCACAATCGTTTTTCTAATTTCCCATTTTTAATGTTATGTACTTACGTCTATTCGTATGACTTTTTTTTAATTTAGTTTTAAATGTAAGCTTATTAAAATAAAACGAAAGCTACGACTGGCTTCTGAAGACTGGAAAATGGACCCAAGTAACATTATTACGAAATAAGAAGATTCCGTTGAAAAAATCACAACCGTTATTCATAAATAATTCAGTACGCCCCAACCCCAAAATATGTTATCTTGTTTAATATTGATCGCGTAACCGATTTGGTGAATTATCTATTGTTAAAAATGTAAATTCATTCATCTACTTTAGAAACCCAATTACTTAAACGTCTTGTAATATTTTAACATTTGGTTGGTGTTCGAAGTATTTAAATCCTAACATCAAAACGATTAGAGTTCTCAATTTATTGCATAATGAAACAAAACAAAACGCCACAACGTGTTTCCGAACGAAACGCGAATTGACAGCTCAATTAAAAAAAACAAAGCGCGCGAACTACACACCTGATTCATTGTTACGACCTACCTCAAATTTCATTATTAAAACTGGCTTTCAAATCAATTAAACTGTGTATTGTAGTGAAAAATCGAGTGCTAAAGGTATTTTCGGGCTTTCGCATGAGAAATTGACCTTAAAAATCGTCCTAAAAACATTTCTCATAACCTTAAAAAGTTACATTCGTCTTTGTTAACTTCGATGGGAAATAAAACACAATGAAGTGCATAGGACAGTAGGGAAGGGTTTAAAGGTATTTTAGAACTGGTTTTTCGTTTATTTACGACCCCTGATAGGTAATATTGATGGTAAAGGGATCCTTACGATGGGTTTGACGGTTAAAGTGATTGTAGTCTTTATTTGTTAAATTTTATGATCGATTTCAGTGGATTTTGAACTTTATTTTTACCGTATGAAGTTTTTATGTTTTTTTATTTTATTTTTGTGTTGCCGTGTAGGTTTTTTTAGTTTTTTTAACATGATGTAAGTAAAATAAGTATCATGATGAAATGCATTTCTTACCCGCCGTAAAGAGAGTAAAAGTAATTGCATTGGTAATAAAATACATTCTATCTATGACTTGTGTTATTTTTTATTGAAAACGTGATTGTTGAACCAAAATGTGATTGTTAAAAATAATTACATTTTGGTTAGTCAAGGAGTGTCAATGTTGCAAACTTAAAACACTAATTAAAATAAATATATTCTCATTAAATTCTAAACTGCAAATGAGACAGAGTGTGTTTCTTTAGATAGGTACTCTTAAGTTTGTATTGCTTCACTATTAATAAAATAATAATAATAATAAAGCCTCCATTTCGGAATAGTAACAACAAAAAAATATATTGTTTATTTATTTACATACATACATAAACTCACGCCTTCATTCCCAGAGTGGGGTAGGCAGAGCTAAAGAATTACCAACAAGTCTTAAAACTTCTTGATAATTCTGTAACCACATTTTGCACAAGTAGGCTAAGATGTTTCCAAGTGTATTACCGTGTGGTTGCCGGGTAGAATAGTGCCACTCCATGTCTTCCCGTGGATGTCGTAAGAGGCGACTAAGGGAATAAAGGCTTGTAGTACTGTTAGGCGATGGGCTTGCCACCTGTCACTAATACACTTGTTTATTTATTTAATTAATATTAATCTTTTTCCAAGTGCTCTATAGCGAAGGCCTCCTCCCTTTCATTCCATTTTGTTTTTTCTCTTGCAAGTCTCGTCCATGTTTTATCAGTAAATTGTTTAAGCTCATCTATCCATCTTTCCCATAGAGTTGTTCTTTTACTCCGTTTGTCTTTGCCTCTGATCATCTGGCCTGCCTACTCCCCATTGAAGCCTTTGTATTGTTTTCCTCACATCTTGCAATTCCGTTTCTTCTCTAAGCTTGCTGATTCTTATTTTAGACAACAAAACATGTTAATAGGCCTTATAAATAAATAGGCTTGAAGAATAAACTATAAAGTATTGTGGAGCTTGAAGATGGTGTAGGGTCTGTTTGGATTGCTATTATCATCTTATCCTGTAACCTTTTGTCAAGCAGCAGTGTTCACATTGTTGTGTTCCAGTGTGGGAATAAGACATCCAGTGAAATGACACAGTCTAGTGTTGCAGTGCAGAGGTTTCAAATGTGTATGGGTCATCTCATGTAGTATGTCAGATAAAATTCCTGTAGAAATATTAACCTTATTACTAAGAGAAGAGGACTAAAACTGCTTTGGTTATTGATTTTGGCATGGGAAGGAAGAGGACTAAAAATGCTTAGGAAGGCAGAATTGTATCCTGTATCTTATCTGTCTACGGGATAAGAAAAAAAAAACGAGTGATTATAGCATACCTCTATGATTTAAACTAAATTAAACTGACCTAAGTGCATAAAATAGATTCCGGTTCATTACAGCCAAATATCAGAATGCCCTTTTACATATTTTACTAAATCTCAAATTGTCTTAGTTCCAAAATGCCTTAATTTCCAAATTGACAAGCTTTCAATACAATAAAATTTCATAATAACATTGACACATTACATCCGATATCCAAATTGTATAGTTGGTAAAATGAATAACTATATATAAAACTTCAAATACCGAATTATTATTAAGACTGAAAGTGAAAATGCATTAGTTTAAAAATTACCAAAATTAAAAAATGCCTTTTGTTGACAGGCCCAAAGACCAAAATGACACTGTTTCATAATAGGTACCTAAAATTTTAACCATGCAGTATTTTTAGTGTTACTTATTTATAAATGTAAATAATTAGTTCAGTTTATCACAATTGGTATAGCAATTTATAACAACTATGCTTTTGTTAACGATCAAACAAAAACTGTCCTTATGAGCAGGGCTGTGATTAGCTCAAGAAGCAAAGGTGAGCGAGGTTGTACACTTGTTGAGGTGGTGTTTGTTGGATGTTAAGTTTTGTGGTATAGGGGTTTTGTGTCTAGTTAATTTGAGTTTTAGACATTTTGGGAAATGGTATAATTGAAAATTCATCAAAACATGATCAAGTCAAGTTTTCGACATTTTGGGAAATGGTAGAATTGATAATTTATCAAAACGAGATAGAGTCTAAATGAATTATAGTCATACTAGGAATACGGTAATTTAAGAAGTAGGCGTAAGTCATTTCGATCTTTAGACATTATGAGAATAATCTGTTTTGACATTTTGATATTCTAGGAACACGTTATTATGATATTTGGCTGTAACGAACCGGAATCATAAAATAATTTAGTGTGATATCACCTTTACACAGCCTTGCAAAAATTAATATTCACCATTTCTATATTTCAGATTGATAACGGAGAAATTCACGATAAACTCTGGAAACAGCGCGACCAAGCGACGGCGAGATGAGGCACTGCTTGCAAACTTCAAATTAAAAATGTCCCCCCACACACTTAACCTATCACCCAAATCTCCATCACCCCCCAAACGGAGAGTCCTCGGTGTTATAGCCACACCAAAAAGAGTACTCGGAGAGATCCAGAACTTACCGTTAACATCACCAACATTTGGCGATAATAGTGTGCAATCCCCGTTCAAGTTTGATGGTAAATTCAACGAGTCTGGGGCTAGTCAGAGGTCACTCCGGAAGATCAGCAAGATATTCGAAGAGCGAAGTAAATTCAAAATGGCGAATAAGGAGAATATTGAGAAGTTTGAGGAGGAGACCCGGGATGCTGAGTTCCAGTATGGGAGGGAAAACTGGACAGCCACCAAGGTGAGTCTTTGTTGACCCTATTTTTTACTGAAATGAGAAAGATCTGAGATATTCTAAGACTTCAAATGCGTTGTCACCCCCATTGGCTAAAATGGTGAGCCTCCATGTTAGTAATGTCCCTGGTTAATTTAGCCGGTCATTTACTAACTTCACTGTCTGTCTGTTTCGATTAATAGAATTTCTCCATGCCACTGTATAATTATTTCACGCGATTTCTCTATGACCCTTGTGAAATAATCCCGCGGATCTGTTCCACTAAACTCTTCCATCGGAACCATCGTCTTGGGCAGTTTTTGTCTTTTAATTTGTAAAAAGCTTTGCTATGTTTATTAAATACATAAATATCATGGAAGAATCTCACATAAATTTACCCTAGTCCCAAACTAAGCTTTAGGCTTATGATTATAAGGAGAATTAAATACTTAAATACATAAGAAACATCCTAGACTCATCAAGACTAATTCGTAAGTGTAGTCCAGAGTTTTTACCTAACCTCTAACTTTATAGAGAAAGTGGAGAGAAATCCAGATTATTTTCTGTCAAATAAAGCGTTGTTGTTTACAAGTCTGCCACAAAACCACAAAAAATAAAAATCTCAAGAAAATTACTTACCTATTTTTTATTAATTTTAGTTGGATTTCACCGATGTTCTTCAATCCTCGTACAAAATGGAAGACCATACATTCAAAACAGATTTGTTCGTGCCCGAAAAAGAGGAATTGGACCCCGAATTCGAAACACTACACGATTTGGAAGAAGAATTCGACAGTGACAATTTCGACCATTGCTCGAAATACGAAATTATATCCACGGATAGCCCCGATATAATATCTAGAGGAAGAACTTCATCATCAAGGAAAGTTACATCGAGGAATTTCGTCTTCGGAGCACCGTTGGCAGAATCCGAACCATCAACGTCCTTCAACCGTCCCGCTAACAGAGCTTTAAACTTCGAAGACAGCATGTTTGAGTTTCCTTCACCGGCAATAAAGAAAAGTGCAAGCACCGGCTCTGTTAAAAAATCCCTAAAATTCAACGAAACCCCAACCAAAGACAGCAGTCCGAGTTTAAAACGGATCTTCACATCAGAAAGCACAACTTCAATGGAGAGCGGGTTCGTCTCCGAATTCGACGAGCAGTTGCTAGACATGGAAGAGTCGAATTCACCCAAAATGGCCAATTTCAACGATCTACTCTCTGGACAAATTAAGAATGACGTTTGCACTGGGAAACTTCTGCCCCTATACCGGAGTAAGAGTTTCAACCCGGCTCAGTCCAAGGCTAGGGTGTCTTTGTTGTCCATTTTGGAGTCCCCGCACGCGGAGAAGCGGAGTCAAAAAAGGTCAGAATCTCCGGAGGTGACCACAGAGAATAAGCGACGGAAATGTGAGGAGGAGACACGGAGACCGGTGCTGCAGAGAGCGTTTTCTGAAAACAATGCTTCAATCATGTCTGCTCTGGATAGATGTAAGTATTATTATTAATTAGAAGTTGTTTATAAATTGAAGTCCTATGTGCTATTCCTAACTATAATCTATCTGTGTTCCATCCAGACCTGTTCAGCCGTTCTGGTTTGAGTAACCATCATTGATGGTTGTATCCAAAATTTATAATAATAAGATAAGGAGACACTAATCAGTAATCTTACTATCTAGTAAGGTTTTTTTACTCTCGTCACCAAACTGCCAGAGTGATTAAAAACTTATGTTCAGGGATAACTTACAAGTTTCATTTTGGATTTTATTCGAATACTAGCTGACCCAGCAAACGTTGTTTTGCCATGTATCTAAAATTTAGGGGTGGACCACCCACAAAAATTTAGGGGAATGAAAAATAGATGTTGTCCAATTCGCAGACCTAAGGGTAATTATTTGGGCGTTTCAACCGCCTCACTTTCGTGGTCACATTTTTGAAGAAGTGACTTCGGATTTCGATTTTGTTTCTGGTTAGGTATCTAAGTTTACCGGACATCTATCAAATATCCAAAAACGCTATCAAAATATACGCCCAATTCTTCAAAAACATGTCCACGAAAGTGAGGCGGTTGAAACGCTCGAATAATGACCCCTAACCGATATGCAACAATTTCACGAAAATCGGTCGAGCCATTTCGGAGGAGTTTAATTACTAACACCGTGACACGAGAATTTTATATATTAGAAGATGTCCAGTAATTTCAACAGGAAGAAGTAAAAAATTCAATCACACTAACTCGCATTTATAAAATTAGGTAATTTTATTATTTTAGTATGTTTGTATGTAAACACTTTATTGTACAAAACACGGTACCGTAAAATGGGGTGACTTTAGAAACGCGGGGCAACTTTGATAAAAAAAATTATCGTCGATTTTGTGGAATTGCTAAGTTAATATTTAGCTCTTTCGCGCAATTACTTTCATATGTCTCATATGAGAGCGCAAAATGTTGAAAGTTGAACTATTTTCAGACAATTTGAATTTAAAAACTTCGAAACAAAAAACCCCTAATATTTGGCATGCTTCAGGGGTGACTTGGATATTGTGATATAAACACAAGGATAATCAAAGTAGCCCCATTTCAAGAAACAAGATTTTAGGCTGCGTAATTATTTTTTTCTAATAAGCCGTCTATCGTAGTCTGCCTCAAGCTGCTTTAAGTTACTCCAAATAAGTAGTCGCTAATATGATATTTTTAATAATTTATTTAACGATTAAATGCGGGAGCTACAGAAGATTTGTTTTTAAAATTAATCAATCTAACCCCATTTACGGTAATTAAAATTCGTACAAAGGCGAACTTATCCCTTTGAGGGATCTCTTCTAGCTGATCTGAAGAGGCATTTCAAAATAACTGCCTCATATCATATTTAACCATCCTAACAATTATAGGCAACAAGCGACATTTCAATATACATGGCGCAGTTTATATGAATCGCAGTGATGTGAAAGCTAGTTAACTTTGCTATGTATGTCAATGACGATATCGTCGCTTGACGACGCGCTGGCCTAGTTAGTAGTACCCCTGCCTACGAAGCTAGCGGTCCTGGGTTCAAATCCCGGTAAGGGCAGAGATTTGTGCGATGAGCGCGAATATTTGTTCCCGAGTCATGGATGTTTTCTATTTATTTAAGTATATATTTCTCTACATAGGTATTTATATCGTTGTCTAGTACCCATAGTACAAGCCTAGAGCTTAGTTTGGGACTAGGTGACATTGTCCCATCATATTTATACTGCAAAACCGCGTAACTAACAAATTTTTCATAGAGCAAAATAAACCTTACGGTCTTATTGAAAAGGTGCATTTTGCTTCTTATTTAAAATGACACTTACGCGGTTTTGCAGTTTCACCGACGATATGGTTCTTACCGCCTAGAATCTTGGCCCAGTGGTTCTCTATTGTATCGCCGACAATTTTATTGCCGAATTTCACTTCCCAACCAACAACGTTTGGCCGAATTTCATTTCGCCGAATCATCATATGGCAACTTGTAAAATTAGTTTCATTTCACAACCTCACGATTGCCAACTCAACGTCTGGTTTTTTTTTATATGGACATTTATTAAAATGTCATTTTGCATATAGCCAAATGGTTCACTTAGAATAATATACAAAAAACGTCGGTGCTGTAGGGTCGCAGTTCTACCTAACCTCCTCGCTACGCTCGTCGTCGTACCTAACTGGTCTCTGTGGATATGTGACGCCTTTTACTAAATTCATTTCTTCTTTGTTTTAAGAGTTTTTCGGCCTAGTTTAACATTTGCCATGTGAAACATATTCCAAAAGTTAATAGTCAAAATGATATTCGTCTTCATAATAATTCGGCCAAATTTGCCAAAGTGAACATTCGGCGAAATGACGGTCGGCAAATGAATTTCGACAAAAAACAATTCCGCGAAAAGTACCCGGCCCAGTCCGTTATACTAACGTTTACTTGTGTTGCAGCGGAGGTGATCCCCGACCTGATCGGCGACTTCAGCCAGCCATTCGCGCTGCCCCTGACCCGCGGGAGCCACTCCGACCTGAAGAGCATCTCGTGCGACACGCTCGCCGAGCTGCTGCGGGGCCAGCTGCCCGCCGTCGACCACTTCCAGGTACCTGCACTGATATACATCTCTCTTTCCCTCATGACCGAGGATCGTGGTCATCAGCGGACGATGTACACTTGCAGTGTACGCTAGTCGCTAAATGACCACATTGTTTTATTCATCATATTGCCTGTCGAAAGAGCCCCGCGGCGGGGCACCTATTTTTGGGCAAGGCGCCCTTCGGGCATTTCAAGTTACCTAACGAACCTAACCAAAGGGATCCCTTGATCTGGTTATATTGCGATTTAAGCCCAAAACGATGACGTCATAATCGATGTTGCTACTAGTTTTTTTTTATGTCAGAGAAGGCAAACGAGCACACAGGCCACCTGATGGTAAGTGGAACCTGTGACCCATAGATATTTGCATTCACGAGACTGCAATCCTAAGACTGCAAATGCACTGCCAACCTGAGGACTAAGATGCCTCTATGCTAGTCATTTCACCGGCTACCGGAACACAACAATGCGAACACTGCTGCTTGGCGGTAGGCTGGATAAGACGGTGGTACGAACCCGGACGGACCCTGCACAAGGTCCTCCCACCCGCAAAGTTAGTTGCTTGTCCGAAGCGTTAGTAGATTCACTCCTTTAACCAATGAAATTAACCAATGTCAACTCCACAGGTGATCGACTGCCGTTACCCCTACGAGTTCGAGGGGGGTCACATCGGGGGTGCCCAGAACCTGTACACCCCGGAACAGATCCTCGAGCTGGTCAAGGGGCCTCGCACGCCGCGCAGACAGGTCCTGGTGTTCCACTGCGAGTTCTCCCTGCAGAGAGGACCTAAGCTGTAAGTATTTTTTCTCAAAAATGACCGAAGTTGACATTACTAACTCCATACTGAGACGCAAAGTACATAGTTTACAGACAGTTCCCAAATTAAAAAAAAACTGATATTGCATACAAAGGGTGATGGGCAATTTTGTGTGGACCCCGTCCCCACCCTCCAACAGTCACGGGATGCATGTTTATATGTTCGTTAGGACCCAAAACAAGACAAAATAACAATTTTAGTAGCTAAATCGATGGGATTTTTTCTATGAAAAAAACCTTTCAATAGTCATGCAATGCAAGAATGTGTTCATTTGTATTACCTAGTTGGTTACTAAGTTCTGTTACTAAGGTTGATGCAAATAAAACTAACTTATGTTTATTTTTTAATTTCAATATGTATAAAAATTTAAAGCTTAATTAATATACATTTTGAAAAACAATTAATAATTTTTCTTAGTTTCCGCAATTCCCGATACGATCTTTTAACATTCACAGCCGGCATCGATGAAATTACGCATGACTTTTCGGTAAATTTCATTTTTTGAAATCGCTTAAAAGTTAGTCTTTGTTTACCAAAGAACTTTTTTTGTATAATATTATAAAAAATCCTATCTCTGTATATGTTTAGAGACCAAAATTATATTTCTCAACATGACTTAATTCCAACTTATGAAGCAAGAGATTTGGTGTGTTTTCGTATTTCTGCAAAATCATGTGAAATCTTAAAGTCTATTTAATGAGTCATCAAGATTGACCGGTGTCCAGGCGGATCTTTAGTTGCTTTGAATACATTCGTATCAGAATTTAAAGCTAGAAGTCTGTTCAATATGTCACGCAAATTTGAACTCTCTACAGGAACTCTTACAAAAGTTGGGGCCGTTATCAGTATCATCGTAGTGCGTGATTTTAACTATCATTTTATCGTCCGAAATGAGAATACTTCAAGCTCGTACATCAAATAATTGCAATAGTTTAGAATACATTATTTTTATTATTATTCTATATAAATCAAAGTTTTGATTAATATACAGGTTTATGCAAAACTGCTTTAATTTTTTTTAAATTGTAATTAATCTCAGTAACAGAACTTAGTCACCGACTAGGTAATTCCATACGATATGATAATGGTTTTCCAAGAAAACCCCATACATAAGACGATCGTCGTCATAGTAAAAAATCATCAGGTTGCCAAGATCTATCAAATGAGATATGTTTCGTTCCTGTTGGTGGGTGGGGACATTTTGCCCATTGTCCTTTCATTGTTATCTAGTTTGTAACTTTTTAAAAAGTGAAAACGGCCATAATAAAATGAGGTATATTTTATTCGAAACGTAACTTTTTTATCTGTGTCTGGAATAGCTTGTTTTTTTTTTCTAAAAAAGCTTGCGTTTCTCCTTGTCATCAACATAAAGGCGGTAAAGAGTGATGTTATTTCACGTGAAGTTTCTGTTTATATGCGATTTGTATCTTGCGATTTTTGAGAAAAGCACTATACCTATATGCCTCGCAAGCTCGTCCGTTTAAACCAATACTCGGCCCGCAATTGCCTGCTTCACTGCCTAGGCAATAATGTACTATTAAGGTCTCGCTCCCGAAGGAAGCCCAACGGTCCGTCTTAATATGCCTACGCTGCCTGTCCGTCCTACCTATCTTTAAAGAGCTGTATATTTTGAACTGTATGATCGGTTTTTACGCATAGTTTCTTCCCAGAAGTTTTAGTTCTCCGGTAGAATATTCCATAGTGTGCGCGATTACCCTAGATGTGCCTGCGAAGCTAGCGGTCCCGGGTTTAATTCCCAGCAGATAATATATCTGATGAGCATGACTTTGTTTAATGTAAATTCATTATTGTCTTGGATCTTTAATAAGAGCTTTTTAGATCCGTCCAAACCGGTGCACGGTGCCACGATCTTTTGACTAAGTATGACAAAACTTTAGCCTTAAAGCCGGGCCGGGTTAAAACCGGTCCGGGTTAAAACCCTAATAAAAAAAAAGGTGGAATAAGCAGACAGTTTTAAAATAGTTGGTCTAAACTAAACAGCCTACAACTTAGATGAGAAATAAAAAAGCTTCCTACAACCATTCTATTCTAGACCTCATATGTCAGTTTCTTAACCTCTAAAATAATTTAAATGTTTATTTTATATTACAGCTCTCGCTTCCTCCGCTCTTCCGACCGGGAGAAGAACAAGGAGAACTACCCATCTCTCCACTTCCCCGAAGTCTACCTCCTCCATGAAGGTTACCGGACGTTCTATCAAAGGTACCCGGATCTCTGCTCTCCGGCCGGATACACCGCCATGTTGGATCCTAACCACCGCGACAAATTGAGGCAACACCGATCCGTTCAGCAGCCCTCGTCTTCTACACACCATAGGCGAAACCGATTGCTATTTTAGTATGTCGGTCTACTCCATAAGACCAAGGTCTTCTTAGTAAAAAAGGTCTGAGCTAACCGTAGTGGCTGTTTAAAGTTTGGTCTACTGGAAAGACCGATGGTCTACTGAGTAGACCTTTTCTAAAAACGTGTCAATTGCATCTTAAGTGTCATCTCCAATGGTCCTGAATAGTTTTTGGCCGGTCTTCTCGGTAGAAATCGGTCTTTTGGTAACGCTTATAAAACTACTTTTTTAGAAACAAAAGATATAAAACGTAGATTGATGTAGATTGTCGCTTATTACCTTGCGTATCCAGAAAATGTAGTTAAATAGGAAACATGACTTATAAATCTTATAATACTAGGTAAAGTTGTTACTAAAATTAGATATAAATAAATCACCTTTAGTATGCATCTTTGCATGTAGTAGGGCCATTCTACTTTTCGTTGTACATAATTTTTAGCCACATTCTCACTAAACTATTTTTATTTCGAAAACGGTGAAATGCACCGTTTTCTAACTTGAAACTCGAAAAGGGACGTAAATAAGCTTATATGTAGAATTATCCTTATTTATAAAAAGTTATTTGTAATAACTATAAAGTGAATAACGCAGTGGATGTTGATGTCCCCGCCTTTTCTATGGAAAAAGTGCAATTTACCACTGAGTTACCAAGATTCTTCAACGATAATTGAGTAATTTAAGAGTTGTTTTTTTGGAAACCGTTAAACTTAAACATTCTAAGTTTATGTTATTTATTTAGACGCGGATTCATAATTCGGTATACTTTTTATCGGACGACAACAAAAGATGTACACTGAAAAGTAGAATGACCCAGTAGTCTGTAAACTCAGAAATTTCAAACAAAAAGAAGACAGCCCATCTTAGTCTTCAAGGTTGGCAACGCATCCTGGCTGGAGATTGTAGTTTTAAGACTACAATTGACTGTGTCCCCAATCCCACTTACCACCTATTTCACCATCCTGACAGTTATAGGTGACAGGTGACAATTCGATTGCAAAGTTGCTAACTTATCACATCAGTGGGATTCATGTATGCTGCGCTGAATTGTCAACTGTCACCTGTAATTGTCGGTTAAAATACGGGGCTATAAATAATACATACATAGATGCATCCTGGGAGTGGTTGAGATATATTTCTGGTTTGTTTCTGTAGAGCATTGATTAATTCACTATGTCATGTATCGTCGGTGAAACTGCAAATCCGCATAAGTATAGTTGGTTCCAGTTAATATGACGAAAAGAACTTGAAACCAACCATTACCAACATCTATTCTTCAATTGTTATCTTCAAGTAGGGTTGTAAAACAATTATGCAGGTGTGTCGGTACAGCCAAAGTATACTGTGAACAAAAAATCTTGATAGTTTTGATGTTGCCATAAAATGTTTCTAAAATAATAATTAAATACTGTGTCAATATCACTTTGTACAATTTAAGAATAGTATTAAAAATACATTTTTACCTAAATGTTAACCGCACTGTACTTAATTGTATTTAGAAAACAAAACACCTACTTAAATGTGTCCGGTTCAGGTAAAACCCAATGATCAAGAAGGGTTGAGCTACTCCAAGGCACGTGCCACACTTCGGTCGTCCCTTTGTTATCTTTTCCTTTCATATTTAGCAACAAAAGAAGTTGTAAAACCCTGCGTTAAGTGCATTTTCGTCATTTAAACTGGAACCAACTATAACATTTTAAATAAGGAGCAAAATGCACCTTTTTACTAAGACAGTAAGGTTTACTTTGCTCTATCATAAATTTGTTAGTTACGCGATTTTGCAGTATCACCGACTATATTTAGACTAATATTTAGACTAATATGTGACAGAGTATGAAGACTGCTTGCTTATAGTCGCACTAGCACCCGTCGCCTGATGCAAAATGGCGGTTCAAACGTCAAATTCAAATTTAGAACTGTTTTATACGTTTCATTCAACGAGGAATGTCTATGGTTTAGCTGCCAGTGCTCTACAGTTATAAAATATATGATGTATTCAATTCACGAAAACCCTGCCATACTCTTAAATGTTACATTAATTCGCCATTGCTCTCTAACCCCCGATTTATTGACGACCAAAGCAAAGCAAAGATATCGGCAAATCGTCAATGCTTTCAAAAAACCTCATATCTCATATTTAGTGAAGTACGATTTTAAACTTTAACGTGAAGAGAATGAAGTTCAAAGTCATACATCTCGAAATTTCAGATACGAGTTTTTTTCTAAAGTAGTAACGATATTAAACGGTTCAGAATAGGTAAAAATCGTGTCTGAATTCTATCCGTTTGGGAGAATGCCACAAACAGACACCACGTTTTAAAGTCGGGGGCTAATTAGTTATTTATGTGACTGGTGCATAATGAGAGGCATTAACACACGAGTGTTTTAATGGCTAATTATGTGTACAGTGGCATACATAATTTTATCTACATAGCATATCATAAGTTTTCTACTATATGTGCGAAACCTGTATGGGTTGCCCAGTATCTTAATATTTACATTAAATTATCGGTCATCGATACTTTAATGTGAACATTAAGATGCAACCAGAATGGATACTTTAATGACATGCAATACTTTAATGTTAACATTAAAATACAGGTTTCTGTACATATTGAAGGAAAGTTATGATATATATGTATGTAGTTAGAATATAGTAAGGTGTATTCGTGAATTGATAACACTATAATGACTGATTTACACAGGTCCAGAAAAAGCATGCATACATTGACGAGTTGGTTTTCACGTTTGAGGCGGGAGCTATTGCAACGACGCAATGGACTTCTACGCTTTTGCTGGAACAATGTAAATCGGACATAACGTTAGCGATTTCGTGTTACGTGTAAATAGAAAAGAATGCCATATTATTGTTAAAAACTAAGTTTTTAGTACAAAAATAGGCTAAAAAAGTATATCCCACCTAATTAGTTATGTCATAGGATAAGATTTATTTGACTATGCAATATAGGTTAATTTAGGGGTGCCTGTTATTTATCGAAACTCATCTCAACGAACGTGTTAGTACGCGGAATTTTCATTTCATCGGAAGGCATTAGGTAATTTGTCAAAGGCATTAAAAGTCGCCGTCAAGAACTTGCAAAAGATGCAAACAAAACCAAACGAACCAATCCACCATGATTACTAGATAATCACGTACTTTTAACCTTTTTCCAGGCATAGTGCATTTCATCGACCACATTCATGTCGCTCAAAATTGAACCTAACTACCTGCATTTTATGACACTACTTTAATTGAACTCTCCTGAAATATGACTTCATGGATCAGTATCCTTCAGGAAGTTACGAATTCGTGGCTCTATTCCATTTCTTGCTTGTGTCCTTACTTTAGCAAGACCTGGAAAAGGGTTAGAGATCAAGTGAGGTCTTCAATTTGTACACTAGATCATTGTTTTCGTATTAAGTTTAAGATGGAATAACTATTCATTATACGTTATTTTTAATAAAAACACGCTTGGTCTTGGTGTATATTTGAGGTTATGCGTCAATCAGTACTAATTTGTTTACATCGTTCACAAGTTCTATTGACGGCGACCTTACGTAGCGGAAAATAGCTATCGATGAAATTATTCAATCGATGAAGTGAAATTCGATAAACTAATAGGTTACCTGTTTTAGAAGATACATTTTAAACACCTGTATTCTATTTAAATATTGGACTTTGCACTACTTTTTTTTTCCACTAGAAGCTAACATTCTTTAAATGGTTAAGAAATCTTCCCTTTTTTCCGCTAGTGGGTTAAAATCGTAGTGATCTTAAGTCCATTTTAAGTTCAAGAAGTATTCTTTATTCGAAAAAAAACCCATCATACGTACAGAATGTCTATGCGTCATAGATCCCATGTACCATCAGAAGGTCTGTGCGCTCGTTTGCCTTCTACAGGCCCAAAAACAATAGCAGACTTGTGAAGTTAAATGAAGTAACATTCAGTAGCAAAAAGGTTAAAAACTTTTTAAGTATGATTTCTATAACTGTTTAATTGAGAAAAACCTTCAATATAATGGCAATTCCTTTCAGAGCCGATATCTCAAAAACGGCTGAACTGATTTTCATGAAACGTAGCTTAGAACTATCCCGATTAAACTAACTTTCTAAAAAAAAAACGCGTCCAAATCGTACAGTCAGTTGCAGAGAAAAGGATACCCCCTCCGATTCTTTTCAAAAACCTGTGGTTAAATTTATATGATTTTTCGGTGAATTGAAGATTTTACTATTGTCTACACATAAACTCAAAATCATTTAAATCTAACCACAGGTTTTCGAAAAAAAACAATCCTTACCAGGAGGGGGGGTATCCTTTTCTCTGCAGCTGACTGTACCATCCGTTTGGGAGTTAAGACGCCACGAATTTCACCCCTTTTTTGTCGCTTGTTATAATGAATATTTCTTGAACATTCATCTATGTATAACCTCATTCCTTTTTCCTATCCCTGCCTATCCTAGGTGTAAAGCTTTAAGAAAAAGTGCCGTTTCTAGACCCAAGATTTTAAAATTGTAAATAAATAGACTAAGTACAATTATGCTGTTAGTGTCTGATATAAGCTAGTTATAATTTGTTTGCTATAATTATATTTTCTTATAATTTTAACCTTTGTACTGTAGCTAAAATAACATACTCTGATATTTGAGTATTTTCTACTTAGGTATAAAATTATAGGCAATGCATAAATATCGCAAACAAAATTTATATGATAGAAATTGTTTTTCAAGGCAATATTATTATTACGCTTTCTATTTTAATTTAACAGAAGATATATTATTGATTAAAAAATAAGAGATTATGATTCGCAAGATATAATATTGGACGTCGAAATAAATTGTTTTTTATTAATTTGGCTTAAAATGTAGCTTTGTCTATGTCTTCTGTTCCAAGTTATAAAACTGTTTCTCATAAAAAAATAAGTATATGCCTGTTGCCATATTTTTTATATTCTGAAATAATGCATTTATTTCGACTTGGTCCAAATATTAAAACATTTGTGAAGTACGCTTACTAGGTTTTTGATAAGGTGTATATATATCGTTTATAATTTTAGTTATAATTTAATTATATGAAATAAACTTATGTTAAAACGTTGATAGTTTCAAAGTGTCGACTTTAGATTCTTGTTTAGAACTGATGTTAAAAACCGTGTAATGTTTTAAAGTATATTTTCTGTTTCGACTAAATAAATTAATAATGTTGAGGCATTTCTTATAAACTGTCTTTCATCTATCCACTAAATATTTTTCAGTTAAATTGTGTTCACATAGAATGGAGTGTGAATAGAAAAACTTTAAACAATGATGTCATTGCTAGTTAAAAATTACTTTGTTTCGCAAATGTTTAGAAACATCACAGTAGATTTGCAAAATGCATAAAATAGTGAACTAAATATGTTACAAGGGTAATTATAGCATTGTGTAACAAAGTAACTAAATCAATAAGAAAACTTATGAAAGAAACATTTTTCAATGTATTCATACTGACTCTTTTAACCTGTTCTATCCCTTAATCTTTTCACTGTAAAACTTAACTTTTCAATACTGTAGTAAAATTGAGTTTTCTTTAAATACGCATAAGGTTGATATTACACTAGCTTCGTATTTGCGGTCAAAAGGTTAAAAATATATTCTAAGTTCATATTTTTTATTAGATAAAATGAACTGCGAGTTCCATTTCAATAGCCGTTTTAATTGTAAAAACTAATATGTTAACTTGTGTTATTAATTATTATGACGAAAATAATGAAAATTGTAAAAAAAGTTTGCTTACATTATATGACTGTGAGTTTAATTTATCTAATAAAATAATAAATACTTTTAAATTTGTTCTAATGCCGTATCTCAAAGCTGGTAAAATCAGACAAGTCCCTGGCCCTGAAAGAGATGGAGTATTAGAACTCATAGCTCATCTCTTTCGGTGGATGGAACTTTACTTTTTTTATAGCTTACATGGGTATTGCATAAAAATAGAAAACATTAAAAAGTTGAGTAGTGGATCAGATGAAACCAGTTGGTCATAACTTTTAGGAAAAAAATTAGGAGAGATTATTTTGTTTAGATTGCATGCGACTTTAAACAACAGAATATTTAATAAATTGTGGGTAGGATTATAAGTTTTAATAAATTATAAAAATATAATTTTGGTATTATTTCTGTATGAACCTTTAGTGTAATTATCGTTGATTAATACAAACAAAACCAGTGAAGTTACTAAATCCATCATATGCTTTAGTGACTACGGTTCACTGATTAAAGGTGTAATTTGCAAATATCGAGTTATTTATAGACCCTCATGGACTTATTAGAGAAGTAAGTCCATGGATATCACACACGGGAATAATTCTTCAAAAAAAGAGTATTTTCTCTTATGGACTAAACAGAAGGACAAACAGGGTTAGCTCCTTAAAAAGCGACTCACTGTTGAGTTTTTTCGGCGGTGTTTCTTCTCAGCAGAGTGGTCTCTTGCTGACTCGCTGGTAGATTTATGACGTGTAAAAGTGCCTGAACATCTTTTAACCTTCTGTCAAGTTCACATTTAACTGACAATAAAACACTTATTAAAACACGAAATATCATTTTTATTTACAAAAAACACAGAAAACACGTAAATACAACATCTATTTTGGTAAAAGGTTAAAAAATATTTTTTTGACTAGATACTTATTTGACCTACTTACAATCTTTACTCTTAAAATTATTACTCCACAGATTCTAAAGTTTGCAAGGAGCAGGGGCTTTATTCTACCTTGTCTCTACATTGCTACCGTATTGCAATTAGGTATTTTTATTTAGTTATTAAAAATAATTAAAAAATACAAAAAAGCGGCAGGCCTTTAACCGAATGGACCACAGACTAATAACCAGTTGACCGGACTTCAAGTGCATTAAATGGCGACGGTAGCGACATCTGTTGCCAAGTAGAAGACAATTTGCGACGGCGCCAAAGTCGGTGTTTGACACATAACCTCAATATTTATGCAATTTAGAAAACGTATAGTTAATAGTTAAGGGGGCCATTTGCAACGTTAAAAGATGGCGGACGTGTAATTTGTTTTAGACTTTAATTTTTGGGTAATTAGGTGTTCAAAGTTCTTTTCTGATAGTGATTTGTACTTTTTATGCCTTAGTGTCGCACAGTGATTGAAGACTTGGACTTATTTCGTGTATCTGGCATCTTTCTTCTCGTTTCAAGTGGACTCGCAGTGGTGCAGAGGTTAAAACTATCTTGACCTCTGACCTACAAATCACCGTACAACGTTGCCCCCAATCTTCCTAGAGAAGATTGGATTGTGTTTTATACTCATACTAGTGACCCGCCCGCGGCTTCGCCCGCGTGGAATGTATTATACATATAAACCTTCCTTAAGAATCACTCTATCTATTAAAAAAAACCGCATCAAAATCCGTTGCGTAGTTTTAAAGATTTAAGCATACATAGGGACAGACAGCGCACGCGACTTTGTTTTATACTATGTAGTGATAAACCTTGACACTGGCGAAATCACTTCACGTGGAAGCCATATCCCTGCGGTAGTAGCTGTTCAAGTCGCCGCGGGGGCAAAAAAAAATAAAAAAAATAGTTAAGGTGACATTAGACCCACCCGGCATGCGACCCGCACCGACTCACCTCGCGGTTAGTATTAAAAACGTTACTTAGCGTAGTTAATGTAGTGAGCGGCTGAGCGCATGCCCATACAAATCCTTATATAGAATATTAACAGGCTCTCTTCGCCTCTAGTTCTTATGAGCTGTGACCTTTATTCTTAAACAGAGTGTTAAAGTAACAATCGACACATCACACATCATCATCGGACGTGTCACATTGCACAGTTGGAATTACGTAATTCGCGAATAGCGCGGCTTTAGCCGCTGCCCGGACTTTTGCTATGGGTACTCAACAACTCGTAGTGAACGAACTGTTGGCGTTTGTTCAAAATGCCGTCAACCAAGGAGCAATGACTGACGTTAGCATCGTGCAGATCTGCAAAACCAGCTTCACAGAGGATGAGATTTGCAGTGGCAAGGTGCTACTTTACCAGTCTGCGGGCAAGGCCGAGCAGATGCCGTCCCGACGGAGGGATGGGGGAGCGAAAAGTCTGCAGGATATTATCTCGGTGTTCAGGGTGGCCCTACCGGATGATATGCCTGCGTTTGTGGCGATGCAGCTGGATAAGCTGCCTCCTGTCAGTTTCGACCACGTCGACGTTACCAGGCTGTTGAAGGATATTGTAGCCCTAAAAGCGAGCCTGGCTGAGATTGCAGAAAAATTTGATGCGTCGCAGATAACTGTTACCGAGATGCGCAATGAAATTACCTGCTTGCGCAAGTCTGTCCCGGTAATTAGGTCATCGGCTGATGCATCAATTTCAAATGACAATGAACAAACTTGTGTCGATACGTCGGTCTCAAGTTTCGCGCCCGCGCTGACTCAGCTTGAGAAGCCAGCGCCTCGCTCGCCGCGTGCTGCCCCGCGCGCCGCCGCCCCGCGCCCCGCGCGCCTCCCGCGCGAGTCAAGCCCCCCCGCCCCCGCCACCCCGCCGGCTGCCCGCAGCTACGCTGACGCAGCCGGCAAGGCCGCTGAACTTAGGCGGCCTGGAGCGCCTGTTAAGGCGTCGAAGAAGAGAGCTCCAGCTTCCGTGAAGGAGCTCCCTCGTACCGGTGTGGATAAGGAGGGATTCACATTGGTGCAGCACAGCAAACCACGCAGGAAGCCTCATAAGACTCGGTGTGGTACTGCAGTAACGGACCCGAGTTCCGAGCTGCGGGCAGCTATACCGAACACGGCGCTCTACGTGTCTCGCCTGCACCGCTCTACCACGCGAGACGACGTGGTGGAGTACGTCCGTCAGAAGGTTGGATGCAGTCTGACGGTGTTCCAGCTGCGGTCGCTTCGCTACGTGCACTTCAGTTCGTTTGTAGTGCGCGTGCCGCGGTTTATGCTGGGAACCGTCGAGTGTCCTGACTTCTGGCCGAATGGTGTCGTGTTTCGGCGGTTTCGGGGCAACCTACCGACAGCCGCGACCATCACGCCAAGTTTGGCAAAACAGAACCACGTTGTTTTGTCACCTCGGTGTTAGTTTTAAGTTTTATATTTTTTATGTATGTTAGTCTATAAGGTATTTGTAACTATGGGCCTCGTTGCCTGAAATAAAATTTATTATTATTATTATTTGTATGTCTTTACCATTCACGGGACTATGGGAGTCCCGGACCTTTGGAAGGCGTACATGGAGCCGAAGCCAACACGCAGAGGCCCTTTAGACAAGTTTAATTTAGTAAAGTGATGGGACACCAACCGGCGATTGTCCCTGAGTTCAAACTATAAAAGTATGCTCCCACGGACAACCAACGGTTAGTGTAGGACTATTTAAGAAGGATGGAAGTATTAACAATAGGCTCTATGAATGAACAGATATGGATTGGTGAACTAGGCTATTGATGAAACTACGGCGCCTGCCTGGCCAATGCTAATTACTTTGGTTGAAATGGCAGGCGGTGACTCGCCAACTCAAGAATGGGCCTCCCGAAATAGCCGCATATATATAGCAGCAGGGAGGTAACAGTTCCAGAGGGGCTAAGGGTGGAGAGGTGCTTCTGGACTTTAAACGACCATAAGGTGCCCACTCACCACTTATGCAACACATCCACCCTTCGAGCATATAGCTCTTGCGACTCCACTCTGACCGGCCAATAAAGGCAAGCCAGAGGTGAGGGTCTGTTCCTCGTCATTATACACTCCAGCCGGCCGGTGAAGGCAAGCGTGAGGTGAGGAACAGGACCTACCCTCGGGAGCATTCAGGTCCGTGGTGTCGCCACTCACCAACAGCATTATTAAATATACCTCACGCGATGTCCAAATGTACGTGATTATGGTGTAATAAACCTACCTATTTACAGGTCAGTTTGGTTTTCTTCACATCTTTTATCATTTCTATTGATATATTTTACAGTATTGTAATAATGGGATTTAAGTTGGTTGTTGTACAATATTATCAACCATCAAATTCAGCCCCATTTTTGCTAAGCCAATTGTAGTATAAAAATATAGCCTGTTGTTTTCCGTACTATATTGAAGTACCTACATGCAGTACTATAGCTCTTAGATGCTTCGGGTTGTTGCTTATTAAGAGCGAGTGGGAGAGGAGTACAAACCCGAAGCACTTTGTAATTGCTCAGACTGTAATTATTTACAAAAGCTCATTTCTGATCAGGGTTGTTTCTTGCCGGAAGCAGGAATGTTACCAAGCCTGGGTAAATGCAGCGACGGCACGGGATGACCAGGCCAGTGCGTTAAAAAAGCAGTTCAACTTTGCCTCTAGGTCCTTCAAGAGGGTTATTGCCAGGGCGAAGTCATTGCACATTGGTAGAATTGGCGAGAGACTTGAACGCCTCCCATCGGGAACTCGCGCTTTCTGGTCCCTTGCCAAAGCTATCCAGGGAAACTTCTGCACGCCATCTTTTCCACCCTTGCACATGGGAACTGATTCCTTGGCCTACGACGCAAAGGAGAAAGCTGATCTCCTGGGCAAACTCTTTGCGTCCAACTCGACCTTGGACGATGGGGGACGCGAACCGCCGACCGTACCGCGGTGCGAGAGCAGCATGCCGGATGTCCGGTTCCATCAAAGCTCGGTGCGTAAAGCACTTTTTTCCCTCAACATTCATAAGTCGAGTGGGCCCGATGGAGTCCCTCCTATTGTGTTGAAGACATGTGCTCCAGAGCTGGCACCGGTTTTAACGCGTCTTTTTCGACTTTCGTACTCCTCTGGCGTAGTCCCGACTTCATGGAAGTCAGCTTTGGTGCACCCGATCCCTAAAAAAGGCGACCGCTCAAACCCGTCCAACTACAGGCCAATAGCCATAACTTCCCTGTTCTCGAAGATAATGGAGTCCATCATCAACTGCCAGCTTTTAAGGTACCTAGAGGACCACCAGCTGCTTAGTGACCGACAATACGGTTTCCGTAGGGGCCGCTCGGCTGGTGATCTTCTAGTTTACCTCACACATCGATGGGCACAGGCGATCGAGACTAAGGGCGAAGCATTGGCAGTTAGTTTGGACATTGCGAAGGCTTTTGATCGGGTTTGGCACAAAGCACTACTTTCTAAGCTTCCGCTTTATGGGCTTCCCGAGAGATTATGCGAGTGGGTTACCAGCTTCCTAGCAGACAGAAGCATAAAAGTCTTAGTTGACGGTGCATGCTCTGACTCCATCTCTGTTAATGCTGGTGTCCCTCAAGGCTGTGTACTATCACCCACGCTGTTCCTTCTGCATATCAATGACATGTTGCAAGTCTGCGGCATTCACTGTTATGCGGATGATAGCACAGGCGATACCTTCTACACCGGCCGCGCCAATATTTCTCGGGACAACGTCGTCGAGAGCCGAAACAAACTTGTGTCTAAAATTGAGACTTCTCTTAAAAAAGTTTCAGAATGGGGTCGACTTAATTTAGTCCGTTTTAACCCCACAAAGACTCAAGTTTGCGCGTTCACCGCTAAGAAGTTGGCGTTCGATGCATCTCCTCGTTTTGAGAGCACTCCCCTCACTGCCTCAGCCAGTATCGGAATCCTCGGTGTCAACATTTCGAGTGACGTCCAGTTCCGCGGTCATTTAGAGGGTAAGGCCAAATTGGCCTCGAAGAAGCTCGGTGTGCTCAACAGATCGAGACAGTATTTCACTCCGGCCCACCGCCTGCAGCTGTACAAGGCGCAGATACGGCCACATATGGAATACTGCTCTCATCTGTGGGCTGGGGCTCCCCAAAACCAGCTTCTCCCTCTGGACCGCATCCAGCGGAGAGCCGCTCGAATTGTCGGCTGCCAGCGTACTTCTGGTCGGCTTGACTCCTTGGCGCTGCGTAGAGATGTAGCCTCACTCTGCATTCTCTATCGCTTGTACAACGGGGAGTTCTCCGAGGAGCTGTTCGGATTAATTCCTGCCGCATCCTTCCGCCTTCGTCCTACGCGACAGAAATTCCACCACCATCATCTAGATGGTTGGCAGTCCACAACTGTGCGTTTCACACGGAATTTCCTGCCTCGCACAACTAAACTGTGGAATGGTCTGTCGCCTGCGGTATTTCCGGACCGTTACGACCTTCAAACCTTCAAGAAAAGAGCGTACTCTCATTTGAAAGGCCGGCAACGCACCTGTGACTCCTCTGGTGCTGCAGGTGTCTATGGGTGACGGTAATCGCTTTCCATCAGGCGATCCGTCTGCTCGTTTGCCTCCTATACCATAAAAAAAAAAAAAAAAAAAAAATTGTTAACTTTTTTATTTTCCGTCTTCATCGTTTACTACGAAATTTAGCTAATTACTAAAGAGCTTATCGCCTCATGGTCTTTTCTACGTCACAGCTAGTGCTAGAATTTAAAAACAAATTGCGGTTACAAACAAAATGTCGCCATTCCAAAGCGGGCGTAGCAAACACTTTTTTTATTTTTTATTTATTAGTATACAGGATGGAAAAACCGAACGCTACGTGAACGGCCACTACCTTAAATATTGGAATCGCTCGGTTCAAAAACATCTTATGGTCGCTGGAAGGAATATTTTGATGAACGTTCTCGTGATAAGGGAATTTGGTACAAAACTATTCAGTGTGAGCCTCCTCGGGTGCCTTGGTTTGACTATGCTCGGCTACGCAGAGCAGAGGTTGTCAGCGCGCATAGGCTTCGGTCCGGACATGTTCCTTTAAATCAGTTTGCGCATCTCATGAGGAAAGTAGAGTCGCCCAACTGCGAAGAGTGCGGGATAGTAGAGGATGTGCAACACTTTTTAATGGAATGTGTTCGGACTCGTGCAAAGAGGGAAAAGTTGTTTATACAATTTGGCATTAGGTAACTGTTCAAATGTTGGCATCTTCCAATCCATATTGGCAGAACCTTTGTCAGAGGTTGCTAAATTTGTTTATAGTTTTTTTTTGTAAATAAGAGTTTCAATAACATTTTTTATTTCTAGCGTTTTTTTATGTGTGATGTTTGTCAGTGTACTTGTATTTAGGCCAGCCGGAGCTGACATGTTCAAGGTTGAACAAAGCTTCAAAATAAATAAAGATTTAAAAAAAAAATAATAATAATATTGGAAATAGCAAATTCTACGCAAAGGTTGCTTTAATATTTGAAAAAAAAACCTGCGTTTATGGAGTTTTGAAAATTCGTCTGCCAATATAACAAAACAATAGAGCCGTGTTTTATGATACAGATCGAAAGGGTCATTGATACATACAAACATACATAACTTCACGTCTGTCTCCCAACAGGGTAGGCAGAGACTATAGAACGCCAGGTGCACCGATCTAAACATACAACTTCCGCTTCCTCTACATTCATCAATCTCTTCATGCACGTACGTCGGTTTCGGGTGCTTTATTTGGCCCTTATTCAGCACATCGCGAATCTGATCACCGTACGTCCGTCTAGATCATTGATACTGATCATTTAATTTTATACTCATCTCATCATCATCATCACCTTTAAACTAAATAAGGACCGTAAAAAGAATATGACTAGGTACTGATTTATCATATTCGACCAGTTCGATTCCCGGTTAAAGCAGACGAATTTAAAAAAATCCATAAAGGCAGGATTACTTTTTTCAAAAATAAAAGTAATTCTCCTTTGCGTAGAATTTGCTATTTCCAATATTTTAGGTAGTTACCGTGTAGGTAAGTGGTGTTCGTTTTTCCCACTTTATAAAATAATTAAAATATTTGCAAAAAGTAGGTACCTATGATTTTTTCCAAAACACTTATTAAAAAAAAACTGTTGTCAATAAAGTCTTAAAAAATTTACTAATAATTGCGTCAACGGGGCCAGTGCGACAAACCATACATTTTTAGGATGTTTTTTTGGTTTGATGGACTTACCCCGTTGACGTATTTGCGCCCCATGACCTGGTAGACCCTTCTGTACGTCGATAAAGACCTCAATTCTCTTTCTTCTCACTCTTCACCTCACTTTTCAAGCTTTCATTAGCTTTTTTCACCAACCCCTCGTCAATAGAACTTCTCGACAACTGCCTAAGAATATTTTCGAATATCTTCGGCGCACTTTTCGTATTAGGGAGTGAGATATCCGTCTGCGTGGTCACTGTCTCGCTTCTTCTCTCCACTTTAACCTCGGGTACGTTTGTCTCTTTCAGATCTAGCGTCATCGTTTTTTTTTTCAGGTCCTTCTCTTCCTTATCAGCCAGTACCTCCTGTATCTTATCTGTGTTGATTTCTTTTTCTTTTGAACGGCGTTCGATGGCTGTGGTGAGTACGTTTCCGAGGATGTGAGCGCATTTAATGATGTTCTGGGTCTCTCTAGGAGTGAGGTGGAGGCCCTCGCTTCTGATTATTGAGTTGAGGTTGGCCGTGTCTTCAGGTGAGCGTTTTCTGGAGCCTTCTGAGAAGTCTGGAAGAAAATAACAATGGTTTATGTAGCAGTCTATAGTTTACGGTCCGTTTAAACTATGTCTGTTTTGCCACTTGATTGTACAGAAATAAAATATTACAAGGAACAAAAAAAACATAATAAGTTTTTAGGCATTTCTAAGATTTTTAGTACGTGACCTTGATTTATCTAAATCAAGGTCAAGGTCAACAACCATGTTTGTTGTTGGCAATTAGTTATGCAGTCTTGTATTTGGAATTATATATGCGCCTCAGAGCCACCTTACCACCAGTGGCCCGTTTCACGAAGCTACAAGTTACAATTTTACAAGTGTAAACTGGCCACATTGGTCAAAAAAGGTACTACAAGCGTTTCACGAAGCTACTTTTCTACAACTTGTAAAATTCAAGTTACAAGTGTAAAATTTGAACCATAGACATTTTTTTTTTTTTATTGTTAGGAATTGCTTTAATCGAACTAACGTTTCTCGAAAATTTTGTTACATTGTCAACTTGTACTTGTCAATTAGAAAAAAAAACTACCTAGCTTCCGAGCTAAGTAAACTTGTAATGTGTTAGAGTCGCTGTCAAATCATTCATACTATAGTACCTACCTCGTTTGTTTTTAAACGTCACTCTCATGTCGTACCGTCGTTGAGTTTAATTTTCTGTTAAAAAAGTTTGTTGTTATTGTTATTGTATATTTTGTTATTGTTAAGCCCGCTCCACATTCTCGACAAAACTACACGAGACTTGCCGAATACGAGAGTGTGGAAAGAGTATTCGTCTATGTTCGTATTGTCTCGCGTATATTCGTGTTGTCTCCATTTCGTGGCGGTAAAACGGCAAAACATCAAAGGGCTCTCGTGAAGTCTCGTGTTTGCGCGAAACTACCCTTCCACACTCCCGCGCTCCCGCCAGTCGGCCGACGGCAACCGCAGGAAGCGCACGTGCGGTCTTTGGATATGAGTCACAATGGCGGCCAAATGGAATCACGATTTAGAATTATCGTTTCTAGAAAAAAAAAACACGGATATGTAAGTAATTGTAATATGCTACAGCGCATAATACTGTAGCGACAGAAGTTTCGAGGACGTCCATCTTTGATGAAAGTCCAATTACAACTGCGCAAGGCGAGAATGTGGTGGGCCGCTCTCGGTTTCGCCCGATCTCGGCAAATATCTCTACAAAACAATCTCGTGTAGTTTTGTCGAGAATGTGGAGCGGGCTTTAGTTGTTGAGTTTAATTCTCTGCAAAATTTTGTTGTTATTGTTATTTTGTCTGTAAATATTAAGTGAAGTTTCATAAGCTTGTGGAATGTGGAAGCACATCACGGGTATATGAAAAATCCCTTGAATTTGGCACAAGTCCTAAAGCCTGTGTCTTTGCGTGTATGACTTTCCACGCATCGGTCTTGGTTGCCGAAAATGCTCCAAAAATTCTTTTTTCTTAAGCAACACTTCTTTTAGAAGTGTTGCCTTCAAAATTTTCCGGTTGCTTTACATAACTAAAAATACTAAAATAACTCCCGTACCTACTTTCAAATTTTAACGAAAGAGAGACAACTCCGAAGACTCCGCGAGACTGGAGTGGAGACATCATCGGATTTACAGATTATAAATATAAATATTTCAAGATTTGACATTTAGAAACGTCAAAACATCAACAAACGTTTTTTTTAATAGGGACTTGTTAAATCGAGATGTCATTCACTTGTAATCGAGATTACTATACGATCCTATTATTCTACCATGGAAGGCCGCGTTCGAGAAACACTTGTACTTGTAAATTGTAACTTTTTGCTCTTGTTACTTGTGAACTTGTAATTTGTAACTTGTAGCTTCGTGAAACGGGCCACAGGTAGCCTGTGTGCTAGTTTGCCTTCCTTAAAGCAAAAAAAAAACATTTAGCTCACATAGGTCGGGTGGAGCATTGGTCATAATTTGTAGTAGCTCTTCATTGGCCCCGTCGCGATAGAGTTGTTTTAGCTCACATTTTAAGTCAAGGTTAAGGTCATCGATCGGTACTTCCACTTACCTAATTCAGCTGACACTGGTCGTCAGTAGTAGTTAATTTTTTCATTGTCACCATTGCAATAGAGTGGTTTTAGCTCACCTTTTAAGTCAAGGCCTAATAGGTCTTGACTTACTAAAGCCAAGGTTATTAATGACCTTGACCTTTACTTACTAAAGACAAGGTCAAGGTCAAGGTCATATATATGTAGTTCCACTCACCTAAGTCAGCTAGGTCAATGTTCTCCGTCCTGTAAGGCGTGGGGCACTGGTCGTAGTAGCTCTTCATCGGCACCGTCGCGATGGAGTTGTTATAGGTCAGCCAGAAGGTGTTCCACTCGCCATGCTCCGAGCGCTTCTGCTCCTCGACCCTCGTGTCGTCGGAGCTGTCCAGCCAGTTGCTGACGCAGCTGTTAACAATAATAATAAGAATAGTCATTATCTTACATACATACATAAACTTACGCCTTCATTCCCAGAGTGGGGTAGGTAGAGCTAAAGAATTACCAACAACTCTTAAAACTTCTTGATGATTCTGTAACCACATTTTGCACAAGTAGGCCCATCGCCTAACAGTACTAGGTACAAGCCTTTATTCCCTTAGTCGCCTCTTACGATATCCACGGGAAGACATGGAGTGGCACTATTCTAACCCGGCAACCACACGGGAACCAATTTCAATATATTTGAAGAGATAATACCTACGGAACCTGTAGGTTAGGTTAAGTTTGTTTCATAATTCCAGGACACCGCACGGAAATTACATAAAAGAACTTGTAGGGCATTAAAAGTCTATGTTAGTTTAGGAAAAAATGGTGGTGGTCATCGATGCGATCAAATTTTGAGCGGGAACAGTTTAATTTTGCTCTTTGATCAAAACCGAAATAAAATGAAAATGCTCTATTTGTAATCTATGGCGTTTCTGACGAGCTCGTTAAAATACTAACCAAGTTTCCGAGCCCTGATGTTATTTTTTAATACTTTCCGTGAGGTGTCCTTTCTCTAGTCTCTAGAATTAGTACTATAGGTTACCTAGACATGTCCTGGCTGGCCTTGGCAGGTGGAGACTCGGAGGACTGCCCAGAGTACTCCGGTGAAACTGAGGAGTAGTCCAAGTCCGTGGTCACTCCGTGTCTGGAAATAAGGTTCAGAATATTTAGTCAATAGTTTCAATGACCATGATATATGCTCAAATCCAACTTTATGCCTGACACGAGTGTATTCAAATATATTAAAATTTTCAGCCCACCCCAATTCTGCCCAAACCAAGACTTAAAACATATCCTCAAGGATTGCACACTTACCAAGTAAGACGGTGACCCGGCGGGCCAGTTCACCCTAGCAAATGACTCAATCCAATGGACACAAGGACTATAATTAGCATTGTAGTTAAGTTATAATATGTCCCTCACTAATACACTGGGAAACATCTTAGCCTACTTGTGCAAAATGTGGTTACAGAATTATCAAGAAGTTTTAAGACTTGTTGGTAATTCTTTAGCTCTGCCCACCCCACTCTGGAAATGAGGGCGTGAGTTTATGTATGTATATATGTGTATAATATTGAAGACGAACGATTTTACATTCATATGAATAAATAAATAAAATACTGCCCTCCTAAGCCAAAAACATCTCAAACTCAATACAAAAGTAGTTTGAATTCTCTTCTGTTATTAATAAGGTTGATATTGCTACAGGAGTTTTATCAGAGATACTGCCTATTGGCTTAGGAGGGCAGAATTCATGAGTTTATCACAGCTTTAATAAATTTGATTCATGTTAGAAACAGTTGAGAAAAATATATTTTTAAATAGTTATAAAAATAACCAAGATAAGCCAACAAAAATTTGTTCTTATTTCTTTCTAGCAAAACATAATTTAAAATGGAGTTCATATGGCCTACCTGTTACATGACGTCACAGTGCATATCGGATCTCTGCTTAATCACTGCCTCTAATTAAATTTAAAATGCTGGTATCACCCGTATATAATTATAATTTCACTTTTGGTGATCTCTTTTACGACATTTTCTTTTGTTTGTTGAGAAATGTGATTTAAAAAAATCATGCATTTTCCCTATTATAGGAGCTGGTTCAAACTGAACTGATAAACACACTAATGAGAAGTCTGTTATTGCCGAAGGCGCCCATCGGTGTCATTCTGCCCTAACACAACGCCGTGGACGGATCGGCGTCACATTTAGCGTTAGCTGGGTGCCGTTGACGCCGTCAGCATCAGGCTATAATGAAACCTTCTCGGATATCACGGACACCGTTCAGCGTCACTCTTAGCTTTGCCTGCCGGTCTGGATGCCGCAGTCGCCGACCGGCGTCATGCTTGAGAAAGCTTGACAATGACTTGTGGGAGGACCTTGTGCAGGGTCCGTCCGGGTTGGTACCACCATCTTATCCATTAACCCACAGCCAAGCAGCAGTGTTCGCATTGTTCTGTTCCGGTTTGGGGATAAGACAGCCGGTGAAATGACTAGCATAGAGGCATTCCATCTTAGTCCTCAGGGTTGGCAACGCATTTGCAGTCTTGTGAATGCGAATGTCTATGGGTCACAGTTTCCACGTACTATCAGGTGGCCTGTGTGCTCGTTTGCCTTCCCATGCAATAAACAGAAGTGATTAATAAAAACTTGTAATAAACACCTGTAAGTGGCGCTGGAGTTTGTATTGTACAAGCTGTCGGTCTCTGTCCTACTCTTGCTCTTGTCTATGGCCAGCACCGGGAGCGAGACGCGCTTCTGTTTGGGGTTAGGCGTGGACGTAGCGAGCGCGTTGAAGGTGCGACCGTACTTAGAGCTCGTGTCTTCGAAGTCCGATACCTGAAAAATCGTAAGACTAGGTGAAAAACCGCGCAAGCGCATGTGGGACTATGCGCAGTGTAGGGTTCTGACGCCGTTACTACAATCACAAAAAAAAACTCGGAAAATAAAAAGTATGAACTACTTAACACCACAAGTAATTTTCCATTTAACGGTTTGATGTTGTCCTATATGCGGTCCTGGGTTCAAATCCCGGTAAGAACAGATACTTATTTGTGTGATTTGTGTCTGAGTCATGGATGCTTTCTATGTATTTAAGTATATATTTTTCTATATAAGTATTTATATCGTTGTCTAGTACCCATAGTACAAGCCTAGAGCTTAGTTTGGGACTAGGTCAATTGGTGTGATATTGTCCCATGATATTTATTTATTTAACTTTTTAAACTTTCTTCATTTATTTTGTACTCTGAAAAAATATTAACCTCCTGGGACCCCGATCTTCGCTTAAGGACATAACAATAAATATAAAAGGCGCCCTATAGTTGTTTGACAAGGTTGCAATTACAATGTTACCGTGAGCACCCCCAGGTCCCAGGAGGTTAATCCACTATCTTTTACAGGTATAGCTTTTTAAAGAAAATACAAAAGAATGGACTGACGACTGAACAGACCGTGTAGGCTAGTAAACAGGGTCCTGTTTATCTACCTTCGGGTACGAAGCCTTAAGAAATAGATTAAAAACCAACAAATCGACCGAGTATGCCGGGAGTTGCTTCCTCGTGACGATATAGATGGATGACTTACTTGTGACAAGTCGAGCGACATGTCGTCCTCCAGCGAGGTCTCGCGGCTGGTGTGCTGCGCGCGCGGCGACGCCGGCTTCTTGCTCCGCGGTGTGTCGAGCGACTGGCGTCGTCGGTAGGACGCCGGGAGGGAGTTGGCGCGGTCAGGTCTGGGGGAACGTTGGTTATGTTTGTATGTAAAATACTTTATTGCAAAAACCGAGACATAATCAAAAACATAATAGACAAACACAAAACCACCATCCATTAACCTACCGCCAAGCAGCAGTGTTTGCATTGTTTTGTTCCAGTTTGGGGATAAGACAGCCGGTGAAATGACTAGCATAGAGGCATCCCATCTTAGTCCTCAGGGTTGGCAGTTCATTTGCAGTCTTGTGGTTGCGATTGTGTATGGGTCACAGTTTCCACTTACCATCAGGTGGCCTGTATGCTAGTTTGCCTTCCAATGCCATAAAAAAAAAACTAACGACCTCAATGTAACTGCGTATAATTTGACATGCCATGTAATTTATACTGTGTTATATTGAGTAATAAAATCTGAATCTGAATGTAACTTGTTGATAATTCTGTAACCACATTTTGCTAAGATGTTTCCCAGTGTATTAGTGACAGGTTGCAAGCCCATCGCCTAATAGTACAACAAGCCTTTATTCCCTTAGTCGCCTCTTACGACATCCACGGGAAGACATGGAGTACAAACAGCAGTAGAAAAACCTACCTCTTTAGAATCTGCTTTCCAGTGACCATGAAGTCCGGGTTTTGTTTGACAACTTTCTTGGGCGTGGAGGAAGCGGAGGCTGGAGGAGACTTTTTCCCCTTCTTGGAGCCGCGGGAGGAGGCCGAGCCGCGTCGTCGCGGATCGGGGTCATACTCAGAAGGCCAGCGGTCACTACGCTGCATGATGACTCCTGAAATTGAATGAATATCTTGTTTAAAAAAACGGTTTGAAAAACAACAATGACAACGGGAGAGTTTGATCCGAAAACTCCTGCTAATAAATAGGTTTTCCTTTTATTTTATGGGGTAAAATAAATATCAGGGGACCATGTCACACCAATTGACCTAGTTTCAAACTAAGCTCTAGACTTGTACTATGGGTACTAGACAACGATATCAATACTTATATAGAGAAATATATACTTATATTATGTATATACAGTGGTGGACATATAATTAGAAACACTTGCGACGTATTTCACATTATACAAGGCACATTGCCGTAAAACTTTTGTTTTTGGAAATAAAACAACAAAATGCATAGAATACGTTCAACAACTTATAATTAATTAAAAAACAAATAAATATCCGAGTTTACAACTACCATTTAGATATTTAGTTACGTACAAACAACTAAACGACAATTGCAGTACCATCCGTCATGGACAAGTAATTAGAAACACTAAAGAAATGAGGTAAAAATCAAAGTTTTAACGTGTCAACGTCAACAATTTCAAATTATTTATGTAAAATAATGTTTGGTTTACTAAATTTCTTAACAATTAATATTTAGTTGCATAGCCTTTTTTATTAATGACGGCTCTGCAACGACGTGGCATTGATTCAAGTAATTTCATACATTTATCGAGTGGGATCGAGTTCCATGCTTCAACAAAGGCTTCGTAAAGTTCATTTTGACTGGAATTACGTTTAACGGAGACTTTTTTTTTAACGACGTACCACAAATTTTCAATTGGATTTAAATTGGGACTATTTGCAGGCCAGTCTAACATGGTAACACGTTGCTCACTAAGAAAGGATTTAACACTGCGGGCCGTGTTTTGGGTCGTTAATGTCGTTATCGTGCTGAAAGATCCAGGTCACAGGCAAATGGTCGTCGGTGTAGGGAATCATTGTCTCTTCTAACATGTTTTTGTATTGAAATTGATCCATTATACCTTGAATCTTACGGACGGGTCCAACTCCGCAACCAGAAAAACATCCCCATACTTTAATATTACCACCGCCGTGTTTGACTATGCTCCTGGTGTATTTATAATCAAAAGCATGGTTTATTGGACGTCTAACGTAGCGTTTGACGTCTGAATTCACCATATTTATTTTTGTTTCATCCGAGAATAACACTTTTTTCCATTCTCGTACGGTCCAGTTAAGATATTTCTTTGCAAATAATAATCGCTACTCTCGGTGTTGCTTGGTAAGAAGCGGTACCTTTCGAGAAACCCTCCCGAACAATTTAGCTTCCACTAATCTGCGGCGTACCAGTTTCGAGGAAATGTTCCTTTGGTCATCAGGTGAAAAAACTTCATTTCTAATCTCGTTGGAGCCTTTGAACGGGTCTTGTTTAGCTACACGTATTATTTGCGAATCTTCCCGGGGAGATGTTTTCCTTGGACGAGCCTTTCTAACAACACTTTTAGTAGTTCCGTTAGTTTTATAATGAGCAATAGCGTTGAAAACTTTCTTCACAGAACATTCTAGATGTTTAGCAATTCTTCTATAAGTCCACTTTCGATCTAAATGTAATTTAACGATTAATTGCCTGGTTGACTCGTCAAAACTCTTATTTTTACCCATTTTTAACAATACTTATTATTCACGTAATTTTCCAAATTGACGTTTAATTGCCGCCGAAACAACAGAAAAAGCGTAAAAAGAGTTTTTTTTTTTAGTTTCAAAAATGGAACGAACCATGGATCCTGTTTCTAATTAGTTGTCCAAGCGGCCAGTAATAGAAATTCAACTATCATGATTTTTAAAATCTTTTAATAATTAAAGATAGAACAGATTTACTTTTTTAAATATTTTATGAGTTTTTTAACTCATTGGCTATATTCTGGCATAGTCAATAGTGATTTAATCAATATAATTTTTACTCATAACGATAGTTCATTCTGTGTTTACCTAAGTTTTATGTACTGTTTCTAATTATATGTCCACCACGTAAGTGACAGAGTTACCGACATAGCCCGAAGAATAGCTAAACTGAAGTGGCAGTGGGCGGGGCACATCGCACGCAGGACTGATGGCCGATGGGGTCAGAAGGTTCTTGAGTGGCGTCCGCGGACCGGGACACGAGCTGTGGGTAGGCCTCCAACAAGATGGAGTGACGACCTTGTAAGGATCGCGGGAAAGCGGTGGATGCGAAAAGCACAAGACCGGTCTGAGTGGAGAGCCTTGGGGGAGGCCTATGTCCAGCAGTGGACGTCTTTCGGCTGACATGATGATGATGATGATGTATATAATTATAAATTCAAGAAAACATCCATGACTCAGAAACAAATATTCGAGCTCACCACAAAAATATCTGCCCTTCCCGAGATTTGAACCCAGGACCGCTAGCTTCGTAGGTAGGGTCACTACCAACTAGGCCAGCGAGTCGTCCAAAATCCATCGTCTTTGACCTGTTATCGTATTATCAACGGTTTTATAGCTCTTATTAATTTTAATGGTCGATTTATAACAATATCATGACAGGTCAAACACGATATGGTTATGGTTGGTTGATATGGTTAGTTTGATTTTATGACCACTCACGAGCATGGCAATGTATTGCAGCAGTGTTCGCATTGTTGAGTTCCGGTGGGGATAAGACACCCAGAGAAATTACTAAGGATAAAGAATAATGCTAAGATACCTCGTATTTGAAAATAAGTTGAGCCGTTTAGGCCACAAAAGGTTACAAAAACACGGATACATACTTACATGCATACATTTAACATACATAATTATCATGGAAAACCATGGGCAGTTGGATAAAATTAAATAAACCTAGAGCCATCTAGCGACAACGTTTATAACTAAAATAGTTCTGCTACTGCCCGCTAGATGGCTTTCGCAGTCCCAGTCATTATTGTTCAAGTAATCCAACCAATACCAGTGTTTGTTTTTCAGTAAGTAGAGAATCTGAGACCCATGCAGCCGCACTCATAGTAAGTTAATGAAATGACTATTAAGTCATTCTTTCGGTACGATTTTTTATAAACAAACAAATTTGAATCCTCTAGAATTTAACCCTTAATAAGGCAGAGGCAATATATTTACCACATATCAATAAACTGAAATTTGACTTTACTACCTACATTTTATGATACAATTTTAATTGTATTTTCCCGAAAAATAACTTCATGTATTTTTACTCTTTAGAGACTTGCGATTCCATTACTGTATTTGATGTTGGTCTAGTATTTTTAGTTAACGAGGCCCTATTAAGGGATAATCACAAGACAGTAAATGCGTTGCCAAAGCTAATTACCTAAGGTTCAATGCTAATTTCACCGGTTGTCTTATCCCATACCGGAACACAACAATGCGAATTAATATTGAAAATGCGTGCGTTTGTTTTCTCTTCACGGTTTAACCGATACAAAAGTTTATTGTAGGAATAACAATAGGTAACAACTTTAACAGTAAAACAACTTTGGCATGGAAGTCAGTAAACAAAAAAAAAAATCGTGACATACATTAATGAACACATTATGTTCTGTTCATCTGTTTGTCATGAAATGGTCACAACTCAGCGTGATGCTGGCAGAGCCAGCACTGGTCTTCCGTTGCGACCATTTAATAATGCCTAATATTATAAGCATTTTAATTTAATGTGGTTAACAATAAAGTACCTATATATTGCTTCAACTAGAACATAGTAGTTAGGCTTTTTACTGCGACGAAGCCCAAAAGGAGGGTTATAGGCACTGGTCCCACTGCCGGCTACAGACTATAAGCTAGTAGAACTATAAACTACAAAAGAGTGGGCGAGCGGCGAGAAGCGAGTAAAGTTTTGATAGTTTTGACGCTCGGCTATAAAGTACTAGTACCGCTGAGCTAGTTTTATAATCGATAGTTTTTATCGCTGCGGTCAACTAGTAAACAGCGGTCCCACCGCCAGATACCGGCGAGCTCGGCAAGCAACTAGTAAAATTATGTACTAGAAACAGTTGACAATCGGCGGGAGGCTAGTAAAAAATCTATGGAATTATAGCTTACTCGCCGGACGTTGGGAGAGTGTCCTCGCCGGCAGTGTGAACAGCGAGCGATGAACTATAAATATATATCTCTCTCTTTTATTTACACGGAAGCGATTATCTTTTATTCGTTTCTTGGGCTAGAAAAAAGTCGATAGTTCATATCTCACTCGCCAGCGGTGGGACCAGTGCCATAATAATAATAATAATTTGGCCACAGGGCGTCTAGTTGCGAGCTGTTGGTGATTGGCGACACCGAGGACCTCAGTGCTCCCGAGGGTAGGTCCTGTTCCGGGCCGGCTGCGCGGTACAATGACGAGGAACAGACCCTCACCTCTGGCTTGCCTTTATTGGCCGGTCAGAGTGGAGTCGCAAGAGCTATATTCTCGAAGGGCGGATGTGTTGCATAAGTATGTAAGTATTTTCTGTAACAACCGTATATAATCCAGAATTATTTATACATAAAAACCTTCCTCTGGAATTACTCTATCTATTGATGAAATCCGCAAAATCCGTTGCGTAGTTTGAAAGATCTAAGCTTTTTTTTTTTTTTTTTTTTATGGCATAGGAAGGCAATCGAGCACACAGGCCACCTGATGGTAAGTGGAAACTGTGACCCATAGACATTCGCATTCACAAGACTGCAAATGCACTGCCAACCCTGAGGACTAAGATGGAATGCCTCTATGCTAGTCATTTCACCGGCTGTCTTATCCCCAAACCGGAACACAACAATGCGAACACTGCTGTTTGGCGGTAGGTTATTGGATAAGATGGTGGTACCAACCCGGACGGACCCTGCACAAGGTCCTCCCACAAGTAAACGTATACGTAGAGACGGCGGGAAGTGACTTTTTTCTTTTATACTATGTGGTTTTTGTCCCACTATTAGCATATGCGTCTTGTATGACACGTGATACGCATCTTTAGAACAATATTGACCTAATTCAGAAATTTTAAATTTCGAGTTTGGTCTCTATAATAATAACTTTATGACTTGAAGTTTGAAAGCTGAAATTTTGAATTAGGTTACTATTGTTCTGAAGATGCGATATGTATCTTTTACTGGAGAGATAGTTTCTGCTATTAATGTTTGATATTTGTGTCTTTTATGGTACCGGGAACTATATCTTTTGTTCGCATCTTGAGCGAGAAAGAAGTCTATATTTATTATTATTATTGGGTGGTTGAGATGGGCCTTGTGAGCCACTTCGACCATTGCTGATCTTTTGTAGCAGCCCTTTGTTTTAGAGCTCACCGCAAAGGCCCGTTGCGTCCAGGAATTTGCAGATGCTTTGGGCAGTGAGGAGTTGTATCTCTTGTGGGTCCATTATATGTCGCCCTAGGTGGATACTTCTGTTGCGCATAAGTGGTCCGCAAGAAAAGATGATGTGCATTGCTCTCTCCTCTGTCTCCTGACAGAACCTGCATGTCGCGTCTTGTTTCATACCCATTAGAAACAGATGTCTGTTCAGTTTAGTGCCCAGTTAGGATCCTAGTCATTGCGCAAGACTTCTCTTTTGAGTTGTAGAATCTCTTTGGAGAGCTTTCTTTTGAACCCTTTAATTAGTGGTTTCGAGTGATTTTGTCCTTTTGTGGACTTCCACAGCTCGATCGCCCTAGATTTGTGTAGGTCGTTTAGCAGGGAATAGGTTTTCAGGGCTCCGGGCCGACCAGGGGGTCCAAGTAGTATAGTTAATGGCTTCTCCGTCGGCGGTGGGACAAGCGCCTAAGAGCTGCCGCACACATTACTCACACAATAGACCACAGCGAAGACACCTTGTTGCCGCCACAAGCTGCGGACGAATTCTTTCATATATTTTGTATAGCATCAACGCATCCTTTTTTTTTGCATATGTAGGCAAACGAGCCGATAAATTACACGGCATGTCAAATTATATGCAGTTACATTGAGGTCGTTACTTTTTTTTATGGCATAGGAAGGCAAACGACCTCACAGGCCACCTGATGGTAAGTGGAAACTGTGACCCATAGACATTCGCATTCACACTGCAAATGCACTGACAACCGTGCGGACTAAGATGGAATGCCTCTATGCTAGTCATTTCACCGGCTGTCTTATCCCCAAACCGGAACACAACGATGCAAACACTGCTGCTTGGCGGTAGGTTAATGGAAAAGATGGTGGTACCAACCCGGACGGACCCTGCACAAGGTCCACCGCAACCAACCTCCAGGGGCTGCCACGTATCGGCGTGTAGTGGATTGACCGAACCAGTAGCAGAAGAATAGCTAAACTGAAGTGGCAGTGGGCGGGGCACATCGCTCGCAGGACTGATGGCCGATGGGGCCGGAAGGTTCTTGAGTGTCCGCGGACCGGGAGACGAGCTGTAGGTAGTCCAACAAGATGGAGTGACGACCTTGTAAGGATCGCGGGAACGCGTTGGATGCGAAAAGCACAAGACCGGTCTGAGTGGAGAGCCTTGGGGGAGGCCTATTTCCAGCAGTGGACGTGTTTCGGCTGACATGATGATGATGATGATGATGATGCCTAATGTGCTCAAAGATAGGTAGGTAATGAAATCATAGCTGTGTCACAGAATATGCAATAGTGGCCGTGTTTATCGTAGTGTATATGTCTATCTACTTACTGTGAGCTCCCGGGGCCTGCGCAGCGGACGAGGGACGGGGTCACACTGCGGCGCTCGACACGGATGGTCGGGTATTGGATGGAGCGTGCACAGTGGACGAAATAGCGATTTTACTTGATTTTAGATCACCACAAGTACCTAAGTATAATATTTGATCTATGTCTATATAATAACTTGCCTACAATATGTTTAGAAACAATAAGCAAATGGCCTGTATTAAGAAAGCTGTATCTGTGGTTGTGTTTTAATGTTAACATTAAAGTATTGCGTGTCATTAAAATATCGGTTATCGATGTGGTTGCATCTTAATGTATACATTAAAGTATCTTATATCGTGTAATGTAAACATTGTATCTCATATTATATTGTAGAAAAGTTATGAAATGCCTGTAGGGTTTTTTTGTTCTTGTAATGTTTTTTGGGACTCGAACTATCTCCGTACTTACCAAATTTTATCGCAATCAGATGATTAGATTCCATACGAAGAAAGAAGATATGGAGAGAGTAGAGTATTAAGAAGAATGTAAAAAATAAGTTTTTAAATAAAAGCAACTGAAACAGTTTATACTAAACGTTTTGCGAATATCTTATAGCCTAGGAAGAGAAAAAAAATATTTTACTAGTGTGTAACTCCGGAGATCCTAGAGCTGTTGCTTACCTCTCCCAAAGGATTGGGCTAGCTATCCAGAAAGGTAATGCAGCCAGTGTCATAGGGACCATGCCGCGAGCGGACCTGCTAGAGGGGGTGTTTTAATAGTGGTGATTATTATTTATATCTTTAATATTTGAGTAGCTTAGTTTTATTTTAATTTAAATACGTTTAGTTTGAATTTTTAATAGTTTTAATGTTGAATTCTGTTATACCTACAGTTCGATAATTAAAATATGAAAGACTAAATTGCTTCGTAACTTTTAAATACATAAAAAACCCCCGATATAATGGCATCCCTTTATTTCAGAGTTGATACGAGTACGTATGTCTTAAAGGGCCCAACCGATTTTCATTATAATAAGAACCAACATGTTTCAACTAGCTTTATGATTATGAAAAATAAAACACGTTCATATCAGTCCATCCGTGTTGGAGCTATGATACAGACACACATACACAATACACACGTAAAACTCACAAGTAAACTCCACTTTTTTTGTCAGGTTTCAAGTTTTTTGCTAATCAAGCGTAGAACGAAATAAAGAAATTAATCAAAAAAACCACTCGAATATAGGGTGACGCTTCCGCTTCCGCTCCCGCGCCCGCTCCGCTCGTCACCGCGTCGCGGCGCTAATCAAGGGCGGCAGCAGGGTGGCTAGTCGCGCATGCAACAGGTTCTCGAAAACTATGGAGACGATGTTTACCAACAATATTAAATAATTATAATATTTCTTGAGAAAAACGAACAATAGTGTTTTGATTGCATTATTTAAACATATTCAAGGTCCTTGAGTGGCGTCCGCGGACCGGGAGACGAGCTGTAGGTAGGCCTATAACAAGATGGAGTGACGACCTTGTAAGGATCGCGGGAACGCGGTGGATGCGAAAAGCACAAGACCGGTCTGAGTGGAGAGCCTTGGGGGAGGCCTACGTCCAGCAGTGGACGTCTTTCGGCTGACATGATGATGATGATTCAAAATCACTCATAAATGGCTGTTTTTTTTTCTTCTGTTTTTTATTAAGTATTGGTATTTCTTTTCTTTTGTTTTAAATTGAATCTTAATAGCCAATCTGTGTTGTGTTTTTTATGGATGAGTTAAGCTTTTATGTGTATATCTAAATCTATGTACAGTGCTACCATTTTCTTAATAGGGAGCATTTTCTTCGTTTTTGTATGATTCACGCGACTAACTACGCTTCTATATCATAATTATTCTGTTAACTTTAAATAATAAATATAAGCTCTTATAGCCGAGTAAATAAGAGATACCATGTAGCCAACGATATGATTAAAATATTTTCGCGGTTAGCCTAGTTGATAGAGACCCTGCCTACGAAGCTAGCGGTCCTAGGTTTGGGTGACATAGTAATGATTATTTTAGCAAATCCAAAAACGTGTGTCTAATCTGGGTTTATTATATTTATATAGGTTTATCGAAACCAACATTAATAAATAAAACAAGTACAAAGTCAAACTTATCCTTCTAGGGATTTCTTCCAGTTAACCATGGAAGGAATATAACATGTGTACATATAATGATAAAATTGACATTATTGATACTAATAATTATATTAGTAATAATTATATTTTGAGAAAAGGAAAATTTTACATTCCTAATTATCTTAAAAGACAGATAGCTATGTCGCTATCTTATTTATTTGATATTTCAGCCAATAATTTGGCTCCTGCTTCTTTTGAGCAACCTACAATGCCCCTGGAATCCGTTCCAAATACCATCAATCATTTAAATTAAATGAAACGACAACAGAGGGCGTCAACTCTAGCAATCTAAATCGTAATAAATGTAAGGCCAAATCTGGCAGCAAAGTATCTAATAATATCACTCTGGTTCACCAAAATATCCAATGTATAAGAAGTAAAGACCTCCAAATTGAGTTATTTCTTAATAGTAATAATATTGATATTTTATGTATAACGGAACACTGGTTAAATAGTAACGAAGCTATGTTTAATTTTAATAACCATCAGATCGGCAGTCTGTTCACAAGAAATAGCTCGATACATGACGGGTCGCTAATAATATTAAACAATAAATTTAAATTTAAAGAACGTAAGGACATTGTGTCCTTATCTGTTGAACGTATATTAGAACTCGCTGCAATAGAATTACAGCAATTCATAGTAGTTTGTGTATATAGGCCACCCTTAGGTAATTTCGAAATTTTTGAAAAGAACATGGAAACTGTCTTAATCAATTTATCACAATTGAGTAAGAAAGTTATTATATGTGGAGATTTTAATGTTAATATTTTAGAAAATAGTTCGCTCACCAACAGATTAATAAATCTTTTCAAATCTTTCGGCTTGGCCCATACTTTTATGGAGCCGACTAGAGTGACTGACACTAGCGCCACGTGTATTGATAACATTTTTACTGATATAATTCCAATCAGTAAGATTTTGATTAGTAACCTGGAATCGGATCATCTAGGTCAATTAATTAAATTCGAGTCTGTATCGCATGATATTGCGAAAAAGGAAATAACTTTTGTGCCGCTTACTGCAGGCCGTGTGGAAAGAATGCGACATAATTTAACGTATAATCTGCCCTTTTTAACAACTTATAAGGGCCCTAATGACATGTACAACTCATTCTTTCACACATTCATGAAACAATTTGACATGATATTTACATCCAAATCGGTCATGTTCGGTGGCGCAAAGGTTTTCAGTGACTGGGCTACTGCGGACTTACATAAACGAAGAACAATACTGTATCAACTATATGAGGAACGACGGTTTAACGCTAGTGAAGAGTTTAAGGAACATGTCAAAGAGTATTCTAAGAATTTCAAGATAGACTGCCGTATAGCTAAGCGAAACTTTTTAAGTCATAAAATCTTGAATAGCTCTGATGTCATTAAAACGACTTGGAAAATAATTAATGAAGAAACAGGTCGCCGGAAAAAGGAAATTAATGACTTTCGTTTAAAAGTAGATGGTAAAATCCTAGAGTCGAATTTAGATGTCGCAATTCAATTTGAAAATTATTTTACCAACATACCAGTGTCAACGACTAAGTGTCTGAACTCTTCGCCGGCGTCTGCCATTTTATTATTAGAAGATAACGTGTCTGAATGCAGTATACACTTTGAATTCAAGCACGTTACTGCCTTGGATGTAATTAAGGCATTCAAGTCAATTAATATAAAGAAAACTAATGACCTTTGGGGGGTGTCGGTTCACGTCCTTAAATCCTTATTGGAAGTCATAGCATCTGACTTAATGGTCATATTTAATCACTGTGTTGACTGTGGCGAGTTTCCTGATCTTATGAAACATAGCAAGATAATTCCATTATTCAAAACGGGTAGTACTTCTGACCCCACTAACTTTAGACCGATCTCCATACTACCCACTTTCAGTAAAATCTTTGAGAAATTAATTTTATCACAATTAATGGAACATTTTCAATATAATAATTTATTACACACCAAACAATTTGGTTTTACTCGGGGTCGCTCGACAACCGAAGCTGGTGTTGAGTTAATTAAACATATTTTTGAAGCCTGGGAGGGGTCACATGATGCCTTAGGTATTTTCTGTGATTTGTCCAAGGCCTTCGATTGCGTTAACCATGACACATTGGTCAGGAAGCTACACCATTATGGAGTTAGAAGTACTGCGCTAAACTTAATAAAAACGTACTTATACGGGAGAATACAAAGGGTAGACGTGAATGGAAAACGATCACCTGGGTCTTTGGTCAAAATGGGCGTACCACAGGGCTCAATTTTGGGTCCTTTTTTATTCCTCATTTACATAAATGATTTACCATACCTTATAAAGGACAAACATGATATAGTATTGTTTGCTGATGATACCTCACTCGTATTTAAAGTCAAACGACAACAGGAGTTTAATATCGATGTAAACAATGCTATATCAAAAGTAGTAGATTGGTTCAGTGTTAATAATTTATTACTGAATGAGAAAAAGACTAAATGTATTAAATTTATGACTACAAATGTGAAAAATAGACAAACTACTGTAACTATAAAAAATGATAGATTAGACCTAGTTAATGATACAGTATTTCTTGGAATAACGTTAGACTCCAAACTCCAATGGGGTCCTCATCTGGCTAAATTAGCGAATAGACTAAGTTCTGCAGTTTTTGCAGTTAATAAAATTCGGAATATAATAGACTTGAAAACCGCTCGATTAGTTTATTTTAGTTACTTCCATAGTATTATGTCATATGGTATTTTACTATGGGGTAGTGGTGCTGACGTAAACAGCATCTTTGTTCTACAGAAGAGGGCTATTCGAGCTGTTTACAAGATGGGTCATAGAGACTCGCTTAGAGATAAGTTCAAAGAAACGAATATATTAACCGTATACAGTCAATATATTTATGAAAATATTATGCATGTTCATAAACACATCGGTAGTTTTAGAAAGAACTGTGACATACATAATGTTAATACCAGGAATAAACATAAGCTCGCAGTGCCCTTTACACGGCTTCACAAAATAAAAAACTCTTTCATGGGTAATTGTATAAGGTTCTATAATAAGCTCCCAAGTAGTGTTACTCATTTATCAGTAAATAAATTTAAGAGTTACGTTAAACGTCAACTAATTTCTAAAGCGTATTATAGTATTAAAGATTATATAAATGATGACAATGCTTGGGACTGAATTAGTTGTATTACAATTATTAATGACCGTGGAGACTATATACATCTCCTTGTATGCTTATTATTTTAATTTGACATCTGGAGACTCTTTACATCTCCAAAATTGACCGTGGAGACTTTCTACATCTCCCTTGTTTGTGTTTGTTGTTTTGTTTTTTTGGTTTAATTACCTACTTACCTATATTTAATTTTAATTTGACATTTGGAGACTCTTTACATCTCCGGAATTGTATTATTATTTTAACCTGACATTTTTATTAATTTAATTATTATTACTACTGGGACCTGTACATCCCTGTGACATTTAAATTAGATAGCTTATGTTTAGTATTGTAATAAGTTCTTTATTTAAAAAAATGGCTTACTGTTGAGTTTCTTGCGGTGCTTCTTCTCAACAATGGTCTCTTGAAGCGCAGGTAGATGGTAGATTCAGACTTGTAAAAGTGCCTACAGGGCCTACTTACAGAATAAATGATTTTATTTTTTATTTTTATTTAACTTATCTAGACGACGATATCAAAACAAACGTTTTTTAAACTTGCTTTTCTAGGCATCCGTATCCAAAGGGTGCCAACAATCACAAGACTCTTATATCCGGGTCATTATTTGGGCGTTTCAACCGCCTCACTTTCGTGGTCACATTTTTGTAGAAGTGACTTCAGATTTCGATTTTGTTTCTGGTTAGGTATCTAAGTTTACCGGACATTTATCAAATATCCAAAAACGCTATCAAAATATACGCCCAATTCTTCAAAAACATGTCCACGAAAGTGAGGCGGTTGCAACGCTCGAATAATGACCCATCCGTCTGTCTGTCAGTACTCTGTACCTACTTCTATCTCATGAACCGTAGGCATACAGTTGAAATTTTCACAGAACGTGTATTTCTATAGGCGCTATAACAACAAATAATAAAAAACAAAAATGGTAGGTAGGTAATAGGTCCAAATAAAGTCTGCTTTTGGTTAAAGTATTGTAGGACGCCGACTTCAGTTGGACCTATCACTACCTACCATTTTATTAAAAGAATAAATTTTTGTAAACATTATTTTTATTTTATACTTTTTGGTGATCCCACTTCTCAATTAATAAGAAACTTTAGAACATTTCAATCTCGCCAAAATATTTAAACCCAAATATGCTTCGTTATAGTAGCTCAACTATCTTAATTAAAATATCTTGTCGCCACCCTTGAAATATGTAGGCAATCTGTGGTCTTCATCATCAGTTCCACTTCACCAAATAGTGCTTTCTAAGAGAAAATAATCGAGTTTCAACGAATAATACCAAAATCGTGATAGGTGTGCCTATAAATTTTGAAGAGTTCCGTCGATTCCTGATCATGGACTCCATCAAACCTTCATTTTGATAAAAATTAAACCAATCGGAAAGCACCAGCTTTCAAAAAAAAAGCATCATCAAAATCGGTTCATCCAGTTGAAAATTCTGAGGAAACCTTGTCCTTTTTTAATCTTTTAAAAAAAAGGGAGGGGTCCGACTCACACTTGGCCGGTTTTTATTAGACATGTTTACTGTAAGTTATGTTCTTTCGTCTTTACTTTACTTTACTAAATTTGTATTATTTTTTATAAAGGCGTCTCCACGCACGCCGCTAGCCGGCCGTCTCCGCTCCACCGGCCGTGTGTGTGGACCTCAAATTAACCTTAGATACTAAACATAGCCCCAATTTGAGCCTGATCAATAATGTTTTGATTAATATACTGTTGTTCACTGGTTTACAGACTGCATGAATAATCAAACAACGCCGTACATTGTCAAATAAGTTCGAATTTATCTAGATTTATCACTATCAGTATTATCAGTATATCCGTGGGTACTAAAGTTAGGAATAAAAGAATAACCGCCCGTACACAATCGACAAGTGACGCATATTTGACAGATAAATTTAGCCCTTTCTCTTTCTTACGACAGAGCTTTATTAACACACCTCCGGAGATCCTAGAGCTGATGCTTACCTCTCCCAAAGGATTGGGCTAGCTATCCAGAGAGGTAATGCAGCCAGTGTCATAGAGACCATGCCGCGAGCGGACCTGCTAGAGGGGTGTTCTTTTTATAGTGGACTATTATCTACATGTTTAATATTTGAGTAATTTGGTAGTAATTCTTTAGCTCTGCCTACCCCACTCTGGGAATGAAGGCGTGAGTTTATGTATGTATGTATGTATGTATATTTGAGTAGCTTAGTTTTATTTTAATTTAAATAAGTTTAGTTTTAACTTTTAATTGTTTATATTAGTAATTATTAATTAAAAAATACAAACGTTTTAGGAGAGAGCTAACTTTAAATGGCGGTTCAATTTACTTCAGAAGACTTTTATTGCCACACACAAATAAAACAGATAGACAGCCTTTACATTTAAGACAAATAAAACTAAACGTAGATCCACCGTGTTAGGACTCAGACAGTCTTCATGAGCAGATAAAGATTTCGCAAAAAATAGTATAGTCGGCAATAAAAGCTCGTCCAAAAATGAAATTTGACAGAAACTCTCAAAAAAACTCTCGCTCAATGGAACTCAGGCTCTGTTTAATTCTGAATGTAAACTGGTTCGCAGACAAAGTCGCGGCGCGGCACCGGTCTGACCGACGACCTTCCGATTTCTCAGCTTTCATCGCATACCACGGCGGAAACTCATATGAAAGTTGCTATTATGTCAAAATTATGCGAATGTTCAGCTATATATAGAAAATTAATCGAACGCTGACGCTATCGATGCAAAAGTCAATCCATTGGACAACCATGAAGTTCAAAGTTATTACTGGGCAGAGATTCTGCACGGTTCTTATGAAATAAATAAATACATATCAGGGGACTATGTCACTCCAATTGACCAAGTCCCAAATTAAGCTCTAGGCTTGTACTATGGGTACTAGACAGCGATATAAATACTTATATAGAGAAACATAATACTTAAATACAAAGAAAACATCCATGACTCAGGAACAAATATTCGAGCTTATGACACTAATATATGCCGTTTCCGGGATTCGAACCCAGGACCGCTAGCTTCGTAGGCAGGGTCACTACCAACTAGCTAGACCAACGCGTCGTCAATGGCGCCCGACTTAAAGACAATACCATAATACGTCAAAAACCATATGGTATTTTAATTAATAGCTTTCACTCCTGCTAAGGTGTATTTCGCCAATGTCGAGTTATTTATAGACACTCCCATGCACTTATTAGAGAAATAAGCCAGTGGATATCACACGTAAAGACCATTGTTCGGTTTTTACTTGTGGGAGGACCTTGTGCAGGGTCCGTCCGGTTTGGTACCACCATCTTATCCATTAACCTACCGCCAAGCAGTAGTGTTCGCATTGTTGTGTTCTCGTTTGGAGATAAAACAGCCGGTGAATTGACTAGCATAGAGGAATTCCATCTTAGTCCTCAGGGTTGGCAGTGCATTTGCGGTCTCGTGAATGCGAATTTCTATGGGTCACAGTTTCCACTTACCATCAGGCGGCCTGTGTGCTCTTTTGCCTTCCTATACCATTAAAAAAGAGAATTTTCTCTAATGGACTAAACATAAGCAGATGGGGTTAGCTACACGCGCTTCTGTCAAGTCCTTAAAGAAATTTATCTTAAAAGTACTTCTTCTTCTCTTTAATGGCAGTAAGGCGTGTGCCAATGTCAGTTGCGTCAGTAATGGTCGGTCGTCAAATATTCTGCCTAGAGTCATCAATCAAATGAAAACAGCAAGGTAGAAAAAGTTACAAAGTAAGAAACCCTCATACAAAAGGGGGAGGAAACGGTCAAAAATAAATAAATAAACGGGGGTGGCGGTACGAAGGAATGGAACTGAACTGAACTGATTCTGACCTGTGAATGAAGAGTCAACCACTTACAAAGAATCTCCAGACGTATTTCCCTTTTTGACGTATGCTTGACAGTTGATTAGTGATCTGCCCACTTGTTACAAAATGCTGAATAGAACCTATGTTGATTCTTTTTATCACCGAGATGTAGGCGGACAGCGATATGTCAAAACATGATGGAATTAGTGTCGAGAAATTACAACTTTTATACCATTATATTAGAGCGTTAAGAAATGTGGTCAAGCGGGAGTCGGAGTCAAGCTTGAGTTCCGTACCGGCTGAATCACGCTTGGCCGGTTTTTATTATTTGTTGGATTTCTCGGGTGTGCAATACACGGCATACATCCTATCCTACTAATCCTAATTCCTGCTAATAAGTATTATAAATGCGAAAGCTTGTGTGTGTGTTTGTTACGAAATAAATCAGTATTCCCGTGGGATGGCAAAATTACTAATTTTACGCAGACGAAGCTAATGATTTAAGCTAAGATAAGATCTACTTATAAGTGGCTCGTAGAGATTCAATTTAACCTTAAAAAGTTAAGTATATATAGCTAGTTTTATTAAGGCCCTGTCATCCCGGCTCATAGACACCTCCGGAGATCCTAGAGCTGGTGCTTACCTCTCCCAAAGGATTGGGCTAGCTATCCAGAGAGGTAATGCAGCCAGTGTCATAGGGACCATGCCGCGAGCGGATCTGCTAGAGGGGGTGTTCTTTTTATATTGGTGATTATTATTTACATCTTTAATATTTGAGCAGCTTCGTTTAATTTTAATTTAAATAACTTTAGTTTTAACTTTTAATTGTTAACATGTTACATAAATAAAGTATAAAATTCATTTGTTGACTAGGTTTTTAAAATTCTAGCTCTCTTCCAGCTTTAAGATAATCTGAAAACAATAAGGTTTCAGCAGAAATTAGCTTTCTATGAAATGAAAATTGAAAAAGTGATACAATCTTTACTTGACAGTAATATGGCGGTCGAGTTAAATACTACCATAACAATGTAACAGGGAGAGAGAGAGAGGTTTCATGAACACAGTGCCTCATTTCACATAAATCAATCATAGCATGCATCTTTAGTTTAGTTTTTAATTTTGCAAATCTAACAGTGTTATTAGTTTAAACTGTAATTTTGGCCAGGAAATTGATTATACTTGGCTAACGCAATAGCATAATATAAAAATGATGTAACCTAAAGGAAGAGCGGTGCCACCTAACACAAGCTTTTTTTTTGCTTACCGGGTGGCGCCATCACCTTAGATTATGGAAAAAGCGTATATCATGAAATAAATATTGTTTTTTATTTTTTTTATTTGAATCTTAAGTGCGAAATGTTGCTAATACTCGCTAAATATTCAAACTTTTGTCTTACAGTCTTAAATCTAGTCTAAGACTAGATATAATAAAACAAAAGTCTGAAAGGCATTCAGAAGCGATGACGTCACGTGACACAAAGAGACGAGATGCTCGGGGTGGTGGTCACCGCGTCACCTGTCGGAATGTGTTACGACATGGTCGCGGGTTCGGTGCTTGACGCAATCGCGCGGTGCCCATGATTTATGAAAAAAAAAGGTTTTTTTTTTCTTTTTTTTGCTCAAAGAAGCCAATGAAATGAATTTACTCTTTGGATCTACATTAGATTTTTATTGTATTCACCTACAAACATACATTTATATAGCAGAGGATATCTTACGATCACTTTCAGATTTCATAATCAGATTTCTCTTAGACACCATAATATAAAAGGCCACCCGAACTAAAAAAAACATCTTTTTAGGGTTCCGCACTCAACAAGGAACCACGTCCGTCCGTCCATCTGCGGTTTAATTCACAGACTCTTGGTACTATAAAGCTGTAATTTGCCATGTTTATACATATTATTGATATCGATTACGAATAAAATATCATCAATAACTTACTAACCTTATTGGTTTGACCCCGCCGGGACTGTCCCGCAGCATCCCCCGACATGGCCCCCTGTTTTCTCGCACAAGTGAAAGCGCGCCTACGCACTTTCGCCCAAACGGACAAGATGGCCGCCGAGGGGGGGACAGCGGGTCACGGCTCGGAACTATCGATGTATTGATTATTATTGATGCGTTCAGCCTTCCAGTATATCTTAAACAATATTGTTTTTAAATCCATATGACTTTTTACCTGGCTGAAAACGCCAACGGTGCTTACGTTTGTTTGTTGGTACTTCCTTCGGTCTTACTCTTTTTTTAAATCGCAAGATAACAAAGGCAATCAATAAATAAATAAGTGGTCCCAATAAATATAATAAACTGTTTTATTTCATATTATTTTTGTTTATCATTAAACTAGTGACCCGCCCCGCTTCGCTTCGATTCAAGTGTCTTTTCTTGAACACTCGTAAATAATCCAGAATTTATTATACATAAAACCTTCCTATTGATTTAATTCAATTTATTAACCCGACTCCGACTCGGTCTTAGGGTCCGTAACTGTATCCAAAGGGTGCTACGGAACCACCTACGCTGTCCGTCCGTCCGTCCTACCTTTAAAGAGCTGTAACTTTTGAACTGTAATAGAGAGCAGGTTGATTTTTTTTATTGAAACGGTAACCTCCCCACCCAAATGAGTGACCGCTTTTTTTTTCAACGTTGTTTGTTTTTATGGTAATGGTAATATGCATGGGAACTCAGGAGCTGAACATTTCAGTACTTTGAGCTATCGGTACACTAAAAAGGACATATGCGTGGATTTCTAATCACATTTCTCAACGAAATATGATAAAGATAAGATAAAAGATAAAGACATTTATTCAGTAAGTAGGCCGCACGGGCACTTTTACACGTCAAGAATCTACCAGCGCTTCACAAGAGGAGACCACTGCTGAGAAGAAGCGCCGCAAGAAACTCAGCAGTCAGTAATTTTTTTAAATATATTTAATATTACAATGGTACTAATACTTAGTCTAGCATTATATAAATCTATAAATAGCAAATTAAAAAATATTTCAAATATCCTGCGTAGTTTCCGCAGGAAAACACACCAAAATCTTAAGATAGAAAGAGAGAAAAGGAAAAAAGAACTCCTACATATGTGTATATAATACCGAAAAGATCACTGCGTAGAACGCATCCAAAACGCAGCTTTTGTGACGTCACTACGCGGCGGTTGGCACATTCAAATTCGACAGTTGGCCAACGACGAGATCCTTTAAGAAAGAAAGAAGAAAACCCCTTCTTTTGATTAACCCTATCAATAGGCGTAGCCTATCATTCAGTTAGCCAATCGATGTGCTTAGCTATGATTGAGTCACCTTAACGTTAGGGCGAACCCCTTTGAAGTAATTAACCGCATCCAAAGAGCTTACCCGGTTCATTAGGGTTTCGGTAGTTTAATATTTAAGCGCTTAGCATTGACTGGGTATTACCCCATCGATCGCCTCTCTCTTTTTTGCGCATTCGGGCGAACTCTAGCCGTCTCGCTTAAGCGGCTACTGCCTGCCGCCACCCTATCAATTGTTAAGTAATTCAATAATACGTTTAAAATCTTGCGCATAGAGGTTAAACCAGCTTGAAACCGTTCGAATAAGCTTGAATAAGGTGACAGACAATAGCGTATTGGAATAGGCTTAGCGCTTAGTCGAATTAACCGTATCGTTGGGTTGCCCTTTCTTTGAGCTAAGTCGACGATAAGCTAAGCGCATCCTTGGGGTTTGTAACAAGAAGTCTATCAAAAAGCATATCAAAAATCCCTTTCGCGCTAAGCGGTTCCGGTCCCTGATCCTACCTTACCATCAAGGAACGAACACGCATACATCTCTTTCGTCTGTACATACTTTTAACTTCTATAAAATCTAATAAATAATTGTAAATCAGTATAATAAAATCATTCACTGAAAACGACCCTAGGATCCCTGCATCATCTCCCATAGGAGCCTGGGGCCCAACAATCACCGAAAGTGAAATTAAAATTAAAATCGACCAAGAAATACGTATGATACGAGCATTTTAAACTGCTAATTAGACAGAGTGCAATATGCACTGAGAATACTGAGATGTAGCAGGTCGTCCATATACACTCGATGTTAAATACTGTTTTGCTATAAAGGTACAAAGTTTTGGTTAATTTTATTGCTATTCAAATAATGAATTCGTACAATGTACAATGTACAATGCTACTTCTGAATTCGACTGTTAATATACATACACTGTTTGCTAGTTTGTTAGATTGTAAATCGTTAAACTATACCACTTCTATTTATATTGGAGATTAAAATGTACGTGTTTACATCGAACATAAACTAGGTACTCCCAAACCGTAAATTTCTTCGACATTATCTCTTTAGTTATATTATAATTGACGTTTCGAAACCGTTCAAGGAACTACAGAAACTCTAAATCATGACAGAGCGTCGAATTACCATTCCAGCCAGTTCCGTCTTATGCAACGTTCCCGGAACATGCAATCACAGTGCATTCAACCCGGTTTGGAATGCAGAACGCCTCTAATAAACGAATAGATTTAGGCGTCTCGTTCTATCACAGTTCTATCAAGGGTTTAAAAAAAACAAAGGTTTAATCTGGATTAAAATTTATTACTTGGGCACTATTTTACTGAGTAAATACTTATTGGGCCCGTGTGGTTGCCGGGTTAGAATTGTGCCACTCCATATCTTCCCGTGGATGTCGTAAGAGGCGATTAAGGGAATAAAGGCTTGTAGTACCTACTGTTAGGCGATGGGCTTGCAACCGGTCACTAATACACTGGTAAACATCTTAGCCTAATTATGCAAAATCTGGTTACAGAATTATCAATATTTATTTAGAGTTGTTGGTAATTCTGTAGCTCGATCTGCTTACCCCACTCTGGGAATTAAGGCGCGAAGGTATGTATGTAATACTTATTGCTTTTAACATAATACCTCTTATTATGGCGATCTAGTTAAGTAGGTACTAAACTAATAACATGTCAAAAGCCATATGGTTTTAACGAGTATAATCCCTCAATTCCATTAAGTTCAACTAGAAGTTCAACCAGTTGAACTAATTGGATGACTTTTCTCCAATTTTTTCAACTTCAAAATGTAGTTGAAATCATTGGACTGAAAATTATAATAAGTTCAATCCCACACACTCTTATTTCAATAAGACCCTCCGGGCCTGCTGCAAAACTAACATAACCTAAACCTAATATTTAAAGTTGAAATTAATGGAGAAATTAGTTCAACTGGTTGAACTTCTAGTTGAACTTAATGGAATACCGGAGTATAATCGGGTCCTTGCTGTAAACCCGATGACAATGTAATATCAAGAGGGTCTCTATTCTAGTCTGTAAAAACCATATCGTCCTTGACTTATCATGGTATTGGTTTTAACTCGGCCGGCCGCCAATACTGTCAAATAGGAGCTATCAAAACGTTGACCATTCGATTACCTACAGGTCAAAGACGATATTTCCGGCCATTTGCAACGTTAAAAGATGGCGGACGTGTAATTTGTTTTAGACTTTAAATTTTGGGTAATTAGGTGTTCAAAGTTCTTTTCTGATAGTGTGTGTACTTTTTATGCCTTTGTGTCGCACAGTGATTTGTCGCAGACTTGGACTTATTTCGTGTATCTGGCATCTTTCTTCTCGTTTCAAGTGGACTCGCAGTGGTGCAGAGGTCAAAACTATCTTGACCTCTGACCTACAAATCACCGTACAACGTTGCCCCCAATCTTCTAGAAGATTGGATTGTTTTATTGCTATATTGATTTATGCTTATACAGGGTGGGCCAAAAATTTTTGCACTTTTAAAACATCGATAAAAATTTAACTTTTCATGTTTTTTTATATTTTATTTATTTAACCTAGTAACAGATAAATGCAATTTATTTTTGAAAAATAACGTCATACAGATCTCCTCCGTCTCGTCGTTGCACTCCTGCAGTCGACTACACAAACACTTTGGAAAACTCGCTGACGCATGCTGCGAGGGATCGCAGCTATCTCATTCTGAATGTTTTGTTTTAACTGGGGTATTGTCATCGGATTATTAAGGTACACTCGACTCTTTAAATATCTCCACTTGAAAACATCGCAAGGTGTTAGGTCCGGGCTCCTTGGCAGCCATGGGAATTGGGATGTCACCTCTGCGAGAAATCAACTTTTTCGGAAACATTTCTTTCACCACCGGTAAACTCAGGTTTGACGTATGGCATGTTGTTCCATCTTGTTGCATCCATGTTCTGGTCACCTTCAAATTCATGCAGTGGGTGCAGTTTCAGATCTAGATGTAAAATTCGCCGTAGACTAGTTCTTGGTATTGCTAGAGCTGCTGAACGTTTACGCGTAGATCATTCTGGATCGTTCTCTACAGAAACTTTAACCTGCCGTATGTTCTCATCATTTCTTGTTAAACGTGGACGCCCTGTTTGTTTGATATTCAGTGTCGAACCAGTTTGCTTGAAGTTTTTGACCTAAGATTTAATTAAACTAACACTTGTACACTCACTCACTTGGCGTTATCCTTATTCAATTCTAAGTAGGCGTCGTACAGAAAGATACAAATCGTTGTTTTTATAAAACTGTTTAATACAAAAACCCCGTTGCTTTCCCGTGAAACGCTCCTTTATAAATAAAATTGCACGAAGTGACCTATAGTTTCCCACCAATTTCCCGCCGCTCACTCTGACAGAGTCCGAAAAAATCAGTGTTGCTATTTGCAAAAATTTATGGCCCACCCTGTATATACTTACTTGACACTGGCGAAATCACTTGACGTGGAAACGCCATATCCCCGCGGTAGTAGCTGTTCAAGTCGCCGCGGGGGCAAAGAAAGAAGAAGAAGACGATATTTTCGTATTTATTGTAATTACATTACATTAACAATTAGAAGTTGCAACCAAATTTTTTTTTTTTTTTTTATTTGAAAAAGGGGGCAGACGAGCAAGCGAGCCACCTGATGGTCAGTGATCATCGCGACCCATAAACACCCGCAACACCAGAGGAATCGCAGGTGCTCTGCCAGCCTCTGAGAAAAGAGTAGGCTCGATTTTTGAAGGCACGAAGGTCGTATTGCGTCGGAAATACAGACGCCGAAAGCTGATTCCACATAGAAATTCCGTGGCAGGAAGGCCCTCGAAAAACGCACGATACAACTATCAAGATGGTTTTGATGAAATTATAGTTTGGTACGAGTTGTAAGATGGTGGAATCCAGCGGCTGGTATCAATCCGAATAATTCCTCGGAGCACTCTCCGTGATTAATGCGGTAAAAGATTAACTTATTTAAATTAAAATAAAACTAAGCTTCTCAAATATTAAAGATGTAAATAATAATCACCACTATCAAAAGAACACCCCCTCTAGCAGGTCCGCTCGCGGCATGGTCCCTATGACACTGCCTGCATTACCTCTCTGGATAGCTAGCCCAATCCTTTGGGAGAGGTAAGCACCAGCTCTAGGATCTCCGGAGGTGTCTATGAGCCGGGATGACAGAATCTTAATAAAGACCGTGTAGTGGGAGGACCTTGTGCAGGGTCCGTCCGGGTTGGTACCACCATCTTATCCATTAACCTACCGCCAAGCAGCAGTGTTTGCATCGTTGTGTTCCGGTTTGGGGATAAGACAGCCGGTGAAATGACTAGCATAGATGCATTCTATCTTAGTCCTCAGGGTTGGCAGTGCATTTGCAGTCTTGTAAATGCGAATATATATGGGTCACAGTTTCCACTTACCATCAGGTGTCCAGTGTGCTCGTTTGCATTCCCACGCCATAAAAAAAGACGATATTGTTTTTTCCGTGTTGAATAGAGACCCGGATCTGATGATAGTAACATACTATCATTAGGTGGCAACAGGATCTCCGGTGACCCTAACGTACAGTCAGCGTCAAAAGTAACTGGTCACTTCAAGCTACTTTTGTACTTTATCGCATTGACACATTAGACAATCTTGTTTGGCACTGCTTATGTGACAGTAAAGCGACAAGGTATTTAAGTGATCAGTTTCTTTTGACGCTGACTGTACACTCACCGGAGTCGCGATGACAGATATATCTGAATCACCGTAATGGCGGACTTAGGTACATAACAAGCAAGTTAAATAAAACGTTATAAAAGGGTTAAAGACAAAATGGGTACTCTATTGCTATGTTCTGCCATAATAGAGGGTAGCGTTGCCACAGACAGAGTCAGGTTTTTTGGTTGCGTGTACGGCCACATTAGACGGTGTCCGACCTGTTCCGCTGTTGTTAGGCTTCTTAAATTAGTTTTTTTTACATTTGTCATACAGAAGATTGATTCATGCAATTTTATAGTCGTTTCGTTAGAATTTAAGAAGATTTTATGTCAAATGGAAAAACATCCTAGACATACTTCATTTTTTATTTAATAATAAGGATGCCCGACATTTTTACCCACATGTCCAGTTTGACTGGCTTTTCTGTCCGGCTTTTCTCTTTTGAGACCTGAGGCGTTACTCGTATTATGACATAGCAATTCAGTTCATTTTACGGTGAGCGTGACGGACAGATCTATAACATTCATATAGCTCTGTCCTTTTCCCACAGCGTAAACTGAACTACATAGCTATGTCATTATAAGCCCCCAGGCAACTCTACTCTAACACGCCTAACGACAGAGGACCTATGCATAACGCTAACTTAGTTATTTTCGAAATTTGCCAATATGTATAGGATTGACGTAAGCATCCATACGTTTAAAATCAATAATAAACAGAAATGTTACATGCGTTCGTAAAAATGTAGTGGATAATCCTTTCCCATCGTTTTTTGTCGGATAAGTTTGTAGGTATTTATCTTGCTTTCTCAATTAACTGAGTATCCATCAATAAGCCAATTGAGAAAGCAAGATAAATACGACGTTATCCGACCAAAAACGATGGGAAAGGATTATTCACTACATCTGTATCTTCCAACCTACACGCTTCCGTTAAATGCTGATTATTCATATATTCCTTCCAATGTTTACCTTGTTTTGTCTCGGTGTCAAACATTTTGGCGCGAACCGCCATTTTGTACCAGAGACAATTGCGTCACGGTGCCAAATATATTTTAAAAGAAAGCAGATATCCGCATTCTGCAAACATGACGGAAATATTGCGTATTGTTTTAGAGATTTTGTTTTTAGTCATCAAATTAATGATTGATATATGTTTTTTTAAGCGCATTTGCTTGAAATATTCTACAAAGAAAGAAAATAGTAAGAATTTTACCATAATATTGTGTGTATCGTCATTCTAGTAAAACTGGGCAAGAGCATGTCTGACCATGCTCAGTGTAGGGTTCCGAAGCCGTTACCTCACAAACCTCACCTCGTTACCTCGGTTATCTTTATTGTATTTTTTTAATTCATCTTTCGGTGTTAGTTTTTAAGTTTTATTTTGTTATGTATGTTAGTCTACACCGTGTTTTTTTTGATTTACGATAACTTCGGCATATTACTAGGAACATCCGTAGAAACTAAGTGGTAGATTAGATTTTTAAATATTGCAAAAAAAAAAAAGATTTCTGTTTAGAACAAAGTAATTAAATTTTGTATATTTGGTCATTCTAAAAGGGCCTTTGGAGTTAACTAATAGACAGTCAGTGTCAAATACGTCAATGTTAGCGTGACATACTCATACACACACAATTAAGAGCCTTTTACACCAGTTCAACGTGATTAACTGATTAAATTTTAAAATGAAATATCTTTAAAACCGTAAGTGTTATCATTTTGTGTGTCTTCGGGAAATTAACTTTATTTGACGTAAGGAAAGTTCCCTTAAAGTTATCGTAAATCAAAAAAAAACACGGTGTATAAGGTATTTGTAACTATGGGCCTCGTTGCTCGAAATAAAAGTTTATTATTATTATTATTATAGTAATATAAATATTGTTTACTTTAACTTTCACACGCCTGACTCGGCTGAACATATCTGGGAATCAATGTATATAACTATTCGTAAGATCCTTATTGCTTACCATTATGTTCTTGTGAACAAACATTTCATTTCATTTCAAAAATGTATGTATATAAACACTTTAGTGTACAAAAGAAAAACAGAACAATACAATTAATATAAAATTATCTTAAAAAACATCAAGTATGTACTAATTAGTATCTATTGAAAGTTATTTGGTGCTGTCTTAGGCGATTTTAGTAGGTATACGAACACTTTAGTCGTCTGCATCTCAAGAATTACATACATACATACATTCACGCCTGTAATCCCAGAGTGGGCTAGGAGGAGCTACAGAATTACAACTTCAAAAAGTTGTTGACAATTCAGTTACCACAATTTGCACAAGTAGGCTAAGATGTTTACCAGCGTATTAGTGACAGGTGGCAAGCCCATCACCTAACAGTACTACAAGCCTATATTCCCTTAGTCGCCTCTTACGACATCCACGGGAAGACATGGAGTGGCACTATTCTAACCCGGCAACCACACGGGGTCTCAAGAATTAATCAAGTCTAATTAGCCGTGATAGTATTCCTTTAAAGTTAGTTATATTATATGCGCTTTTATTGGAGATACTTATTAGATTTTTAGTAGGTATTTGTAATTATGGCTGTAGTGGGGGGGACACTTGACTCTAACAAAAATTAACTTAATATTTCATAAACGAAAACAAACGAAAAGCTTTATCTTGTCTAGGGGACACCGTTGATGTAGGAAAACATATCAATCTTATGTGGTCGTCTTGCACCGTCTTTTATATACACATAAGTAGGTGGGTTTTTATCCTTTTCAACCTCTATATAGATTAATATAATGCTAGACTAAGTTGTACCATAGTAATATTAAATACATTTAAAAAATGACTGCCTGCTGAGTTTCTTGCGGCGTTTCTTCTCAGCAGTGGTCTCCTCTTGTGAAGCGCTGGTAGATGCTTGACGTGTAAAAGTGCCCGTGCGGCCTACTTACTGAGTAAATGTCTTTATCTTTTCTATCTCTATTGAACCTGGTCATATTTCCTTGGGATTGGTAAACGTGAAAACACTATTATAAACAAAATCCTCGATTTATTTTTCAAACACATATTTTTTCGGTTATTTTTGGTTGAATCTTCGAAACCCTACGATCTTTAACGATGATTTTTAATTCATAGTTGAGTAATTATATCTTCTTAATCCGGTAAACATTTTTTTAATATAGGTTGTAGTTTTAAAGTAAACAGCATTTTTTGAATTTGACCCTTCAATCAACCATCTCACGTTACGTGGAAGCACATAAAGCCATCCCTTTTTATTCTAGTGTGAGCGTGGCATCATAAGTAACCTCTTAAACATGCCCTGACGTCTAATATGATGTTTGAATTTGACTGTAAAGAACAAATCATACTTTAGCTAAAATAGGTTTATTGTACATTTAAGAAGGGGGTTAGTCACATAGAAATGCCTCACGAAAGCCTATTTATACATTACTGTAGTATGTGTATATACAATGTCTTAATACGTTCTCACGTAAAGCTTTCCCTCGCCCGTGTACGGAAACAGCATTAAGTAAAAAGCTCCAAGTCTGAATCACTTCCGTCGCTATTGTAACTGCGACTTTAAGAATACTGGCCGTCTATTCTGAGTAAAATGTTAAAAAAAAAGACTTCAAAAACGCAAAAATAATTTATTTTTAGGTTTAGTTTAGGTCAGTCCAACCCAACTGAAGTTGGCTTTCGGTTGAAAATATTGTGTCGCCTTCAGACCAGTCAGACTGACATTTAAAAAGAAGTTATTTTTGCGTTTTTGAAGGCGGTGTTTTGTTTTTAAAACACTTAGGTATTTTACTTTATACTTTTTAATGACCATATCGACGGCAAAAACCGATAAGGGCGTATCTCTGAAAACCCAACTTTACACCAGAACCAAAAAACCGAAAATAAAACAGAAATTAAATCATAATTTTGTAATGGTATGTCGTATGAACGTAATTTTTGAACCATAACTACAAAATACAAATTGTATTAAATTGTCTACGAACCATTGATTTCTTATTGCCAGAAATGGAGTTATTCGAGTTACGTCCATTGTCTACAGAAATATAGACCGCAAAAATGACGTATCTCGACATGGTGTTTGTACTGAATCAGAAGATTATAACGAATTACCTGACCTCAAAAAGGTTGTATCTGCTCTAAAATGTTTAAATTCGTCGTTTTTTGGGCAGTTACGACCAATAAAATTAAAGACGCTTTTGAAAATACTGTCCGATTTTTGGATTTCATGTCATCGTAGAGCAACGAGACCCGGACCAATCGACGCAGAAAAAAAAGCTGAGTATACCTTTAACTCGGTTGAGTTACGACCTTTTACGAGATACGCCCTTATCGTTTTCCATCGTCGATATGTAGTAAGTAATCAACGCCGCAGGAAATTAATAGTCATTTAAAAAACATTTAAGTGTTCTTCGTTTGGTATATAAGTATATAGTCGCTTAACTATCTTAATTGAGATATCTTACGCCACCCTTGAAATAGGTGAGGAGTTTCGATGGCCATCTGTGTTCTTCATCACTTCACTTCACCAAATGATACTTTCTGAATGCTTACGCTAGATTTGTTACCTAAAATACTAAAATCACTATATTCCTTAAATTCCTCACGGATCTCCTCATCAGATTCACTTTTGGTGACAATGGGACCACCTCGGAAGTATATACTCTATCAAACCAAAAATGCATCTTTAAAATCGGTCCACAATTGACGGAGAAATCGGTGAACATAAATAAATAAAAAATACATACAGTACAGAAGTTGGTTAAAAAATAAAAACCACTAGCGACCTGCCCTCGATTCGCTTAGTTTTACGTGAGTTTTCAATAACACCCGAGCATAAACCAGTTTTTTTTTCTTATGGCATAGAGAATGCAAACGAACACAGGCCACCTATCGGTAAGTGGGAACTGTGACCCATAGACATTCGCATTCACAAGACTGCAATCCTAAGACTGCAAATGCACTGCCAACCCTGAGGACTAAGATGGAATGCCTCTATGCTAGTCATTTCACCGGCTGTCTTATCCCCAAACCGGAACACAACAATGCGAACACTGCTGTTTGGCGGTAGGTCAATGGATAAGATGGTGGTAACTCGCTAACTTACATACTTAAAAATCTTCCTCTTAAAATACCCTATCTATGATGATAACCGCATTAAACATCCTCTGCTGTTTAAAAGATCTAATCGTACATACATACAGAGGGACAGACGACGGAAAGCTACTAATTTTATAGTATGTAAAGATACAATTAAAATAAATTAAAGAGCAAGCTTTGTTTTTTTGGTATTATCGTCTACTATAAAAAAATACCCAGCCCCCCTCTTTACTTAGATTAAAATACTTAAATACATCGAAAACATCCATGACTCAGGAACAAATATTCGCGCTCATCACACAAACCTTTACCGCCTTTACCGGGATTTGAACCCAGGACCACCGCTCGCTTCGTAGGCAGGGTCACTACCAACTAGGCCAGCGCGTCGTCAAACACTACTTGTGGTTTACTTGTGGGAGGACCTTGTGCAGGGTCCGTCCGGGTTGGTACCACCATCTTATCCATTAACCTACCGCCAAGCAGCAGTGTTCGCATCGTTGTGTTCCGGTTTGGGGATAAGACAGCCGGTGAAATGACTAGCATAGAGGCATTCCATCTTAGTCCTCAGGGTTGGCGACGCATTTGCAGTCTTGTGAATGCGAATGTCTATGGGTCACAGTTTCCACTTACCATCAGGTGGCCTGTGCGCTCGTTTGCCTTCCCATGCTATAAAAAAAAAAAAAACAACTTTTACCAAATCATCATTGGACAAACTATATCTTTTTATACACTTTCATGTCGCATAGACGTACTTCATGCCGCATTTTTTTGTGGTCATAAGACTAACCTAACCTAACTTATTTAACAAGCCCATGTAACCTTTGTAATATTTAATGGTTTGACTACACCTCGTATGTGAAAACCCATCACACTGTCAAGATTGCAGAGCATACCAAAGAAATATAAATAAAATAAATGACTATCAGGGGACAATGTCACACAAATTGACCTAGTCCCAAACTAAGCTCAAGGCTTGTAGTTTGGGTTCTAGACAACGATATACCTACATATATATACATAGAAAACATCCAAGACTTAGAAACAAATATTCCCGCTCATCACACAAATGTGAGGGGTCTAAATCGGAATCCATAACGGTTTTATCGCATAATGTATCATTTCGCATAAAATCGTTTGACCTAAAACGGTTTTTAAAATAGATACGGTTTTATTTTAATTATTATAAAAAACTAACCTAACCTAACCTAAAAAAATGACGTTTATAAAATTCTGCAATGTCAGCCTAAAAGGGTGTGTTATGCGAAATGATACATTAGGACAAAACGATATTATGGATCGCAAATGACACCCAAATGTGTGCCCGGGACCCCTTCCTTCGTAGGCAGGGTCTTTACCAACTAGGGTAACGCGTCATCAACATACAACCATACTAGTAGTAGCCAAATAACATAATACATCTGTCTGACGTAATCGGGTGAAAAAACAATTAAGCAAGGAGAATATTAAAACTATTCAGGCAATCAGGCTATAAAAAGCGCTTAAATAACCTTGTTTATTACTCACTAATCAATAGAAATCTCGCCAAAGACAACAGCATTCTTTAAAAAACAAAACGCCCCAAAAATATCATAACTCGTTCAGAAACTTTCATAGAGGTTATGCAAATCCGCCAAATTCTTTCATACATCCGCCACACCCGACGCGAAGTGGTCAAACAAAAAGAGAAATGTACGTATAAAATATCCTGTTCCGAACGCTGCCAATAAAAAACTAAAATGGTGTTTATGGTTACTAATTAAAGTTCATTATCGCTCCGTCGCTAAAGAAGATGATTTTAGTGAAAAACAAACTTTACTTCAAAATCTACGTAAATGCGACTTTAATTCCGAAAGCAAACGTTCAAATTCGTTCGTGTATAGTTAATGTCACGTTGAAATCAAACTTAACCTCAAAATGTTGTAAACTCACGTCTAATAAAACTGGTTAAAGTTGGAAATCGCTTGAAGTTGTCTCGCTGAGAGATTGGTTACAGGTTTTCGTACTACACTCTACCATATGGGAAGCAGCACCCCACTTTCTTACCAAGACATCTCGCGAGCTCAGTCGCTTTCCTACTCAGACAAAATACGGCTGTATAGCCGGGACCTGAGTCTTGAAAAAGGGTTTAAAAAAATAAAAAGCGCGCCAAGTGAGTGACGTTTGTGAGTGATTTTTTTCAATTAATTATAGACTGGGGTGACTTTGTGCCTGGATTTTGGATTTTTTGGCGGGAAAATGGTAAGTTATATTTATTTTAATTATAAATTGTATTTTAGTAATTAAATAATTAAAAGATAAATATACGATAGCGAATATATAAATAAACACATTAGTTAAAGCATCGGCGACACTTTGTTTTTAAAAGTCGGTCAAGTTCGAGCAACTTACACGTTAAAGATGTCACACGTACTTAAAATGCATTTTAAGTGTCATTTAACGTGAAGCCATAAATAATGTTAATTTAGGTAAATACATGTTAAATATGGAGTAGGTACATCAATAGTTTCTCTATTACAATAGCCTTTTAGAATCGTGACACCTAGGTCAAGAGTTACATCCTAGACCAGTAGACCATTGCTTAGAATTTCATAATAATATTTTGAAAGTTGTTTCTAAAACACACTGATCAGTATTTTAGGGTGAATCAACTTCTAAGGTACTCCCCATTTTTCGACATGTTTCACAAATTATATGTTTTTAGAAAAACTATATATTTGCCAACGACGTAGCTTACACGCTTATTAAATCAGACATTTGAAATGATTTGATTTAAAAATAGTACAGTTTGAAATAATAATATAGTTGGTAACGCAGCGGACGATGTTGTCCCTAGGTTTTGTATGGAAAATGTGCATTTTCCCCTGAGTTACCAGGTTTTTTTGAAGATTAAATAATATTTGAGGTGTTTAACGAGTAAGGTCTGTAAATTTGGTGGTCTGATATTAACATTCATACATTATTATTAATAATAAGTCACCAGGAAAGTTTTGATACCGCAAAAGAAAAGGAGTACCTTAAAAGTTGATTCACCCTTTAATTACTAATCCTACTAATATTATAAATACGAATGTTTGTGTGTTTGTTTGTTACTCCTTAACGCTGCAACTGATGGACGGACTTTGATAAAATTTGGAATAGAGATAGCTTATACACTGGATTAAAAAGTTCCCGAATGATAAATGGTGACCCCTTCCTTCAGAGCTGATATCTTTTAAACGACCCAGCATTTTTCATGAAATCTAAGGACCATTTCGGTTAGGTATACTAGCTTTAAAAAAAAACGTACAATTTTTTTAACTCGTATGGGACTTACGGATGTTACGATGCGGCAAACAGACAAACAGACTCTCATATACACATACGGCTGACGGATGCAATGTCGTGACGAAAGCATAAGATGGATAAGACTTAATAAACATAAGATTTATTTTTGCTGTTTTTTGCTCGATATTAATACTGGCAAAATAATTAAATTAAAATGAAATTTATATTTAAGAGGGGCTCCCATACAACAAACGTGATTTTTTACAGATGGTACGGAAACTTTGGTCGGTTTTTTTTATACAAATGTGTGTGCGCGTGTCTGTCTATGGCACGGTAGCTCTTAAAGGGGTGAATCGATTTGGATGCGGTTTTATTTTTATTTGAATTTCAAAGCAGGATTCGGGTAAAACTATTTGGAAGCCATTTTTAGGGTTATTTTTTGACCATTTTCGTTTGGCTTCACGTATGGGACTTACGAATGTTACGATGCAACGTAAAGACACGTAAACTCCCAACTAATAATTAATAATACGTAGTAATAACTGAAGGGCGGCTGACGGATGCAATATGTTGACGAAATTATAACATGGATAAGACTTTTATTAAATCTCCACTACTATTTATGTATGAACATAATTATTATATGGAAGCGCTCATAGCTTAACGGCGCCTTCGAGTCCGAATCGATAACGCAGGTTAAGCAAAGATGGCAGCGGTCAGTCTTTGGATGGGCCGCCTGTTGGTTGAGTGGTTACTATAAAAGAGCGCTTCCATGCTTTGGAAGGCACTCTAAGCAGTTGATCTCATGATTGATGAGTGACAGCAGCTGGGCTGTCCATGACAGTAGTCGTTAACTCGTTAAGCCGAGTTAGAGGCCTTTGGGCAGCTTAAAATCATCTAACAGTCGAGTTGCCCACTCACTTGACAAAGCCTATTCCCAATGAAGGGTCTAGTTTCCCCTCGGGGATGGAAGGTCAGATGGTAGTCGCTTCCGTAATAGGTGCCTACGCCAAATCTTGGGATTAGGTAGCCGAGCTCGATTGATACGGGACAAGGCTAGGAGTCGAATGCTCTGTCCCTCGCAATCTCGCAGTTTTGTTATAGAGTGCGAGGGACAGAGCATCCGACTCGCTAGCGAGTACGGTAATTGTAACTCATGGAACGAGTCGCTACTGTCGATAGTATTAATAATTATTATAAAGAAGATTGGAATTAGGTTATGAAATATAGATAAGATTTAAATGGCGACCTCTTTCAGAGCTGATATCTCTTAAACAGCGCAACTAATTTTTATGATCCTTAACAAAACACCATCACAATTGTTTTAGCTATCTTTAAAAAAAAACCGCGGCCGAATTGGTCTATACGTTTGTGAGTTACGACGCTACGGACAGATTTAAAAAAACTGCTTCTTATTTTGAAGGGAGTTAAAAATAAAAAGCAAGCTTTATAATATAACTCAACTTCTATGATATATTAAAAACATCATAAAACCTGATTTTAAATTATGAATTGAATGTCTCTCGCGCCATCAAGACGAATCTAAAGACGTATCATTTATCAAAATCGGTTGACCCGTTGAGTAGTTATGAGGGGACATAGGAACGGACATACATACATAAAGGGCCTCTATTTAACACAGTAAAAACCATATCGTGTTGGAGCTACTATCGTATTGTCACCGTTTTGACAGCTCTTATTTACTTGACAGTAATGACGGCTGACGTCATAACGATACCATAACAGGTTAACTACGATATCGTTTTTACCGCGTAGAATACCGGCCAAATCCTCTAGAAACAATTAACCTAACTTCTTGTTTTTGCTAGCAATTTACAAATGCTAATAGCGTTTTAAATAAGCCCGTATGTCTCCTACATACCCACAAGCTGTTGACAAACGCAAAATGTATATTTTAATTAATTGTAATTTATGTGAGTGAAAGTTATAATTAGTGGAACGCAGGTGAAGTGTTCACATAAATTCGGATTCAATTACTGCAGACGGAATGACGGTTTAAAGTGATACCAGTTTACTTGGTTGAGATTGATAAAATTAATATCAGGAGACAATCTCTTCCAAATTGATCTTGCCTCTTACTTATACATCGTGTTTTTTTTATATACGATAACTTCAGCATATTATTAGGTACTACATCCATAGAAACTAAGTGGTAGATTAGATTTTTAAATATTGCAAAAAATAAAATAAAATCGGTTTAGAACACAGTAATTAAATGTTGAATCTTTGGTCATTCTAAAAGGGCCTTTAGTTAACTAATAGTCAGTGTCAAATACGTCAAAGTTGGCGTGACATACACACACACAATTAAAAGCCTTTTACAAGTTCAACGTGATTAACTGATTAAATTTAAAAATTAAATATCTTTAAAACCGTAAGAGTTATTGGTTGTCTGTCTTCGGGAAATTTACTTTATTTGACCTAAAGAACGTTCCCTTAAAGTTATCGTAAATCAAAAAAAACACGGTGAATAGAGACCCGTCCTCGCGTCGCTCTGATTTATGGGATGATGAGTTTTCTGTAACACCCATTTACAATCCATATTTTTTTATACATAAAATGTATGAATGTGGAAGAAGCGAAATAAATTTATCGAGATCGTAGCAAGTGGAAAGAAGTGGTCTCTGCCTACCCCTCTGGGAAACAGGCGTCATTTAATGTATGTATGTACGTATTAAATCCTCCTTTAATCACTCTATCTATTGATAAAAACCGCTTTAAAACCAGTTTCATAGTTTTAAAAATATAAGCGAACATACAGACGGACAGACGGCGGGAAACGACTTTGTTACCCGACTCCCGAAGGAGGAAGGTAATGTATTCTTTCGTATAGAAAACATTCAATACTCATAAACAAGATACTCGCGCTCATACCAAAAAAAAATATTCACCCACAACAAATTTCGTAAAAACAGCATTTAAATAAATATCAGAGGCAGAGTGTCACACAAATTGATCTAGATCCGAAGCTCTAGGCTCTTACTATGGGTACTACATACATACATACATTTATTAACAACAAACACTTAGAAGATGAAATACTATTTGTTCTATTAGATTTAACACAAAAGCACCCCCCGCGTACGCCGGTCATAACATAACACAGATAATCTCCTTATTTTCTTTTTTTTTAAAAGGTCCTTTCCCGCTCGAATGCTCGCGTCATGTCTTTTGGCATAATGATGTGTGTTTTTCTAAATAATTTCAACTTTTATATTAAATAAAATGATTAAATCAAGCCTGTTTCCCAGAGGGGTAGGCAGAGACCACCTCTTTCCACTATGGGTACTAGACGTCGATTAACATAGATAGTATATAGAGAAATCCATACTAGAATACCAAAAAAACATCCAAGATTCGGGTACAAATGCTCCCGCTCATCACACAAACATCTGGCCTTACCGGTATTTGAATCCAGCTTCGTAGGCAGGCACTAGGCCAGCGCGCCGTCAAAATAACGCAACACCTAAAATAACGTGATAATAACTTGGTCATAAAAAATATGTAAACATTGTATATTGTCTAGGGGACACGGTTTGTGTAGGAGAATGTATCGAAACTTTTATGCAGGTTGTCTTGCACCGTCACAGGTAAGTATACCTTGTATAGTTTCTTATTTTTTTTATTACTGTTACTTATTAGTTTTGTGACAATTCTCAGTTTTGACACATTTTCCTGCTCAACTACGGATGAATATATGAATTTTTGGTTTTATGTGAGATTCATTGTTTTATATCATGCTAGGTTATGTTTATTATTGTATAATATCATTAGCAATATTTAAAAAACGCCTGACTGTTGAGTTTCTTGCGGCGTTTCTTCTCAGCAGCGGTCTCTTGCGAAGCGCTGGTAGATTTTTGACGTGTAAAAGTACCCGTGCGGCCTACTTACTGAATAAACATCTTTTATATTTTTTATCTTAAATAAAGCGTCGATTAATAGTTTATACTTGTGTACTGCTGGTGTGGCTACTCGTTTTCTCGAGCCTGAACTGAATGAGAGTCTAAGTAAGTTTCCACAACCCGCTGACCTGGCGAGCGGCGAGTTTCCCCGCGGATGTGACGTCACTACTCGTCCAAACAAAAACAGCTCTTGCCACTTTGTTTGCTCGTGGTTCGCTCAGAAAATCATTATTTACTACACATTTATACTTCGTTTATAAACATTTAATTATACAGATAAATAGGTTTACTCCTGTTAAGGTGTGTTTCCCCAAAATAAAAATTAGTCCATGGATATAACATGTAAAGACAATTTTTCGAGAGTATTTTGTCTAATGGAATAAACAAAATCACATGAGGTTTGGTCCACGCGCTTGTATCAAGTTTAGTACGTTGTCTATGCTCAGTCCTAATTCCCGCCAAAATCTGCGTCAACGTCTTGCAATGGCGTTTTTGAAACGACAAACTTATCTCCGCTGGCGGTAAAAACTAGAATTAATCTTTCAAGTACAAATAACTCTTTATTGACAAAAACCAGCGCCAATGCCAACAGCATTAATAATTTTGCAATCCCAAACTTTTTAAGCGGCGGCGGATGTGGTAAAGAAATTGCATACGGCCATTGTGTTTTAAATTTATGTAAATTGAAATTTTAAATATGGCGGCATTGCGAAATTTTGCTTTTGTCATTTAATAGAGCGCGTTTTCCCGCAATTTGGCGTAAATAGAAATTGTTGAATTCATAATTTAGTAACGTCACAGATTATATACAAGTTACTACGTAAGTTGTAACGTAGGTACTGAGAGTTGTTAAAGAAGAAGAAATGTAACGTAGAAAAAAATTGGAATGCTCGGAATGTGTGGAACAAAATTACTTAAAGGAATACTTTAAAGGTGCTTAAAAAATAAGGTTTTTTTTGCCAGACTAATGTTCGCTCTATTGTCTTTCAGTATGGGATATAAGGCAGTCGGTAAAATGATAATCACGATATCATTGGAACGCGTCCAGCATTGCCACAAGTGGGTGAACTGCAGGGGTTATTTTATTTATAGTTAGTTTTTTTAAGAAGTTTTGTAATTTTTTCATGTGTTATATGAAATAAAAATATCTTTGCAACAAAGTCCTCAAGGTTTAGCAGTCAGCACTACATATTTGACAAAAAAACAATTACGTTTTGCAAAACGGACGAGGGCAAACTAACTTCAAAAGTCTTGTGTTCTTCATTGCGAAATTATTTTAAAGAAATCGAATTCAATACTGCAATTCGTGATATAATTATTTTATTACATAACTCACTTCCCCGACCAAACCGCAAAAATTGCCCAAATTTGTGGTTTTCAAAATTCATTTCAACGATTTACGTATCCGTGTGACCACTATAGTTTATATCAATTTACGTGATCACGTAACTTATCCGGATTTTTATGTAGCTTTGTCACTTTCTGTAGCTCAGAAATGTTGTTTGTTGGAAAGAGAGAGTTGGCTTTGTGATGGACCGAGAGGGATGTGAAAATAATCGGTGTTTTATTACCTTTTGAAGTAGTAGTGTCATAACATAACTATCAAATTGATTAGCGGCTTCGCCCCGCTGCAAATTTCTGACTTCCCCGGTGGATTTTTCAATTATTTTCTGTCATATTATATACCTATTGTCCTGATAATGACGAACACAACGAAAAAGAAATCAGCCGTTCTCGAGTTTTGCGCTTAGCAACACATTTAGCGATTCATTTAGATTAGTAAGGAGTGTCATTGCAAACATTGTCACATAAATAAACACTAAATTATTAAAAGCTAAACTAATTATAACTATGCGAAATACGATTAATTAAATCTAAATAAAAACCTAAAAAGAGAGGGCCCCGTGGCAAAGTACCACAGATGCTGGCAGCATTTCCTCGTTGAATAGCAATGCTAATGCGCTGCCCGAGGAAGCTGCCAGCTCCGTGGTCTCCGGTTGTTTCCATTAGCCTTTTTGAAATGTCCTTAAGAAGAATAGATATAAACCCCGTTCTAACGGTGATAATTCTTTCAGAGCTGATACTTTAACGGCTTAACCGAGTTTCATGATACCTAGCTAAGATCTATCGCTAAAAAACCTGCTCTCAAAGTTCACTCGTTTAAGCCACAGTGCCACAGACAGCCTCCGATTTCAGGAGAATAGTGTTGTTTATTAGAAAAAAAAAACGCTATTCGAAAATTCCGCGTCCGTAAAGTATATAAATCATTTGTTGGTCAACGCATTCATTTCTATAATAAATTAAAAGTTTATTATTGTAAAACGACATAAAATAATACAACAACCATAACTAAATAAGACTAAAATTAAATAAGACTAACTCTAAATATATAAATTAACTAAAACATTAAATCTAAGAATGGCCCCTGCGGCATTGTACCAAAGATGCTGGCAGCATTTCCTCGCTGGATGGTTAAACTTATAATAAATTACCTGACGTAGGTTTAAAGTTACCCTTTCCAGCACTTAAAAATTACTTGAAAAAGTCGTTAAGGTCTACAACGTGTTATTGGATCGAGGACTATCTAATAGACAAAAATACTTGGCCTAAACCCGAAACTTAATCAATAATATTTTATTTTATTTTCAAATTCAAAAGTTTTATCTTTTCTAGGGGACACCGTTGATGTAGGAAAACATATTAATCTTATGTGGTCGGCTTGCACCGTCTTATATACACACATAAGTAGGTGTTATTTTTTCGCTCTCTCTTAAGATACACTTGTGGGAGGACCTTGTGCAGGGTCCGTCCGGGTTGGTACCACCATCTTATCCATTAACCAACCGCCAAGCAGCAGTGTTCGCATTGTAGTGTTCCGGTTTGGGGATAAGACAGCCGGTGAAATGACTAGCATAGAGGCATTCCATCTTAGTCCTCAGGGTTGGCAACGCATTTGCAGTCTTGTGAATGCGAATGTCTATGGGTCACAGTTTCCACTTACCATCAGGTGGCCTGTGTGCTCGTTTGCCTTACCATGCTATAAAAAAAAAAAAGATTTTGGCGTGTTTTCCTGCGGAAACTACGCAGGTTATTTCATATATTTTTGAATTTACTATTTAAAGATTTATATAATGATTGACTTAGTAGTACCATTGTAATATCTATTAAATATTTATAAAAAAAATACTGACTGCTGAGTTTCTTGCGGCGTTTCTTCTCAGCAGTGGTCTCCTCTTGTGAAGCGGTGGTCGATTCTTGACGTGTAAAAGTGCCCGTGCGGCCTACTTACTGAATAAATGTCTTTATCTTTATCTTTATAGTAACGGGGGCGCCACTGTGCACCCAGCCAATACTTACTTAAGTTATCATAGACAACCACCACTTTTTCTAGTAGATTAATTATTCCGACCTTCAGAGACAATGAACTTGTGGGAACCATGTAGTACAATGGCATGACGTAGGCTGAGAGCCGACTGTATGATACTAACCTCAGGTAGATTTGCACAAGTCGGTTTAAAATCAACGGATTTTTTTAATTTATTTATCATGCTTATTAATTGTAAATTTTTAATAAGTTTTCAGTGTAAGGCACTATTGAAAGCCCTGTTGGTTTATGTAATAAATAAATTATCTCGAGAAGGAATAACCGGTGAGTTTTAGTTGTCAAGGCGTACCTACTAACAACATTTTAGAGTGAGCATTTTCAATTACGTAGCTTATAACACGCTCGTACGACTTCGCTCGCTCGATCGACCGTTTCAAACATAGACATATCACTAGCTAAAACCAAAAGTGACTGCATGCAGATTATGAGTACATATTAATTATTTACAGTTTAAAAAAGAAACTTTGTCGAATTGGTTCGAATCCGTCCAACTGTTAACGCGTGATTTTAAGAAAACATTCCAAACATACTTATAAAAAATCACGTTCATAATATTAGTTTACTAGGATATTTATAAATATCAGTCTCAGTGCATCTTAGCTGTGCGACGTCTGTAAATCAGTCAATCAGACACACAAGAGTTTAATATTCAATAACTAGATAATTGACATTGTTCATATTTTTACAATTTTATTACTCTAATTCGAAAACCATTTCGAGCAATAGGAGTTTAAAGCCGTTCTGCATTATTAAGTTTTTGAAATATTTATCGGATATTTCGTCAAAAATATATGTAACCTTTGTTTGACTTTCGTTTTCGGCTTGAAGCCCTCCTAGGTGTATCTTACGGGTTGGGCGAAAACCGCTTTAAATAGTATGTTTTAATACACATATATATATAATTTAATTGTTGTAATTTATAAGGAAATGCCGACCCAAATTAGAATAATCATGTAATCCATAAAATGTCGGCTTAATAAATAAAGATATTAAAACAAAAGTATTGGGTCAAATACAAAATTAATGAAATTGGTCACCTAAAATTACCTATTCTTTCGAATTAGAATGTAATAACCGTAAGCATTTTTTTTGGTCTATCCCAATTGTTTATAAATGCATTCGCACTGAGGAAAGTCTCCATTAGCCTGCTAGTCATAGCAATCGGTGACGTAGCATTTAAGACAACCTGCCCTCGGACTACATAGAGTAAGCCGGCTGGACCGGTTCTGATGGGCCTTTCTCATGATTCGAGATAAGGTTTCGAAACTTCCGGAATTGCGGTGAGGGCAAAGACTTTAATGCCATTCGTTTGACAACGTGGTTGTTCTAGTTATTGGAGCGACGGTGGCCTAGTGGCTTAGGGGGTTGACTCGTGATCGTAAGGTATAGTCTTTACTATTTGAACTGAGCTGATCTTCTACACAAAGGCCATTGTTTGTAAACAATACCAATGTCTTTCTTTGTGTCCGTAACACCAAGCCGATTACATACAAAAAAGTTAGAACTACATTGAATGTACATTGAATTATCAACCCTACCCTCTTAGTCAGTAGGTTTAAAATGTAAAGTGAACCCCCGCGGGAGCTTGGTTTTGGATATAGGTCAACTTGTATGAGAACTTATGTACCCGAAACCGACGTGCGTGCATGATTCGTGTTTTTTTTAAATCGCATATTAAGGCATACGAGCACACAGGCCACCTGATGGTAAGTGGAAACTGTGACCCATAGACATTCGCATTCATAAGACCGCAATCCTAAGACTGCAAATGCGTTGTCAACCCTGAGGACTAAGATGGAATGCCTCTATGCTAGTCATGATGAGTCGATGTATGAATGTTGAAGAAGCAAAATAAATTTGTTAAGATCGTAGCAAGTGCCTACCCCTCTAGGAAACAGGCGTGATTTAATGTATGTATGTATTGTTAAATTACACTATTAATAAATTTAGCCTGTCTCTGTTATTTTGAGTGATTAAAATCAAATGTAACAACGGACCATATTATTATTATCTATCAGTTCTATCACCCCTTATTTCAAAAACCATGCTCCAAACACGCCCGACCGCAGCGCGAAATCTCCCGAACCTATTTTCGGTTTCGCCAAAACTGGTTGGCCGAAACTAGGCCGAAACTCAAACTGAAACCGAAAGTTCGGTCAGACACTACGCTTAACACAGACGAGATTATTCTATAAAATCTATATATATAGGGTCGAGGACTATCTACCAGATAAAAATGCTTGGCCTAAACTAAACACCTTAATAACGTAATAAAGTAATAATACTTAGTCATAAAAAATATGTAAACATTGTATATTGTCTAGGGGACACGGTTTCTGTAGGAGAATGTATCGAAACTTTTATGCAGGTTGTCTTGCACCGTCATAGGTAAGTATAATTTCAAAAATGTCTATTTATTTTAATTTTTATTACTACTACTTATTAGTTCTTGTGAGTTTTAACTACGCATGAATATATTTATTTTTTGTTTTATGTGAGATTCATTGTTTTATATAATGCTAGGTTTAATTTATTATTATATAAGCAATATTTAAAAAACGACTGACTGTTGAGTTTCTTGCGGCGATTCTTCTCAGCAGTGGTCTCTTGCGAAGCGCTGGTAGATTTTTGACGTGTAAAAGTGCCCGTGCGGCCTTACTGAATAAACATCTTTTATCTTTTTTATCTTTAATAACTTGTCTCTACAACAAACCACTTGTAAATGTGTTAATATGTCTCGATAATCTACACGTTCTACAACATATCTAGTTCCTTTCCTCCGCTATAATAAATCGATTCCGTATGTATGCTAATCGACTTGCTATTCGAGATTGAAAGTCTATGACGATGATAAAATATATTTTATAGCGTTTCCATTTTTGGAGAGCTATTGACACGAACGGTCAAACGCGTACCGGATTTGCTCTCAGTAGTTTTAGAGTTCTGTAATGATTCAGAGGCCGGAATTCTTGTAGCATTTTTGAGATGTCATCGGGCCGGGAGACGAGCGGGGAATTTTTGGGAGTCGCATGTTACCCTGCACCTCCACCATGTAATAGATACAAAGATTGGGGGTTGTATATCGTCGTGCGCCCTCGGCGCCAGGTAACATGTGACTCCCAAAAATTATATAAAATAAACAGTCGCTGTTCTATCGAACCATTTGCTTTTCAATTTGAATAATTAAAAGCAAATGAGACATTGCATACAATGTACAATACAATAAGGTTTATTTTACAGGTTATAACCTTATTGTATTACAGTAGGCCTCCAACAAGATGGAGTGACGACCTAGTAAGGACCGCGGGAACGCGGTGGATGCGAAAAGCACAAGACTGGTCTGAGTGGAGAGCCTTGTGAGAGGCCTATGTCCAGCAGTGGACGTCTTTCGGCTGACATGATGATGATGATGACAAGGACTTCTCCATTATTGATTTTCGATAAACATATTTTATCGATACATGATAGAACACAACTTATTAAAGCAGATTAAAAGTAGAGGTAAACATCAGGCGGTATTATCGCTAAAGAGCGATCTCTTTCTGATAACTTTTGAGTAGTTGAAAATGTGAAATAGAGATTTGCAAAAGGCATAAGAAATCCACCAATTATTTATAAGAATCAATAAAATATTACTATTTTAATTCCTATTTAAAGTTTCCAAGAACTTAGTATCCAAAGGTTATCTCGAAGGGATCGCTTATTCACGATAAGACTGCCTTGAAATTATGTCTGTTTGTTGGTTCAACCCTTCAACTTATCGATGTGAAATTTGGTATCAGAGATAAATGTGTAATTTATAGAGCAAACATAGACAATTGATACTTATGCTAGAAAATCGAAGATATTTCTCTTTAAGATTTCCCATATATTTAAACTTTCACTGTCGCTTTCAATCTGTGACGTATTTAACCAAAACAGTAAGTTTAACATCAATCTATTATGGCCAGTATCTTATTTCGGATGATCTTAAACTCTCTACATATGTGAGAAGCTTTCTAATAACCAATTATAACCTGATTTATGTGTAACGCCGCCGACGACCTCTATCAAGTATACACTTGTCAAAGGAATTACCTAAAATAATGATTTAACCAACGTTGCGAAAAGAGGGGTTATAAGTATAATATGGGTGCGTAACGGTTGCTATAACAACTTTTGATTTATTATTGGTCGATATAACGATAATAGTTATTTGTTCAACAAGAGAGCAAAGTTGGTTTTTGCTGCGAGTGATGATTCTGAATCCCGAGTAAGCGAAGGATTCTATTATTGAATACGCTCAGGATTCAAAGATACGAGACGTAAAAAACTTTGGTCTCGTGTGAGACATACAACTTTTCACCTCAGCAGCGAGAACAACACAGCGTGAAGCTGGTTGGGCCAACGCAGGTCTTCCGTTGTGACCATTTGGTGAATACACGACTAAATAACGACACGATCGCATATGCATCAATCACAAGCATTTTTGCAAAATACTAATAAAATAAAAAGTGGAAAAAATAAACATGAAACAGATAAAACCTGTCACTCAACTTGATAATGCCGTAGTGCAAACACAACTTTATACAGCTTTATGTAGTCTGTGGCTTTAAAAAAACCTAACTAGGCCTTGTCTATGGCTATTGGCTACAATAATCCCGCTATTTTTGAAATGCGTTCTGAAACTGCCCTCGCGGTTTATGTCACGAAATTAAAGATTGTTAAAACGATAACAAAATTAGGTAGATACATGATAAACTTCTTATTTTTCATTAATTTTGTCTTCAAAACATTAAATTAAAAAAATGATTGTACCTGTACTGTATAAAATAGTTATAACATTTCAAACTAACAGATAGTTTCATTTGCAATTTTACGGTTATGTGTGCATCCGAACGTGCGTTTCTTTTTGGGCCTACTATGTGTGGAATTTGAAAATCGAACTTCGAATCAAGTTGTTTCTATCTCTCGCTTTTTTCCTATCGAAGTGAAAGTGACAGAACAAAGTGAAGTTCAATTTTTTCGAATCTTGTGAGTAGCCCCTGCACTGCTCGCGGCATTTAAAAATAATAATTAAAAAGCTACTTTGCCTCTCGCTCGCAGCAAAATTGAATTTTGCTCACTGTTTTTAAGCAGCAAAACCTGCTTGTTTGAGCTGCTGAGGTGAAAAGGGATTTTAAACACTTTTGTTATAACAATACAGACAGAGAAAAATATGAAATAGAGATATGAGATATAACTGTGTTGGATATAACGCTCTGGGTATAATGTAGTAATCTGGATTACGTGCTGTATTATGATATGATATCCTACCTATTCTGCGTTAAACCAGGGCTGCGTTATGTTTAGGTTAGGTTAGGTTAGTACTTGTAGGAGGACCTTGTGCAGGGTCCGTCCGGGTTGGTACCACCATCTTATCCATCCTGCAGCAGTGTTTGCATTGTTGTGTTCCGGTTTGGGGATAAGACAGCCGGTGAAATGACTAGCATAGAGGTATATTTTTCCTTTGACTTCTCTGGGAGTAGATTATGAACAATGCCTAAGGCATCCAATTTAATGGACTCCGGAGTTAAATCACTTTCGTCACTCGACATTTTAACAGATGTTTTCTTCAATTTTGATATATTTATTTAAAACTTTGCAGTTATCACCAATGTATTTTATTGCAGCGTCTTACAATACTCGCGGCTTTTGTTTAATTTCAAATGTGTTCCATTCAGCTTGCCGTGGCCAGCTCGATTTTAGAAAATGTTCGATTTTCAAATTAGGTTCGACGCGGCGGTGGCGGCGGCGCCGCGCCCGGCCTTCGAGTATTAGTTGATCTTTTATTACGAAATTAGACTTTAAGGCCATTGTAATAAGAACTATGAAAAGTGAAAATATTACAACCCAGCGGTTATAATGAGATTCAGTACAACATTACACCCCGGCTAAAGCCAAGGGCTTTAATGACTTGGTTTGCGTAAGGTTTGCATGATATGTAATTTGGCATTGTCGAGCAGGTGGTGTGAAAAGTTTATTATGCCCCTTGAGCGATTATATTCCATGAAATTATATCAAATGTAAAATACCGATCTACACACCCGTTTAATACGTGTATCTGTGTATCTGTGTGTGTGTTTGTGGGATCGTAACTCCCAAACGAATGGAACCACTCTAAAGTGTGTTTTTTTTAGGGTTCCGCAGTTAAACTTCCGTAGGAACCCTTACAGTTTCGCCATGACCGTCCGTCCGCAGCCTAGCTCAGAGACTCGTAGTACTATAAAGCTGTAATCTGGCATAAATATACATATTGGTCACGCCAACAAAGTGGTAAAATAAAATCTTGAAAAAAAAATATTTTTAGTGTACATACTACTTCCCCTACGCGTGGGGCTGTATTTTTTTTTCTCGTTTATCCCTTGGGTGTCGTTGGATAGGTCTTTCAAAAAAGGTATCCGCTTATGAAATATTAAGCTTTAAAGCGGTAAACTGAACGCGACCTGTGTCGATGTATGGGGATAACAGTTTTCCAACGGCAAAGTTAAGTTTGTCGCGAGGTCAAATTTGTTTGTAGTAACGGCTTCGGAACTCTACACTGAGCATGGTCCGACATGCTCTTGCCCTTAAGTACAGTCCTCAGAGTGATTTTTTTACTCCTAGGAGTAAAATGAGGCACTTTCCGTCCTAGTTTCAATCGGAAAACCGTTCTTTCCAAGCATGTGTGAGAAAAACTATTACCACTTACAAACTCATTAAATACTATCGATGTTTCCCCTTTCCAACACATTCCATATTGGACGTTACGTAAACTGTCAAACATGTCGTTAGCCATACACTGTCAAATAATTGGCGTGACTGTGCCAAATCATACGCAGGCGTGAGAAAGCCGGGGGGAAAGTTGACGGCATAGAGTAAAGATGTCTCCATAGAGGCCGTAGGCTACTGCACGCGTAGAGCGGCCATCTTTGATCTTAGTTTAGATTGATTCCTTTTTCGTCGTATTCCTGATTGGACATATTCTGGTTTCGGCACATTCCTATTTGGATGTATTCCGGTTTCGGCATATTCTTGTTTCGGCACATTCCGTTTTCGGCATAAATCATTATATAATACAACAAATTTTGATTGAATTTTGAAATTTTGATTTTGAATGTTTTGACATTGTATTTTGATGTAAAATTTCGTGTTATCTCGCTCTCTCGCTTTGCTTCAGATCATAGAGAGAAGAAGATAAATACGAACTTCCCCGACAAAAAATATATTTAAACATGGTGATCTGACAAAATTTAAAAGTTCCTACGCATCTACGCAGACGAATTGGTTAATTCAGGGTATAGATTTCCATTTTAAATTTCATCAAAGTCTTTCCAGCGGCAGCGTGAAGGAGTTAACAAACAATCACAAAGTTTCACATTTATAATTAGCAGAATAGATAATTTAATTAACACTTTCGTATGTACTGATATCGAAATAAACGACGCAATTATTAAGGACAGATTAACGCACTTTGAAGTATGATTACAATGACTTGCGTAATAATTTTGCGTCACAAATAGGAAGCAAAAATGAAAGTGCAAAATATGTGACCCCAAAGCAAACAAGGTGTTAAATAATTGTGTAAAGACGGCACTGGGCGTGTTGAAGCGGAAACGCGGTGCTTTATTGAAGATCGCTGGCGTTCGTTTCGTAATATTTGATCAGAGTCGATATCGTAAAAGTCATATCGTCTTGTCTTGATCTGTTATAGTATGGTCAACGTTTGGATTTTAAAAACAATACGATAGCACGGCAAAAACAATATTGTTTAACGTCGTAGAATAGAGGCCCATACCCTGTACTAGGTAAAACCATGTGTCCTTTGACATGTTGACATTACTGTCAAGTAAATAAGAGTTATCAAAACGTTAACAACACGATAAAAATGTCAAAGGCAATATAGTTTTAGTAAGTAGAACAGGGGCCTAGTGGTTTTTAACGGCAAATGCCATGGGTGAAAAACCGGTCAAGTGAGAGTCGGACTTTGGTACCGAGGTTTTGAACCGTCGGATTGACTCTTGGCCAGTTTTTTAATATTTTGTTTTTCTTCAGGGTTAACTTACAGCACCAGCCCTCTCGATCAGGGTAGAGCGAGCTAGCTAGTCTTTTGGCGTCTTTTGGCCAACGCTTTTGCATCACAATGATAGTATGTCTTTTTCTCTCGAGTTTATAACAATCCCATACGGTTTACTCGCCGCCTAGAGAGTTCTCGCCGGCAGTGTGAACAGCCAGCGATCAACTATTAATACTTAGGGCCGTATTAATAAACTGATCTCAACTGTGATGCTCGTCTCAAGACTCGTCAAAATGACAGCTTTCTATGGTTTAAAGTTTACTTTGACGTATCTTGTGACGGGCACCTCGGTCAAGATGAGTTTATTAATACGGCCCCTAGTGTTTCTTTTATTGGTACGGGATCTTTGTCCGTTTCTTGAGCGAGAAAATGTATAGCTTATCTCTTTCTCGCCAGCAGTGGGACAAGCGCCTAAACTTTAATTAATACTGGCCATGTCTATGCGTGAATAGCTCTGCGCGACATCCTAACATTTACTTTACAATAGTGAGAGCTTCGGACAATGCGCCTGCGACCTTTGTAAGCTGCGCGGGCGCTTCCGTTTGGATGTTTACTTCATTACGGGGAATCCGCGGGTTAGGGGTCCGTAGGCAAACATATTCAGTTGTGATTTTTATCAGCTAGTTAATAGGTTAGGTAGGAAGGCTAGGTATTGCCGTGTAATTGCCGGGATGTCTTCCCGTGGATGTCGTAAGAGGCGACTAAGGGAATATAGGCTTGTAGAACTGTTAGGCGATGGGCTTGCCACCTGTCACTAATACACTGGGAAACATCTACCTACTTGTGCCAAATGTGGTTACATAATTATCAAGAAGTTTTAAGACTTGTTGGTAATTCTTTAGCTCTGCCTATCCCACTCTGGGAATGAAGGCGTGAGTTTTTATATGTATGTGTAGTTAATAGGTCACTCTTCTTGTTTGCCGCCCTCACTGCCGCCTTTTTAAAAGAAATACTGAAGGGCGACACTTTTAATTCTTTACTTCTTTCACCATGCGCCTAGAAATTTGAGACACATAAAAGTGGCTATAAAATGTACATTTCAAAAGGAAAAGAACTGATTCTTTCACTTGGAGGTATCGAGTTGAAATAAAAACTATAATACTTCAAGTCTACAGTCTTTTTTTTTTTTTTAATATCATAGGAAGGCAAACGAGCACACAGGCCACCTGATGGTAAGTGGAAACAGTCTCTTGAAGCCGTGAAAAAATCTTAACGTAAAAAGAGATACGGCCGTTTTTGCCGCAAAAAAACGTATATTTCGACATTGTCAAGGGAATCAAAATTTATAGGGTATTTTCCGTTGACCTAGAACTAGGAAATTTGGCATGTAATACTGTTTTATATTATAAGTACCCATAGGGAAAAGTCTAAAAACAATTTTAATGAAATTACAAAAAAACAGGGTCTTTATACAAGAAACGGCGGCGGTCCAAATGTTGAATTGAGTTTTGTACAGAACCTCCGATAGGCGAATCCGACTCGCACTTGTCCGGTTTTTTGGTCCTTCGGGTACGGAACCCTAAAAACTCGCACGTGACTGTTTTTTTTTATTTGGCCAACACTACATCATGAAGTCCGAAGTAAAAATGTTAAAACCAACTTTCTAACAGTTCGCGACTCATTAAATATTTCAATGGAAATTCATTAGTCATTTGACAAAACAAACAATTACCTAAAACTACGTGCTTGGTGTTTTGTTACGACTAAGTAAATAATGTGGTAAAACTCTTTGACGTAACCTTGTGTTTGTATGGAAATTTATGTTACCCAACCGTGACACTAAAAGTAGGGTTTTTTTTGGGGGTTTATTTATGGCATAGGGAAGGCAAACAAGCACACAGGCCACCTGATGGTAGGTAAGTGGAAACTGTGACCCATGGACATTCGCATTCAAAAGACTACAAATGCACTGCCAACCCTGAGGGCTAAGATGGAATGCCTCTATGCTAGTCATTTCACCGGCTGTCTTATCCCCAAACCGGAACACAACAATGCGAACACTGCTTCTTTAACTAGGTAATAAACTATCGAAACTTTCGAAAAACTTTTGTCCGCTGTTTCGTTTGTCCAACATTTTAATTTGTCCGAAAATCAATTTTTCTCCGAACTCATTATTTTTTGGAAATGTTTTACTGTACGTGTGTATGTCTATAGAAATTATTATTCTATATGAGAATGTTTATGGACCAGCCCCACAGTCAGTGTCCACGTCTCGGCTCCGTACGTCATTACAGGTAGGACGCACTGGTCAAAGACTTTCGTCTTAAGCTTAAAGTAGCTCAACGTGCTATGGAAAGAGCTATGCTCGGAGTCTCTCTGAAGGACAAAATTCGGAACGAAGTGGTCCGTCAGAGAACCAAGGTGACCGACATAGCTCTGAAAGTTAGTAGGTTGAAATGGAAATGGGCTGGTCACGTATGTCACAGAAGGGATAACCGCTGGAGTAAGCGTGTTCTGGAGTGGAGACCGCGTCTTGGCAAACGTAGCGTGGGACGCCCTCTGGCCAGGTGGGGGGATGACTTGCATTAACCGGGCACTGTGGCTTTCCTTGGGAGACGCCTATGTCCAGCAGTGGACTGCTACGGGCTCATGATGATGATGATGATGAGAATGTTTATTTATTTATTATTTTTTTAATCTTATTCCATGATACAAATGAACAACCATATGTGCCACCATTATCATCATCATTAGCAGACCCAGGGCAAAACTAAATGACAGCTAGGGATTGCCTATATCGATAAACTGAATTATCGATGGTTTTTTTTGACTATTGACCGCTTCTAGTTTTGTTTGTTAAAATATTTTTTTCCTTATTTTAAAAGGATTTTTGAACCTTCACTCATAATCATCACGTTAAAGTAAACGATCAGAATCTGTTCCAAAATGTCGGGCGGTAGTTTTCAGGGTTCCGTACCCAAAGGTAAACGGGACCCTATTACTACGACTCCGCTGTCCGTCTGTCCGTCTGTCTGTCACCAGGCTGTATCACACGAACCGTGATAGCTAGACAGTTGAAATTTTCACAGATGATGTATTTCTGTTGCCGCTATAACAACAAATACTAAAAACATAATAAAATAAATATTTAAGGGGGGCTCCCATACAAAAAACGTTCGTGCGCGAGTACGATTCGCACATGGCCGGTTTAAAAAAAAATACAAGAATTGAAATAGACTTTTCATTAGTTTAATTTTCAAGGTCACTTCGAGTACAAGATCAAGGTTAACTGCGTCGTTGAACCACAGATTATAACACTTAGTTAAATTGAGCGATAAACACCATTAAGTTAAATTGACCGAGTTACTTGTCGTAAACAAAGATTGCATAATAATATTATAACTCGTGTTATAATATTATTATGATGTTGTACGTTATTGTATAATTTAAACTACAAGTGCGTGCTTCGTATAGTAATGAAACGTAATAATAAACGTTAGGCATTTAAATAGCACGAGGAATGTAGGGTAATAAAGTATGTGGAATTTACGGTCATATATTTTCCTACTCCTGTACTTTTATCTGTCATTTATATAGTCACGAACACTAAATATAAGAATATAGATAATATGTCCGCAGAACATTCCCTAGAAAAGTCTATCTAGTCTATTCCCCTTAACAGCACTTGTGCTTTTTTGAGCCAAAACGATATGCCTAGCTGCCAAAGCTTACACCTAGGTTAATTTGACCAATCAAAATACTTCACCAAATTAAACCACCAATCACAATACACATTGACTGTCAATCGGAACGTTAGGTTCTTTTTGGTATGTAAACTCTTTTACTAATTTAACTCTTTAAAAAAAACATTTTATTTGGTATCAACCAACCAGAACGCAGCTATATTAAAATCGACCAATCAGGTAAAAGAATTCATTTCTCAAATCATTAGGTGTTTTTTAGTCCCTATTTCACAAGTTAAATCGATTGTGCAACTTTTTTTTTAAATATGAAACCTGGCAAGTGCACATCAATTTAAAAACAAAGTTAACCATAGACACATATTTTGTTGTTTTCGAATGTTTCTCGCTCGTTTGTTGTCCTGTGCTTCGTTCGTTCGTATTCTAACCTAGGTATATTAATTTAATTTTGCATTTTATTTGAAACCTAGTCGTAGAAAAAGTATTGTATGCAACGGTGTACCTATAACTAAGTCAAAAAATACTCGTGGCGTCTTGCTTTACGATGTTCGCCTGCGGCTCACATCGTAACCACACCACTCGTCTTTTTTGACCTCTCTTATACAACTGTTGCATAAACTACTATTATTTAGTAACCCCTGAGAAAAGAGAGGGGTATTATACGTTTGATGTGTGTGTGTGTCTGTCTGTCGCACCGCAGCTATCGAACGGCAGGACCGATTTGGATGCGATTTTTTTAAAGACGGCTTGTTTAATCAGGATGGTTGTTAGCTAGCTTTAACAAAAATCGTATGGCCGTTTAAACCTTTTTTTAAATTGCTATTGCTTGTTTAATAGACAAATTAGGTACATACCAATCGATACTTTTTATTGAATAAACAGCTGGGTGAAGGTCGTCTCCTATTCTATGTTGTAAGCTTGAGACAAAAAATAAACGTTTATGTAACATTTTTGAACGAAAAATGGTTGTCATTTTCGTATTCCTATATAGTCTTTTTAAGATTACTGCTCACTTTAGGACAAAATATGTATATCATATTAGGTCCTTACCTATGAAATTGGCGTTTTATATGGAGAATTTTTGAAAACGGTGGTTTTCATACATTTAATTTTGCGGATTATTTAGTAACGTCAAATGCAAACCAAGCATAATTCTGTCAGGAATATTGGACACTTCTAAGCTATATTATACATATCTTAGTTACCTAAAAATAGTTCGCTTCATAAAACTGCGTAATTGAAACACTTGAACTTGCAGCACTTAAAAAGAGTTAAGTTCACACTTTAATTTTAAACATTAGGTAAGTAAGAAATTGAACCATATTATTTGTATCTAAAACCTTTGTTGCATAGTGTATTAATGAAATTTAAAAATATTTTGGAAGTTAAAATTGAAATAAATAAATTCCGTACGAAATAAAACACGTAAAAAAACACCAATTTCATAGGTAAGGACCCAATATTTTATTTTATAAATCGACAAATAGCTCAAACAGGTGATTTACCCATTTCGCGTGTACTAACTGAGAAAATCCTTGTCCACAATTTCCAGATGGCTTCTGCCTGTAGACTAGTTAGCGTCCACTAATTTAGAAAAGGGGAATAAGGAAGTTTTTTTTTAATGCAGTTGCACAAAAATTGATACTTTTCGTAGCTGTATATCGTGCTGCTAGTTTTTCGTAGCTGTACTAGCAATGAACTACATTTTGTATTTTTTTATTAATTTTAGGCTCAGTAGTTTAGGAGATCACGGGGAGGAAGAGATGGTCAATTTTCGTCTTCTTTCATGAATAAAATCAAAACTATTTATTTTACAATAATAACAAATATATATTTGAGATCCTCATAACGAGCGCTTTCATTTGATATATGACATGGTAACAGTAAGGTTTGCAAAACTTTTTAATTTCCTAATTTATCCCCCGTTTTTTTATGGTTCCGTACAAAAAATAAAAAACGGAACCCTAAAAATGACCATTATGTAATACAAACTCAAGCCTAAGTTCGAGCGCTCAGCACTCAAGTCTTGGAGTAAGCTAGTATTGAGTATTGACAATCTGTCTACTTTCCTGATATTCGCTTTCTCTCTCGGAATGTGGTTTGACGTGAGCCTCGAGACGTGAGCAAGTCATTGTAGTTTGACCTAGACTATAGCAAGTGTACATATGTATGTAAAAAAATAAAAAAGTACATCATAGAAAATTCAAAAAAAAATTGTTTTGAAATGTGCAGATTGAGCCCTTTCATATATGACACCCCATTCTAGACCCTTTTTCAGTTATTTATAGAATTCCATTATTAATTTCAAGTTGATAACGTTTGTGGTTGCTGAGAAAACGTGCTGCGACATATAGATAGACAGACGGACAACGAAGTCTCACCATGAGATTTCTTTTTAAATACCATTTTGGTACGGATCCCTAATAAAAAAAAGTATCAGGGACTATTGAACTATAGTCTGCGCGCGAGCTCCTAGGAATCGGGTTATTCCCACCTGTTACCACCTATTTGTTAGCACTGGTTACAGCTGGATTTTTTTTCCCATCTGTTACCACTGGTAAGTACTGGGAATAAAAATTCCCAGCTGTTGCCACAGAAGACTACAAAACAATTTGCGTCCACCCCCATCTAAAACAAGACTTATGGCAAAAAATATTATAGGAATGGCCCCGAAAATTTTTAATCATCTACCTGTTGTTATTAGGGAAAAAGAAACTGTCCTAGAATTTAAGCAGGCTTTAAGTAAATTCCTAGTTAAAAAAGCATATTATTCAGTCAACGAATACTTAAATAATAGCTGTAATACATAACAATGAGCATGTTAGTTATAAGATCCAAATTTGTATGCCCTGAGGCAGAACATAGCTGAACCAATTTATATGTTAGTCACCATCTTGCATAATTTACTTTATGTGTATACCTATTGTTCACAAATAAATGATTTGATTTGATTTGATTTGATTTGATTTGAATGTTTTAAGTGTAGTTATCACCAAATATTTTAGTGGTAACAAATGGGAAAAATATTCCCACTTGTTACCGCCGAGTACTTTGGGAAAAAAAATCCCAGCTGTTACCAGTGGTAACAAATTGGTGGTAAAAGGTGGGAATAACCCGAGGAATCTCAAGAAAAGCAGACGTCAGGAATTACTGCAGTGATTTAGTCTATATTATGTTAATGATATAGACAACTATACTCCGATTATTCTAAGGTGATGCGTGTGACAGTTGTATTTCGATTCAAGCACTTAGTGTAAGGCCTGAGTGGACGCTCGAAGCGGGGCGTTCGGCGGGGCGTGCAGCGTTGCGGGCGAGCGTGAGGTAGAGCGTCCAGCGAGTGGCCTCAGTGCACGCTCACCGCTCTTGTGAATCGGTTGTGATCACCATGGCAACGACGTCAGACAACATTATTGATTTCTTTTTAGAAGAGAATTTATGGCTCAAAATGTGTTGTTTCTCTACAAAACAAGGTCCTAGTTTCGTAGTGAAGCAAAGAAGACGGTTTGGAGATTTCCACTTTATACGATATTCATTTATTTTCTGACTATTTTTAGAACAACAAGGTTTATTTGTACAATTTAATTGTAAGAAAGTAATAATATTTATTATTTGTATATTTTTATATACTTAGTCTATTTTTGCATAAAGTGTGAGATGAAAGCCAAAGTGTTGGTTTATTTTCTATCTCTATAATATTTTTCGCTCGACATGACTGCACGCTCTTCTCGCTGCTGCAAATCACAAACAGGTTTGAACCTGCCCGCGACGCTCCGCTCGACGCTCTATTGCACGCAAACTTGCCCGCTCTGTATTCGATTTTTGAAGCGTCGACTCAGGACACCAGTATAGAGTTTCATTTGTTTAACATGGACGCCGCACGCCCCGCCCCGCTGCACGCCCGACTCGAGCGTCCACTCAGGCCTTACACTTACAATGGCGCTGCGGCGCGCGTCTGCGGGGCGGCTGCAACAGCCTCCTAGCCGTGGCTGGCAGAATGGACAGTGGCATTCTGAATTACTGTACCAAGCTCCACTTAAATATTTTGTACACTAACATACCTAGTTGAAGGATGGCATAATAACGAATTTTTTGAATTTTTACTTATTTATTGCTGTTAACAATTAAAAGTTAAAACTAAACTTATTTAAATTAAAATAAAACTAAGCTACTCAAATATTAAATAATAATCACCACTATAAAAAGAACACCCCTCTAGCAGGTCCGCTCGCGGCATGGTCCCTATGACACTGGCTGCATTACCTACCTCTCTGGGTAGCTATATATTTTTATATAAAATATAATTTTTAATCATGACGTTAACTTGATAAAACAATAAAGTGTGATTTAGTTGTGTTTGAGGCTTCTAGAATTAATTTTATTTTTTGTTTGTTGCAGTTCCCTCGACGGCACTCGGTAAGAAACTTTAGCTTTGAGATTGTACAAATGGCAACACCGCAACTATCTCTCTCTTACTTCGTACACTAGACAAGGACGCGGCTACAAGAGTGAATTAAAGATATTACCGTCATTCGATCTAATAATCTTGGAATAGGTAATGTCGAGGTCAATAGAAATGACAAAATATGTAAACAAATCAGTACTGTGTGAAACATAACCTCAATATTTCTGCAAAAGAGTTTTGATAAAAAAAAACGTACCTATAGTTAATCGTTATGTCATATAAAAAAAAAGTAAAAGTAACAATCAAGCGTGTACTTACATCTATCTATCCAATATCTTTAAACGAGCAATTCTTGTATACCTACATATGCTCCAACGATTTTCTTGAAATTTAGTATGCAGGGGGTTTCTAAGGCGATAAATCGATCTAGCTAGGTTTAATTTTCAGAAAACTTACCAAAATAATGACACCATGCAAAGCCCGGCCATCCAGGTACTCATTAAATATACCCCACGCGATGTCCAAAAGTACGTGATAATGGTTTAATAATGGTGAATTGGTCCGTTTGGTTTTGTTTAAAGTTTGTTTGTAGTTTTAAGATTGCAGTCTGGAGATCGTAGTCTTGAGAATTACAATCTCAGGTCTAAGGGCCGTATTAATAAACTCATCTTGGCAGAGATGCCCATCACAAGATACGTCAAAGTAAACGTCAAGCCATAGAGAACTGTCATTTTTGACGCATCTTGAGACGAGGATTACAGTCGAGATCAATTATTAATATGGCCCTAAGATCCTATGGCTGTGGGTCATGGCTTGTGTGCTCGTGTATACAGATAATAATATTTTTCATATATATTTTTGTGCCAGTGGCAGATTTAGATTTTACATTTCACGCGTACGTTGTTCCAACCAATTAAGCAATCAGATAGTTTGTTTTTTGACGTATTTTCTGATATTTTTATTTTCTTGTATAAAAAAATCCGATCGCATTCTTTCCCTATAGACAAATTACCAAACGCACTCTTTCCCTATAGACATATTTTCTGATCTGAAGAAGTTATTTATTGCGTTTTTAAAGACGGTTTTTTGATTATAATACGCTGTTACGTCGTACCACTTCTGAGTTTATACGAAACTTTAAGTTATTTCAAGCGCACCGCAAGGAACGCCGCGGGAAAGTCATATTTCAACAAGAAAATGTTCTTCGTTGTAGTCGCTCAACTATCTTAATCGCGATATCTTGTCGCCACCCTTAAAATGGGTACCGTTGAGGAGATCCGGTGGCCACCTGTGGTCTTCCCACCTCCATTTTTTTAAGTCGATTAAAAATTCATGCGATTTTAATTAGCAACACTAAATGCCAAATGACATCTGCCACAGACAGACCCAATAACAATAACTACAATAAGATACGAGAAATATTGTAGTCTGTGGGACCTTACAGAGAATACAACGTATTGTTTGTAGTATGTATGTATGTATGTTTGTTCAGGCGAAGGCCACGACCGGTTCACTTTCAAACTGGTACTTTCCACCGTGACCTGCGGTTACGTCACTTGTATCTCTGCCATAAATTAAATAAGGCTTTCTCTTTCACCTCACGACGGGGTTGCCAGTGATCTTGGAGGCATTTTACTTGGCCATGTTTGCCAATACCGATCCTGGTCGCGCTTCAATCAGTAGAAACTTTTTACATCATTTTTAACTACGAAAAGCATAAAAACAAATTGTATAATTTTATCAGGCATACGATCAACAAGGGCAGATATTTGTGTGATGAGTGCGAATATTCGTTTCTGAATCATGGATTTTTTTATGTATTTTATTTCTCTATATAAGTATTTATATCGTTGTCTAGTACCCATAGTACAATCCTAGAGCTTAGTTTGGGGCTAGGTCAATTGGTGTGACATTGTCCCCTGATATTTATTTATTTAAGGCATTTAAAGCTGATGCTTAGTTATGATTAACGATGTTCTTTCTGTTATTAATGACTTATATTATGCATTTTCTTCTTACTAGGTTAGGTTAGGTTAGAACTGTGATCACATTAGTATTAATCAAAGTCGTTAAAATTTTCAAAAAGTAAGCAATGGGTGTGTAATTGCATAAAACCGGCCAAGTGCGAGTGGGAATCGCGCACGCAGGGTTCCGTAACATTATCTATTCAACATTAGACACTATATTATAACCATACCTACCTGGGATAACTCGGGGCGAGTTCTAGGGATTCGATATCGATAAAAAAGATGTCGATATAATTAAATTAATACATGTGCACATTGAACATTCTCGATTACTGTAAAGAGGTTCGATGTCATATCTGATATCGAGCCTCTTAAGATAATAAAAGTATGCGAATGTCATTTCAATCAAAATTACAATTTACTGTCAGTGCCATTCATATCTTAGAGTAAGAATAATATACGAGGTAATATTCCGCTACGTTTGATACAACGTCCAAAATAATCATGCCGCCCAAGAAACATCCACGTCCACGCGATAATTATTATTAACTCGTGGATTAGTGAATATCCTGACATACAACTACGTGAGTCAAAATTATTTTGCTCTAAATGTAATGACAGTTTTCTCCAGAAAAAATACAATGTCACGCGTCACGTTAAATATATAAATATTATGTCGACATCTTTTTTATCGATATCAAATCCCTAGAACTTGCCCCGAGTTATCCCAGGTATGATTATAACGCGTCTTTCAAGCCAGCGGACCTAGCTGCTAGAGGGGGTGGTCATTTTATAGTGGTGATTATTATTTACATCTTTAATATTTGAAAGAAGTGGTCTCTGCCTACCCGTCTGGGAAACAGGCATGATTTAATGTATGTATGTATGTAATATTTGAGTAGCTTAGTTTTATTTTAATTTAAATAAGTTTAGTTTTATCTTTTAATTGTAGTACCTATATTATCACTACATAGTATAAAACAAAGTCGCTTGCGCTGTCTGTCCCTATGTATGCTTAAATCTTTAAAACTACGCAACGGATTTTGATGCGGTTTTTTTTAATAGATAGAGTGATTCTTAAGGAAGGTTTATATGTATAATACATTCCACGCGGGCGAAGCCGCGGGCGGGTCGCTAGTATTAAATAAATTTAGCGTCTACCTATTGCCGTTATTAATATCGAGCTAAAAACGGTATTAAAATCACGTTTTTTGTATGGGAGCCCCAGTTAAATATTTATTTTATTCTGTTTTTAGTCTTTGTTGTTATAGCGGCAACAGAAATACATACATACCTTCACGCCTGTAATCCCAGAGTGGGGTAGGCAGAGCTACAGAATTACAACTTTAAAAATTTGTTGATAATTCAGTAACCACAATTTGCACAAATAAGCTAAGATGTTTACTAGCATATTAGTGACAGGTGGCAAGCCCATCGCCTAACAGTACTACAAGCCTTTATTCCATAGTCGCCTCTTACGACATCCACGGGAAGACATGGAGTGGCAATATTCTAACCCGGCAACCACACGGCAATACAACATCTGTGAAAATGTCAACTGTCTATCTATTCCGGTTCATGATATAAAGCCTGGTGACAGACAGATAGACGATACTGGAGTCTTAATAATAGGGTCCCGTTTTTGCCCCTTTTGGGTACGGACTACGGAACCCTAAAAAGAAGTTCGTATACCTGTTCCCGCAAGTAAAAGTTATCCATTACATGTAATATAATACGATAACAAGCTGTAATAAGTGAAAGTCACGATCTTGCGGTCAGGCTGTTCGACAAACAGACAGATTTCAAATTGGTACTTGTTATTGAATTATCTTGGAATCAATCTCAATTATGGTACAATGTAAGATAAAGATAAAGATAAAGACATTTATTCAGTAAGTAGGCCGCACGGGCACTTTTACATGTCAAGAATCTACCAGCGCTTCACAAGAGGAGACCACTGCTGAGAAGAAACGCCGCAAGAAACTCAGCAGTCAGTCATTTTTTTAAATATATTTAATATTACAATGGTAATGCGTGCGTGCGTAGTTTCCGCAGGAAAACACACCAAAATCTTAAGAGAGAAAGAGAGAAAAGGAAAAAAGAACTCCTACTTACCTATGTGTATATAAGACGGTGCAAGATGACCACATAAGATTGATATGTTTTCCTACATCAACGGTGTCCCCAGACAAGATAAAGCTTTTGAATTTGAAGAATTATTGATTAAGTTTCGGGTTTAGGCCAAGCATTTTTGTCTATTAGATATTTAGTCCTCGATCCTATAATACGCTGTAGACATTAACGACTTTTTCAAGTAATTTTTGAGTGCTGGAAATAGGTAAGACAAGTACGCTAAAGGTACTCTTTGTGGTTCCGTACCCGATGGGTACCAACGGGACCCTAACTAAGTGCTGTCTGACTTAACACTTACAAATAATGCTGATTGTTAAGAATGTTAAAGCATCGAGTAGGCACACAAATAAAAAAACCCGGTCAAGTGCGAGTCATATTTGCGCACTGAAAGATCCGTACCCAGTATAGTAGTATTTATTTTGATTTGAGTGTATAGTTTTACTGCACGCAATGTAAGAAAACGGGTAATTTTTTTGTAAGTTCAATGAATACATACGTACATACATACCTTCACGCCTGTAATCCCAGAGTGGGGTAGACAGAGCTCAATTACCTACAACTTTAAAAACTTGTTGATAATTCAGTAAACACATTTTATCTACTCTCATATCGTAAAGTTCGAATTATGAACTTCAAAACGAATTTATATTGGCATACTTTATAAACACAATACCGTAATTAAAAAAAAAACACTAACATTATTTCTCTAACAAAATAATGTTATAAGTAAAGTAATTTTTTTACCATTACGATACAAGTTAATCCAAAAAGTTGATGTCACCAACGAGGTTCCATATAAATATTTTTTTTATAATGGAACGCACATGCGGTTCGCGTCGTTTTTACAGCATTACAAAAAGTTTTCATTCCAATTTTTACTTGTCTGTGACAGCGCCCGCTTTAACGCATGCGCGGTGATGTGCTAGTTTTTGGCGCCATTCATTGAATATGTTTTGCTGTAGTTATTTTATTAACTTTGATCTTTTATTTAGTAGGTTGAATCGCAATGTATGAGAGTAGATAAAGTAGTGTATGAAACTGCACATAACTAGGTATTAAAACACTCGCGTGATACTATTAAAAACCTCGCCTAGCGGCTCGGTTCTTAAACACACACTCGTGTTTTAATACCCCTCTTTATGCATTAATTTCATAAACTACTATTGTACAATTAGGCTAAGATGTTTACCTGCGTATTAGTGACAGGTTGCAAGCCCATCGCCTAATAGTACTACAAGCCTTTATTCCCTTAGTCGCCTCTTACGACATCCACGGGAAGACAAGGAGTGGCACTATTCTAACCCGGCAACCACACGGGCAAGTTAAATGAATGATGTAAGGAAATTACATTATTTTTAATTCTACGATATAAAAAGTCAAAAAAAAAACACAATATGTCATAAAAAAAATACACTCCTATTAAATAATGTCAAAAATAGTTCCAAGTATTATTTATCCTTAAAGATTTTTAAATAGGTATATAAAAAAAATCATACGAAATAGAATAAAAAAACATACTTACTTTCCATCGTCAAAGTCAGTGCTCGTGCTCATTGAAGAACATATGGTAAACCTCAATCCTTTCTGGTCGGAAACATATGGGAAGTCTAATTGTAAAAAAAAATGGTGAATGGATTCTCATTCATTGATAATTGAACGCTGGATCGTGCGCACGCGGTCAATGACTGGCGTTCTCTTTCACTCGCCTATGACCTTCCGCGGCGTCTGCGCATCTTCGTGAGACCGGGAGTTAACCGATCACGAAATTACAAGTTTCACACGTGGGTATTTTTTTTTTTTTTACTTATGGAATATGATGGCAAACGAGCACACAGGCCACCTGATGGTACTTAAGTGGAAACTGTGACCCATAGACATTCGCATTCACAACACCGCAAATGCACTGCCAACCCTGAGGACTAAGATGGAATGCCTCTATGCTAGTCATTTCACCGGCTGTCTAATCCCCAAACCGGAACACAACAATGCGAACACTGCTGCTTGGCGGTAGGTTAATAGATAAGATAGTGGTACCAACCCGGACGGACCCTGCACAAGGTCCTCCCACAAGTAAGTGTATCTTGTATGAGAGCCCGCTTTTTTATTATCTGTAGCGTCCATACTACATGGGGTCTATAAATTGTCCCCATTATTATTATTTATACTCGCGTACTATACTGTAATATTGATGTAACCTGAAAACAGTTCTATAATGAGCGTTACCATGGTTATAACAGTTCGTTAATGATTATTATAGCATTGTTTTTACCATGGTACGCGCATGAACAATGTCAGTCTTGATGTTTGATGATTAACTGATATCTCAATTTTGATATTGACGCGGTCAATGACTTGCGTTCTCTTTCACTCGCCTATGACCTTCCGCGGCGTCGCGCACCTTCGTGAAATCACGGATTTAACCGATCAAGAAGTTAGAAATTAACGTGTGTGTCTTGTCACTAATACACTGGTAAACATCTTAGCATTATTTTGAAAAAGGTGGCTACAGAATTATCAACAATTTTTTAGAGTTGTTGTTTATTTTTGTAGCTCTGCCTACACCATTTATAACTCATTTTTCATTACATTACATTAAATCACGCCTGTTTCCCAGAGGGGTAGGCAGAGACCACTTCTTTCCAATTGCTACGATCTTTACAAATTTCTTTCGCTTCTTCAACATTCATACATCGAGTCATGCACGCACGTCGGTTTCGGGTACTTAAGATTCGGCCCTTTTCCAGTATTTCTCCGATTTGAATCGAATAAATTTAAAAAATCTTATTATTACTTATACTTATTAATATTATTATAGCGGCCATAGTGAAACCAATAAGAAGAAGAATAGCTAAACTTAAGTGGGCGGGGCACATAGCTCGCAGGACTGATGGCAGAGAAGGTTCTTGAGTGGCGTCCGTGGACCGGGAGACGAGCTGTAAGTAGGCCTCCAACAAGATGGAGTGACGACCTAGTAAGGATCGCGGGAACGCGGTGGATGGGAAAAGCACAAGACCGGTCTGAGTGGAGAGCCTTGGGGGTGGCCTATGTCCAGCAGTAGACGTCTTTCGGCTGAAAGATGATGATGACATAACCATTGTTACAAATTAGTGTCAGACGACTCACTGCTTACGATTAAGCCACACAGGCTTCTGTAAGCATTTAATGTGATTTATTTGATTAAGTTTTTCATATTGAAAAAAACGAAAAAAAAAAACTCTACTGACCTCATCGCTATCTATATAGCTACTCGCTTTATATATAGCTAAACGGTTCAAAAGATACACACCTGTGACAGACGGATGTACCAACGGACGGACAGTGGAACTTTATTTAGTAATTGCGTCCGGTTTGACAACCTTTGCTATGCCGTGAGCGGACCTGCTAGAGGGGGTGTTCTTTTTATAGTAGTGATTATTATTTACATCTTTAACATTTGAGTAGCTTAGTGTTATTTTAATTTAAATAAGTTTAGTTTTAACTTTTAATTGTTAATGGTAAAGTTGTATATTTTAAAAACCCCGTAAAAGAGTTTACAAGTACAACCTTACACGTTTCGTTCAATTCCAAGATCACGAACAGTTAATTCGTACACCACGTTTCGTTTTCCATTAAGCTCGTAGCGTGACTTACAGATCATTATGCTATTTGTATCGAATGAAATGTTACAATACAAGGTGATACTGCAAACCGCGTAACTAACAAATTTATGATAGAGCAAAATAAACCTTATCTCTCATTAAAAAGGTGCATTTTGCTCCTTATTTCAAATGTTACTTACGCGGTTTGGCAGTTTCACCGACGAATAGCTTCTTGAGAGTGTGTGTCTGAAGAATAGACCGCCATACACGTAACGTAATCCAGTGGATTTTAGGATTTTTTTCACCATCATCATACCTTCATGCCTGTTTACAATGGGGTAGGCAGAGACTATGAAACGCCATGTGCGCCGGTCTAAAACTTCGCGGTGTTGGTAAACTGACTGCGACCTATGTCGATGTAAGGGGATAACCGTTTTCCAACGGCAAAGTTTGTCGCGGGTTCTAATTTGTTTGTAGTAACGGCTTCGGAACCCTACACTGAGCATGGTCCGACTTGCTCTTGCCCGGTTTTTTTGAACCCCGCCATGCCATCATGACACATTTCTCCAAAATAATCAACCATCGACACATGTAAGGAACAACATGTATCTCAAATGTTATGTTAGCTTTAGATACAATTTTGTTTATGCTCAAATACGTTTGAAATTAGAAGTCACAGTAAATTGTTTTTCCTTGCATGTGTCGCATTTATCTTACGCCTGTCATAACGACGTAACTTTAACAACATGATTACATTGTAGAAGCAAGATGGACTAAGCTAATTGGAATAGAGCCGCAGTGAAGTGGTATTATGAATTAATAACCCTTTCTAATCTTAATAAGAAAGTATATTTCTCAAGACAATGGCAATATGAACAGTTCTCATAGTTCGGAAGTTAGTTTTTAACAAATGCGAAAGGAAGTTGCTTCTGTCGGTATTCTTCCGTCGTTGGTATTAACAGTCTTTATCTTTATACAGGTGTCCAGGAGATAGTGGCCAACCTTACAAGGCTGGATAGGTCAGCTCAGGCACTCCTGAGCCTGCCAAAATATGATAAATCATCTTTAGTAAAAGTCACAGCAAAAACGAGATATAAATAAATAAATATCAGGGGACAATGTCACACCAATTGACCTAGTCCCAAATTAAGATCTAGGCTTGTACTATGGGTACTAGACAACGATATAAATACTTATATAGATAAATATATACTTAAATACATAGTAAACATCCATGACTCAGGAACAAATATTCGCGTTTTTGAACCCAGGACCGCTAGCTTCGAAGGCAGGGTCACTGCCAACTAGGCCAGCGCGTCTCGTCTCAACTTTTCAAAATTTTCAATGCGGTAGCCTGGTTCACCATTTTCGATGCCACGGCCACATTTATTAGAATTTTTCAGTTTCGTTTACTGTGACAGTTAGCTGATTAAATTTGGTTTAAGACCCTAAGTATCAATAGAATTATCTCGTTTTTGGTGCGGGGGTAGAAGAGGGGAATAGGTCGACTTACCAATAACCCAGTATATTTGAGACGTAATTCCATATTAGTTTTGTACACAACTACATGCAAGAGGTCATTTACTTAACTGTTTTACGTACAACTTTTCTTTACGAAGTATTCTTCTTCTTTCGTGTAAGCAAGAACTCGGACTAAATCTTACTTGCCCAGAAAGCGGCTACCGTGGTAGCCCTTTGGTTACTGACAAGTAAGTCCTCACGCGAGCAGGTGGTCGGGCACGCGGGACAGTTAGTGAGGTGTAACATGGTCTGCAGGGGTTCTCCACATTCACAGCTAGCGTCTGCGCTACTTGAGTACCCCCACCGACACAGGTTATCTTTGCTTCGGCCAACCTGGGTCCTCAGCCTATTTAGACTTCTCCAGGTGGGCCAAGGTTCTTTATAGCCTGGAGGCAGATTTTCGTTGGGATTTCAGCCCTGACTGTCATCACGATTAATATCGAAGGCTTTTCAGATGACAAGTCTATCTTACTATCCAGACTTTGTCAGAGGCACTCATGCGACATTTTGTGTGTCCAAGAAACGCACCGTGGTTTCCACTTACCATCAGGTGGCCTGTGTGCTCGTTTGCCTTCCTATGATATAAAAAAAAAAAAAAAAGAACAACAAAGACCACAAATAGCAGGTATGGTCCTTATCGCTGAAATTGAGCAGCTTTACGAAGTGTAAATCGGGAGATTAAGTCACTTGACGTAATTGCCCCACTGACGTAATAGCCCCACTGACGTAATTGCCCCACTGACGTAATAGCCCCACTGACGTAATAGCCCCACTGACGTAATTGCCCCACTGACGTAATAGCCCCACTGACGTAATTGCCCCACTGACGTAATAGCCCCACTGACGTAATTGCCCCACTGACGTAATTGCCCCTCTTGACCTTAGATCATTTAAACTACGCAACGGATTTTGATGCGGTTTTCATAAATAGATAGACTGATTCAAGACGAAGGTTTTTAATTAATTCAAGTGTATACCTACCGGGTGTACAATCCAAATGGGTCAGTATGGAGAAGTCGGAAACTATGAGAGATAGCGAGATCTGTTCTTAGGAACCATGACGTCGGTTTTAGATTTAATAATAATTACATTCAAACTTTTTTATTAATTCACATACATAACCGGGAATCGAACCTGGTCAATATTTTTGTAACCGGACGGTAAAAAGGACCAAATTTGGCTATGAAATCTTGTGTAAACACAACTGACAGTAAATTAGACTAAAATGCCCACAGTTTTATTAATTTTCAAAAAGTCGTGAGTAATATGAATCGATCATCAATTTTATTATCTGAAGAGACCACTTATGCATATCTTATCTGCATCGGTATTATGCATTACAAATAGCGTTTATTTAAAATTAGAACGCATTTGTTCAGCGGGCGTACCAATTCATTTAAAATTTGAAAATGGAATACTGTTTTTGGAATTAACTTCAAATGAAACAACGGCTTTTCATGACCTCCTCGTGTTGATTTTTGATAACTTTCACAGACCAGGTTCGATTCCCGGTTATGTATGAGAGTTAATAAAAAAGTTTGAATGTAATTATTATTAAATCTAAAATCGACGTCATGGTTCCTAAGAACAGATCTCGCTATCTCTCATAGTTTCCGACTTCATCATACTGACCCATTTGGATTGTACACCCTGTATACTGGTGCTACAGAAAATTAAAATAAACAGAAGCGAAGAGCTTTTATCGCTTGCAATATTCCATAAACCTTGCAGTTCCAGTTCCGCTCATCCCAGTATAGAATTACTTCCCAAAAGAAAAAAAGCATGGGAATTTAACATCTGGTTAATTAGGACTGATTGTCTATGGTGGCGTAATAGACAATGGCGGGAAAATGTCTATGGTATTGAGACTAGTGCGGTGTTATTTTAATCTTGTTGTCGATATTTGTTATTTTATCGATTTTGTCAGACTGGCTGTTTTTTCTGAAGCGGACTATCGATTAAAATTAAGGAACGGTAACTTTAATTTTATTTCTCGAAAATTAATAATATTGCTTAAGATAGGTGGTATCTCAGACAAAACTCCTGTCGCAAGTGCAACCTTATTAGAAACGGGTGAGGATTGAATTTGCTTTGTTTATTGAATTTTAGATACTGCCTATTGTCGTATGAGGGCAGTATATAAAAGAAGAAAATAAAGAAAGAAAAACATTTATTAGGGACATGACAACAGAGGATAGACACAAAAGATATCCTTCCTAATATTATAATCGCGAAAGTTTGTTTGTATGGATGTTTGTTACCCTTTCACGCAACGGATTTGGATGAAGTTTGAAATGTAGATAGCTTATACCCTGGATTAACACATAGGCTAAATTTTATCCCGGAAAATTTAAAAGTTCCAGAGGGAATAACGATATTCGAAATCTACACGGACGAAGTCGCGGGCAGAAGCTAGTAAAATAATATGTAAGTATAAATGTAAAACTAATTTTCGTGGCGCAATGACCCCTAACCATTAATTATTTTTATGTGGATGGAGTTACAGGTCTTTTTTAAATATTTAATTTTTCTGCTTTTTCGGCATGTTTTAAATGTAACTATGGCAAATTAAGGCTTTGTAGTACCAAATGTCACTGAGTGTAACCGCGGACAGACGAACAGACGGGTAAGGCGAAACTATAAAGGTCCCTTGTTTACTACGGAACCCTAAAAATAACGTCAAAATGCGTTCCTTGCCCATGTAACACTCTCCTAAAGCCAGTACGACCAGTAAACTATCGACTTTTCCCACCACTACGCCTTAATCTAGTTTATGAGCTTTCATTGTAAAGAGCACAGCGAGAGTGTCTACGGCAATTAAATTATAGTGCGTCCACTGACCTCGGAGGTTTTATATTCTTACAACATTGTCTATGGTTTTGTTTTTACAAGCTTAAGTTAAATTAAATTTACTAGAAACTAGAAAACAGGTCAAGTGCGAGTCGGGCTAGCACACTGAGGGATTCGTACCGCGGCACAGCTGAGTCGATCGAGCTGGTATGATGAAGACGGAAGGTGGCCGTAGGTACTCCTCAATGTCTCATAGGCAGGGAGCGAAACTTTGATGCCGGTGACGTCATTATGACGCAAATTCACATATAGGATGCTTTTATATAAACAATATTGCGACACCGCAATGATTCTTAATAATGCTATAATGATAATTTAAATTATTTTAAATAATGACAAAAATAATACGAATAAAATATTTTGTCGGAGCATGTAATTCTAACAAAAAATATTATTTCTACAAGTAAATGAAACACATTACTTAAATGAAATTTCGAAGTATTTAGGACGCTTTAAATTCAAACATAACATCCCATGTGCTTGGTCGTTTTCAATTTTTTTTCTAAATTGCTTACTTTTGCTGTTAAAACATTTTTTCATCATTTACAATCAGATAAGAAAACTGCTGCAAATACGGCTGTATAGACTACATGGCGACTTTCCTCAAGCGAAACAATAATGTTTTGGTTATAAGTATTTACAATTTACAAATAAATAAATAATTCAATATACATTTGTTATTGTCTTCAACAATCTTCTTTTCAATATACAATGACAGTCAATTATCATTTTTATAAGTATCGTCCGTCTCACCTCAAGTGTCAATATTGCTACAGTAAGAGGCCAATAAGTTGTTAGTGATGTGATGATGCTCAATCTAGATAAAAACACTCTGTATGTAGCTTGACGTCATACGTTCTCCGATGGTGGACTCATTGATGGCGAGTATATTATAATCGTTAACTTAGAAGTCAATCGTAAACATTTTCGATAGCGAAAGCACTAACGTTCGCGATTTTCGATTGCCAACTAAATGGTAAAACTAAATTCCATGGTTTGTTTCCATATACTTACAGGGTGGAACGCCACATGGACGGTAGCTACCTTAAATATTGGAAATAGCAAGTTCTACGCAAAGGAGACTTTTTTTTTTAAAGTGGATTTTAGAAAATTCGGTCTTAACTGGTCGGATATGACAAAATAATAAAGAACGTGTATGTGTTATAGACATAAATGATCACTATCAATGATCCTTTCATTCTGTATCATAAAACGCGACTTTATTATTTTGTCATATTCGACAAGTTCAATTCAAAAAAAAAAAATTGGTCAGGAATACAATGATGCAGTAATTTTTCCTTTGCGTAGAATTTGCTATTTCTGATATTTTAAGATAGTTCCCGTGTGGTTGCCGGGTTAGAATAGTACCACTCCATGTCTTCCCGTGGATGTCGTAAGAGGCGACTAAGGGAATAAAGGCTTGTAGTACTGTTAGGCGATGGGCTTGCATCCTGTCACTAATGTGCTGGTAAACATCTTAACCTATTTATGCAAATTGTGGCTGCTGAATTATCAACAACTTTTTAAGTTGTAATTCTGTAGCTCTGAAGAAGGTATGTTTGTTTAAGATAGTTTGAAACCATTAAACATTTCGGTGAAACGGTAATATAGGTGCGACGAGTTGTAACGTCCAAAGAACGGCCGCAGCACGTTTGATGCATTCTGAAAACCATTAACCTCTTTACAGCCGTATCTGCAACGGCTCGTAACTTCGCGAAACGTCGTAAAAGGCATTTAAGTTATTATCTGACCATTTAACAATTATCCGAACCAACGTTTGGAAACCGTAAATTAAAAAAAAACTTTCTTTGTTTATGTTGAATCGGTATATAAATGAATAATAATGTACAGCCAGCTGCAGAGAAAAGTAACCCCTGCATAGAAGTTGCCTAGTTGCGGGGTTGCTTTTCTCTGCAGCTCACTGTACAGTCAACAGCAAAAGAAACTGATGAAATAGGGTCTCAAAATAGTATATGCAATAAATTAAAACAGATGTCTCTGATTATTGTAGTTTAGCATAAGTAAATTAGCTCGTAATGTGTCATAAGTAAGTGACATGCCATTCAAACAGTTAAAGTCATTACTGAGTGTTTCAAATTAAACTGATTTTCTAGAATAGCAATAGTCAGTAATACCAGGCATATTTCACTTCTATACAAAGAGACAAAGTAGGTCCGATCAACACGTAAAAGTATTCAATACATATAAAATATATGTATAATGCTGGCCGAACGCGCCTAAATAAACCATATTAACTCCTATTGAAAGTTCATTTTTCGTAGTTTACTGCGAACGTATAGTTATACCTACGTTTGCTCGCTCGAACGGTAGGGTTGTCAACACATCGAAAATATTAATATAAATTAACAGGTAAGTACACATTATGAGAAAAACAGTTACTTGAATAATGAAAATATAATATTTATTTGTTATTTTTTATTGTTTTACACAGGTATTATTATTAGTATTATTTCTATTGACCCCGAATTTAGATAATTCAATATTTCTAACTTGATGAACACTGTTTCGTGTTGATTGATCACCTCAATATACTTAGGTATATCATCTTATATACTTAAATAAAAATAAATTGCAACTACTGACCTTTCCTCGTTCACCGGCAAAGAGAAAAACGTTTCCTTTTTATTATTTTTGGTTCTCTTGTGTAAACACCCACTCACACAGCAATAATGAGTCATTTTTTTAAATTATACATTCACCAAAATAATTCAAAGAAACAACAACACACCACACACATCTAACCGAACTTGACGTAATGACTAGAATGTACCTACTACCACAGATTAAGTAAGAGTGTACTACTCGCCTACTTGCATCTCGCTTGACGTGTCTCGACCATGTCTCGACACTCAAAAACCGGTCGAGCGAGTTGACATCGCCGCGCGCGGGCATCCTTGATGTATTAGCATCGGCAACTATGTTCCGTCAGGCGGTGATTATTGGACGTACCTCGCTCAGATAAATATCTGTTACGTAGTAACTCTTACTTAATCTGTGGTAATACTACCAAACTATCACATGTAAGTTAATATATATGAATGTTTGGGCCTTCATGTCTTCTCAAGACCACCTCGGAATACAAGTCAGACGTTCGGTTAATGTCGGTTATACTCGTAAGACAAACACGCGAAACAACTATAACACCTCTCATTTCCGTCAAGGGTTGAAAAAAGTTCTTATTATACCTACTACTTCGCATTATAAATCCTTTTTAACTGCCGAAATTACCCTAGTTTTCATTTGGATATTTTGTCATTTTGACTTTATCTTGTTGGACACTTAACACTTTGGTAAAAAAAATAATTATTCTTTATTGAAATTTTCTGTAAAGAGACAGTTGTGGCATCGTTTATGATCATTTTCTTTTGACTAATTAAATATTCAGTTGAAAATGACACTTTGTTATAATCTGTTTTATCTGGGGCGTCATGCTTGAACATGTTTTGAAATGTTAATTTTGATCACTTACTTTTGACGTTGACTGTACAAGCTGTTTGTTAAGGGCGGTCACATACATACCGAATTCCGAAGACAGCTGAGTGCCGATTTTTTTTCGAATTCCGAAAATAAATAAATAATATATGTGGCCGCCCTAACTTTACATGACCACTCCATTGGGGATTTTTAATTAATTTTTAGGGCTCCGTACCAAAATGGTAAAAAAGGGACCCTTATGGTGAGACTTCGTTGTCTGTCTGTCTGTAGGTATGTCACAGCAGGATTTCTCAGCAACTACAAATGCTATCATCTGTTTTTAGTAAAAATGAAATTAATTTTATAAAATAATAAATAGGGGTCTAGAATGGGGGGTTAAAAAATGAAAGTGGGTTGATTGAACTGAAGAAGGATACTCATTTTTACACAAAATCCAAATAACTGAAAGATAGTGTGGCGACCTAGCGACATCTAACGGAAACTTGTATCAACAACTCGCTAGTGCCACCAGTGTCAGACAGCGGAACTAAGAATCCTACATCGCGCTAACGAAGTTTCGACAGCCGATTGACATATATATACTACTTCCAACTTCATCCCAACGGACTTCGGTCCCCAGGCATATCACCCGCCTGGAGAGAGATCTCTCTCTTGTCCTCTCTACCTACATTGGTGACCCCGACGTGATTGTCTTTCTACATTGGTGACCCCCGACGTGATTGTCTTTCTACAATAGTAACATGATCTTCCTCTTGCCCCAGGTGCTGCTGCTATGGTGTATCCTCGGCTTCGTGCTAGCCGAAGACACGCCTCCAGGACTCGTCTCCAAAGACAGCGACCAGGACTTGTTAGCTGAAGCCACCCAGTCAGGTAAGACTAGCCAGCACTGTATAATATAGAGTTAGTTAGGTTAGCGGCTTAAAACTTTAACAATATACTCGTACCTACGATGGAAAGAACTCTAGGACGTTTTCGGATAGAACAGCGACAGTGACATCTAGCGGAGAATAGTGTAACCTTTAGTTTAGTTTATTTATTAATCAATGTAACGATCACCAAATATAATTGACTAATAATAAAATAACAAAAATAATTAAAACAACAACAATTAATTAAACACCTAGTAAATAAATTGTTTTTTCACTTCTCATGCTCAAAAAGTTTGTCAAATTAGACTTATCAAGCGAGACTCAAGTGATACATGTACAACCGAGGGAAAATATAATATATATATTTTCACTAGGGAAAATATGAAATTGAAAATAGAATGATTTACATTTACAAAACATCTTAATTTGACCAATCAAAATACTTCACCAAATTAAATCCACCAATCACAATACACATCGACTGTCAGTCGGAACGTTAGGTTCTTTTTGGTACGTACACTCGTTAACTAATTCAAATCTTTAAAAAAAAAATGTATTTGATATCAACCAATCCGGTAACAGAATTCATTTCTCAAAACATTAGGTGTTTTTTAGTACCTATTTTACAATTGCTAAAATATCATAAATCGTTTGAGCTACGCTTTAAAGCGCTAAATACTCACTCGGTCAGCGCCGTTTAGTCTATATTTTGTATCTGTGTCAAAGTAGTTTAAAAAAAAACACGCCGCCAAATTAAAACAATATTTTGCCGCGGAATACATTGTGGGTGGATAATCATTGTTAATTTTAAGATGTCGTCAAATGAAAATGAATTGCAACTTACGCCGAATACAATAATGGAGAAAAGGGCCAAAAAACTGATTGAAAATAATTTGCCCGTGAAATCTCGTGAAAACTATTTAAGGGCATACAATAATTTTACACAATGGAAAAATGAAAAGCAAGTTGATTCTAACAGTGAAGGTGTATTTCTTAATTATTTTGATGAGCTTTCCATGAAATATAAGTCCTCGACACTGTAGAGTATATGGTCAATGCTGAAAACAACGATGCAATCGAAGCACCAAGTAAACTTAAAAACTTACACAAATTTAACCGTTTTCTTGAAAAGATTATCCGATGGGTTTAAGTCCAAAAAATCGAAAGTATTGACAGCTCAGCAAATAAAAGATTTTTTTACTTTTGTATAATTCTTTTATTTTCTCACAATCGAAGTGAAAAGTAGAGTGTATAACTCGGGTCTAAAAGCCATATTAGGTACCCCTCGCACAATTTTCCCTCGCTTTGCTCGGGAAAATAACCATCTCGGGGTACTATGGCTTATTTTTGACCCTAGTTATACAATCTACTATACTATATTCTCCACTAGGTGTCACTGTTCGTCACCGCTGCCTTCCTTAAGCGCCATCTGTTGTCGAGTAGTATTTTGTCTTTAACCGTACCTATTAGTTTTATTTGCGTGATGAGAACAAGTATTGTTTGTAAGATTGTTTTTTTCATGTATTTACGTACGTATTTATCCATACAAGTATGCTTATCGTTCTCTACTACGTTGTTAATATGTTTGAAAATTTTCTAAACACATCAAATAAACCTGTGTATTATGGTTATTGCAGGAGCGCAGGCGCAAAAACGTGAGGCGTCTCTGTCTAACTCATACGGGGAGCCATTGCCGGCGGACGCATACGGGCCTCCACTGGACTCCTCTAACCTTGGTAACAATCACTAATCTATCTATCTTTATCCATAGGTACAAATACAAATAAAAACTCGTCCGTTATTTGAAGGGAAGGATTTGAAGATCGAACCCAATGCGGAAAATTTGGGAGAGCAGGGAGAAAGTATTATACTCGTGTTTCGTCCTCGATATTAGTAACTTGAAATTATATACACATGTAGTACCGCGTAAGCGCTACCACTTCATCACTTGTTTAAGGGAAAAAATGTAGCCGACACTGGCAACATTAAAAAAAAATATATATGTATTTTTCCCTGCCGGGCCCTCATCCAACCATCTTCATTCGCAATTTAGTGCTCAACCACTCCACTTGTGCTACTAGTTCGTGTTTTTCGTCATGCCGAAACGTAGGAATGAGAACGAAATCGAGTTTCTTAAGAAACGTTTGAAGCAACTCGAAAAAGATATAAAAGAAACGCGCCATAGCAGGCGTGATTCCTCGTCCTCCTCGTCCTCGTCGTGTTCTCGAGGCTCCTCGAGCTCGGCGTCGCCGTCGCAGGCCGCACCAATAGATCCGGATTACCAAGATGGTTAGTACTTAAAAACCTGGAACTGAGTAGTCTATAGGACTATTTCGCCTCATTATTGGAGAATTACATGAACTTAATGCATATTCTTTGTCTACCTTGTAACATAACCAATGCATTCAGGGTAGTCTATAGGACTATTTCGCCGCATTATTGTAGAATTGCATGTAATGCATATTCTTTGTCTAGTAACATAATTAATGCATTCGGGGTAGTCTATAGGACTATTTCGCCGCATTATTGTAGAATTGCATGTAATGCATATTCTTTGTCTAGTAAAATAATTACTTAATGCATTCAGGGTAGTCTATAGGACTATACCGCTGCTTACAATAAAAACCCTTGTACTCAGATCAGTTTACAGGACTGTTTCGCCACAGGGTTTAAACATATATATATAATTATATATATATTTGTTTACTTACTAATGCAATCAGGATGGTCTATAGGGCATTTCCGCCGCATTGTAATTATTAGCGAACAACCTGCTCGCAAATGCTTGAAGCAATAATTATGCTTCTAGACCGATACGAAACCGGGCGGCCGCGCGATTAAGAGAGGGTTGCAATCTCACCGTTACCTCCAGTTGTAGCCCCATCCAGTAACGACGAACCGATTGCTGGTCCGTCGAATGAAATCTCGCCGACTGGCAATATACCACCTTCAGTTCCCTGCGTGGACCTTAACATTAACAATGAAGATGGCATTAGCCAGTCGGAATTGTTGGAAATATTGGGAGTCGACCCGTCGTCGGCAACCCAAGAATACGGTGAAGATATAAACAACTTAACGCCGAGATAAAAGCGACGTCAACTGAAGCCGTGGAAAAAAGAGATAAACCCATCGAATTTCGACAAAAACAAATCGCAGCGGCAATTACAGGCGCAGGGCGTGTGTTAACATTGCCATTAAGGTCCAGCGACAAAGAACAATGTTTCAAAACAAGGTTCGTCAAAGTTACCGAAAAATTTAAACTGGAGGGCGAAACTCCCAGCCCGCAGACAACAGAAGGGTCCGACGCCGAAACAGCAGCCTGCAGCACCGGCCAATCGTCGTCACGGGACCTCGTCGCACAGGTCATCGCATCGGGGCAAGCAAACTTACCGCCATTAAACCCGGTATGTTATGCTGGTCAACTCGCTGAATTTTATGAACAGTGGTCACTGATCACCAGTGACAAAATTGTTTTGTCTTGGGTAAACGGGTATCAAATATTTTTTGATAAACCAGTACATCAATCCACCTGTCCCACAGTACATGTGGTTTCATATCATCAATTTATTTAGATGATATTTATCTAATTGGTGATTCTTACCAAGAATGTAAAAACAAAAAAGCAATCGCATTCCAGCGAACGCTTGCAAATATCTCGGTTTTATAATAGACTCCCATAAATGGCAAGTAAGCCTGCCATTTGAAAAAAGAGAACGTACCTATTATTCGTGAATTTGATTTTTTCAAACAACTAAAACGCTGCAAGATTAGAAAGTTTGCACAGTTGATTGGACTATTAATATCGGTTTGCCCAGCCGTGGAATACGGCTGGTTATATACGAAACAAATAGAACTTATTAAATACCTCAATCTACTGGGCCACGATGATTACGACCGATTAATGAATGTCCCCAATACTCTCCTCTCCGATTTCAACTGGTGGATCAATGCTCACCGAATTAGGGATGATAGTTTCTTGATTGAAATATTTTCTGACGCTTCCAAAACGGGGTGGGGGGCAGCTTGCTACATTAATCAGCTGGAACTATTGGCTGCCTTTTTTGCCCTAAAAGTTTTTGCAAAAGACTGTTACGACTGTCAGATACTTTTACGAGTTGACAACACCACGACACAGTATCTTATATAACCCGAATGGGAGGTATTCAATACCCCCACCTCACAAAAGTGGCAAGGGACTTATAGCAATGGTGCGAGTCAAGATAATTGTCGTAGCGTCTTATACAAGGTCTACTGATAACGTTACCCCGCAGATATAGAATCCAGACGTTCCCATCCAGATGTAGAGTGGGAAATTTCCTATGCCGGGTTCCGGAAATTAACTGTACTATTTGGATGTCCCAATATTGACCTTTTTTGCAAGTCGCATCAATAAAAAATGTGACAGATACGTATCCTGAAATAGGGACCCAGATGCATACGCTTATGACGCATTTACTATAAATTGGTCGGGGTTCTTCTTTTACGCCTTTCCACCAGTGCCTGTTATACTAAAGACCCTAAGAAAAATTGTTTCAGAAAAGGCTGAGGGTATCGTGGTTGTACCCAATTGGCCTAGCCAACCATGGTACCCTTTATTTACACGCCTTTTAGTATCCAATACGATAAAAATAGAGCCGGAACATTATCAGCACGGCACTTTTGCAGCGGTGCGTCCCGTCTTCCGCCGTAAACATCATGCTTGCGTCATTGTCGGAGAGTACAATGAAACAGTATGATGTTTGTTCTAAACGTTGGTATAATTTCTGTTTCGAACATAAGATTAATATGTATTGTACGTCAGTTCCGTTAATTATATAATTTCTTACGGAACTATTCAATGTTGGCGGACAATATGGAACAATATGGAAGGTCATAGGTCTGCTCTTTCGCTAATATTGGGACCAATATCTGAGGTGATCGTATCAAAAGATTTTGTAAGGGGGTGTACAGGCTTAGACCACCTAGGCCACGTTATGATGTAACTTGGGATGTAAGCAAGGTGCTTAATTATTTGGGATCTTTCTTTCCTAACGAAACATTAACGCTGCGCCAGCTTTCAATGAAATGCATTACCTTACTTGCTCTTGTAACTCTAACTATAACTTGTTGCTCACAGAGCACAAACTGTTTCGATGATAATGACCTATGGGTGGGTACGTAGTTATTCTCTCGGACAAAATTATAATTAAAATATCAGAACTTGTCAAAACTTGAAAAGTAGGTGTTAATCAACCTACTTTGGTTCTACCGTTTTTTGAAGAACGCACTCAGATATGCCCTGCTAGGACATTGATTACTTACATGAATAAGACAAAAGACTTGTGTAAATCTGATTTTCTTTTCATAGGGCTTAAAAAACCCCATAATTGTGTTAAAGCTCCAACACTTAGTCGTTTGATCAAAGAAACCTTGAGAAGTAGTGGAATTGATATTTCCATTTTTACCTCACATAGCACCAGACACGCTTCGACGTCTCTAGCTTATAAATCTGGTGTAAGCCTTGATGCCATTAGGAAATCGGCGGGATGGAGTGGCAATTCCACTACCTTTGCCAGGTTCTATAATAGAACTATTGTTGATTTGAACAATTAAAATACTGCTCTAGCGAGAGCTGTATTCTTGTCTTATCGTAATTAAGATATGAGAATTAAGTTACATTCTGATTAATAGTAATTTGTATTTGTCAGATTGTTTATATTATGTTATTTATGCATTAAATAATATAAATATTGGCAATAGATAACGTTTATTAATTCTGACATTTCCTATTGATCTCTCAACATCTACATGTGTATATAATTTCAAGTTACTAATATCGAGGACGAAACACGAGTATAATTAATGATTAAACGAACTTACCTGTAAGTGAAGTTCTATCATAATTATACGAAGGGTTTCGTCCGAAGATATTAGTAACACACTCCCGCCCGCCCTTACCCTATCGGAAATATCATAATTTTCGTTTTTGGCTCTAAACTAAATGAAGATGGTTGGATGAGGGCCCGGCAGGGAAAAATATATATATATTTTTCTCAAACATGCTCGGAAAAAACGGTTTTCCGATTGAAACACAAGGACGGAATGAGCCTCATTTTACTCCTAGGAGTAAAAAAACCATATGAAAACCCTTTCCGTCCATGTCCATATATTTCTTAAAAATGCTGTCAATTTGCATTCAAAATCAAAAGGACCCAGACAAAAATTCCAAACAGCCAAGGTAACTGCTCGCTTTTTTAGCACAGTGCGTGTGTTTCTTTTTGAATTTGCATTCCAATGTCTATGGTTAATATTTAAAAACAATTGACAGTCGGTAACATTCGTTCATTCTGCATAATATAATTGTGAAACCGAATATTAAACTATTTGTTGTGTGAAATACTTACTATAAAAAATGAGCTCAAGCGACGAAAGCGACGAAATAGGTACTACACCGCCTATATTAAAATCTGAAGCTGCCTCGGTTAGGCAAAACCTGCTTCCCGCTAAATCTAAGGAAAAATATAACCGAACTTATGACCAATTTATGCTGTGGAGGGCAAACAAAAATGTAAATTAAATTACTTGCTTTTTAGAAATGTATTTGTATTATTTCCTCACATGTTTGAGAAAAGCATTATGTATGCCTCGGCAGAAACGAGGATTTCCTGACTCGTATTTTAGCAGGCCTCGCTGTTGCTCGGCCTGCTAACCACCTCGTCAGGAAAACCCTTACTTTCCGCGCCTAGGCAACAATGTACTATTTCTCAAACATGCTCGGAAAAAACGGTTTTCCGATTGAAACACAAGGACGGAAAGAGCCTCATTTTACTCCTAGGAGTAAAAAAACCATATGAAAACACTTTCCGTCCATGTCCATATATTTCTTAAAAATGCTGTCAATTTGCATACAAAATCAAAAGGACCAAGACAAAAATGCCAAACAGCCAAGGTAACTGCTCGCTTTTTTAGCACAGTGCGTGTGTTTCTTTTTGAATTTGCATTCCAATGTCTATGGTTAGTATTTAAAAACAATTGACAGTCGGTAACATTCGTTCATTCTGCATAATATAATTGTGAAACCGAATATTAAACTATTTGTTGTGTGAAATACTTACCTACTATAAAAAATGAGCTCAAGCGACGAAAGCGACGAAATAGCTACCACACCGCCTATATTAAAATCTGAAGCTGCCTCGGTTAGGCAAAACCTGCTTCCCGCTAAATCTAAGGAAATTAAATTACTTGCTTTTTAGAAATGTATTTGTATTATTTCCTGACATGTTTGAGAAAAGCATTATGTATGCCTCGGCGGGAACGAGGATTTCCTGACTCGTATTTTAGCAGGCCTCGCTGTTGCTCGGCCTGCTAACCACCTCGTCAGGAAAACCCTTACTTTCCGCACCTAGGCAACAATGTACTATTTTTTTAATGTTGCCAGTGTCGGCTACATTTTTTCCCTTAAACAAGTGATGAAGTGGTAGCGCTTACGCGGTACTACATGTGTATATAATTTCAAGTTACTAATATCTTCGGACGAAACCCTTCGTATAATTATGATAGAACTTCACTTACAGGTAAGTTCGTTTAATCATTAATTATACACGTACAGTCTGTGAGCACTTAGAAGAGACTTCGGTTTAGTACTTCTCTCTCACTCGCTCTTAATAAGATCGTATGAGAGCGAGTGAGAGAGAAGTACTTAACCGAAGCATCTTAGTGCTCACAGACTGTACGAAGATGTGGGAGTCCCTGTTAAGGCTGCGCCGAGCGCGCGCCGGATGATGTATAGTGGCGCCCTCGTTACTATTATTGAGTTTTCTAATAAACTAATGTATTTTCTTGAAATCGGACCTTAACACTTAAGAGAGCCATACCAGATATTCATAGCAATATTTTAATAGATAGTTTGCTATTCAATACTTACAGGCGTCTACACTTTCTTGGTTTGTTCAGAGTTAAAAGTGAACAATACGTCGGTGAAACTGCAAAACCGCGTAAGTAACATTTTAAATAAGGAGCAAAATGCACCTTTTTAACCCTTAATTTGGCAAAAATAAAAAAAGTCGGGAATTCAAACCCTTTTTGATTTTGAATCAGCAAAAAAATAAAAAAACATTCCAAACATTAAAAATGAACATTATAGTATGGTCACTGTGATGTACACTGCCAAATTAAGGGTAATAAGATGGTAAGGATTATTTTGCTCTATCATGAATTGGTTAGTTACGCGGTTTTGAAGTATCACCGAAGAATAAGTAACTATTAGATAGATAGGAAACCCTGATATAATGGTGACCTGATATCTTTTAAAGGGCCCAACCAATTTTCAAGAAATCTAGCCAAGAACCACCGATACAAAACCAGATTTATTTTTTTAAAAATCGTATCCAAGTCGGTTCACAAGTTTAAGAGCTACGGTGCCACAGACAGACACAAACACACACATACACACACACACGTTTTTAACACCTTAAATCTCGGCCCGCGCCCTGCCCCGTCGAGCTTCGGCTGTATTCATATTATTACTGTAATGTACAATTGATTACGCCCCGCCGTCCCGTCTCCGTCCCAAAGTCTGTTTTGAGCTTTATTATTATTGTTATTTAGGAGCAAAGCTAGTCGGTGTAGTAGTGATGCAATGTCCTGCACTTTTCACTATCCATTCATCATCATCATCATCATGTCAGCCGAAAGACGTCCACTGCTGGACATAGGCCTCCATTCAGACCGGTCTTGTGCTTTTCGCATCCACCGCGTTGGAGGCCTACCTACAGCTCGTCTCCCAGTCCGGTCCGCGGTCGGTCTCGCGGTCCTTATCCATTGCCATTCCTTAACTATTTGCTACATAATTAATTTTTACTATACTTTTTTCCAGGTTTTCAGCAACCAGCGCCAGTATTCCAGCAGCAGGACTTCCAGAACAACGTCTTTGACCCGCCCCCCGGAGCATACGGACCCCCGTCCCCGGTGGTGTTCCCTACCCAAACCTACGAGGGACCCCCACCGCCCGCCCGCAACCCTGGGCCAGTGTACGGACCCCCAAAACAAACCTACGGACCCCCAAAACCAGTATACGGACCCCCCAAACAGTCCTACGGACCCCCCAAACAAACATACGGTCCCCCAAAACCTGTATACGGACCCCCTAAGAAAACATATGGACCACCGAAGCAGAATTTACCGAAACCGACCTACGGTGCCCCTTTTAAACCGCCTAAGCTAAGTTTTCCTAAGCCAATTTACGGGGTTCCAAAACCGGTATACGGACCCCCGAAGCCTGTGTACGGGCCGCCGAGAATACAAACAAACTATGGACCTCCGCTCAATAATAATAATCAAAATATTCCTCTACCAGAATTAGGACTGATCAATTTACAACAAAGTTTTGGTTCGATTGATTCTGGATTCGGGAATTCCGGAAACTTTGGAAATTTTGGTAACCATGACCAACCTGCTACAATCTACGGAACGCCATTGCCTTCCTTACCGTTGGACCTAAAACCGAACTTCCCTATCCCATCTGACGTCTATGGCCCGCCTGGTCACGTGCTTGGTCCGGTGGGACCTAACGACCAAGTTGTAGTACAAGACCTAGGTAATATCCATTATGGCCCTCCACAGCCGGACCCCAACCCCCGCCCCCCCCACCCAGGCATTCCTGCCCCTCCAACTCCCCCCCACGTTCTCTACGATGGATGGAAACCAATTCCCGGCGTATCTAAACCATTCCCAGATCATGCTGAGAACCAAATCGGAGACCAGTATGGACCACCTCCTCCTGCCCCGGTCCAGGAAACGCATCTCAACCTTGATGGTCATAGTCTACCTCATTCTAATGAGCCACAATCGTTTTCTGGTGCCCAAATAAATACAGGCTATTCCAACGTACACCAGGACATCCTAGCTACTATAGATTTAAATTCCCTCGTCGGCGGAGATTCCAACCACATCGATCAATCCAAAACTGTATTCGAAGCGCATTACACTGAGCCAAGTCATCAAGATATAGGCTTGCAAAGTCTGCCTTCAGCTCAAAATAAACCATTCGACACATACGGCGCTCCTCCTGAGGAATCATTATCTGGTGGCTCGTACCAAGCTTCCATAAGACAGCAGGGGGCTAAGGGACTAGTGCCACCTTCAGGAGTTTATGGAGTACCACCTGGTAGCCAATATGGAGCTCCACCTAGACCGCCCCCTGCCAACTTGCCTATTCCTTACGGTACTTTCTCTGGAGGAGGCCACTCAGGTGGCAGCAGTCCTCGCCATCCAATAAAATTCAGAGATTCTGTCCCTGAAGGCCTGATCCAACATATAGGCCATGTTACCCACCACAAAGACGCCCACAGCATTGACCACGTTAAACAAGGTCCGGCGTATTTACCTCCTCCGATTAGAGAGGTGAAAGATGTACACCAACAGACTGGAAATCATGGGGTGGGCGGGCTTTCTCTGTCAATAGAACCATCCAGTTTATACAGTCTTCCACATGCGGGTAACCCTATCAACTTCCAACATCACCAACAACAACAACATCAACAACACCAGCAACAACAACACCAACAACAACACCAGCACCACCAGCAACAACAACAACAACAACAACAACAACACCAACACCAACAACAACAACAACAACAACAACAACAACAACAACAACAACAACAACAACAACAACAACAACAACAACAACAACAACACCAACATCAACAACAACATCAACTCCAACAACAACACCACCAACAACCAAGTAACTTATACGGATCCCCCATAGACTCCTACTCCGTCCCATTATTGACCGTTGGCGACCACGCGGCTCTTGGCTCGAACACAAACGCAGTGACAGCGACTATAGACGGCACTATCCTGGCAAACCTGTCCAACTTGGACGCTGCAGCCATCCTGAAACACTGTCCGTACCACGAAGCTATCTTAAAGGCAGCTAAATTAGGAGAGCAGATACCTTCAGAATTGGCTTCTAGCTACGTCGCCAGCTTGAGCTCTTTGGGGTCCACCTTATCCAAAAGCCAGCAGACGCTCATCTCGCCACAGAACGGGTTTAACACGCCCGCAGAAGGAAGCGAGTCCGTATCCTACAATTCCAAAGACCTATCCACAGCTTCGCATACGTTAGTAGAAACTATACTACCAGGCAATGATATAAAGAGTGAAAAAACCGAGAAGACAAGTGTACAAAAAGGGAAATCGTTGAAAGACGAATCTGGGAAGCATAATTACAAACACGACGGGATACAACAGCAGATTCTCCAAACGTCGGAGAAGATTAGGAATTTGAGCGAGGAAACTAAGCAGTTGCAGCAGAAGATTGTGACTACCAGCCATACTTTGAACGAGGTGAATGGGCAAATAAATCAGTTCGGTCACAAAGAGAACCAAGGAACCTACTCGTTCCAGATCCAATCATCAGCAGACCATAACGGTAAAGGCAAAGAGCCTTCAGTACCTCATGAGCAGTTACTGTCCGAAGGTCTATTGCAAAGCATTTTACAAGCTATAGAACAGCCGTCCCAGAAACCAAGACAAGTAAAAGTACAAAACCAGAACATCAACTTCGAACATGCAAATACTTTAGACTTGGCTAATTTGGATGCTGGAGGTCTTATTCTGCCAGCAGGCTACGAACCCATCGACAGAACCAAAGCCAAAGAATCGAATAACCAAGTATCTATTGACCAGGAAATTCAAAGCACTAATAAAGATATTAAGCAGATTTTGAACAGTGAAATAATTCACAGACACCGCGGTGATATCCCACATACTGAATGCGATTTGAGAGCTGATAATTCCATCACTCACACTATCGTTGTCCCGCCCCCAAACGTTGATAAAGTATCTCCGGTAGATGAGATAGAAGATAATGATGTGGCTATTTATTTCGATGATAAATCTGAACTGACAGAAAAGGAGCCAGTAACAGAAATCTCAGTGGCTACGAGTATAAGCGAGAGTGTGGAGCACAAAGACAAGCCAGAATTTGGAGTTAAAATTGAAAAGAAACAGTAGGTAATGGTGTTTTGGGAACTCTAGTCTGAAGAACCAGTGAGCGTCTAAAAATTGAGTAAAAGTACGGCAATATGTACCCTGTGGACTTAATAATAGTCTTAACTCTATATTCATATCAAGACTCACATAAGTAGTTAGTTGGTATTTAAATTCTTGTATACTATTGGTGACTACGTAAAAATATACCATATTGAAAGCTTTACTGTTCAGATATTTCGAAATAGCTTTAATCGCAATGATGTAATGTCGAGTATTTTTATAAAAAAAAAAAAAATTATTATGGTTATTAAAAATGGTTGCTAAGTCTAGGACTATTACACAGTTAAACTGAGTATGTATCATGAAAGAAAATCGAGTAATATATTACGGCTCACTGGTGCACAATTGCCATCGTTACTTCGTAAAAGATGTTAGAATTTAATATCGATTCAACATCTTTTTTATACAAACGATTTTAATATAAACGAATTTAATTTAATTTATTTATAATACCGCCATCTATCGGAGATCTGAGGAAACTCCGCAGTTTAAACGATCTATCGCGCTTTAGATCTTTTGTAAACTACGTCCGGAGTTTGTTCAGATCACAAATTATTTTTTAATTTAACATTATTTATACCTAACCGTAATTTAACTTTAAGAAACTCAGTATTTTCGGGTGTTTTTTTCACTATTTATTTCATTTAGTTAAGTGGAAGTTATTGTATGTACGATCGTACAAATGTTTTTCGACAAATTAAATGTACAGTTATAATTAACGAGGTTTTATTTATGGATAACCCTAGCCTTCGTCTACGTGTAGCTTATCCCTTGGAAACTACGCAATAGAAAATACGAGTATGTGTATTAAATATATAATTATAAATGAAAGTCTTTATTAGTATAACTAATGTTTAATATTAGAATAGCAACCTAGTCTTACACACAGAACTCGATATAGTTCTGTGGTCTTACAAGCGCCATTAAACCGAGTGCCTTCCCGCCAACCTGGCTGTCAAACGTGCTCACACGTTCAGATTCAGAAACTTATCACGTTCCTACAACAGTATTTAAGAATTTTTAAAATCGCAATATGAAAATACCCAATGCCAAGAAATACGGATGCTTGAATGAGACGAAACTGCTAATTAAACAGCGATTAGACAGAAGAGATTATGTGTGTGTGTGTGTGTGTGTGTGTGTGTGTGTGTGTGTGCGCGTGCGTGTGCGCGTGCGTGTGCGCGTGCGTGTGCGCGTGCGTGTGCGCGTGCGCGTGCGTGTGCGTGTGCGTGCGTGTGTGCGTGTGTGTGTGTGTCACCTGCTACACGCTAGGAGTGTCAGGACTTTTAGATCAAACGTAAATTTTTAAGACATACGCTTATAAACAGTGCGTTCAAATAGTGCGCAGTAAGTACAACCCTGCGAGGTCGCCGACTCCGCTTTGTGAGCGCTGCGGCAGCTTTTTTCACTTTTTTGTAGCAATTGTAGCGGCACATCAAAGCAACCTATGCTATGATCCAGTCGGATAAAAAAAGAAAATGTCAGACAAACGTCAATTCAATTGGATTCGCCGAAGAAAGCGCTAAGCAAGCCACCCACAAGCCGCTAAGCGCCACACCGCTAGGTTTCCTCCGCTCTCGGCCAGATTTTGTTTAAAGACAGAATCAAAGTGTTAAATGTAAACAAAATTAATCTAGTATTAAATTTCACGTGAAGTCAATTTTCTGATGGCTCTTGAATAAGGATAAAGCAGTATCTTGGCGGAAACATTTGAAACGAGCTTAAAGCGGTTAGAGCGCTTTTATCGGCAGAACAAGTTCAATTCCAATGTTTGGTTGGTTGTTTGACCGACTACTTTCTCTAGTGTGTGTACTTAAATAAAATATGATTAAAACTTTTAAAAATACTTGTTAGCTGCTAGCTGTTGCTTTTACAAGTAGCAAATGGATACACAGTACAATAACACATCCTTGAGTTATATATGTGGAGGTTGTTTAAGCTCGGATCGTAAATTAAATACAATTTATGATGTAGACTACAAACGAATATTTCAGGACCTGTTAGATTCATTGGTAAGTATTAAAATGAATTTGGCTTCAAATTATAGTATAGTTTACATTAAAATTATGAAGTTTCTCACATAAATTACCTTGCATAAGTTTAATTAAATTACTGTGATTAGTTTGTACACAACAAATGAAATCAAGTATTACAACATTCATTTAAGACTTGTTTGGTATAATGTTTATGTTATTATTTTAAGCTCATTGTTTTTTTTATTTTATTTGTTAATCTGCAATCAGTCGCATGACTTCAACCAGGTATTTTCTGAGAAAAGAAGATTTATGGCAAGATGGGGCCAGTGCCCTAACTTCCGTTATCAGGCTAGCACATTGGCAAAGTATTGTTAAAACATTTTTTTTGCAAACAGTCTTTATAGGAAAAACAGATGTCTAGAACTTGGTGGTAATTTGTAAACTTCTTGTTTTTTTTGTTGTTAAATCTACTTACTTGTAATTGAACAAACTAAAGTTGTCATAATATACATCCACTGCTAGACATAGGTCTCCACTTTGATTGATTTTGTGATACTTGCATGTAACGTATATCGTAAGACACCAACAGTTGTCAGTGAAAATTCAACTTTGTGATGTACAACCATGGTTTATTCTTGTACTGTATGCACATGCAAAATATAAAATAACTGCTTAAATATTTAAAATACTATACTTTACAGGAACAAGTAAACCAAGACCTGTTACTATGCTGGGAATGCACTGCTGTAGTTAGATCTGTGATCCGATTCCAGAAGCAAATCAGAACAGCTCACGATTGTCTGGTTCGGTACATGGTAAGTCAATTGGTTTTCATATCAATAGGCCAAAGCAGAAAGGTTTGTTCAAAAATTCCTTTCCATTTGATTTCTCTCATCATCACGGTGACCACTTACCATCAGGTGACCCAAAGGCTCGCTTGCCTACTCTAGAAATAAAAAAAAACGCACAAGTGCGAGTCAGACTTGCCCCCAAGGGTTCCGCACATTGCATAAAAATTTCAACTTGATAACACTCGCTCTGAGCTGAATCGATTCGTGAGCATTACAATTGCTAGGATTAACGGGGTATTTTTGGTTTTTGATTCTTCCTACAGTTGGATGGCTTCACAACTGAAATGAAACTAAAGAGCTAGGTGATAGGATAGGAAAGACGAGAAAACGATGGCAGTGCAAACAAATTAACGAGCAAAATTAACTGTTATTTCCAGCAGTAACAGTTTTATTTTGCTCTTTGATCAGAACCAAAATTGATTCAATTTGAGCGGAATAGAAATGAAAATGCTCTGTTAGAAATGTGTAGTGCGTCTGACAAGCTGGTTAAAAAAAGTAACCAGGTTTCCAAACCCTGGTGTCAACAGAGCAACCTGGTTAGTTTACATTCATTTAAGTATGTAAACAAATGGAGTTTAGTACTTCGAGATCGAGCTCTGACAATTCATTTAAGGTGGTTTAAACATGTCATTAAATAGACAAGGTACTAACACACATACACATATGTATGAATTCTACCTGTGATTCTACTGTACAAGTAAACAAAAGCTAGAATAATTATTACATACATACATTAAATCACGCCTGTTTCCCAGAGCAGTGGGCAGAGACCACTTCTTTCCACTTGCTACGATCTTGACAAATTTCTTTCGCTTCTTCAACATTTACAATTTACAAAAAAAAAACTCTTGTTTTGGGTACTTAAGATTTGGCCCTTTTCCAGTAATTATAATTATTAAGCAATGTATTATTCCAATTTCAGATATCTCAATCAACACAGCTTACATCTTTGTCAACACTAGAAAAATGTACAAATATAAACGAGGATTTTCATTTAAATCTGGGAAACGATGACAAATCATGGATCGATGAAAGCATAATAAAATATGATCTTATAAATTCAGCGTCTCACGTAGAAATCGATGTTGACACAAATGTACAAGAAGCTTACGCAAATGTGAAGGATTTCGTTAAGGATAGTGAAACTCGACCTGTTTTTATCAAAATTGAGGATAATGATTTTGATTCCGGTCATAGTTTTTATGAGAATGAGAATAATGAATATCCGGGGGATAAGGATGGAGTGGTAAGTTTTGTTTTCATATGAGTGTATGATCAGTATACGGAGCTTGCCCAGTCAAGGGCATAAAGATGAGGGAAGAGCAGGGGGGCAGTATTGGGGGCAATTTTTCCACACCACGCTAGAAATCTGTTCCCATTAATAAAATTTTGACGACATATTATATTAATCTGATGATAATGAAAAACTGTGCTATCAAAGAGCTGATCTGATGATGGAATCGGAAGATGGCTACTGGATCTTCGCTATCCTTAACGTAGACTAGACCCACTGTGTTGGGACTCATTAGTTTGGTCTCAATAAACAGATAATGAATTTGCAAAAAAAAATACAGTGGGCCAAAACAGCTTTTTTTTCCTTAAATAAACAAAACAAATACATCCCCCCGTTAGGCTGAAGCCAGACGAGCGTATTTTTTGAGTTGTGAGTCGCGTAATTACTGCTCCTCCATTCAGTTTCATAGTAGTAGTAGTAGTATGATGAATGGAGGAGCAGAAATTACGCGACTCACAACTCAAAAAATACGCTCGTCTGGCTTCAGCCTTACGTGTAGGGAGATGCACAAAATAAAAATATTTTCAGGATTTTATTTTACTATTTTGTTGGCGTGACTAATATGTATATTTATGCCAAAGTACAGCTTTCTAGTAGGTACTAAGAGTTTGTGAGCTATGATACGGACGGACGGACGGACGGACATGGCGAAACTATAAGGGTTCCTAGTTTGACTACGGAACCCTAAAAATGATATTATTGACATAAACATTTGTTTTATTTGGTTTCAGGTAGAAACAAAAACTGATAATTTAAATACAGTAGTAACAAGTAAAAGAACGAAAAGTAAGAAGAAAAAAAGAAAGAAAGACGAATACGACGCGTCTGACGACGAGCCGCTGAAACCTAGCAAGAAGGAAAGAAAGGGGAGGGCGAAACAAAAAGAAACAGGTTTTTGACAAGATTTTTATTTTTTATGGCATAGAGAAGACAAACGAGCACACAGGCTACCTGATGGTAAGTGGAAACTGTGACCCATAGACATTCACACGACTGCAAATGCACTGCCAACCCTGAGGACTAAGATGGAATCTCTATGCTAGTCATTTCACTGGCTGTCTTATCCCCAAACTGGAACACAGCACGTCCCCGTGTCGCCCGTGTGGTTGCACGGTTAGAATAGTACCACTCCATGTCTTCCAGTGGATGCCGTAAGAGGCGACTAAGGGGATAAAGTCTTGCAGTACTGTTAGGCTTGCCACCTGTCACTAATACACTGGGAAACATCTTAGCCTACTTGTGCAAAATGTGGTTACAGAATTATCAAGAAGTTTTAAGACTTGTTGGTAATTCTTTAGCTCTGCCTACCCCACTCTGGGAATGAAGGCGTGAGTTTGTGTGGAACACAGTAATGCAAACACTACTGCTTGGCGGTGGGTTAATGGATAAGACGGTGGTACCAACCCGGACGGACCCTGCACAAGGTCCTCCCACAAGTTGCGATGTTTGTACGTTAGTCGTTTAGACTCGTGACGCAATGTTGACGATACTCTTAAATCGTACAAACTGATTTTTAAACATCTATCCAATGACACCTCACTCGATGTCGTAGTGTAAAAAAATACCTTTTCACATCACCTATTCGGAAAGGGGACTTTTCGTCCCTGCTAGGAGTGATCAAAGTGGCACTTTTGCGTTCAACGACTTTTTGTTGCCAGTATAAAATATATACGCAATGAAATATGAAAACAGTATGCACACAATTTTAAGGTTGTCAATTGTATGTTAGTGACCTGTCAACATCACGGGGTGTCATTTTCTTGTTAAAATTGATAATTTCAACACTTTTAAGAGTGTAAATAATTAAATTTGTTTCATCACTAAGATCTTTTATTTTCCTCATAGGTGATGTGAGAAGCAGTATATGTCACACGGTAGTAATAGTACATTATTGCCTAGGCAGTGAAGCAGGCCATTGCAGGCCGAGTATTGGTACTCGCAAGCTCGTCCGTTTAAAAATAAGAGGCCCGCAATTGCCGTTCCTGCCGAGGCATATATAGTGCTTTTCTCAAAAATCGCAAGCTACAAATCGCATATAAACAGAAACTTCACGTGAAATAACATCACTCTTTACCGCCTTTATGTTTATGACAAGGAGAAACGCAAGCTTTTTTTAGGAAAAAAAAACTCAAGCTATTCCAGACACAGGTAAAAAAGTTACGTTTCGAATAAAATATGGATGTATAAGACTTGTGCCCTCATTTTATTATGGCCGTTTTCACTTTTTTTAAAGTTACAAACTAGATAACAATGTACCTATGCAACATTGCGGGCTTGTGTAGCGAGCACGCATTTTTTTTATTTTTTTTTGGGATCTGTCTGTAAACTATGTACTTCGCGTCTCAGTATGGAGTTAGTAATGTCAACATTTCCGGTCATTTTTGAGAAAAAATATTTCCACCTTGGGCGTTAACACCTACCTCACTAAGGTCAGGGTTCTATTTTATTTTGACGACGCATTGGCCTTGTTATTAGTGACCATGACCATGCCTACGAAGCTAGCGGTCCTGGGTTCAAATCCCGGTAAGGGCAGATATTTGTGGGACTATTTGTTTCCGAGTCATGGATTATTTATATGTATTTAAGTATATATTGTGAGTTTATTTGACATCCTTGTCGGCGTAAGTTCAATGTATAACAACAAATTACAGCTTTGTACTACAAAGAGTCCCTGAGTTAATCTGCGGACGGACGGACAGACGAAACTAAGAAGTCCTTTACACTAAAATATGTTGTTATTTGGTGTATGTTGTCTATTCAAGATGATAAGGCTGTGGTCAAACGAGGCGGCAAGCGGGAGAAGCCGGCGGGCGTGGTGACCAACCCGCGGGTCAGCAGGAACTTGGAGCGGCTCAACGTGCTGGACGGACAGATCGAGATGGTGGTGCTCAGCTGGGAGGAGGTTAGTATGTAGAACCGAGAGAGAGATAGATAGATAGAGAGAGCGAGAGGGAGAGAGACGGAGGGACAGAGAGAGATAGGGGGGGAGCATCTAAGGAAAAATAATAATAAGGATAAATTAACGATGGATAGATGGGTTAATGGAGAGAAAGAGAGGGAGAGAGAGAGAGAGAGAGAGTGATAGAGTAATAGTTTGTTGACGCGCTGGCCTAGTTGGTAGTGACCCTGCCTTCGAAGCTAGCGGTCCTGGTTTCAAATCCTGGTATGTGCAGATATTTGTGTGATGAGTGCGAATATTTGTTCCTGAGATATAGATGTATTTAAGTATATATTTCTCTTAGTATTTATATCGTTGTCTAGTACCCATAGTACAAGCCTAGAGCTTAGTTTGGGACTAGGTCAATTCTGCCCTCCTAAACCAAGAGGCAGTATATCAGATAAACCTCCTGTAGCAATATCAACCTTTTAACTAACGGAATAGAATTCAAACTAGTTTGATTAATGAATTTGGGATACTTCATATTGGTTTAGGAGGGCTCCGGAGCTGTTCGGATTAATTCCTGCCGCATCCCTCCGCCTTCGGCCTACGCGACAGAATTTCCAACACCATCAAGATGGTTGGCAGACCACATCTGTGCGTTTCACCCGGAATTTCCTGCCTCACACAACTAAACTGTGGAATGGTCTGTCGCCTGCAGTATTTCCGGACCGTTACGACCTTCAAACCTTCAAGAACAGAGCGTACTCTCTGAAAGGCCGGCGACGCACCTGTGACTCCTCTGGTGCTGCAGGTGTCTATAATTTCAACCAAAGTAATTAGCATTGGCCAGGCAGGCGCCGTAGTTTCATCAATAGCCTAGTTCACCAATCCATATCTGTTCATTCATAGAGTCTATTTTTAATACTTCCATCCTTCTTAAATAGTCCTACACTAACCGTTGGTTGTCCGCGGGAGCATACTTCTATAGTTTGAAATCAGGGACAATCGCCGCTTGGTGCTCCATCACTTTACTAAATTAAACTTGTCTAAAGGGCCTCTGCGTGTTGGCTTCGGCTCCATGTACGCCATCCAAAGGTCCGGGACTCCCATAGGCCCGTGATTGGTAAAGACATACAAATAATAATAAAATTTTATTTCGAGCAACGAGGCCCATAGTTACAAATACCTTATAGACTAACATACATAAAAATATAAACCTTAAAAACTATCACCGAGGTGACAGAACAACGTGGTTATGTTTTGGCAAACTTGGCGTGATGGTCGCTGGTAGGTTGCCCCGAAACCGCCGGAACACACCTTTCGGCCGGAAGTCAGGACACTCGACGGTTCCCACGCGCACGCGCACGCGCACGCGCACTACAAACAAACTGAACTGCACTTAGCGAAGCGACCGCAGCTGGAACACCGTGAGACTGCATCCAACCTTCCGACGGACGTACTCCACCACGTCGTCTTGCGTCGTCTATGGGTGACGGTAATCGCTTACCATCAGGCGATCCTTCTGCTTGTTTGCCTCATATACATACCTGGGATAACTCGGGGCAAGTTCTAGGGATTTGATATCGATAAGAAACATGTCGATATAATTAAATGAATGCATGTGCACATTGATCATTCTCAATTACTGTAAAGAGGTTCGATGTCATATCTGATATCGAGCCTCTTAAGATAATAAAAGTATGCGGATGTCATTTCAATCAAAATGACAATTTACCGTCAGTACCATTCATATTCGTACTTTTAGCAGTTTAAAGTGGATATTTTCATCTAGACGGCAATCATTAATACCGACGAATATGGAAAAAATATTGATTGTATTGAAAACTGTTGTAAAATAAACATATAAATATACGTGTTAATTGGTTTTTTTTAATCTAAAAATAAGTAATATTTATTTATGTCAAATAACATTTAGATGATGGCAGTAACATCGATATATTTTATGTCGATAAAATATTTTGCTACATCACTTTCGTACAGATGCCCCCAGTTATCCCAGGTATGCTCATATACCATTTTTTTTTTTTTTTCCAGGTAGAAGCCGAGCGCCAGAAGGCCCTCTCGAGCGTGGTCTTCACCCGGCACGAGTACCGCTGCTACCACTGCGTGCTGGGGTTTAACCACCGCGTAAAACTGGACGACCACATGAAGAAACATGACCCTGTGAGTGCATTTTGAACATCATCATCATGTCAGCCGAAAGGACATAGTCCTCCCCCAAGGCTCTCCACTCAGACCGGTCTTGTGCTTTTCGCATCCACCATGTTGGTTTTTTTTATGGCATAAGTAGCACGAAGCGGTGGTGCTTAGCTCTCCCAAAGAGTTGGGCTAGCTATCTAGAGAGGTAATGCCGCCAGAGTCATAGGGACCATGCCGCGAGCGGACCTGCTAGAGGGGATGTTCTTTTTATAGTGGTGATTATTTTATTATTTACATCTTTAATATTTGAGTAGCTTAGTTTTATTTTAATTTAAATACGTTTAGTTTTAACTTTGAATTGTTATCATCAATAAATCACCAATTCAAAAAAACGTATATTTTGTTCGATTTCACAAAAGTTTTAATATCTCGAAAAGTAGTTTCATCCATGAGGTCCCTTTACATAGAAAACGTCACTTATAATATTACTTCCGTATGGTTGCCGGGGTAGAATAGTGCCACTCCATGTCTTCCCGTGGATGTCGTAAGAGGCGACTAAGGGAATAAGGGCTTGTACTGTTAGGCGATGGGCTTGCTACCTGTCACTAATATACGCTGTTAAACATCTTAGCCCAATTGTGCAAATTGTGGTTACAGAGTTATCAACAAGTTTTTGGAGTTGTTGGTAATTCTGTAGCTCTGCCTACCCCACTCTGGGAATGAAGGCGTGAAGGTATGTATGTATGTATGTAATATTACGACTAGTTTGGACCTTGTGCAGGGTCCGTCCGGGTTGGTACCACCATCTTATCCATTAACCTACCGCCAACCAGCAGTGTTCGCATTTTTGTGTTCCGGTTTGGGGATAAGACAGCCGGTGAAATGACTAGCATAGAGGCATACCATCTTAGTCCTCAGGGTTGGCAGTGCATTTGCAGTCTTGTGCACGCGAATGTCTATGGGTCACAGTTTCCACTTACCATCTGGTGGCCCGTGTGCTCGTTTGTCTTCCTATGCCATAAAAAAATAAACCGGGAGACCCGGATGGATGGCAACCCTAACTGTGCTGTGTCCGCCAGGGCGCCGGCGCGGCGGAGTGCCCCGTGTGCCGCGTGCGCTGCCGCGACGAGCGCGCCCTGGTCGCACATAAGCGTCGACACCGCGTCAGGTAAACTAAAAAGCTGACGAGGCCATATTATGTGATCAGTAGACCTAGAGATTTTCCTAGCACGAACGACGTGTTGTTAGTGCTTGACACAGTAAAAACATCGACAATCCTGCTATCGATAACCATTACTTCAACGTCATAGAGGAAATAATTGTACATCATTATCATATAGTTATTAAGAAAATAATCAAAATTAAAACTCATTGAAGTGCCTAATAAGAAAAAAGTAAAATCATTTCAATAAGGAAAAAAATACAATCATTATGTCATATTATAATATATAACAATGTGGTGTGTTTTAAAAAATAAGATAAGAATAATAAGTTAATAACAAAACTTTAAATGTATTGTGATGATAAAGGTCATCCTTGATAGTTCCTTAGTTAGATCTTTCATTTCTACCATAGGCTAAATTCAAAACACATTCCAACTGTCTCAGTAGCGCAGGGGATTGAAGGTGTGACTACGGTGCATGACGTTCGGGGATCGATTCCGCGCCATGCACGCGCATTTCTTTTTGTATTTATTTATTTTAGACATTTTAGTTAAGTAAACCAAAAGTCGGTGAAGATTCATTCCAGCTCATGTTTCAAAGGAGGTCGTACCTGTGGCATATTTAATAACATACGCGAAAATTACCCACATGGTGTAATTATGTGACAAGGAAGTTATAAGTTTTAACTGTTTAAGGAAATAATAACGAAATTAAAGTATTTAGTTTTTGTGTTTGTGATACAGCGAAGGGGTAAGTTTAGATGTAATTAAGATGTGGTGTTTTATTTATGTAACATTAATTTACATTTAGTCACGATAGGGTTATTTGTTCTAGCCTTTGGATACGCCCTTCGAAATACAGATATTTATAAGTTGATTATTGTAAGAACAATAAGCGAGTTGCTGCTAGCCGGTGGCACTTGGGATTGGCAGGGATCCGTAAACATTTAAACCCTCCTGGCGCTCAACATTAGTTAAGAGTTAGATAAGTAGGCTTAAGTACTAACATATTCATTATTAATTATAGTTTTACTTGTAAATTATTGTTTGTGTTATTTGTTCTCCGTCATCAGGTTGACCCATAACAGTGGCGCCTAACGATAAAATTTTAAAAAGGGTTGTTTAGAGGACGGTATAATTATATATATATTTATTTTTTATTTTTTATTGTTATTTTAATTTTATTTTAGTATAGGTGATTGACACTGTCTCACCGTTTATGGTTATATTAGGTGACTGGGTGAAATAGTTTTTTGTAAAACTTATTTTGCTTGTTTATTTTGTTACATTTTACATGTTAAGTTAAATGTTGGAGTGATTTTAGTTTCAATTAAAAATAATAATAATAAGTAAGTAGAAAAGTAGCAATTACATACTTCGTGGTTTCGAGCCAGATTTAGATAACGTTTGTTATTTGGTAGTAGTGTATTATATTTGGCAATTGGAGTCAATATTAATAGTTATTTACAAATTGCGGACTAGTGTGAAATACGTGTAGATAGGTATTTATTATATTATTGTTATTGTTACTGTTTTCCAACTATGGACCCATTTTTTTTGTTAAAAGATGAACTGGAATATGAATTGGCAAGCCGCGGAATTAAGATAAAAAGCACGGTTCCGGTTATGAAAGGTTTACTAAAGGAACTTATGGTTAGTGAACAGTCTGAGGGACTACCACATGAGACAAAAGCACCACATGGGGGCGCGCAGGATATAGGGTTTGAGTTAGAGGTTTGCGCTGCTAAATTGAATGTTCTTTCAAATTATATTACTGAAATTGTGGGGAAGCCTGACAGGGCATCCTTTAAACGATTAGTGTCCAGACTATATCACGTAGACAATAGACTAGAATTAATGAAACATGAAAGTGAGGATGACGGTATTCGAAAGGATGGTCTTAAGCAGCAGTGTAGGGTTCTATTAGAAAAGCTGGAAGGTCAGGACGATTTAATAGAAGACGACAATCTAACTGTTCAGGACAAAGAAATTTTGCAAAATACTTTGGGTGAGTTAGGTCTTAGGATTATACAGAAATTAGAAGGTAAGGCAAGTTCATCTAAAAACGTCGATATAGTTGGTGTTCCAAGTAAAACAATTAACGATCAAGTGGCAGAAAGTAACAGAAACGTTAGTTTTTTAACCACACAGTGGGACAGTAATAGGATTGAGAATGGGGGTAGGGCGAGGCTGCTTCGCACCTCTACGGTTGAGGAGGACTTTTCAAGGCGAAAACTAGTTCCTATTTATCAGTGGGGGCTGAAATTCTCGGGAGGAAATAACATGAGTGTAAATGCATTCCTAGAACGTGTATCAGAGCTAAAAGATGCTAGAAATGCTTCTGACTTGGACTTATGGCGCTATGCCATAGATTTTTTTGAAGGCGATGCCCTTATTTGGTACCGGGCAAATAAAGAGTATGCCAACTGTTGGGAGGATCTAGTCATCTTACTTAAACGTACATTTCAGCAACCGTTTTACCAAGAGGAGTTATTAGCGGAAATTAAAGACAGGACACAAGGCGTTGAAGAATCAGTCTTGATTTATATTGCGGTTATGCAAAATATGTTTAAGAGGTTACCGAATAGGATGACAGAAAAAGAAAAGATCTTAATAATTTTAAAAAACCTGCAGCCCTATTATCAAAAAGCGGTGTGCAGAGATGAATTTAGTTCAATTCCCGATTTGATTGATGTACTCCGGGTCATAGAAAGGACTAAAATTAATTGTGATAACTTTCACCAACCCAAAATGGATAAAAAACCATTGGAACCAGATCTAGCTTACAGAATCGCAGTAGAAACAAATAATACAGGCTTTAAAGAAATAGTGAACATAGCAGAAGTTAAGACAGACCCTATCCCGGCAAAACGTTGTTGGAATTGCCGAGAGAGTGGGCACTTGTTTAGAGAATGCGGCACTCCAAAACAAAGACTATTTTGTTATAAATGTGGACGTTTTGGAGTAACGTCTAAAGACTGTGGATGCAAGGGAAACGCGCAAGGGGGAAATTCCGAACCTGCCAACTAGATTTCTCCTTCACACGTGACAGCAGTGAGTGGCAGGCATGGCTATGTACAGTCAGAAGTTACTTCGTACATAGTGATGATCATATACTTTGTCCTTTAGTTATTAATAAATTTAATGATAATAGATCGTATGTTATATTAAGTGTTCTTGGGTATCAATGTGAGGGATTACTAGACTCCGGTGCAAATCGTACAGTAATGAATGCACATTTCGCGGAAGTTATGAACAATCTAGGCCTGAAAGCAACATCGATGCGACCGGTTGGTATGGCGACCGCTGACGGTGCCACACATAACATTACGGACATTTTTGACGTGCCCATTAGTTTTGATGGTCAGTTTAAAGTCTTTCCGGTCATGGTAATGCCTTACTTAAAGCAACCGCTTATCCTTGGAAAAGACTTCTTTGATGTGTTTGGGGTAGCGTTACAATTTAAAAGTGATAATATCTTAGGCAATATCGGTCAGTTAAGCACTATAGCAATCAATAGTCCAGCGATTATTGCTAGAGAAGGTCTTAGTTATGAGGATGGACAGCGTTTGTCGGAGTTCATCAAGGAAATGAAAGAGTCAGTAGGTAGCGGACTCGGAAGGACTGCTATCTTGAAACACAATATAGATACCGCGGACAATAAACCAGTGCATCAAAAGCAGTATAATTTTTCACCAGTGGTAAAGAAAGCCATAGAGCAGGAACTTGATGAAATGCTAGCTAAAGATGTAGTGGAACCGTCATATAGCGCATGGTGCTCACCGGTGTTGATCGTCAAAAAGCCAAATGGCGATAACCGTCTTTGCTTGGACAGCAGGCAGCTAAACCGGGTGACTAAACGAGACACCTATCCTTTACCTAGAGTTGCAAACGTTATTGACAATTTACGCAACGCCAAATTTTTAAGCACCATTGACCTGAAATCGGCATTCTGGCAAATAGAGCTAGAAGAGGGAAGCAAAGAAAAAACGGCGTTTGCTGTGCCAGGCAGGGGATTGTTCCACTTTAAGGTAATGCCCTTCGGCTTGGTCAACGCCTCGCAAACACAACAAAGGTTGATGGACATCTTGTTCCATGCAGAGGATGACAAGGTTTGGGCATATTTAGATGACATAGTGATCTGTTCGACAGACTTTAAGGAGCATATGGATTTATTACGGAAAGTAATGGCTATTTTAAAGACAGCTAACCTGACAATTAACATTGATAAGTGCAAGTTTGCGAGGTCCAGCTTACGGTTCCTGGGATACATCATTGACAAGGACGGACTGAGAACAGATCCGGAAAAAGTCGAGGCAATCATAAACTTTGCAAGACCAAACACTTATACCGAGTTGAAACGCTTTATTGGCCTAGCTAGTTGGTATAGGAGATTTGTCAAGGACTTTTCAGTGGTAGCGGCTCCTTTGCATGACTTAACAAAAGGCAAAAAAGCCAAAAGGCTAGTGTGGACTGAAGAGGCGGAGACAGCGTTTGTAACGTTAAAAACTCTTTTGACCACAACACCTGTGGTGACATGTCCAGACTACACGAAGCCTTTCATAATGCAGTGTGATGCGTCGAACAAGGGAGTAGGAGCTGTCCTGTGTCAAGAGGTTAGCGGTATAGAGCAACCAATCGCATATCTAAGTCGCAAATTGAACGTTCGTGAGTCAAAATACTCAACTTCTGAAAGGGAGTTACTAAGTGTTGTTTACGCCATTGAGAAATTCAGACCTTATGTTGACGGGGTCCACTTTACGGTTGTTACCGATCACAGCGCTTTGCTCTGGCTTCACAAAATGAAGGATCCGCATGGCAGGCTAGCGCGTTGGGCTATGAAGCTCCAACAATTCGACTTCGACGTAGTCCACAGACCAGGTAAGTGTCATGTGGTTCCTGATGCTTTATCTAGAAATATGGCAAATACGGATATGGAAATTGCTACCATTAAAATTTTGGAAAACCATAAGGATAAATGGTATCAATAGAAGGTCGCTACAGTATCGTCTCAGAAAAAGCAACGGGGTTGGACAGTACAAGATGGACTACTATACAAAAATATCAAAATGGAACAGTTCCCTACCAGGGAGGACTTATGGAAACTTTATGTTCCAGAAGCTCTACGGATTAAGGTTTTTGAAGAATGTCATGACAGTCCTTCGGCAGGCCATCTTGGCATTAGGAAAACTTATTTTAAAATAAGGCAGAAATTTTACTGGCCAAGCATGTTGGAAGATGTGAAGAGGTACGTGAATGGTTGTGAAAGTTGTGCAGCTCACAAAGTTTCACAGAAGTTGCCTTTAGGCCTCATGGGACATCACAGGGAGGTAACCCAACCGTGGCAAGTTATAGCATTGGATTTAATGGGTCCATTCCCGAAAAGTAAGAAATGCAATACCATGTTATTAGTCATAACTTGTATATTCAGCAAGTTCACTCTGTTATTTCCTCTTCGATCCGGTAAGGCGGACAAACTGTGTGAAATAGTAGAAAAACAATATCTTTTATACGGCGCACCTAAGTCCATAATTTGTGATAACGGTAGGCAGTTTGAGTCGCAATTATTTAAGGAACTGGCCAATAAATACAATGCCAATATAGTGTATACACCACATTATCATCCGCAGAGCAACCCAACGGAGCGAGTAAATCGAGTTATAGGCACGATGATCTCGACTTACATAAAATCTAGGAAACATAACGAATGGGATAACAATCTAGACGACATAGGTCATGCCATTAGGACTGCGGTTCATGAGACCACTGGTCACACGCCCTCATATTTGTTCTTTGGTAGGGAAACTTCAGTACCTACTCTCTCGACATCGTTAAGTGAGCAAGCGTTAAATTCGGCCCTAGCGGGTAACGTGGACACGGCGTTCTGCATTCAAAACATAAAGGAAAGGGAATTAATTTTCAACACAGTTAAGGAAAGAATCATTAAAGCGCATTATGATAGCAGTAAGCATTACAATCTTAAAACGCGACCGGGGTCATTCTTGTTAGGTGATATAGTCTGGAAGAGAACAAAATACTTATCAAATGCCCGCAATAAGTTTATGGCTAAACTGGCCCCAAAATTTGAAAAGGCCATTGTCGTAGAAAAAATAACTGAAAACATCTTTAGATTAAATAACATTTTTGGAAAAAACATTGGCAGGTGGCATATAAAGGATTTAAAGCCATATAGAGTAAAAAATAAATAATTTAGATTATTTATTTTTTTTATGAGGGAGGAGGTATGTGATGATAAAGGTCATCCTTGATAGTTCCTTAGTTAGATCTTTCATTTCTACCATAGGCTAAATTCAAAACACATTCTAACTGTCTCAGTAGCGCAGGGGATTGAAGGTGTGACTACGGTGCATGACGTTCGGGGATCGATTCCGCGCCATGCACGCGCATTTCTTTTTGTATTTATTTATTTTAGACATTTTAGTTAAGTAAACCAAAAGTCGGTGAAGATTCATTCCAGCTCATGTTTCAAAGGAGGTCGTACCTGTGGCATATTTAATAACATACGCGAAAATTACCCACATGGTGTAATTATGTGACAAGGAAGTTATAAGTTTTAACTGTTTAAGGAAATAATAACGAAATTAAAGTATTTAGTTTTTGTGTTTGTGATACAGCGAAGGGGTAAGTTTAGATGTAATTAAGATGTGGTGTTTTATTTATGTAACATTAATTTACATTTAGTCACGATAGGGTTATTTGTTCTAGCCTTTGGATACGCCCTTCGAAATACAGATATTTATAAGTTGATTATTGTAAGAACAATAAGCGAGTTGCTGCTAGCCGGTGGCACTTGGGATTGGCAGGGATCCGTAAACATTTAAACCCTCCTGGCGCTCAACATTAGTTAAGAGTTAGATAAGTAGGCTTAAGTACTAACATATTCATTATTAATTATAGTTTTACTTGTAAATTATTGTTTGTGTTATTTGTTCTCCGTCATCAGGTTGACCCATAACAGTATTAATATTTTAGGCACATACTTCAATGAAAATAGCTCGATGACATTGAAGTGGACTTATCGATAACAAGATGGTCGATGTTTTTATTGTGTCAAGCACTAACAACACGTCTCGTTCGTGCTAGGAAAATCTCTAGGTCTACTGATCAGCGATAAGACCGGCTATTATTTATCTGTATTATTATTAATTGTGTTGTTTCTCTATTATGTTATGTATGATAAAGTCGTGTGGTCTATTTTACATTGATCTCAAAAATAATAGCTCTCCTACTGTTTGGTACCGCGGCATTTAGCGGTGCTATTCGTACCTGAGTGCAAGGGACGGGAAGCTTATTTTACGCACGCAAAGTAGCGGGCGTCCTCTAGTCTTATCTTATCTTACAGATGCGCCCTATCGGATACGCTTCGTCCCCTTTAGCATCTTTAGTGCAATTTCCTTACACAAGCTGTTTGAATGTGCAGATGTTTTTTCTTCACCGCAGTATATAAAGTTATAAGAGCTCTTTGGTTGGGTTTGAACTCGGTACCTAACGATTGTAGAGCCGTTACCATCTGACCATCGGGGCAATAAATCATTATATCGGACTCTCTTGCTCGCACTCGTGGGATTAATGGCGAGCGTAAGGGATGCGTGTAGTACCAGCGTTATCTTGTATCCCTTACGCTCGCCATTAATCCCACGAGTGCGAGCAAGAGAATCCGATATAATGATTTACTGCCCGATGGTCAGATGGTAACGGCTCCACAATAGGCTACCGACGCTCTAATCTAAGAGCCAAGATGCATTACGCTAACTAGCGTTTCTATTGGTTTCACTTTTAAACCAATCGCGTCACTGGTACATGACGTGATACGAGTCACGTGATCTGCCAGTGACGCGATTGGTTTTAAAAGGAATAGAATAGAAACGGGGGACCCTTGAAATATCGACAAACATTTCATCGAATGTGTCATTACATCGAAAACTAATTTCTGCTGAAGACTTTTAGTTTTCAGGTTATCTTAAGCATTTGTTACGTAGGTTAGGTTAGGTTAGACTTTAACCTTTAGGTTGACCACAGTAAAAATAAAGCTCCTGCACGAGGAAATGCCTGTCGATGAAAAGAAAATTCGGCGGAGTGAATCGTTCTATGAAATGAGTTTCGATATTTCAAGGTGCTTAACTACATGTAAACAAATAAACCACGTGACATAGTCGGTCAGCCAATAGAAGCAGAACACTGGTACGTCACAGGTCGACTAAACAGTTTTGATTGGCTGTTTAAGACTGCGCCGAGTGTACGCCGGATGTACAGTGGCGCCTTCATTACTATTATTGAGATTTCTAATAAACTAAAGTATTTTATTGAATTCGGACGATGCATTTTTGTACTACAAATGAAAACACAACTTATAGGATATATCACATAGTTTACTAACAATTGACCTTCGAGTTATAAACTTAACGGAAAAAAGTGGCCACCTTGTCCCGTTAAGCTGACTTCTCAAAGGGTAACTGTTATCAAAAATTGTCACGTATCCTATAAATTGTGTTTTTATTTGCGCTACAAAAAAGCATCGTCCAATTCCATGGAAATTTGTTAGTTTATCAGAACACGATAATGGTATTGAGGGCGCCACTGGACGCTCGACTTTTGCTCGGTGCAGGCTTAACGGAGCCGCGGGGATTGGTTTATTTCACTCATGTCAGCCGAAAGACGTCCACTGCTGGACATAGGCCTCCCCCGAGGCTCTCCACTCAGACCGGGCTTGTGCTTTTCGACTACATGGACTGCATGGTATAACTGCGGTCGCCAACCCGCCTGGTTTATTTACATTTGGTTAAGTACATTAACAGATGGAGTATAGTTAGTGATGCATCTCGTCTATGGCGTCGGTAAAGCAGTAGTGTCCCGTGTCGGCAGATGGCGCTGCGTGCAGTGCGGCGCCGCGTCCTCCCGCGCCGCCGTGGCCGCCGACCACGCCGCGCGCGCGCACGGCGCCGCGCCCGTGCACACCTGCCGCGCCTGCGGCCTCGCGCTGCAGTACGGGGACGCTCACACACGGAGAGAGAGAGGGAGAGGGAGATAGAGAGAGAGGGAGATAGAGAGAGAGAGGGAGAGAGGGAGATAGAGAGAGAGAGAGAGGGAGGGAGATAGAGAGAGAGAGAGAGATAGAGAGAGAGAGGGGGGGGATAGAGAGAGAGAGAGGGAGATAGAGAGAGAGAGAGAGAGAGATCATCCGAGTACCGAGTAGCCTATGATTTCTGTGTCGCCATTATTTTTTAATAATGTTTATCTTTGTTTTGGTTTTTGTGCTTGTCGAATAAATGTTTCATATTTCTATTTCTACAGACGCGCCCACACTCCCCATTGATTTTAAAAACATGGTTGGTCAATTACTGTTGGAAATGAAAGAAATGGAGTTATCAATAACATCGATAAACAGCGGTGTTCTCTCACTACAACTTGTCAAATGACGCACCCAAAAATCCGGGCTCTGGTAATCAGCTACTTATGCCAACCTCCTCGCAGATCCCTGGCCAAGCTTCGGAACCACATGAAGAACCACGGTGAGCGGCAGAAGTGTGACCTCTGCGGGAAAACGTTCCGGGACCGGACGTCGCTCCGGACGCATCTGTTGTAAGTAGATCCACCTCAAACTGGATTGGACGACACGATGGCCTAGATGGGAGTGACCCTGCCTACGGAGCTAGCGGTCCTGTGCTCCAGGGCAATATTTGTTTCTGAGTCTTGGGTGTTTTTTCTTTGTATTTAAGTATACAGTACCCATTTAAATCGGTCTGTATAGGAAAGTCTGAAACTATAAGACATACGAAGATCTCTTCTTAGGAACCATGTCATCGATTTTAATAAGAAGAAAAACTGCATTAATATATTTTAAAAAAACCTGTACACTGCTCGGGATTGAACCCGGTTTTGAAAAAAATAAACTTACACTTTTTCTATTTAGATATGGTGTAGGTCTTAAGCAGTAAATGGCTCTATGAAACATGTTGTATAAAATGAATAAAATGCATTGTTTTCACATACTTTAATTTATTTATACCCAGCAAAGAGATACAAACATACATAGAGACAATTTTACATGCCTGAACTTGTTGAATATTGTAACGGTGGTCACTTCGAACACCTAATAATATTGTATATTTCACTATATAAGTATTTATATCGTTGTCTAGTACCCATAGTACAAGCCTAGAGCTTAGTTTGGGACTAGGTCAATTGGTGTGACATTGTCCCCTGATATTTATTAATTTAAATCAGTAATTCAGATGAAAAATCTGATTTCTGTACTAAATATACAAAAGGATTGGGCTAGCTATCCAGAGAGGTAATGCAGCCAGTGTCATAGGGACCATGCCGCGAGCGGATCTGCTAGAGGGGTGTTCTTTATATAGAGGTGATTATTATTTACATCTTTAATATTTGAGTAGCTTAGTTTAATTTTAATTTAAATAAGTTTAGTTTTAACTTTTAATTGTAGTACCTATATTATGGAATTAAATTTAGTAGCTGTTTATAAATATACTTAGATAAGATAGATTTATTGATGTTAACACTTCAAAGTTAAACTTAACTTTTAAATTGAAATAAAACTAAGCTTCTCAAATATTAAAGATGTAAATAATAATCACCTCTATATAAAGAACACCCCTCTAGCAGGTCCGCTCGCGGCATGGTCCCTGTGACACTGGCTGCATTACCTCTCTGGATAGCTAGCCCAATCCTTTGGGAGAGGTGAGCACCAGCTCTAGGATCTCCGGAGGTGTCTATGACCCAGGATGACAGAGCCTTAAAATTAAATATACATTGAGTTTCTAATTAGCAATGAATTTTTTTTTGGTGGGTGAAATTGAAAAGTCATATTTGTAGGCAATTTAATGAAGAAAACGACCACCGTGATGATCTTAGATTGTATCATACATTTCAAATCTAACTTTTGTACACCATATCAACTTTTGTTTCGCAGCATCCACCGCGGTGAGAAGGAGTACTCGTGCGAGCAGTGCGGCAAGCGCTTCCTGTTCAAGAAGGCGCTCGAGGTGCACCTCGTCACGCACTCCGCGTCCGCGCCGCTGTACTGCCACGAGGTAGGGGGGGGGGGGGGAGATTTATTCATACACAGACCCAACACACACACACACATACTTGGGTCAACCAACTTTTCTTTGTAGCTCGTTGCCATGGTGACGTCTCCTGCGTCACTCTTTAAAACTATGATTTCAAAGGATATAAGTCCACTAAAAAACTGTTTTATTGGCAATTACACACCCATTATTTTATGGCCTTTCTCCTGAGTGTGCTGGAAGTATATATTATAACATTTTTTCTAAGAAACTCTATCACTGTTGTCTCCTGGCTTACGGGACAGAATAACAACAAAAAAAAGTTGATCCACCCATATACACAGATCTAAGACCCATATACATTGCATTTTCAAGACACATAACCTAGTAAGGTCCACCATACTGCAAAATGTATAATGTTTTTTGTAACTGGGACTTTAAATCTACAATCAAGGGAATAAAGTTCAATTGCGATTGTTCGCAAATGCCATTTTCCGTTTATGAACGTAGGAAAATAAACCTTATTCTTATTGCAACAGAGTTCCAAATAAATTGTCTTGATTATGTAGAGGCGACTAAGGGAATCAAGGCTTGTAGTACTGTTAGGCGATGGGCTTGCCACCTGTCACTAATATACACTGTTAAACATCTTAGCCTAATTGTGCAAATTGTGGTTACAGAGTTATCAACAAGTTTTTGGAGTTGTAGGTAATTCTGTAGCTCTGCCTACCCCACTCTGGGAATGAAGGCGTGAAGGTATGTATGTATGTATGTATGTACATCCTATTTTGCACATTGGGCCTAACGGGGTTAGGTTAGTAAAGCTATCGACTATTTTCTCGCTCAAGAAAACCAAAAGATATAAAACTTTAAACTGATATCAAAGGTTCGTTTGCCAATGAGTAAAATCACTTTTTTTTTTTTTAATACACACGCATTGTGTAAGTAAAACACAGTTTCCCATACATCGCATTTACTCTGACTAAATGAAAAAAACATCGGTTTCGGGTACTTAAGATTCGGCCCGTTTCCAGTATTTCTCCGATTTGATTCGGAAAAGTACGCCTAGGGCGGCCCCTTCCGACCTATTTTCGATCTGTAAATCTCTTTCGTCAATCTTCTTTCATCCATCCTTTCCAAATGACCGAACCATCGAAGCATGCCCTTTTCAATCTTAGTCACTACATCTTCTTTTATTCCACATTTTTCTCTGACTTTTTCATTTCTTACTGTATCAATCAGTTTTCTTTTTTTTTGTGGTTGCCGGGTTAGAATAGTGCCACTCCATGTATTCCCGTGGGTGTCGTAAGAGGCGACTAACGGCCAAACCCTATATTCAATCCGCGGACAGATAGGCTTACTTCGAATTAAAATTTGACACATTTTGTATTGGCAAATGTCAAATTTTAACCCGAAGTAAGCCTTATCTATCCTCGGTTTGAATATAGGGTTCGGCCGTTAGAGGATAAAGGCTTGTAGTACCGTTAGGCGATGGGCTTGCCACCTGTCACTAATACACTGGGAAACATCTTAGCCTACTTGTGCAAAACGTGGTTACAGAATTATCAAGAAGTTTTAAGACTTGTTGGTAATTATATTTCGTCGCTTCATTCTTCAGATATAATAATTAACCAGGTAGTGTCTTTAACTTGCTAGGCAACGTCGCACGATTTTTTAGAGAAAAATAATCATTATTTTGATTAAAAAGTATTTTTATTGACTTTTCTAGTCCCCGCTCCTACCGAGCTTCCATCCGCCATATTGAACCTCATTCCTTTTTCGTGCGTGGTAACGAGCACACCTCAGTAAAAATGCCAAAGCCAACGCGTAATACTCGTGAAAAAATTGAACGTTACAAAAGAAAAATTCAAGATTTAGAGAAAGCTGAAGTTAAAAGTAAACATCGTCGTTGTAGACTTATTTCAACCGACGGCGAACAAGGTAAATACCGAAATATTTTTTACATTACTCCTATAGTAAAAACTTAGTACCTTTGTTCGAATGTGGTATTCAAATTTCGAATACATTGTGTCTTAATTTCTTAATTGTATTTAAATTTCTCTGTAAGTTGTGAATCTACCCCCAATTAAATAAAATTATGCCGCAGTTAACTGCGAGTTAACTGCGACAACGAGATCAACTGCGAGTTGATTTCGATTAAGATATAATATTAATACGTGCAATCTACAAGTAGATATACACGTTACACCACGATATTGTCTGCGAGACAATATTACTGGCGATACGTTATTAAACTGCCCGATGCGATTCTAATCATTTATCCTTTTTTAGAGGAAAATTATCTGGTTAACCAACAATACCCATTATCGGTAATTGAGAGAGATCAATCGCCAATGGATGAAGCTGAACCCGAACCTGTGTTAGAGGTTCAGGCGGAGGTACATGAACAGGCACTAACAGGGCCTACAATTCCACCGATTTCGGAATGTATCGAGGCATCGTCGGCGCCGCCGACCGCGCCGGCTCCCGACCAACCCTCGTCTCCCGCCGAGCCAGCACCTCCCGCCGCTGAGGAGCCGTCTCTGGACCCTACGCTGCTTGCAGCCCTGGGAGAATCTACCTCTGACACACCTGAATTCGGAGCAAGTATCCACGATAGTCTTGCCAATATGTGGCTACCACTCTTAAAGAAAGGCATTACTCAAGAAAAAAAGGACAAACTTCTTAAGGATTATTTGATTCCAAACAATTGTAAATTATTACAAGCACCAAAACTAAACGCTGAGATTTCGGCTGCCGTATCAGATTTAGTTCGTGGACGGGACAAAAAATATGCTAATGTTCAGCAACAACTCGGCCAAGGTATCGCAGCTATAAACCGCGGTATGGACGTTCTATTAAAGACAGATAATAAAGTTGAGGCACTCACATACTTAAGTGATGGATGTCGCATTCACTCCGACTTACACCATTTCTTTACCAAGGACAGAACAAAGTTAATCACACCTAGCCTGGATAAAACCATTCTTCTTGTGATTCAAGACGCTGAACGAGACGAATTCCTATTCAGTAACACTTTATCTGAAAAGATTAGGGCTAGCAAGGCTATCGAAAAACAAAGCCAACAAATAAAAAAGATTGTCAGTGTACCAAAGACATACGTTCCAAATACGACAAACACCCGGCCCTCCACGTCGCAGGGAAACTGGTCCGGTCCTCCCCGGTACTCGTCGAACAGGGGGGGGCGAGGAAACAATCGGAAGACGTATCACCCGCCGGCAACACGGCGCCCGTACATCAACAACACGGCCACGTCGACGCGGCCGCCAGCGCAGGGCAAACCGCGCGCGCCAGCGCATCAGCAGTAGCCCAGGTACATGCTGGCCGATTAACACATTTTTATAATTTTTGCTCAAAAATCACCACTAACCATAGTGTTCTATCATGGATTAAACATGGGTTTACTATATCATTAAACAAACAGGTACACCAGTCTGTGGTACCTAATATTAGTATAACCCCACAGGAAACCAATAAAATGGCCATATCAATTAATAAGTTGCTTGATTTAGGCGCGTTAAAGAAATGTCATCCTAGAAAAAATCAATACATATCTAGTACCTTTTTAACCCCAAAACCTAATGGCAGTAGCCGTTTTATACTGAATTTAAAGTCCCTTAACACATTTGTCACAAAGTCACATTTTAAAATAGAAGACTATCGAACCGCCTCATATCTAATACCTCGCAACGGTTTCATGGCTACAATAGACCTGAAAGAGGCGTATTTACTAATACCCATTTGCGAGGCAGATCGAAAGTATCTCCGTTTTCAATTTGTGCCTTATGGATCAACAGAAATTGAAACTTATGAATTAACCGCCATGCCTTATGGCTTGTCTATAGCACCAAAAGTTATGAAGGAGGTTGTAACACATTTAAGGCGACAAGGTTTTAAGTCTGTTGTATATTTAGATGATATTTGCTGCATAGGTAATGATTATGATGATTGCATCAATAATGTAAATGCTACCATTAAAATATTAGAATGTTTAGGCTTCATCGTAAATTATGACAAAAATCTGTTACAGCCATCACAAACGTGTAAATTTTTAGGATTCAATTTTGACTCACGAAATTTAACTTTAAGTTTGCCCCCAGATAAACGGGATAAAATTTCTCATTTTGTTCGTAAATTCATTAAGTTACCCCGATGTACCATTCGGGAGTACTCCCAGCTGATCGGTGTTCTTATCTCCGCCTGTCCTGCCACTAATTATGGTTGGCTGTATACGAAATTACTGGAACGTCAAAAAATTCTTAGTCTTCAAAATCACGATGGCAAATACGATATAAAAATAAAACTTTCAAGTAATATTTTAGATGATTTAGTTTGGTGGAGAGATAATATTTACACGACTTAGCATACAGCATTATTGATATTAGCAGCATTTTTGGGGCTAAAGCTTTGCAGCTAATGAAACTGATTGTGTTATTTTATTAAGAATAGATAATACCACGGCTATCAGTTATATTAATCGTATGGGTGGGATTCAATTCCCGTACCTGAATGATTTACGTAGGCAGATTTGGCAGTGGTGCGAAAAGCGGAACATACTTTTATACGCATCTTACGTAAATACGAAAGATAACCGAGCCGATAAAGAGTCTCGTAAGACTAACCCCGACACCGAGTGGGAATTGTCTAACCATGCTTTTCAGAAAATTGTTAGGTGGTTCGGACAACCCGATATAGATGCCAATGCCAAATCTGCTAAATTTGTATCTTGGTTCCCAGAACCAGACGCTTTTGCAATTAATGCATTCACGGTAGACTGGAGTGCCAATTTTATTCTATGCGTTTCCACCTTTCGCTTTAATATTACAATGTATATATATAAAAAAAAAAAAATTGATGACAAAGCAAACGGCATTGTGGTTTTTCCATACTCAGTTTTTCCATCTCAGCCCTGGTTCCCTCTACTGCAGAGCCTATTCTCAGTCAGTCAGTCTCAGACATTTTATTTTTTAATCCAAGTAAAGCATTACTTCGATCTTGTTATAGACGACCCCACCGTTTGCATTCCAGGCTTACCCTGGCTGCGGCGACGTTATCAGCGCGGCCTTCTCCCGCCGCGGCGTCCCGTCGGAAGCGATGCCGTTAATTTTAGCCTCTTTTTCGGATAACACGATAAAACAATACAATGTGTCCTTAAGGCTCTGGTGGGAGTTTTGTACTAATAAGGGTCTAGAGCCCCTAAACACATCAGTTGCGACCATATTCAGGTTTCTAACAGGTGAATTTAATAGGGGCTGTTCGTACGGAACATTGAATAGTCATCGCGCCGCACTGTCCCTATTGCGGCCCGAAATTACTTCTGACGACAGTATTAAAAGATTATTTAAAGGCGCGTTTAGGTTGAAACCCAGTGTACCAAAGTATAATAATACTTGGGATCCTCAAGTAGTTCTTGACTTAGTGTCAACATGGTTCCCAAACACAGAACTTCCACTTGAGAAACTTACGAAAAAACTGGTAATATTACTTGCAATTTGTACAGCACAACGAGTACAAACTCTTTCACTGATCAAATTGGAAAATATTCATATAACGGAAAATCTAATTAAGATTGTAATTCCCGATCTTATAAAAACATCCGCGCCTGGCCGCAATCAACCCATATTAAATTTACCTTATTTTAGAGAGAACTTAAGCATTTGCCCTGCCCTGGTTCTCAAAGTCTATATTTTGGTAACACAAAATAAGAGAACCAGGAACCAGGGTGCACTTCTGCTGACGCACAAAGCCCCCCATAAAGCGGCCACGAGCCAGACCGTAAGCCGGTGGATACGGCAAGTGCTGGGCGTCGCGGGCGTGGACGTGACCGTGTTCGGTGCGCACAGCACGCGGCACGCGTCCACGTCGGCGGCGCGCGCCTCCGGTGTTTCCATAGAAATCATCCGCAAAGCTGCTGGATGGACATCTAAGTCACAAACCTTCTCTAAATTTTACGATAGGCCTCTACAGGTCGGGGATAGCGATATTTTTGCGACAGCCGTTTGCTTAAGACATAATACATCAAATTAATTTCTAATTAGGTACGAATCAATACAAAAATTTGGTTTACATTAGAAACATAACATTATGTTAGAGGTTATTATTGTTAGTTTTGTTATAATTAATAAAGGAAAGTCGTTGATTAAAACGGCGTTTTATTGTATATATACCATAATACCTACTAACTAGCTAGAAGCAAAACTTACTACTCTAAAACTCTACCTGGTTAATTATTATATCTGAAGAATGAAGCGACGAAATATAATAGATGATCAAACGAACTTCTTGAAGTGAAGTTCGATCACTATTATGTGAGTCGCTTCATTCGAAGATATAATCAGCACCCTCCCTCCCTGGACTCTGTCAAATCAGAACACAGGGTTTTGTTCTGACACCCTTATAAGTTTTACTTCCTACTCAAAAGGAATGAGGTTCAATATGGCGGATGGAAGCTCGGTAGGAGCGGGGACTAGAAAAGTCAATAAAAATACTTTTTAATCAAAATAATGATTATTTTTCTCTAAAAAATCGTGCGACGTTGCCTAGCAAGTTAAAGACACTACCTGGTTAATTATTATATCTTCGAATGAAGCGACTCACATAATAGTGATCGAACTTCACTTCAAGAAGTTCGTTTGATCATCTATTCTTTAGCTCTGCCTACCACACTCTGGGAATGAAGGCGTGAGTTTATGTATGTATGTTAAGGCAGTTTTCCCACTGGGGCGAATCGACTTTCTCAAAAGATATACTTATAACTTTAAACTGATAGCAAAAGTACGTTAGCCAATGAGTAAAATCACATTTAATACACACGCACACTAAATCACGCCTGTTTCCCAGAGGGGTGGGCAGAGACCACTTCTTTCCACTTGATCTTGACAAATTTCTTTCGCTTCTTCAACATTCATACATCGAGTCATGCACGCACGTCGGTTTCGGGTACTTAAGATTCGGCCCTTTTCCTTACTTAATATTTTTAATATTACTACTTTTATTTAAAAAAAAAAATGATGTGATTTTTCTCCTTGGGTAACGTACTTCCGATATCAGTTTAAAGTTTTCTGATATCTGTTATATTTACGGAATAATCGCATGGCAACAATAAAATTAAAGATACCTAACACCCTGTAGATACGACTAAGACTTTTATACCTGCCCCTAATAATTCGGCCACTATAAAGAAAGATTAATTTCTGAACCTTATTTCAATGGAATAAGGCGTACATTCATTCTTACTTTTTAAATCCTTTGTAATTACAATATTATTATGAATTCGTGCTTTTCTTTCAGTGTGACATGACCTTCAAGAATCAAATGTCTTACTACCACCACAAAAAATACAATTTAAAACATATCGACCCGGCAAAATTGAAGTAAGTATATACCAGAGTATTTGGTTTTTACCAGACTGCCTCAGGAGGGGGGTTATGTGTTTATCAGTCTATAATATGTATGTTTGTTCCCTCGTGGCGCTCTATTTGATGATTCTTATGTCAATTGATTTGTCTTAATCTTGTGAGTGTCACTAAAGATATGACATTAAAATTCAATATGGCGGCAACTAGACGCCATATTGTAAATTAAAAAAAAAGTCGACGAACTTAGACAGTAGAGTATCATTGAATAGGTATTTAAAAATATTTTTTAGTTTTTAATTATTATTCATTTATAACGATTAAAAGTTGGTCGGGTTTTTTAAAGCTTGTTTTTGTTGTTATTTAACCCTTCGGAACCCACCGACATCTACGAATGACAGCGCAAAATCTCCGTTGGTACCCGCCGACATCTATAGATGACAGCGCAAATTCTCGTTTGGGCCCGCCGACATCTATAGATGTCGGGCGTACTGCGCCCGAATTTATATGGCTTGTTTTAGCATAATTTATACGGTTTTTGAACGGGAATGTAATGAACAAAGAGCGGAATTCTTCATAGCAAAAATCAAACTGTCAGAGGGATTGACCTAACTGTTTTATCGACTTATCGATAAATATTTGTCACTTAACGAAACAAAGTTAAAGTAATGAAATCAGGCTTTTGGATATACATACAAACAAATTAACGGTGTCCCTAATTAGCTGACCGCCACTGTATTTTAGTATAATAGTAAAGAATAAAACAGAAAATACGTTTTTTTTTAATTTTCTATATGAAACTTATCATTAAAAATTAAAAACAAATATTGCTAAGAGTAGGTAACAAATCTTCATTCAAAATAACAAAGTCGAAATCTAAATCTGTACTAAATATGTTTTCTTCATCTTCCCTTCAAACTTATCGTTCGTGCTAGAAAAATATCTAGGTTTACTTATCAAACACTAAACAAACACCCAGACTTATTCAAAAAAGCGAAAGAAGCATGTAGTATAAAGACAAGACACGGGAATAGGCTTGTATATGACACATTGCCAAAAACAACATTAGCGATGAAAAATTGTTACTGCATGTGTGTCAAAATTTACAACCTTATCCCTAAAGAGATTACTGAGCTTCAGTTTAAGCCATTTAGAGTGAAACTGTACAGTTGGCTAAATGAAAAAATGTTTTACAATGTAAATGAATTATGTCAAAGGTAATTTAATAAACAAAAAATGTAATTCTTTCTGTATAAGTACATAATAATTAAAATTTGCATGCTAGTATTTAGCGAAAAATTTTTGTTCGGGTCCAAATATGTAACACCTTATTGTACCATTTTTGAAGCAAATAAAGATTATGATTATGAAAGAGGTCAAATGTTACAGAATAATCTTTTAAGTTGATTATGGATACCTAATGCGATATTATTCCGTAACATCGATAAGTCGATAAAACAGTTAGGTCAATCCCTCTGACAGTTTGATTTTTGCTATGAAGAATTCCGCTCTTTGGTAATGAACTATCTAATGACATGCATCACTCTCTCGTGATTGGTTCGAATCGCTTGAAAAATTCGTAACAAAGTGACCGTTTTTAAGATATCAGCGGTAAGTGACACAAAACTCTCGGGTCCTGTCATTTTTTACGCTCAACAGACTGGGCTGCGCCATTTTTTTGCGTTCACCAAATTGGGCTCCGAAGGGTTAAGTACCTAAACAAACGGAGTATAGTTAGAGTAAATCATCTCGGCTAGGGCCTCTAGCGTGTCAGTGACACATTTTGCATTCGACGTAATGCGTTTAAACCTTTTCAACGCCACCGTCGGCTCTGGCCGACAACTGAAAGTCGTGCCACTGACGCCACCGTCGGCCACAGCCGACACAAGTTAGAGATTAAAAGAGACTTTGTTTCGTATTGATTAAGTTGTAATTTGCTTAGCATAGCAAACATGTTTGGCGTACGGCGTTCAAAAGGTTAAGTAATGTACGCTTTTGGTGTGTCACAGGTACCAGTGTCCGCTGTGTGACAAACGCTTCCTGAAAGCGTTTCGTCTGGAAGAGCACAACTTCGCGGTGCATCTCAAGGTCACGCCGATTCGCTGCACGGTGCCGGGCTGCGAAGTGGTGAGTAGCCACTAATATTTCTACGTTTCTAGGGTACCGTTATACCGTAGTCAACTATTAACCCTTACATCTTTCTTTCTTTCTTTTCTTTTTTTGACAATGTCACACCAATTGACCTAGTCCCAAACCAAGCTCTAGGCTTGTACTATGGGTACTAGACAACGATATAAATACTTATACACTTTACTTTTACTTGTAGTATCATTGTAATATTAAATATGTAAAAAAATGAACGACTGCCGAGTTTCTTGCGGCGTTTCTTCTCAGCAGTGGTCTCCTCTTGCGAAGCGTTGGTAGATTCTTGATGTGTAAAAGTGCCCGTGCGGCCTACTTACTGAATAAATGTCTTTATCTTTATCTTTATCTTATAGTTTCGCCGTGTCCGTATTGCCCCCTGATTTATTTATTTTGTGTGTGTCAGTCCTGCTCGTCGCGCGCGGCGCTGCGCACGCACACACGCATGGTGCACCGGAACGCGCGCGCCACACGGAACCACGTGTGTGACACGTGCGGCAAGGCTTACACGGTATGTCTAGAATATATTTTTAAAACTTTTGGTTGACTGGTAGAATGCCATTAGGTATTAAGTCCGCCATTTCTACTTTTTTTGTGCAATAAAGGTTACATAAATAACGGACTACAAATCTCTTAAATTTAGTATGAACGCGTCGGCAGTGGTTTTTTAAACTAGGATATGTACAAACATTTTTTATATACCATTTTGAATCTTATTTTATCAGGTAACTAATTGAAGAATAGCAATACAATTGGTCAAGTTCGTAATTGGTTGTAATTTTTTTTTTACTCAGTACACACTCCTAATTGTAAGTAAGTCTTCTAAAATAGTGCCTTCTTGTTATGTATGTAGATAAACTCCTGGCACTTTATTTAGTTTCATGTCTATGGTAGTATTGTCTGTGGAAGAATGACTAGAGAAATGAGGTTTTCAGGTGTTTCTTCTCATGTCTGTTTTAGACATTAAATGTTGAGGATGTTGTGAAATAATAGCTTTAAATGTTGTTTCTCTTTTCAGGTAAGGCTTGCATATTTTTTTCCTTTAACCATACCTAATGTAGGATACATAAAACATCGTTTAATAAAAAAACTCTTTTCCGGGCCGAGCAACAGCGAGGCCTGCTAAAATACGAGTCAGGAAATCCTTGTTTCCGCCGAGGCATACATAATGCTTTTCTCAAACATGTGAGGAAATAATACAAATACATTTCTAAAAAGCAAGTAATTTAATTTTCATTTTTGTTTGCCCTCCACAGCATAAATTGGTCATAAGTTCGGTTATAATTTTCCTTAGATTTAGCGGGAAGCAGGTTTTGCCTAACCGAGGCAGCTTCAGATTTTAATATAGGCGGTGTGGTACCTATTTCGTCGCTTTCGTCGCTTGAGCTCATTTTTTATAGTAAGTATTTCACACAACAAATAGTTTAATATTCGGTTTCACAATTATATTATGCAGAATGAACGAATGTTACCGACTGTCAATTGTTTTTAAATACTAACCATAGACATTGGAATGCAAATTCGAAAAGAAACACGCACTGTGCTAAAAAAGCGAGCAGTTACCTTGGCTGTTTGGAATTTTTGTCTTGGTCCTTTTGATTTTGTATGCAAATTGACAGCATTTTTAAGAAATATATGGACATGGACGGAAAGTGTTTTCATATGGTTTTTTTACTCCTAGGAGTAAAATGAGGCTCTTTCCGTCCTTGTCTTTCAATCGGAAAACCGTTTTTTCCGAGCATGTTTTAGAAAAGTTTATTATTCTATAATATCATAAGCAATATTTAAAAAACGACTGACTGCTGAGTTTCTTGCGGCGTTTCTTCTTAGCAGTGGTCTCTTGCGAAGCGCTGGTAGATTTCGGACGTGTAAAAGTGCCCGTGCGGCCTACTTACTGAATAAACATCTTTTATATTTTTTTATCTTTTACGTTACGGGTACAGTAAAAAACTTTTTTTCATGATTTTATTTGACCACTTTTTGTATATTTATGCCAAATTACGGCTTTCTAGTACTAAGACTCTCTGAGCTAGGCTGCGAACAAACGGACGGACGGACAGACAGTGTGAAATCATAAGGGTTTCTAGTTTGACTACGGAACCCTACAAACGTGTTCAATATTTTTTGATGAGCTTACAGACTGACTAATTAGTTTTTTTTTACTTAGTACACACCCCTATTGTAAGTCAAATATTCTTAAAGCGTGCCTTCTTGTTATGTATGTAGATAATAGTAGTTTATGAAATTGTTGCATAAAGAAGGGTATTAAAACACGAGTGTGTGTTTAAGAACCGAGCCGCTAGGCGAGGTTTTTAATAGTATCACACTCATGTTTTAATACCTAGTTATGTGCAGTTTCATACACTACTTTATCTACTCTCATACATTGCGATTCAACCTACTAAATAAAATATCAAAGTTAATAAAATAACTACAGCAAAACGTATTCAATGAATTGGCGACAAAATCTAGCACATCACTGCGCATGCGTTAAAGCGGGCGCTGTCACAGACAAGTAAAAATTGGAATGAAAACTTTTTGTAATGCTGTAAAAATGACGCGAACCGCATGTGCGTTCCTTTATAAAAAAATAATTGACATGGAACCTCGTTGGTGACATTAACTTTTCGGATAAACTTGTATCGTAATGGTAAAATAATGTCTTTATAACATTATTTTGTTAGAGACATAATGTTATAAAGTGTTTTTTATTTTTTATTTCGGTACTATTGTGTTTATAAAGTATGCCAATATAAATTCGTTTTGAAGTTTATAACTCGAACTTTACGATATGAGAGTAGATAAAGTTATGTATGCGACTGCACACATAATTAGGCATTATGTAGTCATGTAAACTACATCGTTGTTTAACGTTTTTTGCAGACGAAGAAGACTCTGGAAGGCCACATGCGCACGCACACGGGCGAGCGGCCGTTCCGCTGCGCGCTCTGCCCCTCCACGTTCTCGTACTCGGCCGCGCTCTACAACCACAACAAGCTCGTGCACCGCGGGGGCAAGGTTCTTATTCCCTCTCTCTCTTTTATCTGTCCCTTTTATTCCCTTGTCTTTGATATTCAGAGCTTTTGACACATTAAAATCTAATTCTCAGTGTGGTTGTGCAATGCGTGTATTACCGGCTTTTATATACTCACATCCATACTCATACTCAATGTGTTACCGTGCAATGCGTGTTATTTGTTTTATGGCATAGGAAGGCAAACGAGTACACAGGCCACCTGATGGTAAGTGGAAACTGTGACCTATACACATTCGCATTCACAAGACTGCTAATTCACTGCCAACACTGAGGACTAAGATGGAATGCCGCTATGCTAGTCATTTCACCGGCTGTCTTATCCCCAAACCGGAACACAACAATGCGAACACTGCTGCTTGGCTGTAGGTTACTGGATAAAATGGTGGTACCAACCCGGACTGACCTTGCACAAGGTCCTCCCACAAGTATTACCGTTATTACACTAGAAATGAACTTTTTTGTTGTTAATAAAAAACGTTTCTCGTACGGAGACTTTATTTATCCGCTACGGATTTCGCTATAAAATACATATTTTGTGAATATTTCCTCTACCCTATACGTTATCGTACTCGGCCGCGGAGCTGCTAGGCTCTGAATCTTCCAGGGAGAGCTATAGGAGTTAAGTGTCCTTTATATTCGGAGCTAAATTTTACAGCTTAAAGAGTACTCATTCTCAGTGCGATACCTTGCAATGCGTGTATTACCGGCTTTTATATACTCACACCCATACTCATACTCAATGTGTTACCGTGTAATGCGTGTATTGCCGTTTTTTAATTAGTGTTTTTTTTTGTTAATAAATGTTTCTTGTATCGAGACCTTTCTTTATCCGCTACGGATTTCGCTATTAAATACATATTTTGTGAATGTTTCCTCTACCCTACACGTTCTAAACTCGGTTGCGCTCTACAACCATAGCGTAGCTGCTAAATCTAACAGGCTCCAGGCAGAGCTATAAGAGACATTATCTGTTTATTACACTACTTTGTATTTTTTTTGACTCATATATGCTAACACTCATATTCATACTCGGTGTGTTACCGTGCAATGCGTGTATGAACGGTTATACAATAGAAAAAAACGAAAACTTTCCTTCTTTAAACGATACCACACATGATGAAGAAATTCAATATTTTAATGATTGATTTTCAGAGCGGTCGCCGCGCGCCGGCCGCCGGCTGGGCCCCGACCGACACCCCGGCGTCCACCTAACCCTCCCACCGCTGTACAAAGTCGTCTGACTCCATAGAAGTGGTATTGACTATTGCCGTACGAAGGGATAGGAACTGATGGGTCATACGATTTATTATTGAAAATAATCAGGAAGAAAGAAAGTAAAACAGCTATAATAAAATTATTTACTGACCACAGTGGTTTTATTTTTAACCGACAACAAAAACAGGAGTATCGGACAACGAGCGGGGAATAAAGCCAGCGATCAACTATTAATATATCGTATCTTCAGTAGAACAAGGGCTCTGCGCTCGAAGTTGTTGACGACTATATTTACCTGGGACAAACGGTCCAGTTAGGTAGGTCCAACTTTGAGAAAGAGGTTACTCGTTGAATCCGACTCGGCTGGGCAGCGTTCGGGAAGCTTCGCAGCACCTTTTCGTCCAAATTACCGCAGTGTTTGAAGTCAAAAGTCTTTGACCAGTGTGTGCTGCCAGTGATGACCTACGGATCCGAGACGTGGGCTCAAAGGGCTATGGAGAGGGCTATGCTCGGGGTTTCTCTGCGTGATAGAATCAGAAATGATGATATCCGCAGGAGAACTAAGGTTACCGACATAGCCCGAAGAATAGCTAAACTGAAGTGGCAGTGGGCGGGGCACATCGCACGCAGGACTGATGGCCGATGGGGCAGAAGGTTCTTGAGTGGCGTCCTCGGACCGGGAGACGAGCTGTAGGTAGGCCTTCAACAAGATGGAGTGACGACCTTGTAAGGACCGCGGGAAAGCGGTGGATGCGAAAAGCAGAAGACCGGTCTGAGTGGAGAGCCTTGGGGGAGGCCTATGTCCAGCAGTGGACGTCTTTCGGCTGACGATGATGACAACGCCCTATATGACAAGAAGAGCAGTTGTGCCCTTGTCGTCGGTGAAACTGCAAAACCGCATAAGTAACATTTTAAATAAGGAGCAAAATGCACCTTTTAATAAAACGGTAAGGTTTATTTTGCTCTATCATAAATTTGTTAGTTACGCGGTTTTGCGGTTTTTATCACCGACGACGTGTCTCTTTTATTGACACGGGATCTATATCTTTTGTACGTTTCTTGGGCGAGAAAATAGTCGATAGCTATAGTATGAATCCTCCCAGGTGAATTTTTCGCTTCGAGCCCTAATCTTTCAAACAAAGGCCATTGTCTCTATTATCCCAAAGCCGCTAGCTACCGAGTTAGCACGTGCCACTACAACATTCATATTGAAAAACAAACGGTATCGTCATAGCAAATTTAATGTCACTGATATTCTAGATATTACGTTTTACACTACCAAAACGTAATATCTAGAATATCAGTGACATTAAATATGAACCTTAATGCTATGACGATACCGTTTGTTTTTCAATATGAATGTTGTAGTGGCACGTGCTAACTCGGCTTTGGGATAATAGAGACAATCATAGGTGTGTGTAATTCCTAAAATTTCTATATTTTTAGATTTCTTATTACTACTATTTATTAGTTCTTATGAGTTTTGACACATTTTCCTGCTCAACTGCGCATGAATGTATTTATTTTTTGTTTTATGTGAGATTCATTGTTTTATATAATGCTAGGTTAAGTTTATTATTATATAAGCAATATTAAAAAAACGACTGACTGTTGAGTTTCTTGCGGCGTTTCTTCCCAGCAGTGGTCTCTTGTGAAGCGTTGGTAGTTTTTTTTTAGACGTGTAAAAGTGCCCGTGCGGCCTACTTACTGAATAAACATCTTTTATCTTTTTTTTTAATGGCCTTTGAAAGATTAGGGCTCGAAGCGAAAAATTCACCTGGGAGGATTCATACTATAATCGCTTCCTCACCGGCAGTGGGACCACTGACATGACGTCACACGGCGTGTCGGATCTCTCTCTCTAATTAGCAGTTTAAAATGCTTGTATCGTCCGTAGTTCTTGGCCGATTTTAATTTTAATTTCACTTTTGGTGACCTCTATCTTTATTTCCATATTTTGTTGATATTTTGTTGCCCGTGTGGTTGCCGGGTTAGAATAGTACCACTCCATGTCTTCCCGTGGATGTCGTAAGATGCGACTAAGGGAATAAAGGCTTACAGTACTGTTAGGCGATGGGCTTGCCACCTGACACTAATACACTGGGAAACATCTTAGCCTACTTGTGCAAAATGTGGTTACAGAATTATCAAGAAGTTTTAAGACTTGTTGGTAATTCTTTAGCTCTGCCTACCCCACTCTGGGAATGAAGGCGTGAGTTTATGTATGTGTATGCGAATGATATTTTCTAGCATGTATCAGTGTCCCACTGCTGGGCAAAGGCTTCTCCCCTTGATCACAACGTCCCTATTTGGTGCCTCTTTCGGCTAGTTGTTACGGAATAGGTCCACGGGCACGTTTTATAAAGCGACAAGTAACAATTTTACAGGTCTTAACTGGCAACACTGCTCAAATGGCTGGTCGTCATTGGTCGACGTCGTGGCAAATGGAAACTTGTAACCTACAAGGCCACAGGTCATCCCGCCATCTCCGTCTAGGCCTGCCCCGTCATCGTCGTCCATTTTGAAGCACTGGCTGGCTGGCTGGCTCCTTTATATGGTGCATTTTTTTAATAAAACCGATTTATAAATATAAACATTTATTTGAAAATACATTTGAATACATACACAATATAAGTAAACATTTAATATTATGTAACATTTCCAAAGTATTATAAAAATTTCTTACTAATAACAATAACACTTGGACTAAGTATTCCTACCCTAGACCTGACACGCTAATGACGATACCAAGATTAAGGGAGATAGTTTTATGGATTTCTCAATAAGAGAGACGGATAAGGAGATATTTATTCTACCTACGCTTAAAAAAGGTGCGCCTAATGTGCAAAAATACTGTGATAATATCCTTATTGGAAACTTATGTGACGTAAACTTTTTTTTTTAAATTGTACATTGCCGAGTTTCTCACGCCGGTTCTCGGGGCAAAGGTTTTTAAGTAAGCTTGTTTTGTTTGTTTTTTATTTATAAAATGATGCATTAGTGTGATTGGCTGTAAAAGCCGCAGAACGAAAATTGAAGAACGTAACTTTTTATACGTAAATACAGTATTTAGCCTTTACTCAAAGTAATTTTTAGGGTTCCGTAGACAAACTAGGAACCTGAACCCTTATAGTTTCGCCATGTCCGTCCGTCTGTCCGTCCGCAGTCGGTTATTTATTTATTTATTTATATATAGTCACGCCAACAAAGTGGTAAAATAAAATGTATTTTTTTATTGTGCCCTACACGTAACTTGTGGATGTATTTTATTTATCTCGTCTACCCCTAAGTGAGGAGTGTCGTTAGATAGGTCTTTCAAAAATATTGCAGTATTGTTTAAACAAATTTTCGGTTAAGGGATCCGTTATGACTAATTTTTGTTAGTCGTGTCCCCCCCCCCCCTCCCCCAGCAGAAACTACAAATACTAAAAATCTGAAAAATATCTTAAATGAAAGCACATATAACGAATTTTAAAGGACAACCATGACGACTAAGTAGACTTTATTGGTTCTTGAATTACAAACGGTTTAAATGTTTATACCTACCGAAAACTTTTTTGCGTGGTGGTAAACTGACCAGGACCTATGTCGATGTATGGGGATAACCGTTTTCCAACGGCAAAGTTAAGTTTGTCGCGAGGTCTATATTGTTATAAAAAACCATAACTTTTTAACCGTCAATAATCGAATCAGCTCATCGGTTATAATTATTGGAAATTACCGCCTCTATGTCTCTGTTCGATTTGATCCACACTTCCAACGACACCCTGTTTTTTTTCTACGCGGATGTAGTCGCGAACTACAGTTAGTATACCATATATGACAAAGTTTAATATCCTTTAACCTTCGTGTTACCTTAACAGATAAAAATTGCCACTTTTTTCTCCCATTAACACTATTAAAAAATTAAAATTAAAAATGATTTAGTAAGTAAGTAAGTAATTTAAATTGTGTAACAATATCTGTGCTGGTGCCTCTTTTTAAGTATACATGATACTTGTGTTAAGAGAACACCGCTCCTCCACCAGTTGTATCTTACAATAGTTAGAAATAGGAAAAGGTGTATGTACTGACATTTATCATACTTAATTCATTAAACAAAAAATAATTAGAAATAGGTAGAGAAAGAGCTTAAAGAAAAAAAATATATATATATATAAGGTTACAAAGGAAAAAGGTGACCTGTTATAAATTGTTGTACTAAGTCAGTTAGTCTTTACAAATTTTTGTGTGTGTGTGTATATGTGGGTGTAAGAGTGTGTGTGAGAGCGTGTGTGTGTCTGTATGCGTGAGTGTGCGTGTTGGTGTGTGTCAGAGTATGTGTGTGTGCGTGTCTGTGTGCGTATATAATTATTACTATTTTAGGAAGTTTTCAATATCACTGTAGCTTAAGTTTTTTAGCCAATTAAACACTATTTTCCTACACTCTTTATAATCCGTCAGGTAGATGTAAAACTATAAATTGTGTATTCATTTGTGCAGCAAAAATCATCCTTTGATTTCAAGCCAATACCACAGACAATACTTTAGTTTATTAGAAAACATTAATAGTAATGAGGGCGCCACTGTCGCTCGGCGTCCTCTTAAAACCCCAACTAAAGGTTTTATACCTTTTTATAAAATTATTAATTTAAACTGTATATTACTATAAGTATAACAAACATTACTTTAATTTGTACCATCGATTTATTTCTTAAATACTATTTTTTTTTATAATCGGTCGTCTCTACAGACCTAAAACACAAATTCAAATAAAGTACGGTATTTATTTCCATTACAGAGTTCAATAATATAATTAAAACTATGCTACTCAAATAATAAATATATAATATGTCAAGATATATTATATCATAGCAATGCAACTTATGATAAATTTTCCGTTCTAGTTAACAGTGCACACACGCAGCTATAAGATATATTTATCTCTATCACTCGCCTGTATTTATGTATATATGATATATATTTTCATATCTCAGTAGGTAATGTGTGGTCCTTTGCTATAACATAATATACATGGTATATTATTCTCTCTCTCACGCTCTCTTTGCTCTGTTTATGACAGGCAATATTTTTCACAATAAAATACTGCGCTAACATGAAAAAGTAGGAAATACGACTCGATCGCTTTGCGACTGCATCTCAAAAAGTCCGAGTCGCAAAATGACCACTTCGTTTACGTTACTAGGTAGGTTACGTTTGTTAGGTAACTTCAAAAGCCCGCAGGGATAATGGCCCAGGAATAGGAGCCCCGCCAAGCGAGGCTCCGTTGATATTGCTGAGACTGTGATAAAATTAAAAATAAACAATGTGGTCGTTTAGCAGGTCAAGTTAAGCTCGACCTCGTTAGCTTTTGCTGGAGTACTAGAAATATTACTAAATATCATAAACATAATTTTGAACTTAATGAATAAAATAACTTGTCGACAGATGAGTCCGACTGTACTGACGATGACGTCAGGTAGACTTACCTGAAACACAAATTCACATTTAATAACTATTAAATAGACGCCGTGTGGTTGCCAGCTTAGAAAAGTCGTAATAGAATGAAGGCTTGTAGCATGGTTAGGTCATGGGCTTGCAACCTGCCATTATAGGTAGTGCTCGGCCGGTTAGAAGTCAATCCTGACGCATTGGGCAACCATGAAGTTCCTGAATATGGATAATATTGACAGCAGTCAAACAATGCTGTTATTACTATACATTCACACGCAACAAATCAGTTTGGCATTGCACCCGATTCTACAGTGGCCTCTAAACTTCCTAATTTTATTTAGGTGTCGTTAATAGTACATAATAATGTACACAATGTGTGTGGCAATAGCCTAGGCAGTAAAGCAGGCAATTGCGGGCCGAGTATTGGTTTAAAAATACGAGGCCCGCAATTGCCGTTCCTGCCGAGGCATATATAGTGTTTTTCTCAAAAAATCGCAAGATACAAATCGCATATAAACAGAAACTTCACGTGGAATAACATCACTCTTTACCGCCTTTATGTTTATGACAAGGAGAAACGCAAGCTTATTTTAGAAAAAAAAACTCAAGCTATTCCAGACACAGAAAAAAATGTTACGTTTCGAATAAAATATGGATGTATAAGACTTGTGCCCTCATTTTATTATGGCCGTTTTCACTTTTTTTTAAAGTTACAAACTAGATAACAATGTATGCAACATTGCGGGCTTGTGTAGCGAGCACGCAAAGTAATTTTTTTTTAATTTGGGAACGGTCTGTAAACTATGTACTTCGTGTCTCAGTATGGAGTTAGTAATGTCAACTTTTCCGGTCATTTTTGAGAAAAACACTTTGCTATTCTATGAGCAGCTGTCATAATCAAATGACAGCGCCATGACAGCGCTAATTTGAATCTGACGCTTCTTATTTTAGGCGGTCTTATACATTGTCAGCTTGACATTCTGGAATAGCACTGGTTAACCAGTCTGCCGTCTAAACTATGTCTTAAAATTAGACATTTAAGTTTTAGTTAGTTGTAGGCTATTTAAGCGATGTGCACGTAGAATCGGGTCCATTATTTTACTGCTGTCAACAACGTCAATAGTCAGAAACTTCATGATCGGGTGATGTGTCAGGATTGACTTCCTATCCGCAACTGACATTAGCACAAGCCCTGCGGCTGCCATCAAAGAGAAGAAGAAGCTGGCTACTGTGCTAGTGCTGTAATATATATGTACGTACACTGGTAAACATCTTAGCCTAATTGTGCAAAATGTGATAACAGAATTAACAAATAGTTTTTAAACTTGTCGGTATTTCTTTAGATCTGCGTACCCCACTCTGGGAATGAAAGCGTTATAGATTAAGACTGCACCGAGCAAACGTGGCGCCCTCTTTAGGTCATTACTATTATTGAGTTTTCTAAATACACTAAAGAATTTCCTTGGAATCGGACGATGCTTTTTTGTAGCGCAAGTAAAACACAATTTATGGGGTATGTAACGAACTTTGATAACAATTATAGTAGTCAGCTTAACGGGAAAAGGTGGCCACTGTTATTAAACTATGTGATATGTCATGTCCTATAAGTTGTATTTTCATTTGTGGTACAAACAAGCACCGTCCGATTTCAAGAAAACACTTTAGTTTATTAGAAAACACAAAAATAGTAATTAGGGCGCCACTGTACATCACATAATGGTAATCCTTTCTGGTATCTTAAACGACCCTAATGATTTGCATGAAATCTAGGCAAGAACCTGGGGGCCGATTTTTGACTTTCGAGCGCTCGAAAGTTTCACTCGAAAGTGACAAAACAGTACATTACTACAGACGCCGGGAAGTAGGTGGTTGCAGGCCGAGTTCATATAGACGGCCGAGCGAAGCGAGGTCGGATAGTTACGAGGCTGGCAATTTTCACGGCGAGGTATGTATAGTGTTTTTCTCAAACATAATATATGCAATGAAATAAAAAAAAACATCACTCAAAAAACATTAGTGTAATAGGCATTAACGCGGATATTTTTGGTCCGCACCACACAGATACAAAAAAAAACGATTTTCAGCTATTCAGCCTGTTCATAAAACCAGCTGTCATGGCCATATTAAAATTAAAAAAAAATTACTTCCCGGCCTAGGCCTTCAATTTTGTATGAAATTCCTTTACAGTTCTCTCGAGTTGTTCCGTCGGGAACGTGGCACTTTGAAGCCTAAAATAACTAACATAACGCCGACATTACATAGCATGTTTGAGAAAAACAATGAAATGGTATTTTTGACTTGCGAGCGATAGAAAATATGAACACGAGTGGTCCGTGGCATTCGTTTTGAATTCTATGAATAGAAAGTATAATTTGACATCTTTCAAATCTTTTGGGTACCTATATATACACGAAGCATAAACAAACCTAGCACAATGCCATAGACATCCACAGACGAGAAAGCGTTTCATTTTTCCTACATTTATAACCAGTCAAGAATTTGTAAAATAAGCGTAAAAAAATCTTATGGGCACTGAAATATTAAATTGCTTGTTATGATTTCATCTTTTGTTAGCTTCACACATTTATTCGCAATTAAAACATGAATAAAAAAACCGGTAAAACATCGAGTTTCTGCGTATAATGAAACAAGTTCCAACTTAACAATACTATTTAGTCAATCCCTCAGTTTCGAGTGAGAATCTCAAAATATAGAATTTGGGACCATTCGAAAATAAATCGTGAATAATTTTCGCATTCGAATATTTTCTACCGCTCGCTTTTGAAATCGAGCGCTCGAAAGTAAAAAATCGATCCCATTAGAATTAAACAAGCTTTCATTTAAAAAAAAACCGGTCAAGTGCTAGTCGGACTTTTAGTTTTAGGATAATATGGTAGGAACGCAAAAGTAACAAAAACAAAGATTACAGAAACTGCGTGAACTAAATTTTCGACTTGTGATTTGTTACTTGTTACTTTATTTGAAATTCAAATGTCAGAATAACAGATAGTGCAAAACCAAATAGGTACAAAGCTTTTAAAAAATATATCAGTTCTGTGGTCTTTATCCTACTTTATCCCAGGAGAGCCTGTACAAATAAATCAATTGGTACGAGTAATATTCACAAAATTTCAAAGGGTTACTTACCGATCTTGTTAAAAACTATGATAAAAACAAAGAGGGGAATACCTCTTTTTTTTGTCATTAGGTCTCCCTCTCCCCCTGTTTGCCCGTCGTCCCTTCTTATTAGTCGAAGCAACTGGCTTTGATGACGTTTCATCTTTGGCATCTGTCACATTTTTTTCATATTCGTTACTCTTTTCCACGGTATCTTGAGAATTCTGTGAGTGGTTTTTTACGTCCGTTTCTTTTGTTGTATTTTCTAAAGAGGTAGTTTTATCTATGCTAGTTTCGTTTTGGCTTTCTTGACCCTTCTCCAAGACTTCTGAGATATTTTTTTCTGTAATTGATGAACTCTTTGTTTCTTCGTTAATAGGGTATTGAACGTCATCCGAGATATCGTTCGACTTGGATTCTTCTGCTGGACTTCCTTGATTTGTAGTTTCTTCAGCACGTGTGTGATCCGAAGCCTTGGTTTCTTTTATAATATTTTCATTATTGTTATTAGCTCTCCCTCTCTCTCTGTTTGCGTGTTGTCGCTTCTTACCTGTCGTAGCAGCTGTCTTTGATGACGTTTCATCTTTGGCATCGGTCCCAATTTTTTCATATTGCTTACTCTTTTCCACAGTATCTTGAGAATTCAGTGAGTGGTTTTCTACGTCAATTTCTTTTGTTGTATTTTCCAAAGAGGTAGCTTTATCTATGCTAATTTCGTTTTGGCTTTCTTGACCCTTCTCTAAGACTTCTTCTGAGTCAGTTTTTTCTGAACGCGATAAACTCTTTGTTTCTTCATTAATAGTTTGGTATTGAACCTCATCCGAGATTTCTTTCGAGTTGGATTCTTCTGCTGGACTTCCTGGATTTGTAATTTCTTCAGCACGTGTGTGATCTGACGCCTGGGTTACTTTTATAATATTTTCATTATTGTTATTAGGTCTCCCTCTCCCCCTGTTTGCCCGTCGTCCCTTCTTACTAGTCAAAGCAGCTGTCTTTGATGACGTTTCATCTTTGGCATCTGTCACATTTTTTTCATATTCGTTACTCTTTTCCACGCTATCTTGAAAATTCTGTGAGGAGTTTTCTACGTCAGTTTCTTTTGTTGTATTTTCTGAAGAGTTAGTTTTATCTATGCTAGTTTGGTTTTGGCTTTCTCGACCCTTCTCTAAGACTTCTTCCGAGTCAGTTTTTTCTAATTTATTTGCTGAAAACTCAGGTTCTCCGGCGCTATTTTCTTGTTCAACGCCTAAGTCGCTTCCGATGGTGCTAGTTTTATTTATATTTTTGTATGATTGATTAAGAGTTTCAGATTTACTTGCAAAAAGCTTGATTCGATTTTGATCGTTTCCTACATCACCTTCGGTAGTCGTTTTAACATCGTCATTGTTTACCGTCCTTCGATTAGTTTCTACGTGTGGTTCTTCAAAGTTTGTAACAGCAGTAGAAGAGTCTTCATTTAACGCTGCATTTTGATCTTGCACTCCTACTGCTAAAGAAGAAGGAAGGCTTTTGTTATTTTTCACATTGTCATTTAATTGACTAATTTCAACCGTGGTTTGCTGCTCCATGTGTCTTTCAACCAATGTTTCACTTTGTTCAGGGACCTTCATCGTGTTTGCTTCCAAGATTTGCTGATGCTTAGTGGTGTTAGATAATTGAGTTTTGGAATCATTGCCATTTCGGGCTAAGTTACGTTCATTCTTTTCATTAGTGTGATCTAGGAATGTTTGTTTATCAATTTCTTGAAGCGATATGTTTTCTTCCACCAAATCATCACTCACTTGACTTTCAATATGCGTTTCGTTTGAAGATACCATTATGTTATTTGTGCCATCATTTGAATCTTCAAAATTAAATCTAGTATTGGGTGTCTCTTCATCGAAAGCTGCAATTTGATTTTGCACTTCTGGGGTCGAAGAGGAAGGAAGATTTTGGTTATCATTATCCACATTGTCATTTGATTGACTCATTGCAACCGTGTTTTGCTGCTCCGAGGGTCTTTCAATCAATGTTTCACTTTGAACTGGTTCCTTCGTTGTGCTTGCTTCCAAGACATCCTCTTGCTGAGTCGTGTTTGGTGATTGATTTTTGGAGACAGTGCCACGTTTATTCAATTCATTAGTGTGATCTAGGAATGTTTGTTTATTATTTTCTTGAAGCGATGTGTTTCCTTCCAGCGAATCAACTCGTGCTTCGTTATCATTGATTTTCACTTGATTTTCAAGGTGTATTTCGCTTGGAACTGCGATTTTATTATTTGCTTCTAGATTTAGTTCTTCTGACGTTGTTATAGCAGTAGGAGACCCGTCATGTGAAACTGCATTTTGATTTGGCACTTCCGCTGTTAAAGAGGAAGGAAGATTTTGGTTATTATTAACCACATTGTCATTTGATTGACTCATTGCAACCGTGTTTTGCTGCTCCAAGGGTCTTTCAATCAATGTTTCACTTTGAACTGGTTCCTTCGTTGTGCTTGCTTCCAAGACATCCTCTTGCTGAGTGGTGTTTGGTGATTGATTTATGGAGACAGTGCCACGTTGGTCTAAATATTGATGCGTGAGATCCTGCATCCTGTGAATATTGTCTCCGGATTGGGGCAAGTTAGTTTCAATCAGTATATCTGTTACATGGAATTTATTCAATTCAACCATTATCGCACTTTTTTCCGGGCTCTGAATCTTGTTTGCTTTCTGTATGAGCTCCTTAATTTCCTGCACGAGATACTTAATTTTATCAATATTTTCTTCTACGTTGGGCAAATTAGGTTTATTCAGTTTATTTGTGTGATTAACGTTGGTCGTACGTTGACGCGACGTGTTTTCCTCGACCAAGTCAATGCATACTTCTTGGTCATGGTGCATTTTGCTTGATAGTGAAATCATGTCATTCGTTATCACATTTTGTACTTCGAAGTTGGTAGCAGTGGAAGTCTCTCCATCTAAAGCTGCGTTTTGATTTTGAACTTCTGTTGCTAAAGAGGAAGAAAGGCTTTTGTTATTAACCACATTGTCATTTGGTTGACTTATTGCAACCGTGTTTTGCTGCTCCAAGAGTCTTTCAATCATTGTTTCACTTTGAACTGGTACCTTCATCGTGTTTGCTTCCAAGACATCCTCTTGTTGAGTAATGTTTGGTGATTGATTTTCGGAGACAGTGCCACGTTCAATCAATTCATTAGTGTGATCTAGGAATGTTTGTTTATTATTTTCTTGAAGCGATGTGTTTTCTTCCACCGAATCATCGCGTGCCTCGTTATCATTGATTGTCACTTGATTTTCAAGGTTTATTTTACTTAGCAGTGCGATGTTATCATTTAATTCTTCAACGGTTGTTATAGCCGTGGGAGTCGTTTCATATAAAGCCACGTTTTGATTAAGCAGTTCTGCAGTTGAAGAGGAAGAAAGGCTTTGGTTATTATTTTCCACATTGTCATTTGATTGACGCTTTGCAATAACCGTGGTTTGTTGGTCTAAGGGTCTTTCAGTCAATGTTTCACTTTGAACTGGTTCCTTCATCGTGCTTGCTTCCAAGACATCCTCTTGCTGAGTCGTGTTTGTTGATTGATTTTTGGAGACAGTGCCACTTTTGATCAATTCACAGTGCCACTTTTGATCAGTGTGATCTAGGAATGTCTGTGTATTATTTTCTTGAAGCGATGTGTTTTCTTCCGCCGAATCATCGCGTGCCTCGTTATCATTGATTGTCAGTTGATTTTCAAGATGTATTTCACTTGGCAGTGCGATGTTATCATTTAATTCTTCAACGGTTGTTATAGCCGTTGGAGTCGTTTCATATAAAGCCACGTTTTGATTAAGCACTTCTGCTGTTGAAGGGGAAGATAGGCTTTGGTTATTATTTTCTAGATTGTCATTTGATTGACGCTTTGCAACAACCGTGGTTTGTTGGTCTAAGGGTCTTTCAATTAATGTTTCATTTTGAACTGGTTCCTTCGACGTGCTTGCTTCCAAGACATCTTCTTGCTGAGTCGTGTTTGTTGATTGATTTTCGGAGACAGTGCCACGTTTAATCAATTCATTAGTGTGATCTAGGAATGTCTGTGTATTATTTTCTTGAAGCGATGTGTTTTCTTCCGTCGAATCATCGCGGGCCTCGTTATCATTGTTTGTCACTTGATTTTCAAGGTGTATTTCACTTGGAGGTGCGGTTATGTCATTTGTTTCTACATTTGATTCTTTATAGTTTGTTATTGTTGGAGTCTCTGTATATAAAGCTGCATTTTGATTTTGCAATTCTGCTGTTGAAGTTGAAGGAAGGCTTTCGTTATTATTATCGACATTGTCATTTGATTGACTGGTTTGCTGCTCCAGGGGTCTTTCAATCAATGTTACACTTTGAACTGGTTCTGCCATCGTGCTTACATTCTCTTGCTTAGCTAAATAATTCTGCATGAGACCCCACATTTTATTAATATTATCTCGTATTGGGGACAACTTAGTTTCAATCAGTGTATCTGTCACAGTGAATCCATTCTGATTTAAATCACTATTGTTATTATTTTCTTGAAGCGAATCATCATTGTACATTTCTTGACTTTTGAGTTGCGTTTCTGTTTGAGGTGCTTCTATGTCATTTGTTTCTCCATTGGTTTCCTCGACGTTTGATTTGACATTGGAAGTCTCTTCATCTATGGATGCTCTTATAGCTTTGGTAAATTTTTTTTTTTTCAAGCTTGATTCAAGTTGTCGCCTGGCATTTAAACTAACTGTCCAATCAAAGTCAACCACTTGGAATGACTTACGATTAAAACTGTCATCAACTGCGTGCATAAGGAAATGCAGGTCACCAGTAACAAAGAGAAGGTCGCAGATTTCGCAAAGTGTTATATTTAGATTTATTTCACCCAAAATATGGCGCTGGCAATGATCGAATGCGACGGTTTGAGATGTGGTCGCGAATCGGCATTCATTGCATACATAGTATCTCAACTCAGGTCGCCGGTTACAAGCAATCTGAAAAAAAAAACATTTTCAAATAAAGTTTTTTTTTTCAGTGTATCTTTTAGCAAAAATACACGCAATATTTTACAAAACATAATGGTGTCTGATTGATTGATTTCACTCTTTCATTATAAGGCACATGATACAAAAATTTATCGATGGATTTGCTTTTGGGTTGTGTACAAAAAAATAAATAACGGAACACTTAAAATATGATCACTCGTGCGTCTGACTGTCAGTCTGTATGTGACAGCCAATTTGCTCCGAAACTACTGGACGGATTGAGTTGGGTACACATAATAATATGTAAATTGATTGATTGAATCCAAACACAAAAGTGTTTTTTTTTAATAAGTAAGGGTACGAAATACGAAATTTAAAAAATATATATCAATACATATTCAAAATATATATTCAAACCTTACTGAAATCAAATTAAGGGCTCGTTATGAGAATCTCAAACAAATTGATATTATTGTAAAATCAATAGTTTTGATTTTATTCATGATGGAAGACGAAAATTTACCCTCTCGAACTGTACAGTCAACAGCATAAATAAGTGATCATTTCTGTACCTTGTCGCTTTCAATCGTTTCACAATTTTGTATACCATTATAAACACAACTTTAAAGTGACAAGGTACATAAATTATCACTTATTTATGCTGTTTAATGTAAAAAAATTCATACCATGTCGGTAGAATCAAATGAATGGTGATAAAATCTGCTTTAATGTGGTGTGCCAAACATTGGGTCGATTTTTTTGCTCGTGACAGGAAATTTGCAGTTTTTACCTAGTCATCATCATCATCATCATTATCAGCCGCAAGACGTCCACTGCTGGACAAAGGCCTTCCCCAAGGTTTTCCACAACGACCGGTCCTCTGCCGCTGTCATCCAGCGGTTTCCCGCGACCTTTATCAGATCGTCAGTCCACCTTGTGGAAGGTCTGCCAACACTTCGTCTCCCGGTTCGCGGTCGCCACTCTAGAACCTTTCCGCTCCAACGGCCATCAGTTCTACGAGCAATGTGCCCCGCCCACTGCCACTTAAGGTTTGCAATCCGGTTAGCTATATCAGTTACTTTAGTTCTCCTGCGAATCTCCTCATTCCTGATTCGATCTCGCAAGGAGACACCCAGCATAGCTCTTTCCATCGCCCTTTTAGTGACCTTGAGCCTTCTTATGAGGCCCATTGTAAGCGACCATGTCTTGGATCACGCTGATCAAAGACTTTTGTCTTGAGGCACTGTGGTATTTGGGACGAGAAGATAGTGCGTAGCTTACCGAACGCTGCCCATCCGAGTTGGATTCGACGATTGACCTCTTTTTCGAAGTTGGACTTACCTAACTGGATTTTTTGTCCTAGGTATACATAGTCGTCAACAACTTCGAGAGTAGAGTCACCAACTTTGACAGGAGTGGGTACGACATGGACATTTGACATGATTTTCGTCTTGTCCATGTTCATTTTAAGACCCACTTGTTGAGAGACTCTACTGAGGCCATCGAGCATTGTACCAAGGTCCTCCAGGGTCTCAGCCATGATGACAATATCGTCGGCGAATCGAAGGTGAGTGATGTATTCGCCATTTATGCTGATGCCAAAAACCCCCCCAGTCCAGAAGCTTGAAAGCGTCTTCCAATGCAGCAGTAAACAGTTTCGGAGATATTACATCTCCCTGTCTTACTCCTCGCTGCAATTGGATTGGCTTCGAGTTCCGGTCCTGAAGGCGAACTGACATAGTGGCGTTTCTATACAAACACTTTAACACCTCGATGTACCGATAGTCGATTTGGCACCGCTGAAGAGACTGCAGCACAGCCCATGTTTCGATCGAATCGAAGGCCTTCTCATAGTCCACAAACGCTAAGCATAGTGGCTGATTATACTCCTCGGTCTTCTGTATAACCTGCCGCAGCGTGTGGATGTGGTCTATGGTGCTAAAGCCTTTTCGGAAACCGGCTTGTTCGGTAGGCTGAAAGTCGTCAAACCTGCGAGCGAGACGATTCGTAATGACTCTAGAGAACAGCTTATAAACATGACTCAGGAGCGTGATGGGTCTATAATTCTTCAGCTGGGTATTATCACCCTTTTTGAAGAAAAGAATCACCACGCCCCCGTGCCATGCTTGGGGCGTTTTACCCTGGGCTATGACGGAATCAAATAGCTTCTGAAGAGCTTTTAAAACCGGTGATCCGCCTGCTTTCAGAAGCTCAGCCGTAATTCCGTCATCACCCGGTGCCTTGCTGTTCTTAAGTTGTTTTAGAGCCACTCTAATCTCGTACAGGCTAACGTCCGGGATATCTTCGGTGTAGTGTCGGGACAACCTAGCTCTTGGGTCTTCTGCTAGGTTGCTGACAGGTGGGCGTGTTGTTGTGTACAGCTGTCCGTAGAACTTCTCTATCTCTCCCAAAAGCTCAGGTTTAGACGATATGATCCTGCCGTCATCGGTCTTCAGCCTCATCAGCTGGCTCTGCCCAATAGACAAATCTTTTTTAAACACTTTAGAGCCCTTGTTTTGCTCAATAGCCTCTTCAATACTATTGGCGTATGTCGCGGGTCAGAGACTTAGAGATCTGTCTATTGAGCCGCCTATACTGAGAAGCATCTTGTGATGACTGCAGAACCATAGCACGTCTGTTCTCCATTAACTTTTGGGTAGAATCAGAGATTTTCTTGGTTCCTTTTGAACGGGGAGTCTTGAAAAACTTAGACCCGACCGTTTGGACAGTTTCCACAAACCTGTTGCAGTAATCGTCCACGTCTACGCATTCACCTAGGCTTTCGAAGCGATTTTTGAGTTCGTGCTGAAAGTTTTCGGGGTTTTGGATATGAATCGGTGCTGGACGGAGCGTTGATTTCATCAGGCGTGACCTTTCCAAGCGTACGTCGATATTCAATGTGCCTCTGACCATTCGATGATCGCTCCCGGTTTTGACCGCATTGATCACGGAGACATCATTGAATATTTGCCTTCTGGTCGACATGATGAAATCTATCTCATTTCTGGTCGCACCGTCGGGACTCACCCATGTCCATTTGCGGCATTCACTCTTCTTGTAGAAAGAGTTCATCATAAAGAGTCCTTCTTTCTCCATGAAGCCCGCCAGCAGCTGGCCACGGGAATTCCGACTTCCAATTCCAAATTGCCCCACTCTCAGCTCATTTCCGCTTCGTTTACCCAGCTTTGCGTTAAAGTCTCCCATGACAACGTTGTAGTGAGTTTTGGTGGAATGTATGGCTCTGGAAATATCCTCATACATTACCTTCACCTGTACCTTACCTGATTACCTGTATGACCTTCAACGAATACCGTTTGGTGATTCTGAGTATAAGGTAAGCTACTCTTGACGACACACTCTCGATCTTGACAACGTTGTTCACAAGAGACATGTGGACGATAAACCCGACACCTCCCTGGGACAGTTTGTCGCCTTCCCGGAAGAAGAACAGGTTACCCGACTTAAGAGTTATTGTTTTACCTAGTATGTAATAGTAAATTGTTAGCCAAGGGATGAAAGGCTGTATACGATTTTAGCATACCTCAGTACAGGTTTAGGTTATTTTAAATAATCTTACTACTGTGAGGCTATGGGTTTCTGCTACTGTACAGGTCCATTGACATACGTAGTTATTTTTTCAAATGACTTGTTATTAAATAATCTTTCTAAAATAAGGCTACGTTTCTACTACTGCACAGGTCCATTAACATAAAGACGCTGTGCTAGTTTCTGCTACTGCACAGATCCATTGACTTAGTTCTTTTTTCAAATTCCTGAAAATTCAAATGTCTTCCCGTGGATGTCGAAAGGGGCGACTAAGGGAATAAAGGCTTGTAGTACTGTTAGGGGATGGGCTTGCCACCTGTCACTAATACACTGGGAAACATCTTAGCCTACTTGTGCAAAATGTGGTTACAGAATTATCAAGAAGTTTTAAGACTTGCTTGTTGGTATTTCTTTAGCTCTGCCTACCCCAATCTGGGAATGAAGGCGTGAGTTTATGTATGTATGTGTCAAATTCCTTTTCTTCCCTATGGTTGACATGAATCACTTTCAACTCGCTTCTTATATAAACAATGCGTTTTTTTTCCAAGGACATGAAAAATATATTTGTATTAGTCTACCTGTACGGCGCCATGCGCGCTCGCCATGTGGTCGCAGAGCGGGGCGTCGTCTACGCCTGCGCGTCGGCAAAGCGGACATTGCCGGTACGGAAGACATTGGCGCAGGTGGCGCTCCAGCGTGGACGCCATCTAGCGGTGACAAAGTTCAACTTGAGTCATTTGGTTTTTGAGCTTTTATTTTTTATGACAAGGAAAATGTCAAAAGCTATTTTCACTCATGATTCATGTTTCAATCAAAAGAAAGGGATTTCATAACATAATCAAGTTCACATCTCTGACCTCCTAAGCTAATACGCAGTATGTCAGATAAAATTCCTGTAGCAATATCAATTTGCTAATCGATTTCCAATATTGGAAATTTGGTGTGTTTTCCTGCGGAAACTACGCAGGATATTTGAAATTTTTTTTTATTTGCTATTTATAGTACCAATGTAATATTAAATATATTTAAAAAAATGACTGACTGCTGAGTTTCTTGCGGCGTTTCTTCTCAGCAGTGGTCTCCTCTTGTGAAGCGCTGGTAGATTCTTGACGTGTAAAAGTACCCGTGCGGCCTACTTACTGAATAAATGTCTTTATCTTTTATCTTTATCTTATCTTAATAACTTTTACTACTTTGGCATGGAACCCTAAAAATCAGATGTCACAAGTTCTCTTACCAAGTAAGCCTTCCCGCATCGTCGGCACGTGTGCATGCGCAGGTGGGCTGCGCGGATGTGCCTGCGCAGCTCATTGCGCGACGAACAAGTCTGTTGAACAATATTAGACCTTATTCCACTAAGTTTAGAATAGAAGTGATGATTATTATGTCCCGTAAGAAAATTATGTCTTCTGTACCTATCAGCGAATCTTCTTTTAATCAGGAAATTCCTCCATTTTTTAGAAATGAATTAATAGGGTTAGAGAGGTTCTTACATATTCACAGCCTCCAACGACACAGCTGTGGTTGCTTAACAGATGCTCGAAGTAGTGTTCCTCTAGCTCCAACTCACTGCGCCACACCGACCCGCAGACCGGGCACCTGACACGTATCAAAGTAGAATTGTTAGTCAAGCGAACCAATTTGACAACCCAAAATGCACACATACTGCAAAATTGGGTTAGTCTCGTTTCGTTTAAAAACAGCTACTCTACGCCGCAAGTGGGCTAAGCTGGTCTAAGTAGCGAGTGGTTTAAAACGCAGCTGGTTTCATGTAACAAGCGGTCTAAAACGCAAATGGTCTAACTAAACCACACCTCTGAATAAAACTAGTATCATAAATATGAGGTAGGTTTGGGTTATGTTAGTTTTGCAGCAGGTCCGGAGGGCCAAACCACCCAGAAATAGGAGCTCCGCGCTAGCGGAGCTCCGTCGACACTCTTGCTCTTACTTCAAAACAATCAGACAGTGTAGACGGAGCTCCTATTTCTGGGTGGTTTGGCCCTCCGGGCCTGCTGCAAAACGAACATAACCTAAACCTACGTCATATTTATGATAGTTAGACCAGCTGCGTTTTAGCCCTCTTGCTACATAAGACCATTTGCTTTTTAGACGAAATGAGACCAACCAGCAAAATTATTAAAAAGTATACGGAACAACGAAAATAAAAGGGCTCAAGATCTTACCGACAACTGCGCGCGCCGGCGTCGCAGACGGTCTGAGGCGGGGACGCCGGTAGTAAGAGCCTCGGCTAAAATAAAGGTAAGGTAAGATAAGATAACCATTTCAGCCACTAGTTCACAACGAAGTACAATTAACTCACCTGTCTTATTATAGGACGTCGGTTGGCGTTCGGTGGTGGCTGAGACCTGGATGGAGAGGATGCGGCGTGACCTGGAACAAATAAGCAAATAACAAACTAATAAAAAAAACCATCATTATTAAATAACTAGCGGCCCGCCAGCGGCTCCGCCCCGCTGCAAATATCTGACTTCCCCGGTGGATTTTTCAATTATTTGCTTTCATACAAACCTTGTCCTGACAATGAAGAACGCAACAAAAAAAAAACAGCCAAATCGGTTCAGCCGTTCTCGAGTTTTGCGCTTAGCAACACATTTAGCGATTCATTTTTATTATATAGAAGATTAACGAATTTGTGGCACTTGCAGTGGAGACCTTGACCATGGTCAGCCGATATGAAAATATTTATTAAGGCTCTGTCATCCCGGCTCACAGACAACTCCGGAGATCCTAGAGCTGGTGCTTACCTCTCCCAAAGGATTGGGCTAGCTATCCAGAGAGAATGCAGCCAGTGTCACAGGGACCATGCCGCGAGCGGACCTGCTAGAGGGGTGTTCTTTTTATAGTGGAGATTATTATTGACATCTTCAATATTTGAGTAGCTTAGTTTTATTTTAATTAAAATAAGTTTGGTTTTAACTTTTAATTGTTAACAGTATTGTTATAAATTTTAATGAACATAAGAATGTAATAAGCAAATCTTAAATTAAATAAATATCGAGAGACTATCTCACACAAATTGACCTAGTCCATAACTAAGCTCTAGATAACGATATAAATACTTATATGGAGAAAATAAACTAAATTACTTAGAAAACATCCAAAACTCAGTAAAATAAAACATTTACGGTACCTAACGGTACATTTTGGCCAGTTTTCGGTGGAACTTATCGAGTCTTGGCCGGTTTTGGGTTAAATTCACCGATTTTTAACTGGTTTTCGGTTTAACTTACCAGGTGGGCGTCGGTCGCTGGGAGAGCCAACGTAAGACTTCGTCGACATAAGATTAATCTGCAAATTACAAATGGTTAGATACCAAAAGAAAGTCGTTTATTGGTGTTCCCACTGAAGCTGATGAATTATATATATAATTATAATTATATCATTTCCTGTCACTCAAACTGTCTCTAACTCAAATTTCATCGAAATCAGTTCGGCGGTCTTAAACCTAACAGACGGATAGACAGACAGACAGGGTTACTATAAAATTTATAATATAAATATATATATTCTGTAAAAATCATGTCTCTATCTATTACAGTACAAAAGATAAAGATAGGACAAACGGACGGTTTCTTTTATCACCCTTTGGGTATGTAAGTTACATAATGGACCAATTTTACGTGCACGTCGCTTAAAAGCCTAAAACTAAATTTTCTAATTTTAAGACATAGTTTAGACGGCAGATTTAACCAGTGCTATTCCAGAATGTCAAGCTGACAATGAATAAGACCGCCTAAAATAAGAAGCGTCAGATTCAAATTAGCGCTGTCATGGCGCTGTCATTTGATTATGACAGCTGCTCATAGAATAGCAAAGAGTTTTAGGGTCATACACAGATTTAGGTTACCGTCTTTCCTGTGGACATACCCGAAGTTAACGTTTTTACGGCCTAATTTTCGGGTTGAACCCACATCGTCATAAAAGCCGTCAGGTCTACTTTAGTCCTAGCAAATGAAAATATAACTTATATGCACACAAGCCTTTAACTATTGACCACAGGAGAGACAACTTTTGTTTTTGCAAGCGTGTATGACCCTTTAGCGACACCTAAATAAAATTAGGAAGTTGGACGTAACCTTAAAACTTAAAAATACTCACTTTTATGGAGCTCATGTCGTACATTTCATTGCTTATGCTCCCGTTGTGAGTTTCTCTGTAAATAAACAACCTATATAAATTACGGTGGGCAAAAATACCAACCCTCCAACAAAAATGAAGTATGTTTATCAATATTGGCGACATGATGTATTTACTATGACGACGGTCGCTTTATATATGGGGTTTCCTCGAAAAATCATAATCGTATCGTATAGTTGTTTACACATACAACACACACGGTGGTTTTGTACCACATTCTTGCTTTGAAATGTTGTGTTTTTCATTAAAAAGACCCCATGGATATTGCAACTAAAGTATTTTGTCTTTGTTTGGGTCCTGCATTCCGTGACTGTTAGAGACTGGGGACGGGATCTATACGGGTTTATAAACTTGTAAGATGGCTATCACGTCAGAGTCAATGAGAGAGAGAGAGGGGACAACAGAGTGATCTCTCCCCAGGCGGGTGTTAGGCACTTGACCACTGCGAGAAAGCGATTAGCTTTAGACTAAGTATTTTCTTCCTCAAGAAACGAACAAAAGATAGGGATTCCGTGTCAATAAAAGAGACGTATATAGTTGATCGCTGCCTGTTCACACTGTCGAAGAAGTCTCTCTCATACCAAAGATTTAGATCCCGTGTCAATAAAAGAGAACACCCCTGTTTTTGTCAGGGGGGGGGAGACCTTGACAGAGACCTTGGAGATCTTCCATTGATGCTGCATTCAAGAAGGTTACAGCTGAGGTCTTCGAGGACCACCTCCTCGGCCAGTTCTTCATCCGCGTTACTCAAGTTTCTGTAAAAAAAAGACTAAAATGAGTGAATGAAAAAAAACATTTTCACTTCTCATGCTCTTAAAATGTTACTTTAGTTCCTTATAATTATTTAGGGATTAAAGTTTTTTTTTATTATTTACTTTGGAGACCCCTAAACAACCAATCACGGTGTTTGTGAATGGAGGATTATCGCCATTTACAGTGATAGTGTACAGACAATTTTTAGGGCGTGGAAGTAACCTCAAAATGAAAACTGTGCAAAATTATATACATACATACATACCTTCACGCCTGTAATCCCAGAGTGGGGTAGGCAGAGCTACAGAATTACCTACAACTTTAAAAACTTGTTGATAATTCTATCTACAAGTTTTCTATCCCTTCTATTCTATCCCGGCAACCACACGGTAAAATTATATTTAAAAAAAGTGGAACACGAATCCACTCATGCTTCTTCGGAACTTGTTGCTCGTATTTTATCAGTTAATGGTGACAATGTTCGTATCCCTTTTGCGGACGAAGCCTTAGTAGAGTGGACGAATAGGTGTCCTAGTAATCTGCGCCCTGATAACTTCGCACTTCAAAAGTCGTGGGATGACATTTTGAGCAAGCAGTCATATGATAGTTTGTTAGGTGCTGCGTCGGGTTCTGAGATGGCACGTCTTAAGGCTGTTGTGCAGCCTGAGTCGGGAGCTTGGTTGCACGCATTACCATCGTCACATCTGGGTACTTTGCTGGATAATGACTCCCTCAGAATAGGAGCAGCGTTGAGGCTGGGTTGCCCAGTGTGTGAACCTCACCAGTGTGTCTGTGGTACTGCGGTAGAAGTTAATGGTCACCACGGACTAAGTTACATGAGGTGCGCGGGGCGATTTTCCAGGCACCATTCTATTAATGACATTATTCGTCGGGCTCTGGTTGCGGCCAATGTCCCTTGTGTGTTGGAGCCTCGGGGTCTAAATCGATCAGATGGTAAGAGGCCAGACGGCTTAACACTGGTTCCGTGGGCTAGAGGCCGTAGCCTTCTGTGGGATGCAACGTGCGTCAGCACCTTTGCTCCCTCGCACCTCGGCTACTCGATGCGAAGCGCGGGTGCCGCCGCAGAAAATGCTGCAAGGCTCAAACATTCTAAATACTCCGATCTCAAACCGTTGTATGAGTTTGTTCCGGTGGCGGTGGAGACCAGTGGTCCTTGGTGTGTAGAAGCAAAGACTTTTATTAAAGCTTTGGGACAGCGTTTGAGGGATAGGGGCTGTGATCCTCGGTCCGGTTCGTATCTGGTTCAACGAATTTCGTTGGCAATACAGCGTGGCAATGCTGCCAGTTTGTTTGGAACCTTTGAGCCAGGCGCTATCCGTGCAGGGGAATAATTATAGATATATTGACGAAGCATGTTGCTGATTGTTTTATGTACGCTGTTGACAAAGCATGTTGCTGATTAGTTTATGTACACTGTTGACGAAGCATGTTGCTGATTTACTATTGTAAACTCTTGACGAAGCATGTCGCTGATGAATCTTGATACTTTTACTGAATAAATTAATTATATTATCTATTAAATATATTAAGAATTAATTAATTGTATTACGTTTGGTCCAATTAGTGTTCAAGTTTGAATCTGTCGGCTAAATATGCAAGGATTTAAAGCGTCACTTTACAAAAAAAAAACAACTTTGTTATAATAAATATTGTAATTTTGTATTAGAACGTCGTTTTTTTCCTAGCTTCAAAGTGAAAAGTGTTTAACGCGAGACTTATCTACCATAATGGTTTAGGAGCACTTTGGGGATTTCTCGAAAAGTGGATTTCTCAAAATGGGGATATCGCAAAATGTGGAGTTCGCAAAACGGGGATTTCTCAAAATGGGGAATTCGCGAAACAGAGATATAAAGTACAATCAGCTCTAATACGATTGTTTGTATTTCATGTAGCATAATATAACTAATATAATTATGTAAGTGAGGTGAAAATGTCATCGTAGCCATCGTAGGTTTAGGTTATGTTAGTTTTGCAGCAGGCCCGGAGGGCCAAAACCACCCAGAAATAGGAGCTCCGCGTAAGTGGAGCTCCGTCGACTCTGTTAAATTCATTCCTCGTCGTACCACTGGTGGAACAAGTTGGTGGCACGACGAGGAATAAGGGCTAAATTCAGCGTGCGACATAATCAACACATTTTTTACCTGAGTGTACACGTCCCCGTTTCACGAACTCCCCATTTTGAGAAATCCCCGTTTTGCGAACTCCACATTTTGCGATATCCCCGTTTTGAGAAATCCACTTTTCGAGAAATCCCCAAAGTGCTCCTAAATGAATGTAATGACACTTGAACTATGGCCACCCTCGCTCGCTCGTTCGCTTGCGTGGCTAAACATCTCGTGTCATTATGGCTTGTTTTAGTCCCTTATTGATCAAAGCAAGCAATAGTGAGTTTGTAGTCCCTAGGGAGTAATGACTCGTTTTAAAATTTGCAACTATTTAGTAAATCATTTCTGACTAAGGAGGTTTCATGTTCAATTCAAACGGTTTTATTTTAATCTTTAAAACTTCGCTACCTAACGCTTCATTAAAGTTTATTATTTTTATATTTCAAGTTTATATCAATATTTATTATTAATTTTAGTAAACACATTTTTAACAAATTGGCAAAATCAGGCTGTATGGTAATTCCAGTTCGAAACTTAACGCAGTTCTTAGCATTATCTGTGGTAGATATCACAAAATATGTGCATTAGCAAGAAGTTATTGTTATATTGTTTAATATTTTGACGAGTTATACATACATACATACATACCTTCACGCCTTCATTCCCAGAGTGGGGTAGGCAGAGCTACAGAATTACCAACGCCTCCAAAAACCCGTTGACAACTCTGTAACCACAATTTGCACAATTAGGCTAAGATGTTTAACTGTGTATATTAGTGACAGGTTGCAAGCCCATCGCCTAACAGTACTACAAGCCTTTATTCCCTTAGTCGCTTCTTACGACTTCCACGGGAAGACATGGAGTGGCACAATTCTAAACCGGAAACCCGGAAAGAAAGAAAGTGTTTTTAAAGTTTAGGAGACCACAGAAACAAATAAAAAATTGCTTCTTCATCCAAGAATTCTTCATAATGAATCGGAATTAAGATTCTTTATTATACAGCAGAGTTTAAATTGGAAACGGAAAGGAATAAACATAAAAGGCGACTATTTAAGCAATCTCCGGTTCGCCGATGATATCATTTTATTTTCGGAATCTGCAGCACAGCTAGAAATAATGATTTACGAGCTTTATACAGTCAGCATAAAAATCGGCTTGGAATTAAACCCCACCAAAACAAAAGTCATGACAAATGCTTCAAAAACACCGATATATGTGAATAACAATCAACTAGAATATGTAAACGAATACATTTATTTAGGCAAACAAATATCTTTTACCAAACTCAGACACATAGACGAAATAAATGGAAGAATAAATTTAACATGGAATAAATTCTGGAGCTATAAAGAAGTACTTAAATCTAACCTACCTGTCAAACTGAAGAAAAAAGTTCTAGATTCCTGTATACTCCCATGTCTTTCATACGGCAGCCAAACATGGATTTATAATAACTTTACGACACATAAAATACAAACAAGTCAAAGAGCAATGGAACGAAGCATTTTAAAAATAAAGAGGAGAGACAAGAAACGTAATACGGATATAAGAAAGACAACAAACGTAATAGACGCCTTACAACACTGTAAGAAACTTAAATGGAAATGGGCAGGCCATGTGGCGCGTATGAGCAAGGACAAATGGGCAAATAAAGTAACCACTTGGATAGGACCACTTGGCAAGCGAAAAACAGGTAGACCGAAAGAAAGGTGGTCAGACGAGTTAGATAGAGCTGCTGGAAAATACTGGATTACGAAGGCAAAGGAAAGAGATATATGGAATGATATGGAGGAGGCCTTTACTCGTAGAGAGGTCCTCAATGAATTTAAATAATTATATTATTGCATACTTATGAATAATGTTAAAATAATGTGAAATAATAAATGCATGAAAAAAAAAAAATGATAATAATAAAAATGAAATGATAAAATATGTAATATAATCATATTAATCATGTATGGAAATGAAATGTAATTTAATGAATGATATTGTAAGATAATACTGTATTAATTTTTTGTTGAGGAATAAAGAGGCTATATTATTATTATTATTATACAGCTACACCAAAGCCAAATCGAAAGAAAAATTATGCAATACTTTCCTTGTTTTTTTTTCATGGTATATGTGATGAAAACCATTGTGTGTATCACGGTAGTAAGGGGATTACCAACTCGAGTCATTAAAAGCTTTCCTTCGGCGTCGGGCTTCTAACACTCTCGTTAGTAATTCCCTTCTTACTACCCTTGATGCACGATGTACTTTTTTACACAACAATAATACACTAATTACTAACTGTCTTTCAAAGAAGGATTTCTTTTCCGATTGCGGTGATTTTGTGCACGAGCCGTCACTGAAAAATAAATTAAGAATTAAAAATATAACAATAAAAAGAACGCATTAACTGAAATTAGCGTCCCAACATATTTTTAACCAAAAGTCGACACGCGAATGCTCTCAGTGAGGACGCTCCTTAGGACCATAATCAATGCCTGCGGCGTCATACCTGTCGCTGTCGTCGTCGGTCGTCCGGTGTCGTCGCCAGCTGCTGATACCACTTACGACACTGAAACAGTAAGCAGTTATTTATTTAGGACCACATATCAAGTTTTGGAATTACACATAATGGGTATTCGTAAACAGAGCCAACGGTGTGCAAGTTACTTTTCATGTCTCGTACTGAAAATACGCCATTATTTATCTTAGAAAGTGATGCATTTCACCCCTAGGGAAGAAAAGTAATTCGGAGTCAGAGCTATGTCAATAGAGCTGTGCAGCGCAGTAGCAGAAAGCCTCTTCGTAGTAAGATTATTAAAAAAAAAGTAAGCTTGTGCTGAGCCATGCTAAAATCTTATGCAAGCACTTTTTAGTAAATCTGCGTCTTTTTCGTACCTGTGGTTGTCATTGTCAATTGTCATCCATTGCTGTCGAAACTGGCTACTGGTGACACTTGTCACACTGGAACAAAATAGTTTATCTCCTTAATATTCTCTACTATTATTGTGTTTTCAAATAAACTAAAGTATTGTCTTAAAATCGAAGTTTTTTTGTTGTACAAAAGAATAATAGTATATTATGCAATAAGATAATAAAGGTCGGATTTAGAGCGAGGGCCACAGATGACTTTCGAGCAAGTGAAGGATACTCACGACCGCAAGGAATGAAACAGGGAGTCGTTAGAATCCCGAGCAACGCGAGTGATTCATGATGGCCCTCGATAAAAATCCGTTTTATTCAAGACTTTTTTTTATCGCAAACGAGCACACGGCCACCTGATGGTAAGTGGAAACTGAGACCCATAGACATTGCATTTACAACACCGCAATCCTAAGACTGCAAATGCGTTGCCAACCCTGAGATCTAAGATGGAATGCCTCTATGCTAGTCATTTCCCCGGCTGTCTTATCCCCAAACCGGAACACAACAATGCGAACACTGCTGCTTGGTGGTAGGTTAAGGGTGGTAGGATAAGATGGTGGTACCAACCCGGACGGACCCTGCACAAGGTCCTCCCACAAGTAAAAAGACTTGCATACTATATACCATGACAACGAGAAAAAGAAAGATTTATGTAAATAAAGACATTTAATGACGAAACATGGAAGGTAAAATTAATTAAAATGGCGCTTTTTTGCCTAATAATGACAGCAAACAACACAAAACTTTTTTTTAATGCTAAACTCCTTGTCGTTAAGGTCGACCAATCAAACCTCGAGGAGTTATTTGCACAGGAGTTTGTATCGCGTGTCGAATATATTGGTGTGTTCTAAATTCAAACACCGAAATAGTGTTTTTTTACTACTAAATTTTCGACTTGTGATTTGTTACTTTTTTGCCCCCGCGGCGACTTGAACAGCTACTACCGCAGGGATATGGCGTTTCCACGTGAAGTGATTTCGCCAGTGTCAAGGTATATATGAGTATAAATCAATAAAGCAATAAAACACAATCCAATCTTCTCTAGGAAGATTGGGGGCAACGTTGTACGGTGATTTGTAGGTCAGAGGTCAGGTGCGAGTCCACTTGAAACGAGAAGAAAGATGCCAGATACACGAAATAAGTCCCAAGTCTTCAATCACTGTGCGACACAAAGGCATAAAAAGTACAAATCACTATCAGAAAAGAACTTTGAACACCTAATTACCCAAAAATTAAAGTCTAAAACAAATTACACGTCCGCCATCTTTTAACGTTGCAAATGGACGAAATAGTGATTAAAAGTGCTTTTTATTATTTACTGTCATTACTGTCATTAGGTACAAATGGAAAATCGTCCACGTGAAATAACCATTCTGAAGTTGGGCCAAAAGTAATAGTGTCCAAAGACAATTTAGTCAAAATGTAATTATGCCGAAAAATATATATCCCCGTGTGGTTGCCGGGTTAGAATAGTGCCACTCCATGTCTTCCCGTGGATGTCGTAAGAGGCGACTAAGAGAATATAGGCTTGTAGTACCGTTAGGCGATGGGCTTGCAACCTGTCACTAATATGCTGGTAAACATCTTTGCCTATTTGTGCAAATTGTGGTTACTGAATTATTAACAACTTTTTAAAGGTGTAATTCTGTAGCTCTGCCTAGCCCACTCTGGGATTACAGGCGTGACGGTATGTATGTATGTATATATATGACCAAATTTATTTTCGTTGTAAATTAATTAAGCCCGAATGGAATTTTGTCCATTATATTTTTTGAGTGAAATTAAATATGCACCAAGTGAATGTAGTCTTATATGAATTAAAGCCGAATATAAATTATTGTACTGATATAATTCAGGGGGGGGGATTGTTGATTCAATGGGACATATTTACAATTGGAAATTTTCTGAGTGTACGTAAATACATTTGTATTTACGTACACTCAGAAAATACAACTCAGAGAAAACATTATATTTTTGGACCTATATCTTATTTGTCAATTTTACTATGGGACATAATTCTATTTTCAACATTATTCTGGTTAGACAATTTTCCTTTGGGATGTACCTATTTCAAATTGTCATTTTTCTAATTGGACGAATAATTTCAAGTGGACGATTTTCCATTTGTACCTAATGACAGTAAATCCTTTTTAGTCCCTGTTTTCAGTGGAGTCCGATTCACTTATCCGGGTTTTTTTCCTAGGAAATGAGTACACAGGCAGTGGCTAGGCTTAGTTATACCATCCGGGGCCCGTGGCAAATTCTTTTGACACTCAAGTACGATGTTAAAAAAAAATTGTTGAGCTAGCGACCTCTTAAGCCGGGGGCCCTCTTGGGCCGGGGGCCCGTGGCATTTTGCCAGCCCTGCCACCCTATAGTTACGCCACTTAACACAGGCTACCTGGGGCACGTTTTACTTATAAAGCTACAAGTAACAATTATACAGGTCTAAACTGGCAGCACGGCTTAAATGGCCGGTCGTCATTGGTCGAGGTTGTGTCAAATGGAAACTTGTAACTTATAAATTGGAATTTCTCAAGTAAGTTTATAAAACAAGCCACTGGTGGTAGGTGTATGTATTGATGTATTTCGTACCTTCTGGATCCTTCAGGTACATGCGCAGGCTCGAAGAAAACACAGTTTTCGAAAGGAACAATGGAGTTGTATTGGTGTACCACACGCAAATTTTGTTCCGTTTGAACAAACAGGTTTCTGGGGGGGAAATAGGTAAATCAGAAATGTACAGCCTAAGGGTTGGCGCAAACCGGAGACGTTGAAAAGTGAACTTTGATCTGTTAGTATACGATACATTTTTAAACCCCCGACGCGAAAATAGGGGTGTTATAAGCAGAGGCCGGAATTCTCGTAGCACTTTTGAGCTGTCATAGGGACTTCTCGTTTATCGACTTCGAAATACATATTTTATCGATACATTGTAGAACACAGCATATTAAAGAAGATTCAAGTTAGTAGAGGTAAACAACAAGCAGCCTTGTCGCTAAAAAGCGATCTCTTTCAGATAACTTTTCAGTAATTGAAGATGTAAAGGTTTACAATGAAAACAATGAAAGTTAATAGTTAACAATTTCACATTTAATCAGTTCAGTCCAGTGTTTTATCGTTTATTAATGTCATGTTCCAAGTCTGTTTTTCTTTCTTCATCGTTAGTCTCTCTATAAAAGACATAGGTAGTCATTATCTGAAAAAGATCGCTCTTTAGCGATAAGACCGGCTGTTGTTTACACTTACTTTTAATCTTGTGTTGTGTTGTTGTGTTCTATGATGTATCGATAAATCATGTATATCGGAAGTCGATAAACGAGAAGTCCCTATGACAGCCTAAAAGTGCTACGAGAATTCCGACCTCTGGTTATAAGTTTAACGTGTAAGTGTGTGCGTGTCTGTGGCACCGTAGCTCTTAAAAAGAAGAAGCAATTTGGATGCGGTTTTTTTATTTGAAAGTAGGTTTTCTAGCAATGTTTTTATATTAAATGTGCTTTCATTTAAGATATTTTTCAGATTTTTAGTATTTGTAGTTTCTGCTGGGGGGGGGGGAGGGGGGCATGGCTAACAAAAATTAGCGCTTTAAAGCTTAATATTTCATTAAACGGATACCTTAATCGAAAAATTAATTTAAAAAACCCACAAAATTTTTCAAAGATCTATCCAACGACATCCAACACTATGGGGTGGACGAGAAAAAAAAATGGTAGGGGAGGTACACTAAAAAAAAACAAGGTTTTATTTTACCACTTTTTTGGCGTGACTAATATGTATATTTCATACCAAATTACAGCTTTCTAGTACAAAGAGTCTCTAGCTAGGCTGCGGACGGACGGACGGACGGACATGGCGAAACTATAAGGGTTCTAACTACTACGGAACCCTAAAATCAAAACGAATGAAAACGTTATTTAGCGTAATACATCTTGGCAAGGGCCTCTGCTTCCCAGGGCATGCGGGCATCGTGGGCAACGAGAAAGCTGACGAACTCGCACGGGTAGGAGCTAAGGGTACACAATTTGGTCCGGAACCATTTTGCGGCATCCCTAAAAGCCTAACAAAACTTACCTTGTGGACATATTGCTTTTATGCAGCCATTCAACTCTGGAGAACAACTCCAGGATTAAACCATTCCAAGGCTCTCATAAGAGCATTTAGCAAAAAGGCATCGACGGAGGCCTTAGCGCTAAGTAGGAACAATATTCGCACTCTGGTCAGGGCGCTCACAGGGCACTGTTGCCTGAACAAGCACATGCAGACGATTGGGAAAGGTGACACAAGGTTGTGCAGACTCTGCCATCTGGAGGAGGAAACGCCTATGCACCTTCTCACCGTCTGCCCGGCCTTAATGCGACACCGTAGCTCCTCACTGGGAAAGCATCTAATGTGCCCAGAGGAGTCAAATATCTCGGCGCCAACAAAGTCCTGAAATTCCTCGCAATAACAGGACTCAGCGGAGAACTGTAGGCCGTGGCGATCACAATAGATCAATTCTGGTCGCAGTGATACTAGGCTTTTGAGCCTTGAATAGCCACTCCCTGAATAATAATAATAATATCCACCTTAGGAGCTACGATGCCACAAATAGATACACAGATACAAGCGTGATCATAATACTTCCTATTTTTGCGTCGGTGGTTAAAAATGAAAACAATTGCCTTTTTTTATGGCATGGGAAGGCAACGAGCACCCAGACCACCTGATGGTAAGTGGAAACTGTGACCCATAGACATTCGCATTCACAAGACTGCAAATGCACTGCCAACTAAGACTAAGATGGAATGCCTCTATGCTAGTCATTTCACCGGCTGTCTTATCCCACCGGAACACAACAATGCAAACACTGCTGCTTGGCGGTAGGTTAATGGATAAGATGGTGGTACCAACCCGGACGGACCCTGCACAAGGTCCTCCCACAGGTAAAATATACCGTACACAAATCAAAGCTCACTTTTCTATGTCTGACTTTGAGCTGATCCGGTGCCTAGCGGTTTTGTCTGGGTCAACTTTAAGACAGGTATTGCGCGGCTTGCATGTGTGCGTGCCACCACCGTAAGCGCCGCGAGCCACCACTTGCAAACTCAACAGGACGGCCAAGCTGGCTCTAAGGTCATATTTTATTCCCACAGAAAAAATGTAAGCAAAGGTGTTGCCTTTAACGAAAAACATTTGAAGTATTAAAAATATTTATACTTTTCACATTCAAAATAAATCGACTTTCTATAAAAAAAAACTATATATTGTAATCAGGATTGAGGAATTAGATTTTTTTTATTTAAACTCTTCGTTGTGTTAATTTAAAACGAGAAAACTGTTTTTGTATGCATAATTTATTTATTGCACTGGTATCATTGACTCGATGCACCTGTGTCAACAAGTTGAGGGCCGCTTGATTGATGTGAGACTGTGAGGCGTCACTTCACTAGCTTCGCTTCACAATTTGTGCTCCCGTATCGTAAACGCTCTCCAGTGATTCATTTGTGCGATTTTCAATTCATTTATTTCTCGAATTTATTTTTATATCAAATTTTGAGCAAAATGATAACTCAATGGACCCGACTCTGCAGTGGCCTCTTAACTTCCCAATTTTAATTAGGTGTAGCTAAAAAACTTCTTATTTTAGGTGATCTTATACATTCCCAAGTAGCACACTGGGTGGGAAATAGCTCGTATATCATATATATTTAGATACTTAAGTGAAATATATAGCCATGACTAAGTTCTATATAGGTGGAAAGAACCCTTAGGCAACCAATATAGAACCACGGGGAGAAAAATTGCAGCTTATTTTTGGTTCTATATTGAATCCATAAGAGATCTCACGATTACCTTAAGTGGCAATTAGAACTATGGGTGAAAGTTATGCGCAGTGAACGACGATTATTGAACGAATGAATAATAATATTTCAGTTCGGTCAATGAGTGATAAATGGGACGCCAAAGTTCCTTTGAGTGACAACAATTAAGTCGGTAAGTTTTTTAAAGTGAATGTGATCTGCCATTTTAATTTTGGATTTATACATCTGTTTGGTAATTGATTAAAATTCACGTTCAGGCATTGAAATAAGCACGAAATTCTTGCAAATGCTTTTTTACCGTGAAACTATAGTATGGTTTCTTTGTAAATTTCGATGCGCCTTTGATTAGATCAGGAATATTTAAAAAGAGAGTGTTAAATCATATAAGGAATTGATACTGATAAGAACTAAAACTGTAAAAACCTGACCTATTGATTGTAGGTTACGTACAATGTTAAAGTAACATCGTCACAACTATCAAAAGTCTATGATTATGCGTCAGTGTGATAAAATTCTGTTTAAAATAAATCATTTTCAAGGACTCCAATTTGTAAACATGGCGAAACAAAAAAGATCTTACAGTGTTTATTTTCACTTATTTGTTTTCTATTTGAAACTGTCAGGTCTGAAAATCACTTATTTGTATCTTGCGAGTGGCACAGCAGTGAATGCTATGCCCTAGAGCTTTTGTGCTGTGACACTAGCGGCTTGCGTTAAAGCCTAAAACGGCACAGAGTTCGTGCTTCCTATAAATGCTATGGGAAACAGCCGGCCGTGGACGGAGTTCCGTTTTTGGTGTAATTAAAAACACCGGCCACAGCCGTAATGCCATATCACGAGGGTCTTGGTTTACGTCTCTCGACGTACTGTCCGTGAACGTGTTAACATTGTTTGACAACACTTATAGCTTTAAACACAACTCAAACTTGTATACGAGTTCATCCTGTCACTTATAGTTGCTTAGGAACGTTTTTTGTTTCTACTTTATTACTTATAGTTGGGTAAAGTCGATTTTGCTACTTAAAGTTGCATGCAGGTTGTAATTGTCACTGAATAAGAAGCAATAGTGATATATAAGGCCCTAAAGTTACTTATAAGCAACTTTTATATATAAGTGGCAACATACCCTTATTTGGAACTTTTAATTCCAAATGACTAGTATAATAGAGTAGTATATCACCAATAGTGGCTAAAGAGATAATTTTACGACCCTTCTAGGCCTTAAAGTTTCAATCACTTTAGTTTCCAAAAGGGCCGTAAAATTATCTCTTTAGCCACTATTGGTGATACACTACTCTATTATACTAGTCATTTGGAATTAAAAGTTCCAAATAAGGGTATGTTGCCACTTATATATAAAAGTGGCTTATAAGTTACTTTAGGGCCTTATATATCACTATTGCTTCTTATTCAGTGACAATTACAACCTGCATGCAACTTTAAGTAGCAAAATCGACTTTACCCAACTATAAGTAATAAAGTAGAAACAAAAAACGTTCCTAAGCAACTATAAGTGACAGGTTGAACTCGTATACAAGTTTGAGTTGTGTTTAAAGCTATAAGTGTAGTCAAACACTGTTAAACCACTCATTTAGAACATAAAGCTAAAAGATAAGCTGCAAAATTCACTAATGTGCTGCTTGGGTTGTCAGCTTGACATTCTGGAATAACACTGATTAAATCTGCCGTCTAAACTATGTCTTAAAATAAGACAATTTAGTTTTAGTTACTTTTAGGCTATTTAAGCGATGTGCACGTAGAATCGGGTCCAATGTTATATTTCTTACTGGTCCAAACTTTGAGATCCCCTGAAATGTCACTTTGACAGTGACGTAACTTTGTTTACATTTTATCTGTGGGAATAAAAATCCGATCTTAGGGCCGCAAATCCAGCAGGCGGTAAATAAGTGAATCAACGGAAAAATCTACCGGAGATTTTATAATAAGACGAAATTAAACGGGTTTCTAATTGATCTGGTCACTACGGAACCCTAAATTACCTGTCTGCAAGATGGTGGTTGCTGGTCCCTGGGCAGGGTACTGCAGGGTACTGTCCGACGGCGCTGCCAGGCCTTTGAACTTTCGTGACCGTGATAGCTGCCTCCACTGAGGATGCCGGTGACAATTCCCTGGAAAATAGCCAATCGACGGTTAACCACCAATACCTCCTAACTGACATTTTTAGTCAAACAACTTTTTTTCGCAATTCATGATAAATACCCTCTAACGCACACATTAGAAAGATCTCCTATTTCAAATAAAGCATATTTCTAGTGTTTTTGTTATCCTGGCAATACCTGTTACATAAAAAACGCGCGATTTTTGCCCAAAATACAAAGTTTTTTGTGTCTACTGTAAAGTTTTAACATATTGAGATAGGAGGGATTGGTGGTTAACCGTCGCAATAATATTAATTAAAATTTGCGAAGAAAATATTAAAATGGATGGAGTGACGACCTTCTAAGGATCGCGGGAACGCGTTGGATGCGAAAAGCACAATACCGGTCTGAGTGGACAGACTTTTTTTTTTTTTTTTTTATTTATTTAATTATTAGGCACGGTACAAAAGTAAATATACAGGGTGTCTGGAAAACCTTCGGAGAAATTTTAACTGTAGATAGGGTGGATGATTTGGATCATCCCTATATTGGTAACTTTTGTTTAAGTTAATATTTGACTGAGTTACAGACAGATTTATCATCGACTTTCCTGACGATGCTCTCAGTGTGCCCCATCTTAACTGATTCATTCATAATATCGTCGGTGATACTGCAAAACCACGTAAGTAACAAATTAATGATAGAGCAAAATAAACCTTACGGTCTTATTAAAAAGGTGCATTTTGCTCCTTATTTAAAATGTCACTTACGCGGTTTTGCAGTTTCACCGACGATATGTGTCACAACGTAATGTAAATAAACAAGTTGTTCCTTATGAACAATGTTTCCAATCATGGTCAAAAGCTCCATGGAGTTTAGAAAACTGACACATTATCCTGTAATGTGAATGAAAAGACGGTGTCTGATAAGGGCTATTATGTGAAATAATCTAAAACTGAAACTTACGATTATGATTTTTACTCACACTTTTCTCACACTCACACGGCTAAAATAGCACTTGCACTCGTAGGCACATTACTTCTTTTACGAGATCATGAATCATGGCTGTATTTCATTGATTTGTACCACTATCAGGGCTTCCGACGAATAAAAAACACAATAATTAATTATTGACAATTTGACATATTATCTTTTTAAATCTTGGACCATTAAAACTCTTTATGAAAAGAGTTTTAGGTTTCATTTGTAAACAAAAAATCCTACCTACACGTTACGTTTTATCAAAATTACATTTAAAGCTGGCATCATAATGTTGTTGCTAGATATTCGTATCATAGAAGAAAGAGAAAAATAGGATCGCTTTGTAAGAAGAGGTCGACGTGATTACACTCTGTGGTAAAAACCCTTAAAAGAAAAAGGCCACTAAAGCCGGCTACTCACACACCTGCTGCAGGGGCAATATGGGAATTGGACCCTTGATTGCCTCCTTAATTGTGATGTGTGTAGACAAGCAGGAGCAATTTTTAGATTGGGCCTGCGGCAGGGCGGCAGGGGCGCAAGACCTTCCTAGCTCCCTAGATTGTGTCTACCGCCCTGCAAGGTTGCTGCGTGTGTAGTAGGATTGGGGCAATTCCAATCAGTTCATTGGTGACAACCGAGCGGAGTGGACAAAAATGGAAAAAATGGTGTTACCATAGCCAGGAGCTCTTCAAAAGAATCAATATCTATTCGCAAAAAGTTTCTAAGATCATCTACTTCCAATTCTTTCATAATATTCATGTGGCACAATTTGCTTCGTTTCTGCAACCAATTCTTCACCCAATATCTTCTCTTCCTTTTTTTTTTGGTAGCACCACAGAAAGTGCCAAGGCGATACCAATCCTCTGGTGTTTCGACAATACAGGAGGCTTTCTCATGGACGTGCGTTCAGCGGGACTATCAGTTACACACTGAACGGCAGGCTAGTGTGTAGAGAACAGCCTAAAATTGGTCCAACCGCCGTGCGACCGGTATTGCCCCTGCAGCAGGTGTGTGAGTAGCCGGCTTAAGGAACACCCAGAAAATATAAAACGTGGACTACAATCACAATCAGTCAAGGAAGCGATGTCACAAGCGAAGCGATGTTTGGTTTGGGGTTTGTTTTGTTTACTTGCATGTGATGTGACTTCACATCACACTCACAGGTTATAAAGTATTTCTAACATCACATAGCGTTTTTGCCACAGATTAAATTTCAAAAAAAATCCTTATTATTTCGTGTAATTTCCAAAAAAATAGACATAATTTAATGTGAAATAAAGTGAAATACGTTATTTTACGCTAGTATCAGATAGGATGACCACAATTTGTAGTATATTTTCAATGTTGTCAAATAGCCTATTATAATCAATTATGCGACGACCTTTATATCCATCGACAAAATGTTTTGCACTTGGACTTTTGGCTACTGCCACAAATTCCATGCGGATCAAAAGGAAAGAACCAGCAGCCAGCAGCGCTTTCTCCCCGTCTGGTTGCCCTGAAAATCAGCGCGTGCAGCGTCACGGCATGTCTGACACTATGATGCTGAGTAGCACCCAATTTGGTGCATTATTATTTTATAAAATAGTTTTAAGGTTTTGTTTTAAATTATTTTCTCACTGTATTTAATTTGATTATTATTTTTCTGTGGTTTGCACCAATAAACGATTTTCTTTTTCTCCTTTTTTTTCTTCAATACGGAGAGCAATAATCGGATCGTTCAATCCGTCTATTTGAACTTTGAGAAGTCTATGAATTTATGGCTGTCATTAGATGTCAGTGTTAAATTATGTTATTTTCAATATTCACGTCTTCAATATTTTTGCTGTAAATCAGTTATATGGGCTACTTTAGAGCAGAAAACAATGGTAAATGGTTAGATCTCGACAGTAAAAGACGGACGATATGATCAGTCTCGGCAAAACATGAACAAGAGACCTAGTGATTTCACATTTAAAACCAATTAGTGTTCAAATGGCAAAAACGAAAATACAGTAAGTTGCACTAAAATTACTCATTTATTTTTATTATAATGCTACCTTGATTTTTGTTTACATGGAGCGAACTGTTTGTTTACATACCATGTGACAACGTATGGTCTCAGGTCATTGACCTCGGACATTGAATTTTGACGTAAGATACTACGAACTGTTGGAGTAGTATACTATCAACGTCAAAATGTCAAGGTCGAGATATCGGCTGCGATACATCAAGTAACAAAATGAATATAATTAATCCTTCTTTTTTTTTTACATTAACAGAAACAAAAATGAACCATACCCCCGTGATCAGAATCGTGCGAACTATTACCCCCCCAAATTTCTCCGAAGGTTTTCCAGACACCCTGTATAACAATATTCCCGCAAAACTGTTTTTACAGTTTGTCTGCAGGCAGGAGTCTCTATTTAGCTAAGTAAGTAACAAATAAGGTAAGTGAGTACAGGTACATAAGGTTATAAATATGATACACACCTGAGTGACAATTGCTAATGAAAGCAGTTGTCACTCAAGTGTCTGTAGTAAATATTTTTTGAGCTCTTTCTTAAACTTTAAAATATTTGGTTCATGACGGATGTTCACAGGTAGGCTATTTAGGAGGTAAGGCAGTCTTTTTTTTAACGTTCTGTCTCCAAAATAGTTGGAGACACGGGGAACCTCAAACTTACCCGTGGACACCGACCTAGTAGCATGAGTATGCTCAATGGGTGTAGGGACATGCGCTAGAGTGCCATGGTTGTTAACTGCAAGAAGGTATTTATGTTTTAAGCTTACTGGTAATATTTGACAGATTTTAAATAACTTAGTATAATCTCCTTTACAATTTGCTTTTGTTTTTTTACTAACCATTAATTTTAGGAATCGTAATTGTAAAGCCTCTAGTTTGTCTACGTAAGATTTAAATGTGAGTCCATAGCTGTCCAGCGCATAGCCCAACACAGAGTCTACTATCGCATAATACAGACATTTTAATATATTGCTAGGGACCTTATAACTTAAGTGGTAAAATTTACCAAGAAGGGTTCTTAATTTGTTACTAATGTAGCTTATATGTTGGTACCAGGAGAATGTGGCATCGACTTTTACACCAAGATATGTTACACAGTCTACTATTTGGATAGGTTTACATTCACAATTTTGAAGGTTTTTATGGAAACAATTAAAGCTATGGGTATACAATAATGGAGGTGTTTCTGATCTGTGCATATATGGAGATTGTATAATTATAAGTTTAGTTTTATCTACATTTAAAATTAATCCATTATCATGAGACCATTTTACAACTGCATCTACATCTTCTTGAACCAGGCGACACGTTTCGGTAAAGCAGGTACCGGCGCGTAGGGTGCATAGGTCGTCAGCAAACATGTACGAAGAGCAGTTACGCAGTACTCCGCATAGACTGTTAACATGCTTAGGCCTATGTCCAGCAGTGGACGTGTTTCGTCTGACATGATGATGATGATGTACAACTATTACAAAATTATCCTGTATACCACTTCCAACTTCATCCCTATGGACTCCGATCCCCTAGTATAACACCAGCCTGCAGAGGGATTTCTCTATAGTCCTGTCCTACATTGGTGACCCTGACGTGATAGTCATCCTACTAGGGGTGTTTAGAGTATCGTCTCCTAGTGTGGGTAGATGATAGGAAACCGCGAGGACCTAAAAACCCAAACGGAATACTACCAACTACCACGGCACAACCCGGGCAACATTGCTGGTAGACTGGTTGGAGCCCACTGCGCCCTCTCTTTACCAGCAATGGCTGAGATCTCTCGGCTCCATCGGGTTTGTAGGCGACAGCAGGGTGCGCGGCAGTCCACCGCAGTTGAGCGCCGTACGCGAGGATGCAGGAGTCCTGGGGGGATGAGTCCAACGGAGTCGGGATAGTACTACCGGGAGACAACACGCCCTCTTTGGTCCGAATTTCTGGCAAAACGGTAGCCTTGTACGCTAGCCACTGCAAGGTATTGGACACGCGCCCGTATGGTAGAGGTGGATACGGTTCGCAGGCGAGATGTGTGGGGGCTCTCTGGGAGGGCGGGGTGTCGGCCATGCTGACGGGGCAGGGGCGTGTGGAACAACTGGGGGGATCCGGATCGATCCACCCAGCCACACTGTCTGCAGCTCCCGAAATCGCGCATTGATACCCAACTCTGCACATCTATACCTCACAAGTAATCCTGGTGTTCTTTTTAAGACATCCCCGGTGCGGGCTCCGTGGAGGGTGGGAAACTTGTGAGGTGAAAACAACAACAACGGAATATGGACAAACCAAGATCCGAAATCCCCAGAATGCCGGAGGGGAAACCCCAAGGCGCTCTACAAGAGAGCGGTGCTCCCACGGGCGTGCCAGTCTCTCCACACACAACAGATGAGGGTAGTAGTGGCCAAGGGCCACACCACACACAGGCATCACACAGAGGTGGTGGCAGGTCGCAAGGCCCGCCAGCTACCCACACACACCAAACACAACGGAAGGGAAGTGGCACGAAAGTGACGCCACCTTCCTTCACACGTGGCTTCGAGGCATCGTCATCGACCTCGAAGGCCACAAAAACACACCCACGCGGGGGCGGTGCTACGGCACTGCCACACACATACAAACAGTCTGCGAGGGGCGGGAAGTCTGCTGGGAAACCGGCGGTCTCAAAACCCTGAACGTGGACACAACGCACCCAACCCAGGCCACTACACAAAGGCAGCCCGGAGATCGTCCCGCCTGCACCTGCGGAGAAATCTGCAGACGCGGGGCAGACACCGGCGCTGCTACCTACGCCTACATCAGCTTCCCAGCTGGACGCCAGCTGGAAACTTCCCGTGTTAACCACGTGGGGAAGAAGGGAGGAAACCGCCAAGCGGGACGCCCCAGTACCCAGTGTGACCGAACTCGGGAAGAGGAAGCACAAAAACCAGAAGCAGCGCCGCAAGTACCGTAGGCTACTGGCGGAACAAGCTGCTGCTCCGGTGCCTGACCAACAACCAGGTGCTCCCGGGACGGAGACGGTGCGAGGCGCTGCCGGTGACCCCGGTCACCCGACAACAAGCCGTGCCGCTCCGAATGGGAAAGGAGCCTTCAACAAGGCCTCGGAGGGAGGCCCCCCGGTGGCTCGAGCCATTGCTAAGAGGGTGCGTCTGGACGAGACTCTGTCTCCTAGAGGCGAACCCAAAAAGCAGAGGATCGAGCCACCGCCGGGTACCCCGCGAGTAGCGTACGCGGACGCAGCGAAGGCGGACCTGATGGTTGCTGTCACATCAGCAAGCACAGGTCACCTGTCGGCTGAACTCGCTGACGAGGCCCTTAACCTCATCCAAGCCCGCGTGATGAGTGAAGCGGTCCAAAACCTGCAGAGCAGGGGCGGACCACAGTTCCAGGGAAAGCCGGTACACGTTAACGGCACCCTGAGGCTGTGGTGCGGGGACCAAGCAGCGGTGGTCTGGCTGAGGGAGTGTGTGGCCGCCATCACCCTCTCCTCGGGCGACCAGCTGGTGGTAAAGCGCCAGAGCGAAATACCGCGCAGAGTATGCTGCAGCATTCTGCTCCCAGGTGTTTACGACGACTTCGGCGTGGTGGCGCATTCGCTCCGCTACCAGAACACCTGGGTGCAGATGGACCGGTGGCTTCTCCACAGTGCTGACAGGCAGGGGAAAGAAATCTTTGCCATTGTCAGCATGCCCGAAACGGAGGTGCAGGCCATCCTGGAGAGAGTCACACGCTCAGCGCTAAGCATCGTGGAACGCTGGTGCCTAACCAACGAACTATCTGTCAACCCAAAAAAACGGAGATGGTATTGTTCACTAACAAACGCAACTTGGGAAACTATCAACTCCCCAAGTTGTTTGGAACAGAACTCAAGCTATTAAACGAGGTAAAGTATCTAGGAGTTATACTTGATAGCAAACTGAACTGGAGCAATCACCTCAACAACAAGATGGACAAAGCAACAATCGCTTTCTGGCAGTGTCGCAGGATGGTAGGTAAAACCTGGGGACTACAACCCAAGATCATCTTGTGGCTCTACACATCAGTGATACGACCAATCATAGCCTATGGTGCGGTAGTCTGGTGGCCACGCACCAGACTGTCCACTGTGGAAGCAAAACTACAACGACTCCAGAGACTGGCTGGTATGGCGGCCACCGGATGCATGCGGACCACGCCAACAGCGTCCCTGGAAGTTCTACTCAACCTACCACCACTGCACCTCTTCATACAGCAGGAGGCGGCGGCTACAGCGGTACGTCTTAAGAATTTGAACCTGTGGAGACCTACCAGGTTACCACTCACCGAAATATTCTACAAAGCGGTTAACGAGGAGCCGCTCATAGAGGCAGCTACCGACAGAATACCAAAACAGTTCATCTTCGACAAAAAGTACAAAATACAACTGCATGAGGACCCGTGGGAGGGTCTCAACCCCAGAGAGGTAAGGATCTTCACAGACGGATCCAAGACAGAGTCAAGATCCGGAGCAGTACTTTTTCGGAAGATCTGAACATACATATCTCAACACCATTAGGAGCCCATAGCACAGTCTTCCAGGCGGAATGCATGGGCATCATTATGGCAACAAAAGCGATCGAGCAAAGGAAGGTAAAGGATCTCCCTATTCGAATACTCTCCGACAGCCGATCAGTTCTCCAAGCCCTACAGAGCTACACTACAACGTCAGGGCTAATATACGAATGTCACAACGCCCTTTCCAAGGTATGTAACATTAACCCCATCACCCTACAGTGGATAAAGGGACATAGCAACTCACGCGGTAATGATGCAGCTGACGTACTCGCGAGAAGGGGCTCAGAAACGGAATCGATAGGTCCTGAACCATTTCTGCCCCTGCCGACCAGCTGGCTGCGTAACAAACTGCGCCGAATCACCAAGGTAAAGCACCAACACTACTGGAGCAACCTAAACACCTGCAGGCAAAGTAAGGAGGCCCTTCCGACGATCAATCCCGGATTGTCGCGCAGACTACAAAATCTCAAAAGGGCCCAACTCCGATTACTAACTGGAGCCATAACTGGCCATGCCTTGTTTAACAAACACTTGTTCACATTGGGTGTTACAGACAGCCCCCTGTGCAGAGCCTGTATGACGGCGGAGGAATCCGCAGCCCACGTCATCATGGAATGCCCTGAGGTGGCAACATACCGGGCATGTCACCTCGGAACACCGAGGTCGCTACCAGAAGCCATCGGCAACACAAAGGGTCTGCTAGGCTTCCTGGTAGAACTGGGTTGGCAGGAGTAGCACCAGCAACCCAGCACGCAAAAAAGGCGCAAATATTGAGTCGTCGAGTTGCGGAAAACAGCCCGTTGCAACCTATAACCTATAACCTATAAGTGAATCAACGGAAAAATCTACCGGAGATTTTATAATAAGACGAAATTAAACGGGTTTCTAATTGACCTGGTCACTACGGAACCCTAAATTACCTGTCTGCAAGATGGTGGTTGCTGGTCCCTGGGCAGGGTACTGCAGGGTACTGTCCGACGGCGCTGCCAGGCCGTTGAACTCTCGTGACCGTGATAGCTGCCTCCACTGAGGATGCCGATGACAATTCCCTGGAAAATAGCCAATATTATTAATTAAAATTTGCGAAGAAAATATTAAAATGGATGGAGTGACGACCTTCTAAGGATCGCGGGAACGCGTTGGATGCGAAAAGCACAATACTGGTCTGAGTGGAGAGCCTTGGGGGAGGCCTATGTCCAGCAGTGGACGTGTTTCGGCTGACATGATGATGATGATGATGTACAACTATTACAAAATTATCCTGTATACCACTTCCAACTTCATCCCCATTGACTCCGATCCCCTAGTATAAGACCAGCCAGCAGAGGGATTTCTCTATAGTCCTGTCCTACATTGGTGACCCTGACGAGATAGTCATCCTACTCTTCTCGTCACAGGATGTCGATACATCCGCAACAAACAAAAAAGCTACCACCAAGCAGCAGTGTTCGCATTGTTGTATTCCGGTTTGGGGATAAGACAGCCGGTGAAATGACTAGCATAGAGGCATTCCATCTTGGTCCTCAGGGTTGGCAGTGCATTTGCAGTCTTGTGAATGCGAATGTCTGTGGTTCACAGTTTTCACTTACCATCAGCGGCCCGTTTCACGAAGCTACAAGTTACAAATTACAAGTTCACAAGTAACAAGAGCAAAAAGTTACAATTTACAAGTACAAGTGTTTCTCGAACGCGGCCTTCCATGGTAGAATAATAGGATCGTATGGTAATCTCGATTACAAGTGAATGACATCTCGATTTAACAAGTCCCTATTAAAAAAAAGTTTGTTGATGTTTTGACGTTTCTAAATGTCAAATCTTGAAATATTTATATTTATAATCTGTAAATGGCCATTTGCAACGTTAAAAGATGGCGGACGTGTAATTTGTTTTAGACTTTAATTTTTGGGTAATTAGGTGTTCAAAGTTCTTTTCTGATAGTGATTTGTACTTTTTATGCCTTTGTGTCGCACAGTGATTGAAGACTTGGACTTATTTCGTGTATCTGGCATCTTTCTTCTCGTTTCAAGTGGACTCGCAGTGGTGCAGAGGTTAAAACTATCTTGACCTCTGACCTACAAATCACCGTACAACGTTGCCCCCAATCTTCCTAGAGAAGATTGGATTGTGTTTTATTGCTATATTGATTTATACTCATATAAACCTTGACACTGGCGAAATCACTTCACGTGGAAACGCCATAATATCCCTGCGGTAGTAGCTGTTCAAGTCGCCGCGGGGGCAAAAAAAAATAAAAAAATCTGTAAATCCGATGATGTCTCTACTCCTGTCTCGCGGAGTGTTCAGAGTTGTCTCTCGTTATCGTTAAAATTTGAAAGTAGGTACGGGAGTTATTTTAGTTATGTAAAGCAACCGGAAAATTTTGAAGGCAACACTTCTAAAAGAAGTGATGCTTAAGAAATAAGAATTTTTTGGAGCATTTTCGGCAACCAAGACCGATGCGTGGGAAGTCATACACGCAAAGGCACAGGCTTTAGGACTTGTGCCAAATTCAAGGGATTTTTCATATACCCGTGATGTACTTGGGCGTTTTCACTAAAAAGTGTACCCAATTAAGGACTGAAATTAAGGAACTTTAACTCTGTCAGTTTTGTGACGAAAATTAGCTATATATTGACGGCCGCAATGTATGGCTAATTTTCGTCACAAAACTGACTAAGTTAAAGTTCCTTAATTTCAGTCCTTAATTGGGTACACTTTTTAGTGAAAACGCCCACTTCCACATTCCACAAGCTTATGAAACTTCACTTAATATTTACAGACAAAATAACAATAACAACAAAATTTAGCAGAGAATTAAACTCAACAACTAACAATAACAAAATATACAATAGCAATAACAACAAACTTTTTTAACAGAAAATTAAACTCAACGACGGTACGACATGAGAGTGACGTTTAAAAACAAACGACCTACCTCGTTTGTTTTTAAAGTATGAATGATTTGACAGCGACTCTAACAAATTACAAGTTTACTTAGCTCGGAAGCTAGGTAGTTTTTTTTACTAATTGACAAGTACAAGTTGACAATGTAACAAAATTTTCGAGAAACGTTAGTTCGATTGAAGCAATTTCTAACAATAAAATAAAAAAAATGTCTATGGTTCAAATTTTACACTTGTAACTTGAATTTTACAAAGTGTAGAAAAGTAGCTTCGTGAAACTCTTGTAGTACCTTTTTTGACCAATGTTGCCAGTTTACACCTGTAAAATTGTAACTTGTAGCTTCATGAAACGGGCCACTGGTGACCTGTGTGCTCGTTTGCCTTCCTAAGCCATAAAAAAAACCAGGTACCTTTTTTTTTTCGGTGTCTTCGCCGGCGATATTTGCTCGTATTCTATCTTTCTTTTCGCAGCTTTATTTTCGAGAGCTTCGACTTTTTCCAACGCAGTCGTTAGAACGTCCTTCATGACTGCTAAGCATTCTCTTTTAATTATGCTATTTTCAGATAGAGTCACCATGGAGCTGAAATAAGAAATTAATCATTTTAATAAACATCAGGGGAGATCACGCATGCTTCGATGGTTCGGTCATTTGGAAAGGATGGATGAAAGAAGATAGACGAAAGAGATACACAGATCGAAAGTGAGTGGACTCGGAAAAATACTGGAAAAGGGCCGAATCTTAAGTACCCGAAACCGACGTGCGTGCATGACTCGATGTATGAATATTGAAAAGCGATAGAAATTTGTCAAGATCGTAGCAAGTGGAAAGAAGTGGTCTCTGCCTACCCCTCTGGGAAACAGGCGTGATTTAATGTGTGTATGTATTCAGGGGAGAGCTCACACAAATTGACCAAGTCCCAAACTAAGCTATAGAGTTGTACATGAAAACACGATTTGAAAAAAATCTATTAAGTTTTATTTTTCAAACATGACACCTTTTTTGCATGGTTTTGGTTGAATCTTCGGAACCGTTATCTTTAACGATGATTTTTGATTAAATAGTTGAATATATTCTTAATCCTGGTAAAGCAATATTTCAATAAATGTTGTGGTTTTAAAGTAACTACTTAACTCAATGAAGGTGTATGAATCCTACCTCATGCCGTTGACAACTCTGCCACCCGATGTGCTCCCGACGCCGCTGGTGCCAGGCCTCACAGACACATCTCTGTAACGAATCAAACAATACTTGTATTAACTATATGGTTATTCACATAACAATTTAAAAAAGCTTAATCAGTTTTTTTGGCCGTGTTAGAATAGTGCCACTCCTTGTTTTCCCGTGGATGTCGCAAGCGACAAAGGAAATAAAGGCTTGTAAGTAGTGGAGTTAGGCGAAGGGCTTGCAACCTGTCACTAAATACACCGGTAAACATCTTAGCCTGATTGTGCAAAATGTGGTTACAGAATTATCAACAAGTTTTAAGAGTTTGTGGCGACCTAGCGACATCTAACGGCAACACAATCAACCAACTCGCCAGCACCACCAACGTCAGACAGCGGAACTAAGTGTCCTACATCGCGCTAACGAAGTATCTACAGTGACATATATACTCGTACCACTCTTCATCCCGATGGACTTCGGTCCCCAGGCATAACACCCGCCTGGAGAGAGATCTCTCTATTGTCCTCTCTTCTGTCCTTTCTTCCTACATTGGTGAACCCGACGTGATCGTCATCCTACAAGTGGTTGGTAATTCTGTAGCTCTGCTTACCCCACTCTGGGAATGAAGGCGTGAGTTTATGTTCGTATGTAAGAGTATCTAAATATTTAATCGGATTTACTTGTATGTTCTGGAATTTTGCAAGTTGGTTTTGAACCAGTTCCCGTCAATAGAATGTGATGTTTGGAAAACATGTGTAAACCCGATGACAATGCAATATTATGGTGCCACCGAGCTGATCTGATGATGGAGATGGAAGTTGGCGACGGGATCTTTGCTTTACTCAATGTGTTCCCGCCGAGTTGGGGCTCATTAGTTTCTTGATAAGCAGATCACACGCAGACACGATTGGAGCACATCGCACGCAGGACTGATGTCCGATGGGGTCAGAAGGTTCTTGAGTGGCGTCCGCGGACCGGGACACGAGCTGTGGGTAGGCCTCCAACAAGATGGAGTGACGACCTTGTAAGGATCGCGGGAAAGCGGTGGATGCGAAAAGCACAAGACCGGTCTGAGTGGAGAGCCTTGGGGAGGCCTATGTTCAGCAGCGGACGTCTTTCGGCTGACATGATGATGAAGCAGATCTATGATGTCTGAGCGGAATGAAGTCGGCCACAAAATCTTGTCCAAACATTTTAGGCAGAAATTATTTGAGCTAAAGGATTTTTTGAAAAGACAACGCAAAGTAATGTAATGAATGAATTATGCTTTAGTAGCATGTCAATTATTTAGAAAGCTTTATTAAGGCTCTGTCATCCCGGCTCATAGACACCTCCAGAGATCCTAGAGCTGCTGCTTACCTCTCCCAAAGGATTGGGCTAGCTATCCAGAGAGGTAATGCAGGCAGTGTCATAGGGACCATGCCGCGAGCGGACCTGCTAGAGGGGTGTTATTATTTACATCTTTAATATTTGAGTACCTGGCTTAGTTTTATTTTAATTTAAATAAGTTTAGTTTTAACTTTTAATTGTTATCAATTATCATCAATAAATCTATAATGGCATTATTTAGATACTTACCTATTCTGGTCATGTTTATGGGTCAAAGGTTTTTTCTTTTGTTCCTTTTTTTCTACTTTCTCCTTTTTTCGAGCTCCCAGCCCAGACATGCGTTTTCCCAACTCACTGTCTTGTGAAGGAATTTCTCTGAAAAATATAAAATCAACATTTTAGCGTTAACATTTTAGAGGTCTTAAGAACCACACCCGTAACCCGTGTGGTTGCCGGGTTAGAATAGTGCCACTCCACGTCTTCCCGTGGATGTCGTAAGAGGCGATTAAGGGAATATAGGCTTGGAGTACTGGTAGGCGATGGGCTTGCAACCTGTCACTAATACGCTGGTAAACATCTTAGCCTGTTTATGCAAAATGTGGTTACAGAATTATCAACAAGTTTTTAGAGTTTTTGGTAATTCTGTAGCTCTGCCTACCCCACTCTGGGAATGAAGGCGTGAGTATGTATGTATGTATGTATGTATGTATGTATGTATGTAAGAACCACAAATGAATAAGTTCAAGGTGACAACAAATCTGCCCTCCTAAGCAAATAAGCCGCATCCCAAAATCAATAGCCAAAGCAGTTTTAGTTCTCTCCTCTTAGTAATAAGGTTGGTATTGCTACAGGAATTTTATCTGACATACTGCGTATTAGCTTAGGAGGGCAGAAATATTGAAGGAGTTTTTTGCACAGTCGTCAACAAGGCACATCAAGGCACATCAAGGCACATCAAGGCACATCAAGACACATCAAGGCACATCAAGGCACATCAAGGCACACCAAGGCACATCAAGGCACATCAAGGCACATCTATCATATCCTGTGGCCGCTATCCACTCCATCATCAGATCAACTCGTGGAGGTTATATTAAATAATCAATTTTTAGGGTTCCGTAGTTAATTAGACACAGAAGGTCAGGAACGAAACCGTGCTCCAGCGCGTTTATATGTCCCTGAAAATGTTGCAATTTATCAAAAGACGCAAGATAGAGTATCTCGGCCACGTGCTTAGGAACAACAGGTACACGCTGCTGCAGTTGATCATGATGGGAAAAGTGGAGGGGAAGAGACGCGCTGGGCGAAGAAAAAAATCGTGGCTACGAAACATCCGGGAGTGACCGATGTCGCTTCCGTCGAAGAGCTGTTCCGGCTGGCTGCGGATAGGGAGTACAAGAAGCTGACGGCCAACCTTCACGATTGAAGAGACACTGGAAGAAGAAGAAGTTAAACTAGGAACCCTTATAGTTTCGCCATGTCCGTCCGTCCGTGCGCAGCCTAGGTCAGAGACTTTTAGTATTAGAAAGGCATGCATATACATATTAGTCACGCCAACAAAGTGCCAAAATAAAATGGTGAAATAGTACATTATTGCCTAGGCAGTGAAACAGGCAATTGCGGGCCGCGGATTAGTTTAAAAGGACGAGCTTGCGAGTCCGTTTAAAAATACGAGGCCCGCAATTGCCGTTCCTGCCGAGGCATATAGATATAGTGCTTTTCTCAAAAATGGCAAGATACAAATCGCATATAAACAGAAACTTCACGTGAAATAACATCACTATTTACCGCCTTTATGTTTATGACAAGGAGAAACGCAAGCTTTTTTAGAAAAAAAAACTCAAGCTATTCCAGACACAGATAAAAAAGTTACGTTTTGAATAAAATATGGATGTATAAGACTTGTGCCCTCATTTTAGTATGGCCGTTTTCACTTTTAAAAAGTTACAAACTAGATAACAATGAAATGCAACATTGCGGGCTTGTGTAGCGAGCACGCCATGTATTTTTTTTTAATTTGGGATCTATCTGTAAACTATGTACTTCGCGTCTCAGTATGGAGTTAGTAATGTCAACTTTTCCGGTCATTTTTGAGAAAAACATTTTTTTGTACCTCCCCTACACGTAACGTTGGGATTTTTTTTTCGTCTACCCCGTAGTGTGGTATGTCGTTGGATAGGTCTTTTAAAAATATTGCGTGTTTGAGGAAACAATTTTACGATTAAGGTATCCGTTTATGAAATATTAAGCTTTAAAGCGCTAATTTTTGTTAGAGTCAAGTGTCCCCCCCCCCCCCCCCCACTACAGCCAAAACTACAAATACCAAAAATTAGAAAAAATAAAAATATACTCGTAGGGTGCCATCAATTGGCTCCCTATCGGTCACAGTACGACTGTGTGTGGCTGTGTGGCTGTATTTCACAGCACGAGAGCTGACAGCGAAAAAACCGTTCCGTCCACTTGGATCCATTGCATGGCTCCATTGATGGATCCTAGTACACTTTTTCCTCCACCTGAATCCATCGTACCAGTCAGTTCCAAATAATGGATTCTAAGACAATTTAAGGTGCACTTGGATCCTCCACTTACTTAAATACTAATTATGTATGTATGTATGTAAACACTTTATTGTACAAAAAAACAAACAGAACAATACAATTAATATAAAATATGTACAAAGGCGAACTTATCCCTTTAAGGGATCTCTTCCAGCTAACCCTTGAGAGATTGAGAAGAGTGAAAGGTTGTGCAACGAGTAAACAAGTGTACAAGAAGAAGAATATAACACAATAAGTAACCAATAAAACTTATATAAATAAAATTAAAATAAAACTACATTCAAATACCTACATAAATAGATAAAGAAATATATATTAATAGTTAAATGTACATACATAAACTACATTTTACGTACCTAGAGGATAATTGATATTTAGGAGCTAGAGTCAAGCCAAAACTTCTTTAATTTGCCTTTTAGGGAATCTACCGTTTGTGATTGCCTAATGCCAGTCGGTAGCCGGTTCCACAATCTGACAGAGAATAGAGAATTAATTCGGTCATTCTCCAGACAGCCATTTCTGTATGTCCTCGGACTTAAAAAATATAAAACTATTGAATTTGGTATAATTTATATTTTTTAAACGTAGGAGGTACTTGTATTGAGGTGTACATAAATTTTCAAGTAAATATTCGATACCCTTATAGGTGAAAAAAAAAATCAATACCCCATTCTCCTAATTAACACCTCGCGTCCCACTTCCGAAATCACTAATATACCTACTTCCCCCGAACATATACAAGAAGAAAGATAAATGAAAGTATTTTTATTTAATTAAAGATAAGATGTCCACATTACAAAAAAATAACCAAATGTATTAAGTAATATATCACTAAGATATACAGTAAAGTAACTTTGTCCCGAGATGTGTACTAATCCACGCGCCGCTTTCATTATTGTCCGTGCAAGGCCATTGAAGAAAGAGACAAACATCGCTAACGCATTTTGCGTGAGCCGCCAGTCGTGTCGAGACCCTCTTGAGGGAAAGATGTATTAATGTTGTGTGGATCGCAGACTACAAATGTAAGTATCTAATTCGCGCGTTTTGGTTCTCGTAAATTCTAATTAACACGTTAACGTTTCTAAAATCAGCCAATAACTCTTTAGCTCTGTAAATTATTGTATACATTAAAGACCTCAGTATTTACCAGTTACTGGATTTTGTAGTTTATCACATGTACCTACAAGGAGTTATATTTTTTTTATCAAGAATCCCTAATACACACGTCTAATTCACGGGTTAAAAATGAACGCGTTAATTAGTTTAAGAGTAGTAAAAAAGGTTTTTGGTACATATAAAAGGTTTTTATTTCTAAATTCTTGCTTAAGCTAAACCAGTTTAAATGAATACACAGGAATAATCTTTTAACAAAAAGGTAATTCCCGGAAGAATGATGGCGGGTTCGATCTTACTAGGATTTTCCTTAGATGATTAGACATATTATTATGTCAAACTGACATTATTAACGGGTCCGTAACCATAAATTCTTAACCTTATAATCGTATCTATGTACTTAAGTGTTTGAACAATATGCTATGTCAAAAAGCTATGTTATTTTGTTTTGCTAATATTTTTAAATTCATTTAAGTTATGTTTAATGAAAGTTTTTTTGTTAACCGTTTCAAAGATATAATTTTATAAAACAAAATTACCTACTTTCGTGTTTTTATTTTATTTTCCGTTAGGTACTTACCTACTTAATATTTTTTTTGAATTTATTTTAGCTTTAATTAAACTAGTATCTTTAATCGTCAAGAAGACTAATAATGTGATAGTTACTTTACTATTTTTTTATTTATTTTTTTGATAAGTTGGTCGCGTGTTGAGGGTGGTGACTTATTTTTGAAAGAGAATTTTGTGGTGATTTCTTATGAATACCTATTCATAATGTGTTTTTATATAATTGATATTTGTCAAATTATTAATAAAGACCGTTTAAAAACGTTTTTGTCTTATTTCCCAAAAAAATATATATATTTGGCAACCACATTTATCTAATAAACGCGTAGTTTTTCTAATTCGCAAGCAAGTAATTCTAATTAACGCGTAGCTTTTCTAATTCGCGCGTCACGCAAATACTGAAACCCTTCTAGTTAATTACCCGCTAATAATAATTAAGTGCCCAATAAATATTAAAGTTTGAATGGTCGATATGTTACTACATATAGTATAAAATTTATCAAAAAGCAAGTGGGAAAAAAGTGCCGTGTTAATTAGACTGAGAACATAATTCTGGAGAATGACCGAATTATGGTTGTAAAAGTAGGTAGGTTAGGTTCGTTAGGTATCTTCAGATGCCCGAAGGGCAAACCACCTAGAAGTAGGAGCCCCGCCCTGGGCGGGGCTCCGTCGAATGTCAGTAGGACAAAAATAGTAGGACCACGAGGAAACGGCCATTTAAATTATACTTCGTTTGATTAATTCGGAGGATCCAAGTGCACCTTAAAGTGTCTTAGAATCCATTATTTGGAACTGACTGGTACGATGGATTCAGGTGGAGGAAAAAGTGTACTAGGATCCATCAATGGAGCCATGCAATGGATCCAAGTGGACGGAGGGGAAAAAACCATCTTACGTCGTGTCGTTGATTGTTCCTCTTGGAGTACTGGTACTGATGCCACTGGTCGAAGGCCTCGTTGAAGGATCTCTGAAACCAACCGCCATTGTTTCTGATGATAGATCTGTTCTGATCTTTCTTCTCCTTCCCTCATTTAAATGGAAAATAAATAATTTATGATCTAACATAGGTGATGTGATTTAAAGAAACGCCCAAATGTATGTTCTGTGCATTTGGATTACTGGTAAAAAGATAAAAAATATAAAAGATGTTTATTCAGTAAGTAGGCTGCACGGGCACTTTTACACGTCAAAAATCTACCAGCGCTTCGCAAAAGACCACTGCTGAGAAGAAACGAAGCAAGAAACTCAACAGTAAGTCGTTTTTTAAATATTGCTAACTATATTATACAATAATTAACTTAACCTAGCATTATACATATAAAACAATGAATCTCACATAAAACCAAAATATATTCATGCGTAGTTGAGCAGGAAAATGTGTCAAAACTCAGAATTGTAACAAAACCAAAAAGCAACAGTAATAAAAAAAATAGAAAGTATACATACAAGTTATACTTACCTGTGACGGTGCAAGACAACCTGCATAAAAGTTTCGATACATTCTCCTACAGATAACGTGTCCCCTAGACAATATACAATGTTTACATATTTTTTATGACTAAGTTATTATTAAATTATTTAGGTGTTGGCCAAGCATTTTTATCTGTTAGATAGTCTTCGACCCTATATGCTTTAGACATCAATGACTTTTTCAAGTAAGTTTTAAGTACTGGAATGGTAACTGTAAAACAACGTCAGGTAATTTATTATAGAAACGGATGCATTGACCAACAAATGATTTTATAAACCTTACGGACGCGAATTTTTTTAATAGCAATTTTATTTTTAAATCTTGTATTCAAATTATGTATATCTCTTTAAAGAGGAATCACGGGAGTTTAGATTATATATAGAACGAATGGCTCTGGTAGATAATGCTATTAGGCATTAAGCCCGTCATTTGAACTGTGTGCAATAATCATGAGTCAATTAGACTTGTCCACAGCACTAACTCACTAAGCTTATAAAGGTAGTGAGACTCTCACCTCATCCCATTTTCGATTCGGTCTCGATGCGAACCACTGGCACCGCTGGTAGACGGCCATGATGCTGGATCTCTGAAATGAACCAAATAGTAATGATAATGATCATTTCGGGAGGCCCATTCCATTGAGTTTGCGAGTCACCGGCTGCCATTTCAAGCAAAGTATACGACGATAGACATGAGTGCCGTATTGCCTCGGGGTGATCTATCGTCCTACACTACCAAAACGTAATATCTAGAATATCAGTGACATTAAATTTGAACATTAATGCTATGACGATACCGTTTGTTTTTCAATATGAATGATGTAGTGCGTACCACTAACTCGGTAGCTAGCGGCTTTGGGGTAATAGAGACAATGGCCTTTGTTTGAAAGATTAGGGCTCGAAGCGAAAAATTCACCTGGCAAGATTCATACTATAATTAGCATTGTCCAGGCAGGCGCCGTAGTTTCATCAATAGCTTAGTTCACCAATCCATAGCTGTTCATTCATAGAGCCTATTTTTAATACTTACTTCCATCCTTCTTAAATAGTCCTACACTAACCGTTGGTTGTCCGTGGGAGCATACTTCTATAGTTTGAATTCAGGGACAATCGCCGGTTGGTGTCCCATCACTTTACTAAATTAAACTTGTCTAAAGGGCCTCTGTGTGTTGGCTTCGGCTCCATGTACGCCATCCAAAGGTTCGGGACTCCCATAGTCCCGTGAATGGTAAAGACATACAAATAATAATAATCCAGAGAGGTGATGCAGCCAGTGTCATAGGGACCATGCCGCGAGCGGACCTGCTAGAGGGGGTGTTCTTTTTATAGTGGTGATTATTATTTACATCTTTAATATTTGAGTAGCTTAGTTTAATTTTAATTTAAATAAGTTTATTTTTAAAATTATTTGTAGTACCAAATAGTTATTTATACTAATATTATAAATGAGAAAGTTTGGATGTTTGTTTCCAATCACGCTTCAACCACTAACCGGACCGGGATAAAACTTGACACACATAAAGTTTAGGTCCTGGAAAAGGACCATGGGCAACTTTAAATTAACAGAGTTAACAACTACAGCTTTAGAAAACAGAGAGCGCATAAACGACTTGGACATGGAAACTAAACAACTTCGACAGGATATGACCAGAACTAAAGAAGTCGTGTCCTCGTTATGTCAAAAATCACCACTACATTGCACTGGACAAATTGTATCAAGCGACAATATATTACCAACCCAAACAAACACAGGGAAAAATAAAAATACATCTTTGGAACTACAAAAATTGAAGCCGATTGAACTCGAAAATCCCCCAGTACAGGATCCTGAAAGAGACTCCGACAAAAGCAAAGTGTTGGTATTATATGGCCTAGAGGAGTTCGAATTTGAGTCAGAAGCAGAACTACATGACCGCGTAATAAGCATATTCGGAAATATCACAAAAGTGAACCTAAATGGTTACATTGAAGATTTAGAACGTATTGGCCGTAGGGGCATTAGAAGACCACTTAAAATAGAATTACTTAGTATAAAAGAATGACAAAATATCTCCTCTCTTGTATGCAGATGTTTAGGAATACAGGACTATGGCTATCCGAATTGTTAGACGAAAAGGGTATCCTAGAAAGAAAGAAAGAAAGAGAAAACCGCAGAAAAACTAAATTCAGTTATCAAAACACACAAGAACGTGGTTTACCTCAGCGCTCGCCTAGCCAACGTTACGATAGGCGGAGTTTAAGGGAGCCGGCTCAATATTCCTTTCGCCGATAAGGATTTTACCATATTATTCCAGAACACAAGAAGCATTAAGAACAAGCTACACCTGCTGGAAGCGCTTACCGAGGAAATGTATCTCCCTCTCATCTGTGCAACTGAAACTTGGATAACCGAAACTAAGGTCGACTTGTTAAACCTAGAGTGCTATAGACTTGAAAGTGTATTCTGCAGAATAAATCACGAAGGGGGAGGTGTATGTATTTTCTCAAAAGATGACGTAGGGTGTAAAGCATGTGAAGATATAAGTCAATTGTCAAAATAATATGTAATAGAGATCTGCGCAACTGAGGTAATTAAGATAAATTTGTTAGTAATAGTCATATACTGGCCCAATAGTCATAGAGAAATAAGTTTGTTTTATTTGCAACTGGAAGAGCTGTTAAAATTAATTGTCAGAAAGTATAACAAGAAAAACGTTTTGATAGGGGGCGACTTAAATGTTGACTTTTTGAGCAACTCAAATCAAAACATAAATTTGACAGAGTTATTCAAAAATTACAACTTTACTAGAAAAGTTAGCGGACCTACTAGAATTACTCCCACTAGTACCACTTGCCTAGATGTTGTGTTCGCTAACTTTGATGAGACTAAATATTCGATTCAAGTGAAGGAATTATAGGTTTTTCGGATCATAAAGGTGTATTATTTACTCTACCAACAACAAAACAAAGGCAAGTCCCAAGTATAAAGACTGAAAAAAGAATATTTAGCAACTATAATGTAGCGTTGTTCAAGGCGCAACTCCAAACTGTTGATTGGACCAAAATTATAAAATCAAACAATAGCTTAAATGATAACTTCAATTCTTTCCACACACAGATTGTAACAGTTCTAGACATTTGTATTCCAAAGAAAATAATAAACGTAAGGAAAAAACGAACGAAGCCTTGGTTAACAGTTGGTTTAAAAATATCGTGTAAAAATAAGCGGCTATTAAAAATATTATCTTCACATACGGACAGTCCTATTTTAAACAAATTTTACAAAAACTACGAAAAAATACTTAAAAAGTTAGTTAAAATATCAAAAAAGAACCAATATGTAAAAAAAATACAAAAATCACAAAATATAACAAAGGATATGTGGCAAGTAATAAAAGAGCGCACAAATAAGGTGAATAAAAAACTCGTCCATAATATTGAGTTAGTCATTAATGGAACTACAGTAAAACACACTGACATCATCGCAAATAGTTTAAATAACTATTTTGCGTCAGTTGCGACCAGTGGAACAAATGGTAATAATATGCCGAAGGGTCGACCAGTTTCCTCTACCTCAAATAACTCACTATACTTGAGCCCGGTAAGCGAAAAAGAAATTAATAAAATTATTAATAAACTCAAAAGTAAGAGGAGCTTTGGTTTTGATGAAATTCCCCCTATGCTTGTTAAAGAATGCAATAACGAATTTACACTGCCACTTGCACGATTAGTAAATCAATCGTTTTTAGAAGGTACTTTTCCTGATCGCCTGAAAATATCTATAATAAAACCTATACCTAAAGGTTGTTAGCGTGTATATGCCTACGGATAAAGCAGAGAACTTGTCTGAGTTTACAGACTGTCTCGGTGCGGTGAGTGCTCTTGTCGCCGACAGTAATGTTGAGTCAGTGTTTGTTCTGGGAGACTTTAACTCACACCCTGGTAAGCCATTTTTTAATGAACTTATAAACTTCTCACGCGAACAATTATGGACATGTGTTGACACTGAAGGTTTGGGTCTAGGGTCCAATACCTATACTTTTATTAGCGAGGCACACGGCTCTAAGAGATGGTTGGACCACTGCCTGGCGACTTCCTCGGCGCTTTGTGCTGTTGACAATGTATTTGTGAAATATGATGTTGTATGGTCAGACCATTTTCCGCTTATGTTAAGTTGCAACTTTAACTCATTAAGACCTAAGTTAATTAATTACATGCCAACGCAAAATAATGTAATGTGGGGGGAGAGAGACCATGAACAAATATCGACCTTTAAGCAATTATGTCACGATAGATTAGGACTTATTAATTTTCCAGAGGAGTTTATAACGTGTAGTGATCAATTGTGTAGTAATCAAAGCCATAAAGCAGTTTTAGATAATATATATAATGAGATTATTCTCACTCTTTCTGGGGCTGCGACAACCAGTCGCAGAAACGAGAAGAGAAGAGGAAACTCGGGAAAATGTGTTGTGGGGTGGAACAAGCATGTCGCTGAGGCTCACGGGGTGGCCAGGCAAAAATTTAAAACTTGGTTATGGTACGGTGAACCAAATAGTGGTGGTATTTATGACGAAATGAAGGAAACTAAAAGGATTTTTAAGTCGCGTCTTCGATGGTGCCAAAATAATCAGGACCAAATAAAAATGGATATTTTGGCATCTCACCACTCCAACCATAACTTTAGAGCATTTTGGAAATCTACAAATAAGTTAAACACCAAGCCAGGTCTTCCCGTGAGCGTCGAAGGTTTGTCTAGCGCCAAGAGTATAGCTGATATGTTTAGGGATCACTTTGTTGTGAAGTCGCCCTTAGGACCGTCTGTTTCGATGCTGGATTCTGAGACACGTCATGAGGGGCTCGCTACTAGGTTTACGGCAAAGGAAGTTATGCGAGCTATTAATAGTATGACAAAAAGCAAGTCTCCCGGACATGACGGTCTCAGCATCGAGCATTTGCAACACGCTGGGCCTCACTTGCCAAGGGTGTTATCGTTGTTTTACTCGATGTGTATGTCTCACACGCACCTACCCGGTGATATGCTCAGGACAGTAGTGGTGCCAATAACTAAGAATAAAACTGGGGATTTTGCCGACAAGTGTAATTATAGGCCTATTTCGTTAGCTACTATTGTGGCTAAATTGTTTGACAGTTTGCTTAACGCACATTTAAGTGAACACTTAGTGCTGCACGACAACCAATTCGGGTTTCGTTCGGGATTGTCTACCGAGTCGGCCATTTTGTGCCTTAAGCATACTGTCAAATATTACACGAAGCGAAGCACGCCCGTATACGCTTGTTTCCTAGATCTATCTAAGGCATTTGACCTAGTTAGCTATGATAGATTGTGGGAGAAGTTAGGTGTCATTGGCTTGCCAAGAGATATCATATCGGTTCTTAAATATTGGTACGCTAATAGGAGGAATCAGGAAAGACAGTGTGTCTGAAACCTACAGGTTGGAGTGCGGGGTTAGGAAAGGGGGGCTGACGTCACCCTCGCTCTTCAACCTGTACGTTAACGAGCTGGTCGCGGCGCTCAGCAGCCAGCATGTCGGCTGCCACGTGGATGACGTATGCGTCAATAACATTAGCTACGCGGACGACATGGTGCTGCTGAGCGCCTCGATGTGCGGGCTAAGAACGCTGGTTAGAACTTGCGAGAAGTATGCGGTAGATCATGGTCTCATATATAATGTCGCGAAGAGTGAGATCATGGTCTTCAAAGCGGGCGTTAAATGTCCACAGCATGTTCCACCCCTTAACCTAAATAGTACTACTCTCACCAGAGTAAAAGAATTTAAGTATCTAGGTCACCTGCTCACCGAAGACTTAAAGGACGATACGGACATGGAAAGGGCGCGTAGGGCTCTAGCGGCGCGAGCTAACATGATCGCACACAGGTTTGCCCGATGTTCGAAACCGGTTAAAGTGACCCTTTTCAAGGCTTTCTGTACATCTTTGTACACCTGCACCCTGTGGGCCCAGTACACTCGTAAGTCGTTTGACGCCCTGCGCGTCCAATACAACAACGCGTTCAGGGTGCTGTTGCGGCTGCCGCGCTACTGTAGCGCGTCGGGGATGTTCGCGGAGGCGCGCACCGATTGCTTCTTCACCACTCTGCGCAAGCGGTGCGCGTCCCTGCTGAGCAGAGTGCGCGCCAGCCACAACAGCGTCCTGGCCATGATCGCCGACCGCCTGGATTGTCCGTACATGAATCACTGCATAAGTCTTCATGTTCGAACCCAGGTGACTCGTAATAGTAAGGTTAAGTAGAAATGTATAATTATATTTTATTCAATATATCACTAACATAGATGTAAGGATAATCTCTTCTTGTCACTAACCAAATGAATCTTAGTTATTTGAAATAAATTATTTGAATTTGAATTTGAATTAAAACTAAAATTGCTTATATTCCTGAAAACTTTCGCCCAATTTCACTTTTACCTACTTTTGCAAAAGTATTTGAAACGGCAATGGCAAACAGATTAAATTCCTTCTGGGAAAAGTTTAAATTGTATGATAATAACCAGCACGGCTTCCGTAAAGGTCGATCAACCGTGTCAGCCCTACATAAATTCACGCACGAAATACTAAGTATAATTAACAGCCGCAAGTATGCAACAGCCATGCTGTTAGATATGAGTAAAGCGTATGATAGAGTGTCTCATAAAATTCTCTTAGATAAATTATACGGCAATGGAGTGAGAGGGATAGCGCACAAATGGTTTACGTCGTACCTAGACAATCGTATTCAGTTTGTAGACATAGAGCACCACGATAGCAATAAGAATCAATTAATTACGGTTAGATCCCAAGCACGAGATATGAAAAATTCCATTCCGCAGGGTAGTGTTTTGGGATGTATATTATTTTTAATTTATATAAATGATTTACCAAAAAATATATCTCAACAATGTATCCTTTATGCAGATGACATCACCGTTGTCTTTCAAAACTGTAATAGCACTGACTTAGGGCAAGCACTAAACTCAACCCTTGATGATGTAATAGTCTGGCTAAAAGATCATAACCTAATGTTAAATGTTCTAAAAACTAAATTAATTCAAATAAAACCACGTCAGAAATCACCTTTAGATGTAATTTTGTTTTATGGCAACAACAAGCTACCAATTATAAAATCGTGCACACTGCTAGGAGTAGAAATCGACTCTAACTTAGATTGGAAAGCCCATATTGAAAAAGTGTCAGGAAAACTGTCCCAATTTGTATATGCTCTGAATCAGTTGAAAAAATGTACAGATTTAAAAACATCTATTTGTGCCTATTATGCGTATGCTCATTCTCGCCTGAGCTACGGCATAATATTATGGGGTAATAGCACATGTGCTAAAAATCTGTTCACATTGCAAAAAAGATGTATAAGAATATTAGTGAATATAAAGGAAACGGAAAGTTGTAAACCCCATTTTGTTCGGTTGAAAATTTTAACATTGACATCCATTTATATATTTGAAATTTGTAAATTTATTAGAAAGAACCCTAATCTATTTGACCGATCAAGAGATAAACACCTTAATCCGCATAACTTAAGACAAAGGAACAAGCTTTTAAGCACATTTAGTAACATGAAAATGGTTAGTTCAGGGCCTCATCACATGGCGGTAAAAATATACAATAGAATACCACCGACCATTAGACTAATGGAAGAAGACAAAATATTTTATAAAAAGTTAAAGGATTTTCTAATAGCTAATAGCTTTTACACGTTGCATGAATTTTTAGATTTTAAGTATTAGTTATAAGTACATAGCTTAAGTTTGTGTAAATTAATAAACTTGTAAATTGCTGTGCCCTTACAGGGTTTATGTTGGACTATTCTAATAATTGTAACACCAATGTAACACATAAATGCAATAAATGATGTGACTATGACTATGACTATATGGAAGATAACCAAAAATCAACAGACCTAAGGGTTATGTCATAGGTCAAATTCAGATCCACTGCATAACTGAGATATTCATATTTTAGTCATGTTAAATGCGATGTATGGGAACTGAGTTTTACTTACATAATACCCGCAGAACTAACATCTTTTATAATAAACTAAACGAATAGCAACTCTGAAGTGGCAGTGGGCGGGACACATAGCCCGTAAACATGGCTCGTAGGGTAAAGCAATCTTAAAATGGAGGCCCTGGGGAGAAAAGAGGCCTTGGGGGATACCATAGATGCGATGGAAAGACGACGTCGAGAAAACAGTGGGGACGAACTGGATGGAAGTGACGCAAGACAGAGATAGATGGCGCGATCTGAAGGAGACCAACACTAATATGGTAGATAACGGTTAAGAAGAAGAAGACCTTTTATAAAATCTTAAATAATATTGAGGGTATATCGACGCTTAATGCCCGGTTCCTATATTCAAGAAACGAATCGTTTTCCTTACGGGCAGTAGCGTTATGACATGCTACGTACAAAATGTGTCAAATTTTAACGAGACGTCACAATTCTACCAATGGTTTTCAGTATAGGAACGCACCATTAGTTGTTTCATTGGGTTCGTTTGTTTAATACGATGGTAGACCCAATGATATTTTATATTTAGATACGTTATGCTCATACTAAAGGCATTCAAAACCTGTCGCCCAAAAAAATATGGGTGGATACAAATCATAAAACAAGTAAAGTATAACCTAAAGAATAAACCATTCATTAATTCGATTCGAGGCGATGGCTGAGATACGCGTCATACTCGTGAACGGGTGCTGTTTGTGGGGTCCGGTCTGTTCACGTTTGCAAGGACTTTTTGTTCAATTTATTATCCTACTTATATGGCTTTTGACGTAGAGACCTTTTTTTTTTTTTTTTTTTTTTATATCATAGGAAGGCAAACGAGCCCACAGGCCACCTGATGGTAAGTGGAAACTGTGACCCATAGACATTCGCATTCACAAGACCGCAATCCTAAGACTGCAAATGCGCTGCCAACCCTGAGGACGAAGATGGAATGCCTCTATGCTAGTAATTTCACCGGCTGTCTTATCCCCAAACCGGAACACAACAATGCGAACACTGCTGCTTGGCGGTAGGTTAATGGATAAGATGGTGGTACCAACCCGGACGGACCCTGCACGTGCCGTGCCGTGTGGTCGTGGTCGTGGTCGTGTTGTTCTCATAGTCATTTGTAATAATTTTATTTTTACTAGTTTTAAGAATTTATTGTTTATTACTTTATTACCTTATTATTACTTCATGTAACTTACTTCTAAGTATAATTATGTTTTTTATGATTGAAAAAATGACCTTCTGCTGGAGTTTCTTGCGGCGCTTCTTCTCCGCAATGATGGTCTTGTCCGAAGCGCTGGTAGATTCACTGTACATTACCGACGTGTAAAAGAGCCCGCATGTGGCCAATTTACTGAATAAATATTTTGAGTTTTGAATTTGTTTTTTTTTGGATTCATTCATTCACTCTAACTCAATGAATCCTACCTCATCCCGTTGGCAGCTCGCTCCCCCGATATGCCCCCGACGCCGCTGGTGCTAGGCCTTGCTGACGGATCTCTGAAACAAATCAATTGATACTGAAAAACTGGTCAAATGCGAGTCGGACTCGCGCATTGAGGGTTCCTTACAGGCTAATACCGTAGTTCTGCCCTCCTTGGAAAAAAGGGCGTATGTCTCATAGAACCGCGTATTTATTAGTGACCTTATTTCTTAACATGAGGGTTTATTTTGCTTTGGCTATAAAATTAGCCATACGTCGTATTTTTAGGAGGGCAGAATTATATTCGGAACTTAATCCGATTACTAATCGAATCAGCGCGAGCCCAAGTATCAGTTTTTTTTTTTGTATTTGTTGTTTTTTTTACCGTTTTTACGATAAGTATAATAAAAATGAAAATACCTACGTTGAAAAGAAACTTGTATGGGGATTCTTTTCATTGTATCCTAACTATCCTAATCCTAACTATAATAATTATAAATGCGAAAATAACTCTGTCTGTCTGTCTGTCTGTCTGTCTCGCTATCGCGCTAAAACTACTTCACCGATTAAAATGAAATTTGGTACACAGATAGTCTAGAGCCTGAGAAAGGACATAGGCTACTTTTGATTGCGAAAAAAGGGTTGTAAGGGGTTAAAGGGGGGAGGAAATGCCGACGGAGTCGCGGGCAAAAGCTAGTTTGTTAATAAATTCGCTCTAATAAATAACATATATACTTAATGAAAAAAAAAACAGCTATCTATGACGGTCGCAAAATTATTACAGCTCTTTAAAGCTAGGAGGAGATAAAAACTATCCGCTATGTCAAATTCCTGGACCTAACCTTTATATTGGGTCCTTACCTATGAAATTGGCGTTTTTTTTACGTGTTTTATTTCGTACGGAATTTATTTATTTCAATTTTAACTTCCAAAATATTTTTAAATTTCATTAATACACTATGCAACAAAGGTTTTAGATACAAATAATATAGTTCATTTTTTCTTACTTAATATTTAAAATTAAAGTATGAACTTAACTCTTTTTAAGTGCTGCAAGTTCAAGTGTTTCAATTGCGCAGAGTTTTATGAAGCGAACTATTTTTAAGTAACTAAGATATGTATAATATAGCTTAGAAGTGTCAAATATTCCTGACAGAATTTTGCTTGGTTTGCATTAATTGACGTTACTAAATAATACGCAAAATTAAATGTATGAAAACCTACCGTTTTCATAAAATTCTCCATATAAAACGCCAATTTCATAGGTAAGGACCTAAATACATGCCAAGTTTATCTCCGATCCGTTGGGACGTTGAAGCGGGATTAAGAAACAAACATCCAAACATCTAAACTTTCTCATTTGCCTACATAATATTAGTAAATAAAATAAGATGAGTTAAAAAAAAAAAAACTTGATAGAAAAAGCCTTTAGGCATTAATTCCGCCATTTGTACTTTTCACATGTAGGTATACGAGGGTGGATTGAAAAGTTCTGAGCCTGGTAAAAAAAGTAACGGGCTCACTTTTTATAAGAATTTTATTTTTCGACATATTCTCCATGAAGGTCAATGCACTTAGTCCACCTCGCCTCCGACTTCATTATCCCATCAAAAAAAAAAGAATCGCTGAGGTCGTTAAAATATGAGTCTACTGCTTCTTGTACATCCATTTTTGTCGAAAATATTTGTCCTCCCAAGTGTTTTTTGAGGTTTGGGAAGAGATGATAATCGGGAGGAGCTAGATCCGGCGAGTAAGGGTCATGCGGCAGCACTACAAATCCACAATCATATATTTGTGCCATTGATTTCGCCGAAGTGTGAACGCGAGCGTTGTCTTGGTGAAACAGTACTTTTTTCGACAGCATTCCAGGTCTCTTTATTTTAATTTCCTCACGCAGACGACGTAAAAGAGCACAATAGTAGTCCGAATTTATTGCTTTGCCCTTTTCGAGATAGTCTATCATGATATTCATGATAACCCCCCTGCAATCCCAGAAAACTGAGGCCATTACCTTATTAGCTGACAAAATGACCTTGGCTTTTTTGGGTGGTGGTGAACCTGGTCTTTTCCATTGCCTGGATTGTTCTTTCGATTCTCGTGTACTGTGGTGGACCCATGTCTCGTCCATAGTTATAAAACGATTGAAAAAATCGTCGGAGTCACGTTGAAACATACATAAACAATTTTGTTTTGTGTTGTAAACAGTTTGTTCTCGACTGAAAGCAGTCTAGGCACCCGCCTGGTTGACACCTTAGAAAATCCAAGAACATCGGTGATGATGTTCTGTGCCCGCTCATAAGAAATACCCATTGCTTCCGCTATCTCCACAATCTTCAATCGCCTATCCTTCATTATCGCATCTAATATATTATTGACATTTTCGTCCGTAGTAGCCGTCAACGGCCGCCCACTCCTAGGCTCGTCTTGAACAGTCTCCCGGCCACGTTTGAAACCAGCTACCCATCTTTTTATGGTAGCATACGATGGAGCATATTGCCCTTATGTTTGATTCATATCTTCAAATATTTGTTTTGGTGTTAACCCCTTCTTTTGCAAACATTTTATGACAGAACGGTGCTCAATTTTATCCATTACTTGAAAAATCAGTGACCTTATGTAGCAGTTCGAGCATAAAATGCAAAATTGTGACAGGAAAAAAACAAAAGATAGTGCAGAATGGCGACTAAATATGGCACTTTGACCTGCCAGTATTTATTTGTTTTTTTTTTTATTATATTCAACCTTAGGCTCAGAACTTTTCAATGCACCCTCGTATGTATGACGGTGTGTCACCTTAGTATGAGAAAAAAAAACAAATTTTTTTTAGACACCTTTGACTCACACGATTGAGGTAGATTGAAACTTAAAAAAAAAATTTTTTTTTATAATCTCCATACGAAGAGCTTAAATTGAATAATTGAGTTCTAGCATAACCCACTATTACAACACCATTTAATAGCACAAAATAATCAAACAAGCATTCTTATCATTAAACGTTTTAACTGCGTGCGTTATGATATGAGACATGTGAATAGATTGATTACGTCAAAACATGACAACTTTTTATGTTTTTCTTAAACCAGACAAACATTTAATATAGTTTATGTATTAACTATACAGTAAATTAAATAAAAACAGATTTAACAATAACAAACCTCGTATTACTTATCTATGCCAATTTTACCAAACTTCAAGGTCAATGAGCGAGCCAAAAGTACCAATAAATCTTAATTACACTTCAAAAAGGAACTTTTGTGTAGTAAAAAAAGTTTGAAAAAAATCATGTGAGCCGAAACCACATATGTGCGTGTGCATAGGCATATGTCCACTGCTGGACATATGCCTCCCCCAAGGCTCTCCACTCAGACCGGTCTTGTGCTTTTCGCATCCACCGCGTTCCCGCGATCCTTACAAGGTCGTCACTCCATCTTGTTGGAGGCCTACCTACAGCTCGTCTCCCGGTCCGCGGACGCCACTCAAGAACCTTCTGACCCCATCGGCCATCAGTCCTGCGTGCGATGTGCCCCGCCCACTGCCACTTCAGTTTAGCTATCCTTCTTGAAAAAAATTACTCATTCTAAAATCTATTGTGCAAAGTTTAAATAAATAAATTTTAATACCCATTCTGGTAAACATGGGTTGAAGATTTTTCTTCTGATGAATTTTCTGTGACCAGTTTTCTCCGTACAGTTGGTTTTTTCTTTTCTTCTACGATCTCCTGTCGCGCGCTGCGAGCAGATCCAAGTCCAGACGTGAACCCACTGTCATGTGAAGTCATCTCCCTGAATAAATTATTTTTTTAAGTTTATGATATCAAATTTGCCGCTATTTGCAATTATGCCGTGTGGTTGCCGGCTTAGAATAGTGCCACTCCATGTCTTCCCGTGGGAGTCGTAAGAGGCGACTAAGGGAATAAAGGCTTGTAGTACTGTTACGGCCGAACCCTATATTCAATCCGAGGATAGATAAGGCTTACCTCGGGTTAAAATTTGACATTTGCCCATACAAAATGTGTCAAATTTTAATCCGAAGTAAGCCTATCTGTCCGCGGATTGAATATAGGGTTTGGCCGTTAGGCGATAGGCTTGCTACCTGTCACTAATACACCGTGTTTTTTTTTATTTACGATAACTTCGGCATATTACTAGGTAAAGAAGTTTCTAGTCGCCTGGCTGGTGCGAAGCTTCTGTTGCTCTGGAACGGTAGCCGGAACTTGCAGGCTCGAATCGCTTTCAGTGTTAGATGCGGCAGGAACGTTCGCACTCGAAGAATGGGTTATTACGGGCTTCAGAAATTATACTGCTTTATTTTGAAATAACTATTTTATTTTAATTATAACTTGAAAATCTTAGTACAGTACTCTCGGGCAGAGGTGAGGATAGAATGAGTAATCCTATGGGCTTATCTCTATATATACGCTGCTCGCTGACTGCTCCAGTGAGCAGTGGGAGAATGGAAAAATCCAGCGGAAAATCCATAAGATAACCAAAGTCGTAAAATCCTGTGAAGTGAAAACTAATGGGCACCGGGTCTAATACGGCTCGTTCCAGTTGTGTCACGTATTCAATAATTAATTGACTCATTTACAATTATTAACAAAGAAGTCTTTGATAAATTTTGTAATAAAAATATATTTTTTACGACCAATAAAGTAATAAAAATATATTTTTTTACGACCTGTCATTACTCAATGATTAAATCTCATTTCTTGGAATTAGATTAATTTGATACAGAACGAAGGGCCTGTTATTATGCATAAATCAGCGAACTGCGTATTGGATCTTAGTTAAACTAATTACGTCCTCTACTCAATACTTAACTCCTTCCCCCTTAGAGTAAAATTACCTAATTGAAAAGGAGGTAATTTTGCTTTACGTTTACAATTACATATAGAATATATCTTAATGGTTATACTGTTATAATTTAAAGATAATATTAATGTTAATTTCTTATTATTAAATTTAAAAGGGAATCACTTCGGTAATTGTTTCTTTGCACTGAAGGAACACTTTTATTTCACTTGAACACATTTAGCACTTATAGTTTATCTGCGCGTATCCAGAGTGTCTCGTGGTGTCGCATACTAATCATTTGAACACACGTATAGGAACTTGGAGTCATTACAAAGTATCCTATATATGTGCCATAATGCTTCTTCATGTATGAATTCTATTATGGTACATTTTCTTCCTTGTTTTCCTCATTTCTCATGTTCTTGAAGTATTGTAGTTCGTCAATTCATTGACAAAAGATCGGATCATAAAATTACTGCAGGTTATCATGGTCCAAATCGATTGCTCAACGACTAGAGCGACTACTCTTCTTTTAGGAGTGTTGAATATTTTTCCAGGATAAGAGAAAGGGTTCTGGGATAAGGGACAATTATATTATTGTAACTTAATAGTAGGGTTATTATTAACATTAAGAACTAAAGACAATCATGCTTTTGTCTTTACTTATAACAAATATGATGATTAGATATGGGCGATTCTAATTAACATATTATTAACATATTATAATCTATTTTCTAGCGTAACTTTCCCATAATTTGATTTTTAAAATTAACATAAGTATTTGATTTTTTTTTTATGGAGAGTGTGTCAACTCAATAATTTATTATTTGTCACTTAATGATTTGTGGGACGTTTAATATTCCTAACAGGTACCTTTGTGACTCGTCCTCTTATCTCTACAGGAACTACGTTACGGTTCGCTGTATCTAGTACTTTAGCGGATTCATACCTAGGCTTATCTTTTCCTTTTCGTCTATTGACTAATTTGGTGTAGATAATATCTCCAGTATCGAAACTTGTGCTAGGGTCACCTGGGTTTTGATTGTATTTTTTCTTCTTTTGAGCCATTATTTTGTGGGTCAAATGCTCATATAGAACTTTAGTTCTTTTTACATGATCTCTAATCATTTGCTGATAAAGTTGTTTATCATAATTAATATCGAAAATACTTCTACTTTCGGTATGACCTAATACTACTTCGAAAGGAGTAAGTTCTGTGACAGAGTGTATGGTATTATTATATGCCATAATAGCGTAAGTCATGATTGTTGTTGCGTCGGATGATTTTTGTTGGTAACGGGCTAGACGATAAATTTCGATTATCGTACTATGGAATCTTTCTACAATTCCCATTGAGGATGGGTTGTTGGGTGTTCCGATATGTAGATTAATTTTATATAGGTCCATTGTTTCTTTTATGAGAACATTATTAAATTCAGATCCGGGATCGCTATTGATTTTTTGGGGTACACCATACATTGAAAAGTATTTAAAAAGTGCTTTTACGACTTCTGGCGTTGACCTATTTTGTATTTCTATGGCTTGTCCTAACTTACTAAACGCATCGACGAGTGTTAAATATAATTTGCTTTCTATAGAAAATAAATCTATGAAGATTTCTTCAAAGGGTTTATGTTGCGTTTGCGTTAGTTGTATTTTTGGTTTAAGTGGATGACGATCGTATTTCATGCGTTTACATAGATCGCAACCTCCTATAATGGCTGAGACTGTTTCCATCATTTTAGGCCAATAATAATTTCTGCGCAGTTTTGTTAATGTTTCTTTTATACCTCTATGGCAAGTTTTTCCTTCGTGATATTGAAGTATTAATTTCTTTTGGTCTTGTTCATTTTCAATTATTGACACTCTTTTAGTACATATTATAAATTGAACGTTTTCAAAAAGTTGAGGGACAATTTTAATAAATAATTCTTTTAGGTCATCATTAACAAAATAAACATAGTACTTTTTGTCATTTTTAATGTGATCTTTTAGAAACTTTTTCATTACATCGGTTTCAGGTGGAAGATTTACTTCGAGTATTTTATAAATTCCACGTGTTGATTGTGTTACTGCATAATCCTTTTTAAACCACTTACTGAATATAATCTGATTGGATTTTATATCAATCGGATCATCAATTATTTCAAAAGGCGAAATGCCTGATCCTTCGAGATTTTCCTCTACATCTGACATTTCAGACGCCGTTATCGTTTCTTCGTCGGATTCCATTGAATAATTGTCCTCAGAATCTATAGCGGCTATTAAAGAATCATCAGATTGCGTGTCATCTAACGTATTCGTTTTAATTGTTTTTGAAGGGGTCGATCCTTCAAGTTTATGAAGTGAAATTCTTGATAATGCGTCAGCATTTGTATTTTGTTTACCACTTTTGTATATAATTTCAAAGTTGTATTCTTGTAGTCTTAGCCTCCATCGAGTAAGTTTACTATTGGGTTCTTTTAAAGAATATAACCAAGCTAAAGGACGATGATCGGTGTAAATGGTAAATTTATGACCATACAAGTAAGGTCTAAAATATTTAACTGCCCATACTACTGCCAATAACTCTTTTTCAATAGCACTATATTTAGTTTCGGCTTCGTTTAGAGTTCTACTTGCATAAGCAATCGGCTTATCTTGTCCTATGTTTCCTTGTGAAAGAACAGCTCCGAGAGCTAAATTTGAGGCATCAGTTGTGAGTATAAATGATTTATTAAAATCTGGGTACTGTAAAAGTGGGGCATTAACCAATAAAGATTTGCATGTTTCGAATGCTTGTATAAAATTTTCATTGACAATAAATTTTGATTTTTTCTTCAAAAGTAGTGTCATTGGTTTAGTAATTTTAGCAAAGTCCTTAATAAATCTTCTGTAATATCCTATCAATCCTAAAAATGATTTTATTTCTTTTTGTGATTTGGGAATGGGATAATTTAAGACCACTTTTATTTTATCATCATTTGGTTTCAATCCATCTTTTGTTATTGTATGTCCAAGATATAAGACGCTTTTTCTTAGAAATTCTGATTTATCTAATTGTACCTTTAAGTTGGCTTTACGCAGTACATTAAATATTTTCTCAAGTTTTATTATGTGTTCTTCAAGAGTACTTGAAAATATAATAATATCATCTAAGTAGATTAAACAATGAGTGCCTTGTAAACCACGTAAAATATTATCCATAGCACGTTGAAAAGTAGCGGGTGCGGTCTTTAAACCAAAAGGCATTCTGCTGAATTCGTAATGTCCAAACTGCGTGCTAAAAGCAGTTTTAGATCGGTCTTGTGGATCAACTTCTATTTGATGATATCCACTAGCCAAATCAAGGGTGGTAAAGTATATACTTTTTCCCAATTTATCGAATAAATCGCTTATATTTGGTATAGGGTATTTGTCGTCAAGAGTTATCTCATTAAGTTTTCTGTAATCGATAACCATTCTATATTTAGCTTTTTCTGAGGCGTCTGCCTTTTTGGGCACTAAGTGTACCGGTGCGCTCCACGGGGAGTGACTAGGCTGAATTATGTTGTCTTTTAATAATTTTTTGACCTGTTCTTTTATTTCTAAAGTTTGAACTGGGGGTTGTCTATATTGTTTAACATATATTGGATCTTCATTTTTAGTCCGAATTCTGTGTTTAACTTCATTTGTAAAGGTAAGTGGAATATCTTCGTGATAAAATATGTCACGGTATTCATAGCAAATTTCTAATATCGCGGTTTTTTCTTCTGAATTCGTGTGATCGATTCTTATTTTGGACAGATTTTCCACCAATATTTGATCCATTAACTTATGGTTTTGAATATAATTTGAATATATCGTATTGTCCGTTAAAGCTTTCACTTTAAATGGAGCAATGATTTCAATGTTTAGTTTTTGATCAGTGTAATTTTGTATATTAGCATATGCATTGCCTTCTTTAGCGGTAATTAACGCACGAGGCATTTTAACACCGTCACAAAAATCTGTATGTTCAATAAAACCTTTTCCGTTTAATAAATCTGTAGGAATCTTATATTCGCGTTCTACGCATGGTTCAATTTCAATTACATATTTTTTTATGGGATTTTTATATAAAATAGGGATAGAGACGTGGGGCGTTATAAAAAGTTGTTTCTTGATATTTATTGATGCATTTAGGAGTTTTAAAAGATCTATGCCTATTAATCCATCATAAAAAAGATCTATGTCAAAAATATAGAATTTACAGCAAAAGTCTACTTTAAATATTTTAAACGCTGGAATGTATACTATTTCATTATGTTGGCTCGTACCGTGAGTACTAACAACTTCGAATTGCTCTATTTGTTTAAAAGCCTTGAAATACTTATTTGCAAGTTTGTTACTAATGAAACAACGGGTACTCCCTGTGTCGATCATTAGTTTCGCTTCCAATTCTGGTATTACAATGTATGGTAGCGTTTGCGGCTTATCGTTTACTGATTCTTTTGTCTCGAGGCCCGTACTATAAAATTTGTAGCTTGTGAAGTACTAGCTGTTTCGTTTTCAGTTTGATAAGACGACTGAGAACTAGTCGAAGGGCTTCCACCAGTTATTTGGTTTAAGTTCGTACTTTCGTTTCTAAAGCCTACTTGTGGGTTACTTCTATTCACATTGTTTCGGTTCTGCTGAAACGCAGGACGATTTTGCTGAAAGTTGGGACGATTCTGTTGAAAGTTGGGACGATTTTGCTGAAAAGCAGGACGCATATTATTTACATTATTAGGACCACTTTGTTGAAAGTTGGGTCTTGAATGTTGATAATTCGGACGATAGTTTTGAAAGTTAGGTGTCGTTAAATTACGAGGTGTATTAAATTGCATTTTTCTTGCTACAGTGGGTTTAAATGTATTATTTCTTGCTTTAAACTGTTCATTAAAGTTACTTTCTTCCAAAACGATTTTAAGAGCATCTTCCAAATTAGCAGGTTTATTTTGTCGGACTAAGCGCGTGAGTCCCTGAGGCAAACAATATAAAAATACGTTTAACGAGACGTGATTGTATATTTGCATTTTATTATTTCTACTTGTTCTATCCGGGTCCTGGTTTATTTTAGAAAATAAATTACTACGAATTAGTTGGATTCTATTACATAATTCGAGATACGATTCGTTCGGTTTTAAAGTAACGCTTTCTAGTTCCATTAGGACACAATCTTCGGTCCTGGAGTCTCCAAAATGTTGTTTTAATAGATTTTTTATACCCGACCAAGTCGATATGTGCTCATTTTCGCTAACTAAAGCTGCGGCCTTTCCTTTCAGGCGTGAAGTTAAAATATGCATAATGTACTGTTGCTGGATTTCATTAGTGGTATCACCAGCAAAATTATCGACAAGATAGTCGCCTTTCTTTATAAAAAGATTTAAGGTACGCTTATCGTCTTCAAATATTGGTATTATTTGTATTATTTCTTTGGGTATAGTCATTATAACCTGTTCTATATTTTCTCGTATGGTACTCGATGGACAATCAGTTATGCCGTTTATTTTCGGGGTATTAGTGTGTATTTGATTAATTTGCTCGCTTGAACTTGTTAGTGAATCAGCGATATTGCTTTCTCCTGGAACATTTTTACCTAGCTGTTCTAAAGTTTCACGTGGAATGGACAAAGGATTTCTTATCTCTGCCCTTTCACGTGAACTTGACATAGCTTCAGCTGCCATTTGTTCGACACTTTCGCGTACAGTATTTGTTATTGCAGCGAGTACACCGTCCATATTTTAGATAATTTGTTTTTACACAAACACAAATTTATGAATTTGACACAAACTCTATTGGATTTAAAATACAATAAAATATTCGCTTTGAACTAGCATACGTAAGACATATGAAAATAACTCAGCTAGTTTATCAACAATACTTTGCAAAAACGTAAGAATCGTTCGCAAAACTGCATGAACATTTACTTCTGGTAAATTAAGACCAAATGTTGTGGCATTTGCAGAGATTCCAGTTCTACTTGCGTTCTGCGAGGGGCGTTCCTCAGTAGAATTATTATTATTCATGTACACAATTGTGTATTAAATTCGCTTAAAAGCTTTTCAAATTGTTCTCACAGAACTAAAAAATATACACCAATCTGCACTGGGCCCGCGTAGGGAATAATGCCTCAAACCTTCTACTTATGAGAATTGGCTTGTGCCCAACAGTGAGATTTTAAGGTGTTAATATTATTTTCTTAAATCTAGCGCGCTATTACTAATTAAAAGAGGTATTCTCAGCCATGAGGGTTAGTCAAGTTTGGATACGCTCTTGATAGAAAGACAAAAATACATAGAAAGAACACAAAAATATAAAAGAATGGTGCACCTTAAAATTAAAATAACAAATTAGGAATAAGGGATTTGTTAAGGAAGGAAAAACGATGTTTCGTTCTATGGATCCTCCCGATCCTATCCTTCTCTCTCCGTAATTGTTGAAGCAGTAATATTTTCTTCTATCCGGGCGAATGAATTCTTAAAAATTTGTTTTAGTGGCGTGATCCGTTTCTTCCTTTAGGTCCTTAAAAGGTCCACGGCACTCAGTGAATATAAATTGTGCAACTCACAGGTTTCGCCGCAGGAATGGGATCCTACCGGCTGCGCCAAAGAAGTTTCTAGTCGCCTGGCTGGTGCGAAGCTTCTGTTGCTCTGGAACGGTAGCCGGAACTTGCAGGCTCGAATCGCTTTCAGTGTTAGATGCGGCAGGAACGTTCGCACTCGAAGAATGGGTTATTACGGGCTTCAGAAATTATACTGCTTTATTTTGAAATAACTATTTTATTTTAATTATAACTTGAAAATCTTAGTACAGTACTCTCGGGCAGAGGTGAGGATAGAATGAGTAATCCTATGGGCTTATCTCTATATATACGCTGCTCGCTGACTGCTCCAGTGAGCAGTGGGAGAATGGAAAAATCCAGCGGAAAATCCATAAGATAACCAAAGTCGTAAAATCCTGTGAAGTGAAAACTAATGGGCACCGGGTCTAATACGGCTCGTTCCAGTTGTGTCACGTATTCAATAATTAATTGACTCATTTACAATTATTAACAAAGAAGTCTTTGATAAATTTTGTAATAAAAATATATTTTTTACGACCAATAAAGTAATAAAAATATATTTTTTTACGACCTGTCATTACTCAATGATTAAATCTCATTTCTTGGAATTAGATTAATTTGATACAGAACGAAGGGCCTGTTATTATGCATAAATCAGCGAACTGCGTATTGGATCTTAGTTAAACTAATTACGTCCTCTACTCAATACTTAACTAGGTACATCCATAGAAACTAAGTGGTAGATTAGATTTTTAAATATAGCAAAAAATATATTATTTTTCTGTTTAGAACAAAGTAATTAAATGTTGCATCTTTGGTCATTCTAAAAGGGCCTTTAGAGTTAAATCATAGTCAGTGTCAAATACGTCAATGTTGGTGTGACATACACAGACAGTTAAGAGCCTTTTAGACCAGTTCAACGTGATTAACTGATTAAATTTAAAAATTAAATATCTTTAAAACCGTTACAGTTATCATTTGTCTGTCTTCGGGAAATTAACTTTATTTGACCTAAGGAACGTTCCCTTAAATATATCGTAAATCAAAAAAAACACGGTGTATACACTGTTATACATCTTAGCCTAATTGTGCAAATTGTGGTTACAGAGTTATTAACAAGTTTTTAGAGTTGTTGGTAATTCTGTAGCTCTGCCTACCCCACTCTGAGAATGAAGGCGTGAAGGTATGTATGTATGTATGATAACAAATTTGATATAATTTTTTATTGCGCCGTGAGTACCTTTTTTTCAGGAGAGCAATCATTTTATTGGTACCCTTTCATTTGGCTCAAAAAACGTTTCCCAAACTGAGTCAATTCTCAAAGATATCATATGGGCAAACGTTTTTTTTTCGAAACTGTAAATATTTCAGGATTTATTTGAGGACCGTCTTCTAGAACCCTAACAGGGTTAGGTTAGGTAACTTTTATTAAAATCCTGAAATATTTAGTTACGCAAAAAAAGCGTTGGAAACGTTTTTATGCCAAACAAGGGTAAAACCATTTTATCTGTTTTTAGTATTTGTTGTTGTAGCGTCAACAGACATACATCACATCATCTGTGAAAATTTCAACTGTCTAGCTATAACAGTTCGTGAGATACAGCCTGGTGACAGACAGACGGACAGCGGAGTCTTAGAAATAGGGTCCCGTTTTTATCCTCTGGGTACGGGACCCTAAAAAGCGAGCTTTAAAAAACCCAACTGTTGCTAACCAAATTTAAATCATGATCTGAAAATGAAAAATGATGAAATGAACCTAAAGATCATTTTTAAATACCTAATCAATGATACCATTTATCTAATCAAAGCATTTATCATAGTTCGTCGTCTTATTTTTTACTTTTTACAACATGGCGTCTGGTGGCCGCCATATTGAATTTTGATCACTGTCATATCTTCTTCTTTATACGTAGACTAACTTTTATGCTGTGTTTCTTCTAAATGTTCTATTTCTTTTCTTGTTTTTGCCATCTTTCTCATGCGGGTCCAGCTGAAAATCAGCGCTGCGGCTCCGTGCCACAGCACCACGCTGAGCTGGTACTCCGTTTCGGCTATTTTATTTTTAATTAGTTAAATAGATTTTGTAATTTATTTTTATTTTCTCAAATGTGTGTGTTTTTTGTGTTTATTTAATAGCCGAATAAATGATTCTATTCTTTTCTATTCTATTCTATTCTATATTGTCAAAAAGAAAAACAAAAAAACGACGAATTATGACAATTGCGGTATCGATGTATAGATATTTAAAAATCATCTTTAGGTCTTTTATATTGAATGATTATTTAGGATTTATAACGACTTAAAGTTGGTTTGCAACGAGGTATGCGTTTTTGTCAAAACAAACCCCGAGTATTTCAAAAAGCGCAGTGAGGCTATCCAGAGGCAGACAAGGCCCAAAATCATGAATCAGTTTTATACAAGCCCCCTGCACACAAGGACATATACAAAGGAAACGCATACAATATGTGTATATTTTTAATAATTTACCTGATGACATTAAATGGCATCCTAACAATAATTTTAAACACTATCTGACCAAGTGGCTTCTGAAACACTGTTTTTACACTGTAAATGAATTTTTTGCCGTGTGGTTGCCGGGTTAGAATAGTACCACTCCATGTCTTCCCGTGGATGTCGTATGAGGCGACTAAGGGAATAAAGGCTTGTAGTGCTGTTAGGCGATGGGCTTGCCACCTGTCACTAATACACTGGGAAACATCTTAGCCTACTTGTGCAAAATGTGGTTACAGAATTATCAAGAAGTTTTAAGACCTTGTTGGTAATTCTTTAGCTCTGGCTCTGCCTACCTCACTCTGGGAATGAAGGCGTGAGTTTATGTATGTGTATGTAATGAATTTTAGACATGTAAATTGAATTGAAATATAATTAGTAATAAAATGTAGTAATCTAGTAAAAAATAATGTAAATTTAATGGCAAAACTAATTCGGGTTATTATAATAATTTGCATACCTACCTACTTGTTGGTGAATACAATGAACAAATTAAAATGTAAGACCTATTTAAATACTGTATTTTCGCAAATAAATGATTGATTGATTGATTGCGGTGACACGAAACCCTCAGCGCGCGAGTCCAAGTCGCACTTGACCTGTTTTAATTAATTCGAGTAGTTTTTGAAACGGTGGGTGGGAAGGAATGATTATGCCTATTAAGTAAGCAACAGGCCTATTCGTTGGAAGTTTATGTCCTTTTAACGATTGAATAAATTAGTGAATTAACGGACAAGCCTTATAACGAAGAGCAGGCTATAAGGGTCAAGGATACTTCAATTAATTAACTAACTGGCATTGTAACTTTTTTTTTATGGCATCGGGTGGCAAACGAGCACACAGGCCACCTGATGGTAAGTGGAAACTGTGACCCATAGACATTCGCATTCACAAGACTGCAAATGCACTGCCAACCCTGAGGACTAAGACGGAATGCCTCTGTGCTAGTCATTTCACCGGCTGTCTTATCCCCAAACCGGAATACAGCAATGCGAACACTGCTGCTTGGCGGTAGGTTAATGGATAAGATGGTTGTACCAACCCGGACGGACCCTGCACAAGGACCTCCCACAAGAGAACTTAAATGATTTATTTAAACTGGGCTTAAAAGGACATACAATATGATGCCGCACTCTGTTCCGTACCATTATCTATAAAACATTAGCGAAAATCGGCAAAAGAACCCGTTTGTTGTATCTATATAGGAGCCCCATTAAATATTATTTTTTGTTTTTAGTATTTGTTGTTATAGCGGCAAGAGAATTACATCTTCTGTGAAACTTTCAACGGTCTAGCTATCACGGTTCAACCTGGTGACGGACAGACAAACGGACAGACGGACAGCGGAGTCTTAAGGACTGTTCAATTTACTAAGCGGACATACTTAATTCAATATTAATCCTTCAACTAAAAAAATACTGATAGGCAGTGGCTGGTTATAAAATAAACATAGACAAGTCTATCAAGTTGCATATTTTTTTTTTTTAATTGTCTAAATATTTTTCACGATGGAGCGAATTAATATTAAAGAACGGAAATTAATCTTGCAAAAATGGTGCACAGGCCAATTTTCACTGCGGAAAATTGCGAATGAGTTTAAATTTTCCAAGTCAGCCGTGTTTCAAATCATAAAAAAATTTGGAGAGCACCATACGCTCGACGATTTACCAAAATCGCGGCGGAGAAGTGGCCCGGCAAACCGAAATGTCGAAGAAAAAGTCGTGCGGCTGTTAAAATCAACAAAGTACATGTCCGTTCGTGAAATTGCTAAAAAAGCAGGTATTAGCGTAGGCACTGTACAAAATATCAAGAAAAGAAATAATATACGGACATATAAGAAGCAAAAAATGCCGAAGAGAAGTGCCGAGCAACAAATACGGTCCAAAAAAAGATACCGCAATTTATACGATATTTTGCTGCAAAATAAATCTCGATGCATTCTCATGGACGACGAAACGTACGTGAAATTTGACACAAGTACGTTACCGGGGCTCCAGTATTATAATGCGGCTGTAGGAGAAATTGTACCCGATTCCGAAAAAAACATAAAAATTGACAAATGCGGGAAGAAAGTCCTTGTATGGCAGGCAATTTGTTCCTGTGGCCTCAAAAGTACGTCTTATTTTGCAACTGGAACTATTGGTGGCGTAATTTATAGAAAGGAATGCATCACAAAACGGTTACTTCCTATATATAGAAAGCACAGTATTCCCCCTTTGTTTTGGCCTGATCTAGCGAGTGCTTACTATGCTGGTGAGACTGTGGGGCTATTAAATTCAAAAAACATCGATTTTGTTAAGAAAGAAGACAACCCACCAAACTGCCCGGAGCTCCGCCCCTTCGAGCGATACTGGGCCATTGTAAAAAGATACTTGAGGAAGGATGGCCGAGAAGCTAGTACATTGGCAGAATTTAAACGCATGTGGTTTGCTGCTTGTAGAAAAGTATCCAAAAGCGATGTGCAAACACTTATGCGACGAATCCGGGCTAAAGTCCGAAATTTTTACCGTTGTAATTAATTCTTTTTTTCTTGTGTTATATATTACTTTATTTTAATATCGTAAATAAATATTCACCGTAATAAAGATATATTTGTTATAAAAAATCCGTAAATGAACCTATTTTTGATGTCCGCTTAGTAAATTGAACAGTCCTTAGTAATAGAGTCCAGTTTTTACTCTTAGGGTTGGAACCCTAAAAAGTATGGCTTTATGTGCTTCCGTGCGAAGAACTCGAGATACATAGAGTTTGCGGGCCTTAATTCCAGCATCAAATTCAAATAATTGCTATTTACTTTCAAACTGCAACATAAAAAAAAACAGGATAAAAAAGTTGTAAGTATTCAACTATCGAATCCAAAATCATCGTTAAAGATAATTAATTATTATTATAGGGTTTCGACGATTCAACCAAAAACATGCGAAAAAGATGTCACGTTTGAAAAACAAACCTATCGAGGATTTTATTTCTAATCGTGTTTCACGTTCACCAATCTCAAGGAAATATGACCAAGATTATTATTTATAATTTGTCTTTACCAATCACCGACAGAATAACACAGAATAAGATAAGATATATATATACCTAAATGTAACCAAAAAAAAACAGGCAAGAGCATGTCTGACCATGCTCAGTGTTTTAAACCGTCAATAAACAACCTATTATCCAGATCTGGTGCCATAATTCCACTATTATTATTCGGCCGCCATCTTTGTGACGTCACGTCTATCCCGTTGCTGCGAACTGTGATAACGACATGGTAGGCACTCGTAAACAAAGGAAGGCAATATCATTTATATTCAGTAGTTATTCGTGGGACGATGATACCTACTCAAAGATAGTACATTACTACAGAGGCCAGGACATATAGACCTGAGATAGGACCTGGGATAGGTCTGAGGCGGGCAACCCCATATTTTCCGCCGAGGTATCTATGTATAGTGCTTTTTTCAAACATGCAATGAAATAAACAACAAAAAAATCAAAGTTTTATTTTTAAAGAAATTATAAGTAAACAAGACAAAAACTAAAAGTAACGTGTGTATATTACTATTTCGCTATATTTTAACTCAGTTTTAATAGAAAACAAGTTAATTAAATAAACAAAATGAATTATCAAGTTTCCCGCCAAACCTTTTTTTCTATAAGGTTAGAGTCACGTTTGAGTAGACATTTTTACCGCTACCTAATATTTAGATGAAATATTAATATTTCAATGTGTATACAGGGTGGAAAGGGACGACGGCCTTTCCGTTAAATTCGAGATTATGTATCTTTAGTACTATATTTTTCTCCAAGAAACTATGCTAATATTTTTAGCCGTTTTCGAGTTACAGCTCGTTAAAGTTTAATACAAAAACCGTGTAGTTTCAACCCTAACAGCTGATAAGGTCAATGACCCCACCTTGACCTAACTAGTAAACACTAACTTTGTGACGTTATTGATGGATAACATTTTGTAGGTGCATTGACAATATTTTTGTTTTGCAACCTGTTTGTTTCACAGATAATTATTACAATGACAATAAGCACGTCACAATTATGTCACACTCTTAAACTAATGAAATGCTTAATAATGCCACTATTTGAGGCTAGAGATTATCTCAATTTGTTACTGTTATACGCAGAGTGCAACTACAATACCTCTGAGACTTTGCGTCAATACAGACAGCGATATCCTCCACCGCATCCATCAGATCGTCGAACGATTTTACGTGCCTTTGACCGCGTTGCTAGCAATCGTCCTATAATCCCCCGAACATCTCAAGACGACCAACGCGGAGGAGGTGTCGTACGACTTGCTGCGGGGCTTGAAGAAAGAGTACTGCGTTATTTTGATCGAAATCCAAGAGCAAATTCCAGGCGGGCGGCGGGTCAGCACTTCGGATTAACTCATACGACAGTATTGAAGATACTAAAACGTGCCCGTCGTCGTCCTTATCACATACAGAGGGTTCAAGCGTTATTGCCCAGAGACTGCCCCATCCGGGAAGCATACTGCCGGTGGTTGTTGGACAAAATAGCTGGAGACCGTGACGTCATTAGACGCATTATTTGGACGGATGAAAGTGTATTTACACGCAATGGAGTGTGGAACAGGCGAAATGAACACGTGTACGCCGAAGAAAACCCATTCGCGTACCGTTATTCGAGTCACCAATATCGTTGGTCAGTAAACGTATGGGCTGCAATTCACGGGGAAACAATTATAGGGCCTGTGTTCTTACCTGCAACACTTAACAGAGTTGGATAAATGGCCCTCCTATACTCCGAGGTTGACGCTAACCTCGATAACTTGCCACTGGCTGAAAGACAACGCCCTTGGTACCAACAAGACGGAGCACCAGCTCGTTCCGTGATAGAAGTGCGTAAGAAATTAAACACTGAGTTTGGGGACAGATGGATAGGGCGATCCGGGCCACACCGTTGGCCCCCAAGGAGTCCGGACCTCACGGCACTGGACTTTTTTCTGTGGGGCACGATTAAAGACAAAGTGTTCAGGACAGAATGTGATACTGCCGAGGAAATGAAAGAAAGATTACTTAATTACTGCCTTCGAACAACTGCGTAAAAAAATTTGTGAAGAAAATACATTATCGAAGGTGCATCGCCATACTCGGGCACGAGCGGCTGCCTGTATTATTAGACGCGGTGGAATATTTGAACATCGGGTGTAGATCCCTAAGATAACAGGTATCCTTTTCTCCTTACAAATGTTGGAATGTAGTTAGGAACATACATAGGGTTGTCACCAATATTAAACATGACTTATTTTAACTTTTTTGTTTTCTTTATAATAATTGTTTCTAACCATTGCACATCGAATGTACATCACTTATGTGATATTATATTTTCGGGAACGGCCCTCGTCCCTTTCCACCCTGTATGTATAGTTAAGAAAAAAAATGTTAATAATGTGTTATTTGTTATGTTCATGTGGATTTATTATGTAAATAAAACTGCACTAAGTACATAGGTACCAAAACGTTTATTGATATTTTTAATACGCATAGTGGCAGAATGTCATGATGCCTGAGCCACAAATTTATGTGGAATGGAAATTAAAAAAGAGGACTTTGCCGGCCTAGGCCTGCAAGATTTGTATGAAATTCCATTAACGACCTCTTGTCCTAGCCGCGCCTGAAACGTCATACTTCGCAGCCGGCGTTATAACAAGTTTGACCGATTGTGTGTGTGTGTTTGTCTGTGTCTGTGGCACCTCATAAAAGGATGAACAGATTTGGATGCAGTTTTTCTTATTTGAAAGCAGGTTTTCTAGCGGTGGTTTTTAGATATGTTTTATTAAAATCAGTCCATATTGAGGTTTTTGGGGGTTAAAAGCCCCCAAAATTACCGCGACACCTACTTTCAGAGCTGGTATCTCTTAAACGGCTTAACCAATTTTCATGAAATCTTGCTGAGAACCATCCCGATTAATGTAGATTTATTTTAAAAAAATGCGTCTAAATCCGTTGATCCGTCTGGGAGCTACGACGCCACAAACAGACATGCAGATACATAAGTAGACATACCCCTTACTACTTTTAATACCCCTCTTTTAATTTTTTATTAATTATTAACCCCCTGTCGCAAAAAGAGGGGTGTTATAAGTTTGACCGCTATTTATGTGTTATGTGTATGTGTGTATCTGTCTGTGGTACCATAGCTTTTAAACGGGTGAACTGAATTGCTTGCGGTTTTTAACCCCGACGCAAAAAAGAGGGGTGTTATAAGTAAAATTTTGTGTTAAGAATTTGCAGTGACCGGGAATCGAACCCGCTTTAGCTTCGTAGGCTTCACTACCAACTAGGCTAACGCGTCAACAATGAAAATTATGAGTAACTGTAATACTAAATTTGGAAAAGTTAAAAAAACGTTTTTTTTTTTAAAGAACCCCCTATTCAAACGCTGTAAAAAACTCCTAATTAGTAAAAAATAATAAGTATACAATAATATAATTAATTAACACAATTAATTGTAATTAATTAATTAATTGTAATTAGCACAATAATATATTTTTCATCTCACTAGCTCGGAAAGCCCTTTTTGCTTCTTTGATATCTATTGAAGAAATCGCTTTTTATCCACAAGTGAGGGAAGAGTTTTGACATTTGAAGGCAGCTTAAGTGATATTTGACAGCTAACCAAACGTAAAACCTTACAAGTGCTGAATTTTTAACATCACAATTAATGAATTGCATCGAGTAAAAAACACTAAATACAGTCTTACTACTTTATTTTAATTCATAAATATCAGCATTCAAAATTAACCTTCATTCTTGTTTTAAAAACGGATAAAAAATGTTCTGACAGTCCAAATAAGTCGATGTGCAAACAAAACGCATCCGAAATAATAACAAAAAAACTTACGTCAAAACTTTTCTATTAAGCCGTCAACGTTAAATATTCGCATGTTTTTCTAGTTTGTTTTGTTATTAAAAATGAGTGATTCGAGTGATAAAGACGTATTAACACCTGTGGAATTACAGAAAACCGTGCAAAATGCGGAACTGAGCTTACAGTACAAACCCTTTTCTTAGTTTCCTCGCTGTAGTGAGGTGAAAAATTTTGTGTTATACACGGGTGAAAAGTTATTTTACGTCTCGTGTCTTGAAACACTTGCTACGCTCAGGATTCTATTTTTGAACCACTCGCTTCGCTCGTGGTTAATCAAAGAATCCTTTCGCTAGCTCGTGTTTCAAATGAACACTCGCAGGTAAAACACAACTTTCCCCACTTGTATAACAAATAACTATTGATCAAGGCGTCGGCGTCATCGCATTGTCTAAAATATCTCTAGGTACTTACGGCGGTAAGGATTTCTAGAGACACACTCGTTCCTTTATTAAACTTACACATACATAGGTAGGTACATACATACATACATACAAATCACGCCTGTTTCCCAGAGGGGTTGGCAGAGACCACTTCTTTCCACTTTCAACGATCTCGACAAATTTCTTTCGCTTCTTCCACATTCATTTCGTATGTTGTTTTGTATATCTGAGCTCTGATAAAAACCTGTTTATAACGTCTTCATATGTGCAAGTCTCTTCTTCTAAGTCTCGAGTGTTGTCTCTTTCTTTCTTCCTTCTGCGATCTCTGTGTCCAGAGATATCTTTACCAGAATCCCTGGACATCCTGCCTGGTGCCACCATTTTTCTGGAATATAAAAATTCGATTAATGAAAGTTTAATGCGCCGTGATAAGTAACACATTCTGAAAATAACAACCCGCTAACATACAGTTCTTTTAAAGAGCGTCTTCCTAAATTAGTATAATAAATATGATGTCATCATGGCAGCCGAAAGACGTCCACTGCTGGACATAGGCCTCCCCAAGGCTCTCCACTCAGACCGGTCTTGTGCTTTTCGCATCCGCCGCGTTCCCGCGATCCTTACAAGGTCGTCATTCTATCTTGTTGGAGGCCTACCTACAGCTCGTCTCCCGGTCCGCGGACGCCACTCAAGAACCTCTGACCCCATCGGCCTCTTAAGTTTAGCTATTCTTCGGGCTATGTCGGGAACCTTAGTTCTCCTGCGGATATCATCATTTCTGACGCAGAGAAACCCCGAGCATAGCCCTCTCCATAGCCCTCTGAGTGACCTTGAGCTTTCTTATGAGGCCCATTGTTAGCGCCCACGTAATATGAGGTAGGTTTAGGTTATGTTAGTTCTCCAGATGGCCCAAAGGGCCACAATACTCAGATATAGGAGCTCCGCGACAGCGCAGCTCTGTCGACTCTCTTACATTAGATTTTGAAATAGAAATCATTGGTTAGTGGTGCATTTCCACGTAATTAGGGACGGTTCCATTTTTTTCATTTCATTCTTCTTCTTTCTTTACATAATTTTCAATAAAAATACCCCCCGAGTCAATAAATAAAAAAATACGGGAATTAAAAGTTTATAACAAGTGTCTCCATGTCTATGTATCTGAGTGTCTGTTTGTGGCATCGTAGCTCTTTATAATGGAAGATTATTCTTTTGAATCTTTATTTATTTTATTAGTCAACAATAAGTGTAACCAAATATAAAACCAACGTCAATAATTATATGTCCACCACTGTATGTGTGGGTAGTGATAGTTGTACTAAATATATAATTTGCGAAGAATTATCATTCGACTGTTTCTGCGATAGGTACGTGTTATGCGAAGTGTATTTCAAACAATGAATGTAATGTTAGATAAGGGCTAACCCGTTTAGGTATGTTTCTGGATGATTATAACGTTTTATCATTATAACATACATACATACATACATAAATTCACGCCTTCATTCCCAGAGTGAGGTAGGCAGAGCTAAAGAATTACCAACAAGTCCTAAAACTTCTTGATAATTCTGTAACCACATTTTGCACAAGTATCATTATAAGGTATGGAATAATAGTACATTACTGCAGAGGCCGTGAAGTCAGGGATTTAAGGACGAGTTTGGGGTAGACGGCCGAGTCGTAGACGAGGGCGAATATAACGAGCCCTTAAATCCCAGAGGCCCAACTTTGAAAATCGAAGATCAAAGTTACGTCAGCTCCGTCCCTGTAACTCGTCGTTCGAGACTAAATCGAGAGAAAGGGATAAAAGTAACGTAATTTCGAACATCGATTTTTAAAATAGGGCCTCTCTACCGCCCGAGGATTGTGAGATTGCCATCGTAAGATTGCAGTAATGTATTTTTAATATTTCCTCACATAGCTTGAGCCAAGCACTATACATCCTCGGTCGGAACAGGGATTGAAGGACTAGTACCTACTATCCGGCCTCGTCTACGACTCGGCCTACCTTGATGACTCTACCCCAGACTCGTCATTAAATCCCGACTTCATGGCCTCCGCAGTAATGTACTAAATACGAACTACATACATACATAAACTCACGCCTTCATTCCCAGAGTGAGGTAGGCAGAGCTAAAGAATTACCAACAAGTCTCGAAACTTGTTGGTAATTCTGTAACCACATTTTGCACAAGTAGGCTAAGATGTTTACCAGCGTATTAGTAACAGGTTGCAAGCCCATCGCCTAACAGTACTACAAGCCTTTATTCCCTTAGTCGCCTCTTACATCCACGGGAAGACATGGCGTGGCACTATTCTAACCCGGCAACGACGAACGAAATACGAACTACCACATACTTACGTAATCAGCAATTTGTAAGCTATTCTTGGGTTTGAGGTTATAATTTGTACTGAAATATAGAATAGAATAGAATAATTTATTCGGCTATTAAATAAACACAAAAAACACATACATTTGAGAAAATAAAAATAAAATTACAAAATCTATTTAACTAATTTAAAATAAAATAGCCGAAACGGAGTACCAGCTCAGCGTGGCGCTGTGGCACGGAGCCGCAGCGCTGCGCTGATTGTCAGCTGGACCCGCATGAGATAGATGGCAAAAACAAGAAAAGAAATAGAACATTTAAAAGAAACACAGCATAAAAGTTAGTCTACAAATCATTAAAATACTACAATTTAAATAAACAATTATAAAAATATTAAACATTACAACAAAGTGAGATCTAGCGTCCTAAGCGCATTAATAACACATTATAATCTAAGTTGAAACTACACATTAACAACAAAAACAACCAAATTATTACAAAAAGTGATCTGTGCAACTGTCCATTTGTAGCGCCAAAGCTAGCTCCTTTAATTTGTTCTTTTTTTTTTTTTTTTGCCCCCGCGGCGACTTGAACAGCTACTACCGCAGGGATATTATGGCGTTCCCACGTGAAGTGATTTCGCCAGTGTCAAGGTACCTATATATGAGTATAAATCAATATAGCAATAAAACACAATCCAATCTTCTCTAGGAAGATTGGGGGCAACGTTGTACGGTGATTTGTAGGTCAGAGGTCAAGATAGTTTTAACCTCTGCACCACTGCGAGTCCACTTGAAACGAAAAGAAAGATGCCAGATACACGAAATAAGTCCAAGTCTTCAATCACTGTGCGACACAAAGGCATAAAAAGTACAAATCACTATCAGAAAAGAACTTTGAACACCTAATTACCCAAAAATTAAAGTCTAAAACAAATTACACGTCCGCCATCTTTTAACGTTGCAAATGGCCCCCTAATTGGTTCTTCAAACTACTTATGTTTGTGAAATGACAGGTTGTCAGGATAAATTCTCATTGGACGGCGGCCTGGCACTTTAGTTTGACTTCGGAACAATAAACAAACGAGACAACCATATTTTTATCACAGTCGCGGACAATTTTGCGTAACCATTTTCCTGTGCGAGAGTAGGTACGGCGGCTGTGATAATAAATCCCTCTAATCATCATTTTTTACAAGTTTTTATTTGACTAACAGTGTTCGTAAGTTTTATTTTTTATGGCATGGGAAGGCAAACGAGCACACAGGCCACCTGATGGTAAGTGGAAACTGTGACCCATAGACATTCGCATTCACAAGACTGCAAATGCGTTGCCAACCCTGAGGACTAAGATGGAATGCCTCTATGCTAGTCATTTCACCGGTTGTCTTATCCCCAAACCGGAACACAACAATGCAAACCCTAAACTAAAGTTAAATTGGAGTCGCTCATTTTCTCAGGATTCAATCATAGGATTGCGGTCTTGTGAATGCGAATGTCTATGGGTCACAGTTTCCACTTACCATCAGGTGGTCTGTGTGCTCAGTTGCTTTCCTATGTATAAAAAAAAACCCTCCCAAGAATAGCGAGGGTGTTACGAGTTAATTCCTGAGCAAAGCGAGGGAAATAAGACGGAGTCCTGAGAGCAGCGAGCGACTCAAGCTCGCCCAAGACGAAAACAGCATTATCCCAAAGGAGAATACTCTACTTGTCTCACCTTTTGCGAGACAATAAAAAACAAGACTACCTACTTACTAGAAACAACGTTTTATTAAAAGTACCTTGATTTAAAAAAACCTACAAATTGTAATACATATTTCATAAACATTCAAATCTCATTATTAACCATCGGGTTATAATGAGATTCACTACCATTTTATAACCCGCCGTGTCATAATATTGTACTGAATTTCATTAATCCGCTGGTTAGCCGATGGTTTGCATGATATACACCGTGTTTTTTTTTATTTACGATAACTTCGGCATATTACTAGGTACATCCATAGAAACTAGTTGGTAGATTAGATTTTTAAATATTGCAAAATAAATGAAAAAATCAGTTTAGAACAAATTAATTAAAAGTTGTATCTTTGGTCATTCTAAAAGGGCCTTTAGAGTTAACTCATAGACCTCATAGTCAGTGTCAAATACGTCAATGTTGGCGTGACATACACAGACAGTTAAGAGCCTTTTAGACCAGTTCAACGTGATTAACTGATTAAATTTAAAAAGTTAAATATCTTTAAAACCGTTACAGTTATCATTTGTCTGTCTTCGGGAAATTAACTTTATTTGACTTACGATCAAAAAAAACACGGTGTATAGCCTTTTAAAAATCCTCGAAAGTTTAACGTTCGTTTACGTGCGTATGTCACGGAAATGGGTCCCTTCCATTCCTTAGTTTACGAGCACTTTATAAATGAGTAAATAAGTATAACCTTGGTAACCATAATGCCCCTCCTAAAACGTGACGTCACTGCCGTTGCCGGCAATGTAATATAAGGTCAATCTGACGTCACGTTTTCCCGGAAATTTATCGTTTTTACGATGTTTTCCTAACAGAATGAGTAAATAACTTATCAAGCAGTCCAACTAAGTAGGAACCTTTTTGTTTCGCCATGTCCATGATTGTCTGTAATAACCCACTTTCATAGAAACTACTTATCAAACTCATGAAGGTGAAATTTTGTACACCTTCACATTTTTACCGCGCATTAAGAACCAATTATATAATACATTGTGGTCGGTAAGTAAGGAATTACGATCGAGGCTCTAGTAGAAGCCCGAAGTCCAAGACTGAGGGCTTTCTGAGTATACATACAGGTTAACTTGGCCGCAATGCCCCATATAAAACCCTCGACCTTTCTTTTTACCATGAAACCCAAGGTCGGTAAGTATTTTTTTTTAATTTATACTACAGCACACAGGTCATGCAAGTTCAAGCAAACAGTTTACACGCAATTGAAAAATTGTCTTAAAATGTTATTTAAACAGGAATTTCATTGCAATCTCGCTACATGTTACTTAAATACTCAATTAATGTTCTTAATAACCGATTTTAATAGTATTCTGTATCAAAACCGTCGTTTTTTTTTACACTCCTTCAGGGCTGTATGTATAACTACGTAAGTATTTGCCCTTAACGTTTCTGAACGAAACATTTTTATAATCTGTGGAGTCCGCCAGCCATCCGCCTAAAAAAAGTTCAAGTAATTCGTAATAATAGTTGTGCTGCAAATGTGATGAAAAACATTGTATGTTTCACGGGCGGTACGGTACGGGAATTACGAACCTCGACTCAGAAAGCCCTCAGTCTTCGACTTCGGGCTTCTACTAGAGCCTCGATCGTAATTCCTTACTTACCGACCTTAATACACAATGTACTATTAGTACTTTCAGAGATATTGATCATTTTAATCGGAATTTTAGTAATGTCCTTGTGTCTTGTGTATTAGCTCAATTTTTTTCAGTATTTTCTTACAGTGTTAGAATCATTATGAACTAAATATTTTTTTAAAGCTACATTCCAGTTTTTGCTTCATGACAACTTTTTGTGTAATCACACAAAAAAAAACCATACTAAGTGAACCCCATGTTTGTTTTTCATCTAGTATGGAAAAACTAACTTTGTGTGATGTGGGCTGAATGTCTTAAACCTACACTGAAACACAATTAATTAACTAAAATTAAATAATAATTATAATTAGTTACATAAATTATAGTGGTCTCTGCCTACCCCTCTGGGAAACAGGCGTGATTTAATGTATGTATGTATATTACATAAATTATGTGATTTTTATTTATTTAATATGTGTTATTGTTATTATTATTTCTGATGTTTTGACTTATTACGTTTTTTTTATTTATTTAATGTTTATTTGGTTGCATGCTATTTTTAAGGCGATCCTTAACGGTTATAAGTTATAACTCCTTAGTTCTTTATTATTATTGTTATCCTGACTTCTTATTTCTATTTTTCATTATATATATTATATATATTATTTTTGTGTATATTTTGACGATTTCAATGTAATTTCTTGTACACACAACATCACACCTAACTAACCATTAAAGACAGAGCAGAGAGAAAAAGAAAGAGATGTATATATATGTATTATGTCAACTTCTATGCATTCTAGTGCGACTCTCTTTCATGCAATATTTCAGATTTCTGAAGTGTATAGCTAGATGTGTTGCTGTGTGTACTTTTGGGTTTACCCTTGAAATCTCGACAAACTTTTAATCGAATTTCAGTTCAAAGTCAACGTTTCGCATTTTTTCATTTGATCGAATATTCATTACTTCGAACATTTAAATGGTGTATTTGTGAAACACCGATTTTTATTTGGTAGAAATATTATTTAATATATACTTTATTTCGCAGATTTTTATGTCATATTTTATTATTCCATATTTATTTGTGTGTTGTAAGTTTTACATGGTAGGTAACTAACCTAACCTAACCTACCTCGGACTCCGTGAGCGTGTCGGGCTTCCAGGTCATAAAAAAAAAACCCTAACCTACCTCGGACTCCGTGAGCGTGTCGGGCTTCCAGGACATAAAAAAAAATAACCCTAACCTACCTCGGACTCCGTGAGCGTGTCGGGCTTCCAGGTCATAAAAAAAAAATAACCCTAACCTACCTCGGACTCCGTGAGTCGAATCGATTTGATTTAATTCTTTGACAATATGTTATTTGCCCATAACTTGTACTTAAGTATGTTTTTCTATCTTGCGAGAGTTTGTTTTCTTTTTTTCTTAAAATATGTAATCTAGTATGAAACTATGATATGAAGTAGTTGTATAATAATACGTTGTATAATAAACATTGATATTTTGTTGTTCTGTCTTTTAAATAGTTTATTAAATGTATTTTTAATTATTTAAAAATCCTTGTACCGTTTTCTAATAATTGTTTTAATATGTAATGAATAGTCGATGAAGCCATAATACTCCAAGAGATAATATTGATACTGAATATTCTATGAATCGTTTTCGATGAAATGAAATTCGATGAAAAGTTTGTCGAGATTTCAAGGGGCACCCGTACTTTTGACATAACATGCAATGTATACTGTGACTTAGGTTTGGAAAATAAATATCATTCATTCATTCATTCATTTAACATCATAATCTAAGCCAAAGCCTAAATACTAAGCGCTAGGTTTGTCTACTACAAGGGTGCCACGTCCCATTCACTCTCTATTTGTGAATCCATTGAGAGACAAGGACAGAGTAAACGTAACCTTGGGGTTATATCTAGGGAGTAGGGCGATTTTACGAACGGGAATACCAATGACGTCATAGCTATTATTCTTATGGAACTGTTTGTTTTGAGCAATTCGGATAGGCTTAATAGAACATTAGTTCGTAACGTTATTAAACAACAAAAAAGACGTGTGTGTGTTTGAGTGCGTGTATGTAGTACCGCTAGAATACATAATACAATAGTGTAATCATTTTACTTGAATAAATATACAGGGTGTTGGGTCTTTGGTTTTGTCATTCTGAACATTTTTGACCGGTTCCCTAATGATTCGCCGACAATTATTTGGCAGATTATTGATTGGCAGACAACGTTTCGCCGAGTAACGGTACGCCGATGGATTTGTTCGTAGATGTATTGTTTCGCAGACTAACGTTTCGTAACTCAACCTTTAGCAGCTGTTTTAGTTGGCTTATGAGTCAGTAAGCTGAATCACTATTGGCAGAAATTCGTTTAGCCTATTAATCACTACACATTTTGAATGATTGCTCGAAAAACTGTTCGCTTTTAAACGGTTCAACTATTATTCATCATCATATTAACTGTTTGCCACCTTTTTTAGATTTTTGTAACAAATAAAAATCACTGTTCCGATGTACCTCAGTATCATTTGCCCTAAGTAACGGCTCGGTTTATTAATAGTTTATCTATTTTTAAATTGACTTTGTTGTGTTTGTTATTTACTGGGCAGATAAAAAAAAATAACCTCGAAGGTCAAGGCGGGAGCTTGGCTCGACCTTCTAACCTAACCTATCCGAGTCGGATCTGCCCTTACTTTAAGTTACTTAACTAAAAAAATGCCGAAACAAAAATTGACTGAACCTTAAATCTACTAAACAATAATGATGCCATCTCACAACTCTGCTTATCATGTTTCGACGAACAGTCGTTCGGTAAAATGAAACAATTACGAAACAAACAATCGACTAAACGTAACTCTGCGTATCGCTTTACTGTGTACCGACTATTCGGCGAAACAAATAATAGGCGTAACGAAATTATACCAAACGTTACTCGGCCAAAAGAAAGGTCTGCCAATAGTTGTCTGCGAAACAAAAATCTGCGTAATTGAACTCGGCGAAACGACAGGTCACCTTTTTGACCACATGCTAAATTTCAAGGTTTTAGAGATATTGTAATTTTTATTATTGATTGAGAAATCCCTCTGTTTGCAAGTTATTTTTTTATTTTACACCCTGTATAGCTTGTATTGAGTTAATTTTTTGTGTTTTGCCTTCGCAATACCTTGGTTCTTAGTAAATGAGGTCCAAATTGTTCAGACCGACCCTAACTACGAGGGGTGTTCAATAAGTTTTGATAATCGGTATTAAAAATGGGAGATATGTAAATCGTTATTTTTTAATTGGAATAAGCTCACTTTTTTTATTTCCAAACACTTATTAACGTCATTCAATTGTTTTATTTTACCACTATAAAAATAATTTTACTTTTGGAGGTCAAAATGGACAAATTTTGTACCTTCACTAAGTCATCACCAGCTCGTGATTTTTACGTAGGTTTTTTTGAACATTAGTGAATGAGAAGTAGTAGTCGATAGTTAGGGCTAAATAACGGGGAGAGCGATTATCAGTTTTGATCTTTGGTCGAAGAGCAGCACCCTTGTCAATTAGACGGCTCTGAAGCACAATTCATGCCGCAAATTCGTAATTTTTTTTCTTTAGCCTAGTTTTAATATTTTCCCATAACTATTATAGGATAATGTTATATAGCTCTCCTAGATTATTTGAACTCAATTGCTAAGGACTAATGTCACAGTATTAATTTGGAGGTCTCAATAATCCTAACAAAGGCCGAAAATAACACCCTATATTTTGGTGACAGAGCTGGATATAAAAAAAACCGCTGTAATGATAATTTATTTATTCTTTAAATCATAATAATAAATCAAGGTTTCATTTTCAATAACAATATTTTTTATTAGTCAACCAGAACTTTCTCCACACCGCTCCAAATTATTACAAAACACACTCTTATTTTTGCCGTCTTGTAAAATTGTTTATACTGATGTTTTTTGTTTAGTTATAAAAAAAAAATACAAAGGAGTAATGTATTTTTCTTTTTGCTTATTTAATTTTAATTAGTTCCATTGTATATTCCACATTAAAAGAATATCATTGTGTAGATGGTTCATACTGATTCTCGAAACTTATTGAACAGCCCTCGTATCATCCCTTAAAGCGCCTACACCCTGTATAGACTGATGAACACATTACCTCCTTCGGCAGACAGGTTTTTTTTTTTTTGATTGGAGCCTTTTATATTTGTGGTTCCAAACAGATACAGATTCACCCTGACTTAGGGGGCACCGGGCAGTCAGGTGAAAATACCATCACTTTTACACTATTATTTTATATTATGTTTTATTTAAATTATTATTTTTACATTCCCAAATATTATCCTGCAATGCCTGAAGAGATACCATCGCAAAGTTGTTCCAATGTTACCAGAAGCCCGCAAACGCCTTGATCGTTGTCCTCTCCCGGCGTATAAAACTAAATTTGCCCGTCGCAATACTAACTACTGTGCGCCACTGATCTACAATAAAATTAAATTAGATTATACGAACGTTAAAACATTATCTAACCATGCTTTCAAAAATACTGTGCTGGCCTGGTTGAATGATAAAAATTATGATGAGACTGAAAACCTTGTCTGACTGGGATATTTCTTTATGGGTCGTAAGCAACTGGTTTCTAAACACAAGTCCCTACCATAGCGATACGTCCAATACTAACACGCACATATCGTTACTTGCGCACACGCTTATACACCAACACACAAACACAAACCATACAAATGAGTTAATAAATGTACAACTTCTAACGTAATTCTTTAAAATTTAATCTAACTAGTACTTAACCTAACTTAGGAATAGTAAGAAGAATCTTAACAGTCATAAGTATTAATATTACTTATTTTATTTTATTATTTTTCTTTTGTTTTCTTATCATTAAGCTATTTCATAAGTATGTTGTTCTTAACAACTCACTGTACATGATTTTGGGCAACCAATGGGGGCTGCAACACAGTGAAAACTAACGCAGTCTCCATGGCTCCAATTTAACAAATAATGTATATTTTGAACAATAAAGATTTTTTTATTTATTTTATTTTTATTGTATTCTTGACATTTTATGACTGTAGCATTTGATCTATTTCTTTTGATTTATTACTGTTTTTTTAATTTTTGTTCATTACTATTATTACTTTTGTACACATTGACATTATTTGATTTTTACTCTTTTATATTATTACTTTTTTGTACACTGACGGTCTTATTGTGAATTTATTATAAATATGTGACATATAATAATGTAATTTCCAATATGAAATAAATGACTACTACTTACTACTACTACGTACACGGACAAGGAGAAGGTACTCAAACACTCAGGACACCTGATGGTAAGTGTGATCTGAGAAACGTGTTTGTGTGCGCGTGTGTGTGAGTACATGTTACCTATACATGCGGGAACTTGTGGGAGGACCTTGTGCAGGGTCCGTCCGGGTTGCTACCACCATTCTTATCAATTAACCTACCGCCAAGCAGCAGTGTTTGCATTCTTGTGTTCCGGTTTGGGATAAGACAGCCGGTGAAATGACTAGCATAAAGGCATTCCATCTTAGTCCTCAGGGTTGGCAGTGCATTTGCAGTCTTGTGAATGCGAATGTCTATGGGTCACAGTTTCCACTTACCATCAGGTGGTCCGTATGCTCGTTGCCTTCCTATGCCATAAAAAAAAATACAATAGTGAGATCTTTTTGCTTGAATAAAATAATAAAGACCCCATACAAAAAAAGTTTTTTACAACGTATTTTTATTCTTGTCCAGCAGTCCACTCAAACAGAAAAGGCAATAAGAAATCCAAGATAATGAAATCCAAGATGATTAAATTCGACTCGCAAAGAAATTCGCGACATTTATTTTTAAATGCCTACAAATAACTACAAATAAAATACAAATTATATTTTTTTACTTATGCACATTACTACTGCCACTACAGTTTAGCTATTGTCTGCATACAAAATGAAAACAATAGCGGCTTTTACACGTAAAGTTCGGACCGCGGGAAACGCCACGGGCCGTTCCAATCTTCGTTCAAATAAATTACTTATTATTAATCACTAATTAGGTTTGATTTAAAGTTAACCGAGTACGAAGAAAAAAGTGAGTCGATAACAGCTATTAATACGTACCATTTACATCGTTGGAAAATATGTTATCGAAAGAGTCCGTCCGCGCTCATCACGCAAATATAATTATTATGTTGATATAAAATTACCGGAATCCAATTTTGGTATATAAAATATCAGGAAAATGTTGCAAATTAATTAAGACATTTCAATTTTAATTACTACCAGTATCGGTCCCGGAATTAAAATTACTTCTGCTAACAAGCATTTGTTCATATCAGTTTTGTTTAATATTCTAATGCTTCTCTTTTAATATATGGCCATGGCATCGGATCTACAGTTATGGTCCGATTTTGGTAAATAGTATGTATACCTCTTCATTTTTCTTTTAATGATATTGTAGGTATTAATTTATTATTTTTTATAAAAATGTAGAGTTTCCGATTTTTCCCTATTTAGGACCCGATTCTACAGTGGCCTCTAAACTTCCTAATTTTATTTAGGTGTCGCTAAAACACTTTGCTATTCCATGAGCAGCTGTCATAATCAAATGACAGCGCCATGACAGCGCTAATTTGAATCTGACGCTTCTTATTTTAGGCGGTCTTATACATTGTCAGTTTGACATTCTGGAATAGCACTGAATAAATCTGCCGTCTAAACTATGTTTAAAAATGACACAATTTCGTTTTAGTTCGTTTTAGGCTATTTAAGCAATGTGCACGTAGAATCGGGTCCATTGATAGTATAAGACGGTATTACTTTCCAAATTTCACAGTTCTAGATCAACGGAAAATACCCTATAAATTTTGATTCCCTTGAGAGTGTCGAAATATACGTTTTCAGCGGCAAAAACGGCCGTAACTTTTTTTTACGTTAACTTAGAAGTTTGCTTTTTTCACAGCTTCAGGGACTGTAGACCTGAGTGTATGGTTTTAATTTCATTTCGATAACTCCACGCGTTCCGGAGATAAAGGTTATTGACAGACAGACAGACACACGGACAACAAAGTGATCCTACCAGGGTTCTGTTTCTTCCTTTTTTGGTACGGAACCGTGAAAACGACATTATCTTGGAGCTTGTCTCAAATGCTGAGCTTAGATTGTGTTTTAACGAATTAGGACCGTATGGTTGCCGGGTTAGAATAGTGCCAATCCATGTCTTCCCGTGGATGTCGTAAGAGGCGACTCAGGGAATAAAGGCTTGTAGTACTGTTAGGCGATGGACTTGCCACCTGTCACTAATATACACTGTTAAACATCTTAGCCTAATTGTGCAAATTGTGGTTACAGAGTTATCAACAAGTTTCTGGAGTTGTTGGTAATTTTTGTCACAAAAACGGGTTATAAGTTCACATCGGTAACTCGTGGCATTTCGGTAACACTTGACAGATTAGTGATGGGACAAGTTTTCTAAGTGTATTTTCAGATAAGATAAAATAACAAATTAATATTACCTCCATGGTCTTAACGTAGATATGACGAAGTAGGTTTGATCACTACTTTAAAAACATCAATGACAATGTCAATGATATTGTCATTGATTCAAAATAAAGAAGTTGAAATCGGAGATAACATCAATAAAAATACGCTGCAACTTTACAAAATAATGTTCTTTTTACGCCATTACATCGTCAGTAGAAGTTGAAAGATCATGTTCTTACACAAAGTGGATTTTCTCAATTAGAAGACGTAGGCTGACTTGTAAAAATTTAGAACAAATATGATTTGTTTATCACGAATGTCATATTTATTAAATGATTGAAAATACTTTTTTTTATCGGTTTCCTTTTCTCGGTTCGTACATGAAGAACATTATCACATCACTAGTCTGTTAGGAACTGTCAAGTGCTACCTAAATGCCACGAGTTACCGATGTGCAGTCATAAGTTACAAAATTTATGTTGACATAATAAGTGGTGTTTAAGTATTTTTTTTTTACGAAAGTTGTCCCGTTTAGATTTATTTTGGCGTCACTAAAAAACTTATTTAATTAACGGTTGGCCATAAGTGGCCACGCCTTGTTTAACAAACACTTGTTCACATTAGGTGTTACACCCCCCTGTGCAGAGCCTGTATGACGGCGGAGGAATCCGCAGCCCACGTCATCATGGAATGCCCTGAGGTGGCAACATACCGGGCACGTCACCTCAGAACACCGAGAGCCAGAAGCCTTCCTGGTAGAACTGGGTTGGCAACAGTAGCGTCAGCAACCCAGCACGCAAAAAAGGCGCAATTATTGAGTCGTCGAGTTGGGGAAAACAGCCCGTTATAATATAACCTATACCGGTTGATATATGCGTTTTTTCCTGCTACTAGTTTCGGCATTTCGTAGATATTGGTAGAAAAGGAATATCCAAAAATTTGTTTTTACAGCTTTAATAAAACCTCATTCATGAAACAAACAGTTGAGAAAAATCATTTTTGAATAGCTATTAAAATAACCAATATATTTAATAAACCAACAAAGATTTGATCCTATCTTTTTCTAGCAAAACAGAATTTACCATGGAATTTATATGGACGACCTGTTACATGACGTCACAGTGCATATCGGATCTCTCTGTCTAATCGCTGTGTAATTAGCAGTTTAAAATGCTTGTATCATCCGGATTTCATGGATGATTTTAATTTTAATTTCAATTTTGGTGATCTCTTAATTTTACGGTATTTTTATATTTTAATGAGTAATGTGATGTAAAAAATCCATGTATATTACCTATTATTGTATTGTACCAGTTCGTAGGTAGGTACACTTTTTATCTAATTCCCGAAACGTCAGAGCAATTATTTTCTGATAACGTGCAGCTAGTAATAACTAACTTGTTTATTGTTTACATTGGCCGTGTGGTTGCCGGCTTAGAATTGTGCCACTCCATGTCTTCCCGTGGAAGTCGTAAGAGGTGACTAAGGGAATAAAGGCTTGTAGTACTGTTAGGCGATGGGCTTGCTACCTGTCACTAATATACACTGTTAAATATCTTAGCCTTATTGTGCAAATTGTGGTTACAGAGTTATCAACAAGTTTTTAGAGTCGTTGGTAATTCTGTAGCTCTGCCTACCCCACTCTGGAAATGAAGGCGTGAAGGTGTGTGTGTGTGTTTATAAAATAATTATTTTAATTTATGGATGAAAGAAGATTGACTAAAGAGATATACATAATTATCGAAAGTGAATGGAAGGGTCGGAAGGGGCCGCCCGGCGCCCCAGGCGTACTTTTTTGTATTAAATTGGAGAAATTCTGGAAAAGGGCCGAATCTTAGTACCCGAAACCGACGTCCGTGTATGACTCGATGTGTGAATGTGGAAGAAGCGAAAGAAATTTGTCAAGATCGTAGCAAGTGGAAAGAAGTGAAAAAGGCGTGATTTAATGTATGTATGGAATTTTCATTGTACTGGCCTTAGCTGCTAATTTCAATTTTTATTTAAATTCTTATAATTTGAATAAAATAAACTGGCCAAGTGTAAGTCGGACTCTCACTCGAAGCTCCTATTAAGATCGATAAAACAATTTTAATGGGATTCCCCCTTTAATTATTAAATTCATAATACCCATGTGGTTGCCGGGATATAATGGTGCCACTCCATGTAAAGTAAAAGTAAAGTAAGTAAAGTAATGATTTATTAACAAAAAGGTATGTCTTCCCGTGGATGTCGTAAGAGGCGACTAAGGGAATATAGGCTTATAGTACTGTTAGGCAATGGGCTTGCAACCTGTCGCTAATACGCTAGTAAAAATCTTAGTCTAGGTATTTGTGCAAAATGTGGTTACTGAATTATCAAGAAGCTTTTAAAGTTGTAGGTAATTCTTTAGCTCTGCCTACCCCACTCTGGGAATGAAGGCGTGACTTTATGTATATATATGTATGCATTCATTTTATAATATCAATAAATGCCGGGTTAGAATAGTGCCACTCCATGAATTCCCGTGGATGTCGTGAGAGGCGACGATAATAAAGGCTTGTAGTCACAGATATAAAATACGCACACTCGTAGCGAAGCGAACACTATGCGAAGCGTCGGGGTTGGCCGTTGGCCGTCACTACTGATGTTACGCGCGCCTCGCGCCTGCGCAGCCGGTCGGCCGGCCGTGAAAATTAAGAAAATGCCCCGTTGCGTGATAATAAACTGCATAAACCCCAAAAAATCGACGACTTTTAATCTCAAAAGTAGCAAAAAGTGACGCGTATCTGAAGTGTCAGATATTTTAGTGCCATAATGGAATTTAAATGTTGACCCACCATAGAACCTTGTCATAATGACGGCGTAAAGTGACGAGATCAAAATTACATAGGAGTTAAACGTTGTTTTTAAGCAACAAGGTTATACTCGTAGTAGTCCATCAATTAAAGTCCGTGACCGTAGTTATAATTATTATAACTCTACACCTAGATATTTTCCTAGCACGAACGACGTGTTGTTAGTGCTTGTCACAATAAAAACATCGAAAATCTTGTTATCGATAAATACAATTTCAATGTCATAGAGCGATTTTCACTGAAGTATGTAAAAATATTATTTATAAATTGATAGTTTTGATATTAACTTATCATTTTTACTTTAATTTTTAAAACGCATCACATTGTTATATGAATCACATAGGTATACATGATACACGACATATGATTGTATTTTTTTTCCAGTCAGTGTTTTTTTTATGTCAAGTCAAGTTAGTGTTTTCCAAATTTTAACAGACACCAGTTCTATAAATAATCCAACTTGGCTAGTTGTTCTGTAAATGGGGTTAAAAAACATCGATACTAAAATCTAAGCAAAACCTTATTAATAATCTAATTTATTTAGTTATCCTCTGACCTCTCTTATCTCTAAATAAGCCGAAAACAGTCGATATCCTAGTCTCGGTTTCTCCGTTATCAACAAGTTAAACTAACATTTATTATAACTACATAAAAAAAATGCCCGTCAAAAAATAAGGATTAAACAATGAAAAAACATCCTCACTATTCCAAAAAAAAATTGAAAGAGACTGGCCGTTTGTAAAATTAAAAAAACATTTTAAAAAACCTACCTGTCAACACAGACTCATAGACACTGCCGTTTTGTTTTTAATTTCGCACAGGCGGCGACCGCACCCGGAGGAATCTACGCGGGAACTGTTTCATATCGGAGGCTTCAGCTTATATATACAGGGCGTCCCACGGCTATGCTACATGGAAGGAAAGTACCTTAAAAATTGTAGATAGAACATTTTACTGAAAGAAGACATTATTTGAATTTAAAAACAATTCAAACTGCATTCATATATATTTAAATAATTACATGGTTGAACCGGGAATCGAACCCGTTACTCGAGAAACTAATTGCTCTGTAGCTTTATCATACCGATCGAAAGGCTTCACCATAAGGATTATTTTTTGCTTAATAACATAGTGTCAAAAATAAGAAGACCATGGCCACTGGCAAGGATGTTCCGAAGCTTTATTAACTTTTATTAACATAAAGTCTTGGAAAAAAAAAACATATTATTACGATACAATGAAGTTTTATGACAAAATCATTCGTTTTGCTTATTTTTGTGATTTAACAGTTAAAATACTGCTTTTCTATAAGTTTTAATGCTCAACATTAAATATCATTTAAGTTATGATCGAATAAATGAGCTACGAATAAATGAGCCACTTTTTTATTTTTGTCGAGTATCAAAATGCGAGATTTAGGTTGTTTTAAAACATTATTTATTGCCCATTCTTTTGAACTTTTTGGATTTTTTTTTAGGTAATGGATTGATTATGAACTAAAATATTTTTTGCCCGTTTTCTATAAAAAATTACCAAGTTTATTTATTTTTTTACTCGAAAAAAATATTTGAAAGTGGTAAAAAGTAATTCATACATTCTTTAGACGACTTTCACAGCAATACATTGTAAATTTTTCATACCGTTTAGACGTCAAAACGGTTCATGAATATGTGACATTCTAAACCTCTTCCAGCAAAATTCACATAACAGTCGCCAGTGTCAGGTCGATTAATCAAAATAATATAATGAAAACAGAAAAGTAGCTCATACATTCGATAAAATTAGAATTTATCTTTCGTGTTGTGTATTAAAACTTGTAGAAATACAGTATTTCAACTGTAAAATCACGTCTGGAAAATCACGTAAATCAGCGATATCGGCAAAATTTCGTGTACGGCCTCTTAACGTTACCTTTCAGTACTTTGTACCATATATTATTGTCTTTGGAGCGACGAATGCGTAATATTATTTAAAAATGTTAAACGACATCGAATTATTAGTTAAATAGAATGTGTATAACGTTAATCACGTCTTAATATCTTCTTCAAACATTTAGATAAAATTACAAATGAACTATTGAAGTTTCTTTAAATATTTCTTTTGATTCCGAATCAGCATTAATTGATAAAACAGATTGTGGCAGTGGGCGGGGCACATCGCTCGCAGGACTGATGGCCGATGGGGTCAGAAGGTTCTTGAGTGTCCGCGGACCGGGAGACGAGCTGTAGGGTAGCCCTCCAACAAGATGGAGTGACGACCTTGTAAGGATCACGGGAACGCGGTAGATGCGAAAAGCACAGGACCGGTCTGAGTGGAGAGCCTTGGGGGAGGCCTACGTCCAGCAGTGGACGTCTTTCGGCTGACATGATGTGATGTGATGTGATTAATTGATAAATCGTCGGTGAAACTGCAAAACCGCGTAAGTAACATTTTTTAATAAGAGCGTAAGGTTAATTTTGCTCTATCATAAATTTGTCAGATACGCGCTTTAGCTTCACTGATGAAATATAACACTATAAAAAATCAAATACAAACGATTATCGTACCATGTCAAAATTGGTGAAGAAACGTATATTTGGTACGAAGGCCACGCCACCACCCGAACACATTTCACGGACAAGCTGCTGTAATTTTAATCCAATCGGTGACTACCATAGACTAAAAATGCTACCATAATTCAGAATTTTCATGTGAAGGGTCCACGGAAAGAACATGTCTCGTCACTTTTTTTTGAAAATGAATTTTGAATCTCAAAATCTAGAGGACGAAATGAACTATTACCTACCACTCAGATTCAGATATAAATCTTCATATAACTTGTATCTTTTCACTCTTAAAAAAACCTCTACACGAACATTACGTACAAAATGACATGGTTCCTAACTTTCAAATCGCGATATCTCAAAAAGTTACTAAAGTGACTAGACATGTTCTGTCCGTGGACCCTTCAAATGGACTTTTATGTGCGTACACGTGACGTGCGAATTACGGAATGCAAATTAACCGGTTATTAACCGTTTTTGTATGAAAATAACCGGTTAAATCCGGTTATAACCGGTTATTGGCATTCCCTAGTGCGAATGTATTTTTTTCTCATCTACCCCATAGTGTGGCGTCTCGTTGGATAGGTATTTCAAAAATATTGCGGGTTTGTGAAAAGCTGTTCGATTACGGGATCCGTTTATGAAATTTAAGGCTTTAAAGCTCTAATTTTTGTTAGAGTCAAGTCCCCCTGCAGCCTGCAAATGGGTGGATCAACTTTTTGTTGTTGTTATTCTGTCCCGTAAGCCAGGAGACAACAGTGATAGAGTTTCTTAGAAAAAATGTTATAATATATACTTCTAGCACACTCAGGAGAAAGGCCATAAAAGAATGGGTGTGTAATTGCCAATATAACATTTTTTTTGTGGACTTATATCCTGTGAAATCATAGTTTTATAGAGTGACCCAGGAGACGTCACCATGGCAACGAGCTACAAAGAAAAGTTGATTGACCCAAATACTAAAAATAAGAAAATATCTTCAACGATAGCACGTATAACGAATTTTAAAAAACTATCACTGCTAAGTAGTCATGATTGGTCCCAGAGACACAGGCGACAAGTGTTTATACCTACCAAAATCGCCTAAGACAGCACCAAATAACTTTAAACAGAGAATGTGTGGTCACCGGGTTAGAATAGCGCCACCCCATGTCTTCCCGTGGATGTCGTAAGAGGCGACTAAGGGAATAAAGGCTTGTAGTACTGTTAGGCGATGGGCTTGCCACCTGTCACTAATACGCTGGTAAACATCTTAACCTAATTGTGCAAAGTGTGGTTACAGAATTATCAACAAGTTTTAAAAGTTGTTGGTAATTCTTTAGCTCTGTTTGGTTTTTTGAGACCCGAATATCCCAGTTTATTGACAAGGTGAGTCAACAGGATAATAAAACTTATTGCGCATGCGCGATTAGTCAGAGTCGACCTCTATTTCAATTTGTTATTATTTTACAAACTATTCGTCGGTGATACTGCAAAACCACGTAACTAACAAATTTATGATAGAGCAAAATCAACCATACGAGCTTATAAAAAAGGTGCATTTTGCTCCTTATTTAAACTGTTACTTACGCGACTTTGCAGTTTCACCGACGTATTGTTAATAGTAGATTGTTCAACAAGGGACTAAAACAAGCCATAATGACACGAGATGTTTAGCCACGCGAGCGAGCTTGCGAGCGAGGGTGGCTGTAGTTCGAGTGTCATTATGGTTGTTTAGTCTCGCGTTAAACACTCTACTTTTCACTTTGAATGCGAGGAAAAAAACGACGTTCTATACAAAATTACAACATTTATTTAACAACGTACGTTCAATACAAGTTATGAACATCTATTCAAAATACAAAAAAGGAAAAAAAAGTTCCGCGGTTTTTTTGTAAAGTGATGTTATAAATGCTTGCATATTTAGCCAACAGATTCAAACTTGGAAACCATTTTAAAAGTAATTGGACCACGCATAATAAAAGAGTTCGGCCTTAATATGATTAAATAGATGCATATTCGTAATAATTAATCGTGTTTCACGAAATTAAATCCTTTTTTTTATATATTTGCACAGTTGTCATTTTGAGGTTATTTCGACACCCAAAAATATGGTCCATACACAGTCACTGAAAATGGCGATAATCCTCCATTCACAAACACCGTGATTGGTTGTTTAGGGGTTTCCAAAGTAAATTAAAAAAAAAAATTTTAATCCCTAGACATTAATAAGGAGCTTTAGTCCCGATTCGCAGAGATTTAAGTAGCATTTTGAGAGCATGAGAAGTGAAAAATAATGTAAAGCCTTCCTCTTGAAGCACCATCTATTAATGGAAACAGGATTTGTCGGTGGTTTGTGGTTTATGTTAACAAATAGGGAAGACTCGCGACCTTTTGTTACAGCTTCAATAAGCTGATTTATCACTTTAATTTCTGCAATATTCTGAAACTTTAAAAAGTGAAACTTTCACCTAAAACTTCATGCAATATTCTGAAAGTTACTAAAATGAAATCGTTCGAAAATTACTAAAGTTTTGTAATGTAACGTAAGTAACGAAAACTTTTCTTGAAATTCAAATGAAATTTACACGTGTCAGAATCATTTCCATCTAATTATGTAACTTTCAGAAGCTGTAATTTTCGCAGTTAATAAGGAAAGTTTTGTAATGTTTCAGAAATCTCCCATCACTATTCGTGTGCTAGTCCGATTCGTACTTGGCCAGTTTTTAACAGAATAACACTAGGGATGTAAAAACCATCTTCTTTGACCTAATATGGTATTGTTTTTGACGTCAGCCGCCATTACTGCCAAGTAAATAAGAGCTGTCAAAACGGTGACAGTACGATAACAGATCAGGTCCATTTGCAACGTTAAAAGATGGCGGACGTGTAATTTGTTTTAGACTTTAATTTTTGGGTAATTAGGTGTTCAAAGTTCTTTTCTGATAGTGATTTGTACTTTTTATGCCTTTGTGTCGCACAGTGATTGAAGACTTGGACTTATTTCGTGGCATCTTTCTTCTCGTCTCAAGTGGACTCGCAGTGGTGCAGAGGTTAAAACTATCTTGACCTCTGACCTACAAATCACCGTACAACGTTGCCCCCAATCTTCCTAGAGAAGTTTGGATTGTGTTTTATTGCTATATTGATTTATACTTATACTAGCTTTCCGCCCGCGACTTCGTCCGCGGAGAATCATTATTTTGGTTATACGTAAAAAAAGGACAGTTCTTTTCAAGTTTCAAATATTTTTTCGCACGGCTATTGAAGATCACTACCATCTAACGATATCTACTATCGACTATTGATTGAGCACTTCTTTGTATACCACGTTGGTGGTAGTACTGTCGGGCGCTAAAATAACCAGGCTGCTGCATGAACTAACTCTGGAACAGGCCACGTAAAACTGCCCGTGTGAGAAGCAATCCTCCCTTAAGTCGATGCCCGCCACCTTTAATGACTGACCCTGAGATTTGTTTATGGTTATAGCAAAGCAGACTTTAAATGCGTAATCAGAGGGTATAAGTGGTATTCGTGGTATGAATACCGATTCACCCCGAGTACATCCGGTAAATACAGTAGCCTCAATAACATTTTTGTGTTCCGTTGCAAAGCTTAGGGGGGTTAAGGTTATGCAATAGCATGACAGGGGTACCGACTTTAAGTAGGAGTTTGTGAGAAGGGAGACCAGGTGGGTTGACACTATTAAGGAACTCAACAGGATAGTGAACAGCCTCATCGGTTTGTAAGACTGAATCTACCGACTTGTATTCCATTTCTGACCCTTCAAAGGACTTGAGGAGGATATCATTAATGGTGGCAGCAACATTGTTCTTGGGAGTCAGTATAGCGCGTTCACACAGCCAATCCATCGACTTCATTTGTAAATTAGAAATATCAGGATACATTTTAGATATTAATTCTGTAATTGTTGAAACTACTGTGGCCAGCTGAGTAGGGATACTTCTTTTTCTTTCTTTCTTTTTCTTTATCTTTTTCCATTCGATTCGGGATAATCTCCGTTTCCTATTTTGAGTAGGAGTTCAGAAAACTCTCCAGGAAAGACGTCGCCCCTTAAATGAACTCTCATATTTCTCCTAAGGGAGAGTTTTTTGATATTGGGCCACAAATGTGAGGATTTTAAACATGCTTTAACCTCGTCAGCCCGAGTTCCTCTAGCGACTACAGGAAGAGTCTGACAAAAATCCCCAGCCAACAACACAGTAACTCCACCCATCACTCCATCATTACCTCTGATAACTTTAAGGGTCCTACTTAGTGCTTCAACTCCGCTCTTATGTGCCATACTGCTCTCATCCCATACAATAAGTGTACACTCCCGAAGAACTCGGGTGAGATTGAGCGGGAGTTTAAAAGCAGCGTGAGCTGTTTCACCACCTTCCAGTAGTGTAGCAGCGATGCCAGACAATCTTAAGGTCAGAAAAACATGTCGGACCTCGAACCTCATGCAACAGCAACCGCAGATGATAGCACTCAGTATTATTCGGATGAACCGTGTAGACTCTCCCAAGAGCGTGGTCTTTCTTTACTCCCGGCCAGCCATTTACGTCTAACCCCCGTTTCCTTCGCGTAAACTTTTTATTATTCCACACATAGTACGCAGGAACTTCTGAGTACAATATTGTTTTTGCAGATTAGAATTAGAAAAGAGCATTTCTACCAAGTTTCAAGTAAATTTGATCATAGAAATATTTTATCTAGACAAAATTTGCAACTCCCTTTCATCCCTCTAGGGGTTGAATTTTAATAATCGCTGAAATAACAGCCTCATTATTTGAATTGAAGAGCATTTTTACCAAGTTTCAAGTAAGACCATAAAATATTTTTTTCCCATACAAACTTTGCAACCCCCTTTCATCCCTTTAGGGGTTGAATTTTAGTAATCGCTGAAATACGTGTCTCATTATTTGCAATGAAGAGCATTTGTACCAAGTTTCAAGTAAATTGGACAATAAAAATATTTTTTCCCATACAAACTTTGCAACCCCCTTTCATCCCTTTGGGGGTTGAATTCCGAAAAATCCCTTCTTAGTGGATCTCTACATCATAAACAGAAAGTACTGTCCAAGTTTCATATTTATAGCATTAGTAGTTTTGGCTGGGCGATGATGAGTCACCCGGGACATTGCCTTTTATATGTATATAAGATATACTTGACACTGGCGAAATCACTTCACGTGGAAACGCCATATCCCCGCGGTAGTAGCTGTTCAAGTCACCGCGGGGGCAAAGAAAGAAGATAACAGATCAAAGACGACATGGTTTTGCCCAGAAAAATAAAAACCCGGCGCTCTGTTTCCGCTTTATCGCGAAACTATATTAATCACATAAATGATTGAAACATAAACAATACGCACTTTGTTCTATTCCAAACACATGTGGGAGGACCTTGTGCAGGCACCGTCCGGGTTGGCACCACCATCTTATCCATTAAGCTAACGCCAAGTAGCAGTGTTCGCATTGTTGTGTTCCGGTTTGGGGATAAGACAGCCGGTGTAATGATTAGCATAGAGGCATTCCATCTTAGTCCTCAGGGTTAGTTTGCTCATTTCATTTGCAGTCTTAGGATTGCGGTCTTGTGAATGCGAATGTCTATGGGTCAAAGTTTCCACTTACCATCAGGTGGCCTGTGTGCTCGTTTGCATTCCTATGCCATTAACATTAGCTAGGTGTGTGTCATTGTTATTGGTCCCGGCAATTGCATTTTTAGGGTTCAAACAGAAAAAAACTGTATAAATAAATAAACAACTATCTCAAAAAACAATACCTATGTATAAACAAATTTTCTATTTGAAGTTATTTAGTGCTGCACAAAGACTTAAACGCCAGATGTGGTTAAAAGTAATGCATTGCATACATTTCCTAAATGTGCCAAAAAAGTTAAAACTAATCTTATTTAAATTAAAATAAAACTAAGCTACAAAGTTAAAGATGTAAATAATAATCACCACTATAAAAAGAACACCCCCTCTAGCAGGTCCGCTCGCGGCATGGTCCCTATGACACTGGCTGCATTACCTCTCTGGATAGCTAGCCCAATCCTTTGGGAGAGGTAAGCACCAGCTCTAGGATCTCCGGAGGTGTCTATGAGCCGAGCCGGGATGACGGAGCCTTAGTACAGCTTTTCATATCGGCTGACCATGGTCCCATGGTCTCCAGTGCAATTGCTACAAATTCGTTTTTTTTTTTAAGTCATAGGGAAGGCAAACGAGCGCACAGGCCACCTGATGGTAAGTGGAAACTGTGGCCCATAGACATTCGCATTCACAAGACTGCAATCCTAAGACTGCAAATGCACTGCCAACCCTGAGGACTAAGATGGGATCGGTGGCGACCACGCCAGTGCTGCCTCTGCAATAATGTGACGGATTTGGACGATTTTTTTTTAAAGAGGAATTCATAAAGACAGTTTTTAATAATTTATAATGTGAACCGTATTTACCGTGTGGTTGCCGGGTTAGAATAGTGCCACTCCGTGTCTTCCCGTGGATGTCGTAAGAGGCGACAAAGGGAATAAAGGCTTGTAGTACTGTTAGGCGATGGGCTTGCCACCTGTCACTAATACACTTGGAAACATCTTAGCCTACTTGTGCAAAATGTGGTTACAGAATTATCAAGAAGTTTTAAGACTTGTTGGTAATTCTGTAGCTCTGCCTACCCAACTCTGGGAATGAAGGCGTGAGTTTATGTATGTATGAAGCGTATTTATTCGTTTATGCGTAAGTACCTATTTTTATTAAAAAGTGATAATAAAAATTAACCGAAGAAAAAGACAAATTTAAAAAAAAATGGTTGCTGCCGGGGAGCCGGAAGTGGATAAAGTGTTGTTTTTTGTTCGCAGCCGGGAATTGTTGGAGTCGTGATGATGGAGCAGGACTAGGGATTCTCAGCGACTCCCAAAACCTTCCGTGACTACTAGTGAAGTGAAGTGGTTAGATTAAAAAGCATAAAATAATATTAATCATTAATACGTACGAGTACAAATCAGGGATGTTACGGAGCTTCGACTCCGGTATCCGTTAAGTCGGAACTTCCAATTATTATTACACCTTCGGTTCCGACTTCGGCTCCGACACTTTTAAATCGAAGGTTTTAATCGGAGGTCGAAGCATAACATAGCGGCGGCGCGCCGGCCTATGTCGACTGTTATGAACTATCATTTATCATTTTTCATTGTTTGTTTTATTTTATAATTGAAAATTGAAATGAAAAAAAATTGACCAAATAATGTTTTACATACATACCTTCACGCCTGTAATCCCAGAGTGGGGTAGGCAGGTTGCAAGCCCATCGCCTAACAGTACTACAAGCCTATATTCCCTTAGTCGCCTCTTACGACATCCACGGGAAGACATGGAGTGGCACTATTCTAACCCGGTGACCACACAGGTTAATAATGTTTTATTTGTCCTTAAATAAAAAATCTCTCTCATGCCACCACTTCTGACAATGCCTCCGACTCTGATTCCGACTCCGATAAAGCAAATTTAAAAACTCCGACTCCGCCTTCGGTTCCGATAAAACTACCTCCGTTACATCCCTGGTACAAATATACATCTAAGATTTAAATAAACTTTTAACAAGTTCAGTTATGTTGCTGACAAACTTATAATTGATCGGTTATTTATGCGCAATTATAGTAATTTAATTAAGGTTAAGTTGTGTTATTTTATTAATTCGTAATTAAATGCCACTTGTTGTCGAGTAGGTATAATTTTTATAATATACAATTAGGTTACAGAAAATATCAAGATCTGTTTTGAATGCAATTATACATGTGTTTAGTTATTTGGTCGCGTCTTTAATTAGATCGGCACCTCTTCTACATAGATGGAATGGAATCTCGCGCCTGCGCTTACAGGTCAAATTTCGCGCGCAGGCGGAGAGCCGTGCACCACTTAATAATGCATGTTTATGTTTTGATTTAAATTATATTATGATTATGTTTTTGTTTGTATTGTGTTCATATAGTGTTGCCTTAGTAGCACACTATATGAAGAAGTTACTAAAAGTATCATAGAATACTGACGTCATTAAATAAAGTACGTAAATGAGTAAAATTAATAATTGAATAAGACTTGCGCAAGCCACGGATACGACAAAAGTATTGAGTACCTACAGAAAAACATAACTAGTTAGTTATATGTATAGATACCAAGAAAGAGAAAACCGACAGTTTTAATTATAATTATTATTTAAGATGACAATTAAGATACGTTTTTTGTGCTTTCAGGGTTTATTTTATATTCTTTATTTGGTTTCTTTAACGTAATCGATTGTCTTGATAACTGTACTTTTGTATGAATTAAAATATAATGAATTATTTTTTTTTGCAAGTAGTTGCGTAATGTTTCATAAGAAGATAGGTATTAGGCATAATTTTTTTATATATAATTTCTGAATAATCTCTAATCTAAAATATTTAATTTCAGATTTTTTTATATTTTTTTAAATTTAATTTAGCATAGAGATCGCCATACATAAATACATTAAATCACGCCTGTTTCCCAGAGGGGTAGGCAGAGACCACTTATTTCCACTTGCTACGATCTTGACAAATTTCTTTCGCTTCTTCCCCATTCATACATCGAGTCATGCACGCACGTCGGTTTCGGGTACTTAAGATTCGGCCCTTTTCCAGTGTTTCTCCGATTTGTTTCGAAAAAGTACGCCTAGGGCGACCCCTTCCGACCCTTCCACTCATTTTCGCTCTGTATATCTCTTTCGACAATCTTCTTTCATCCGTCCTTTCCAAATGACCGAACCATCGAAGCATGCCCTTTTCAATCTTAGTTCTTTTATTCCACATTTCTCTTTGACTTTAATAGTAACTGACTCTAAAGTATTGGTGTAGTTCTTGAAAACTTTTAAACTATGCAAGGTAGGTAAAGAGACGCAAATGTCGCGACGTTATCTCGGTTCCCAGAATAATTTATTACAAAGGACTGATTATAAACAATTACATTTTAAGCAACCACGCTTTAGGAATATTGATTTCAGCAATAGAGTCGATAACAAGGGACCTTGTGCGGCAAGCCGGGCCATCGGCGATACGAGTCTAAAAGTAAACAAACTAAAGTGGATGTAGCACAAAAAGAACAACGCAAGCCGTCAAATTGTATGTTATATATTGTTATTTATGTTAGTCGCAAAGGTACTTGTAAATATGGGCCTTGTAGCCTGAAATAAAGTTTATCATTAATTTAGTATTTATTGAATTTTCTGTAAATTCGGTTCTTTGCAATTAGTATTAAATATAAAAGTAAAATAACAATACCAATAAAAATAAAAAAATATTATAAAAACCTAACCTACGAGCCTCCCAAAATAGCCAATAGTGAGGTGAGGAGCAGGACCTACCCTCGGGAGCACTCAGGTCCGTGGTGTCGCCACTCACCAACAGCTCGCCACTAGCTGTCCTGCGTAATTATTATTATTATTTGTATGTCTTTACCAATCACGGGACTTTATTGGGAGTCCCGGACCTTTGGATGGCGTACATGGAGCTGAAGCCAACACGCAGAGGCCCTTTAGACAAGTTTAATTTAGTAAAGTGATGGGACACCAACCGGCGATTGTCCCTGAGTTCAAACTATAGAAGTATGCTCCCACGGACAACCAACGGTTAGTGGAGGACTATTTAAGAAGGATGAAAGTATTAAAATAGGCTCTATGAATGAACAGATATGGATTGGTGAACTAGGCTATTGATGAAACTACGGCGCCTGCCTGGCCAATGCTAATTACTTTGGTTGAAATGGCAGGCGGTGACTCGCCAACTCAATGGAATGGGCCTCCCGAAATAGCCGCATATATATAGCAGCAGGGAGGTAACAGTTCCAGAGGGGCTAAGGGTCGAGAGGTGCTTCTGGACTTTAAACGAGAATAAGGTGCCCACTCACCACTTATGCAACACATCCACCCTTCGAGCATATAGCTCTTGCGACTCCACTCTGACCGGCCAATAAAGGCAAGCCAAAGGTGAGGGTCTGTTCCTCGTCATTATTCACTCCAGCCAGCCGTTGAAGGCAAGCGGTGAGGAACAGGACCTACCCTCGGGAGCATTCAGGTCCGCGGTCTCGCCACTCACCAACAGCTCGCCACTAGGTGCCCTGCGGTATTATTATTATTTTATTATTATTATTATTTATCGTATTTAGGTTCAAATACATGTCATTTTTATTCCACGGCTCTGCTTGCGGCGTTGCTTACACATTACCCATGGCGGTCATGCTAATATTTTCAATACGAAAAATTGTCTCTCGGTCTGTCGGTCTGTTATGCTTTCTCAGCTAAACCGCTAAACCGATTTTAATGAATTTTAGTATGCAGACATTGAGCACTTTTTACACCGGGATTTTTATAATTAGTGAGCGTTACATGATTAACGAAGTCTACACGGGTGCATTTTTAAATCTAGTATTATACAGATAAAAAGACCCCCGGATCCAAGTCAGCTCGACTCAAACCTTTTTAACCCGTCTGCGCCATTTAAGGTATTAAAGAAAATATCTTATTGCGTCACAGTACGAATATGTCTTGTTTTTTTTAATTGGGTCCACTCCACAGTAATAAAATAAATCTTATGTTATTATATTTTAACTTGTATAATCTTAATAAGAGTTATTTTTGTAGAATTCATATTATGGCGCTTTTTTTAAGAAATGTCTACTCTTGAGAAGCGCTGGTGACATAAAATTGGGTTTCATTGCAAAATAAATAATTTCAATTTCATGCGGTCTATAATTTCTACGGTATTATATTTTCAATTCACGAAAACTTTTTGATTTAACCTCTCACTTTCTTGCAGCAGCAAAAATAGATGGACGAGTCTTTGTGTATTGGAAATACTATATTTGCGCCAACTAAGTATATTTACCTACTTTATAGTTTCATTCAGTGCATCAGCTTAATCAAATATTTCTCACTTAATTTTATTATAAAAAATAGAAAGAAGAGTATTTGATTAAGCTTTAACAAGTTTAAAAACTGTAAAACAATCTTATTCGCACAGGTCACAAAACATGAATTATCAATTTATCATTATCATACACAAACTGCAGAAATTTGAAGTTCGTTCTCGAATCTCTCGAACGAAGGCATGGCCTCCCAACTCGAACAACGTATAATTATTACTTTAATAAACTCATAGATGGCACCACAGGTATCGAGCGAAACATTTGAATCAGTAATCGTGAAGATTGAATGATTTTTGCACCTTAATAAATTCAACGTACCTTAATTACATCAAAAACATCCTTCTCTACATAAAGTAGGGTATATTTTATAAGTTTAATAAATGCAATAAATTTTATATTAACTCCATCTAACTCATAAAAAACTTATAAGCTTTCAAGCTTGCTACGCCTTATTAGGTACTGTCACTAGATGGTGCCATCACGGATCGCGAAACTACTATGCACTCACAGGCCCCAAGCGTTTCGTTTTTACAGTAAAATTAATACTCAAAATACTTCTTTTATATTAAAAACAAAAAAACAATAGAGAAAATAATGTCTTGACGAATATAAATGAATATTACAAAATACTGTTTTGGCGGTTTCGGTGTATTAAAATGTTACAACGTGCTATCTTTAACCATTGAAGTATCAAAACGCGCTGACAGTTTGTGTACAAACATTTAAACTACACCAAATTCACCAAATCAATTTAATATCAAATTTAATGGATACCTAATGTCAAAAACACAATTAACCTCCCTGATGATTACCACGACAAAAGTCATCTTGATTTTTGATTAAAAAAATATTTCAAGTTAAAATTCACGATTATTGCAAATCGAGAAAATCATCATTTGATTCCAAATCGAAATTAAGAATTCTACAAAATAAATAGTCCGAATATATTCGTATAATCAACTATCAGATTGGTAAAAATTAAGCAACCACTTATTCTAAACAGTGAATATAAACGAGTATAGTCTTTACTATTTCTACTGAGCTGATCTTCTACACAAATGCCATTGTTTGTAAACATTACCATTGTCTTTCTTTGTGTCCGTAACCGCAAGCCGATTAAATACAAAAAAGTTAGAACTACATTGAATGTACATTGAATTATCAACCCTACCCTTTTTGTCAGTAGGTTTAAAATGTAAAGTGTCAGGATACAGATATAAGTCTTGTGTAGATGATAGTATTGTGTAGAGAATAAGCACAGTTCAAATAATAAAGACTTATATCTGTATCCTGCCACTTTACATTTTAAACCTACTGACTAAGAGGGTAGGGTTGATAATTCAATGTATATTCAATGTAGTTCTAACTTTTTTGTATGTAATCGGCTTGCGATTACGGAAACAAAGAAAGACAATGGTATTGTTTACAAACAATGGCCTTTGTGTAGAAGATCGGCTCAGTAGAAATAATAAAGACTATACCTATAGTGATAACACAGACAAACTGAATAAGTACGTAGTGTTTGAACTTGCATTCAAAAATAAAGTTCAGAGTAATCTTTCAGTGTTACCTTTCTTACACAATGAGTGTAATATTATAAATAATTACTTGTTTGGCGTAATTCTGCATCAATTTAATAACAATTTTAAAATGAAAACTATCACTAGATCGAAAACCAGATTGAGTGAATGGGCTACTGCAGGCATTCATAAAAGTAGAAATTTCTCTATATAGGCCCTCTCTCTATATAGGTCTTAAAGCTTATTTATAAGCTCTAAAACTCGTGATAATCAGGTCACCCTAAACACAGGTGACAAACAAATCAAGTCAAATAAAGAAGTTGCCTTAGCATTCGAATATTATTTTTCCAACATAGCCATTAAGACCACGAAATGTCTTAAATCATCCGCGGTTCAAGCTCAATCATTACTTTGCACTAATGTCAGTAAATGTAATATAAACTTTGAATTCAGCCCTGTAAATTCAGATTCAATAGTCAAAGTATTTAAATCGCTTAGTTTAAAAAAGACTGAGGATTTGTAGGGCACATCAGTTAGTGTACTTTTTCATATCATAGATGTAATTGCACTCCATCTAGCATTAATTTACAATAATTCCATTTCAGAAGGGATATTTCCAGATCTCATGAAATATAGTAAAGTCGAATACCTCTTTTTAAGTCATTAAAACAGAAACAAGTCGTACGAAAAATAAAATTGAGAAATTGTAATAATCTACTTAGTAATTCGTACTCCTCGTACTAATTACGGAAAAAAAATCTCTATGAAGGTGCAAACTTATATAATAAATAAGCTTCCTGAAAGCATAAAAGATGCTAAGACCATGCAAAATTTCAAAAGATTACTTAAATTCTATGTAACTGAGCAAGTGCGCTCTGATATCCGCAACGCGCTTTAAGTCACATCCATTCAACCTTAATCTGTGTCCACCTTATCGCTGCAACTACGCGGGCGCTCAGCCTCGACTTTGTCTACCTACTAATTTAAGTCTACCCACCTACCACGTAAAAACATAATACATATTGTCTTAGTAGTAAATTAAAATTAAAATCTTATATGTTAAAATGTATGTAATTAATTTAAGGTACCTACTAACTATTTTTCTTTTTTCTTTTATATTTGTTTTGCGTGAATGTAAATACGCACGTTTGGGGTGGTCGTACCGAGTGGTAATACCCCTTTATATACGTGTTGCGTAGCGGGGCTCGTTGCAGTGGTGAGAAGAGAAATTCCGGAGACAGTTTTTACTGGATTTAATCTTGTGTTTTTACATATACAATCGTAAGAAATAATAGTGCGTCCGCGCGGAGTAGCGGCCGGTGAGCGAGCTATTTACATTTCACAATGTTGCCAACATACAATTTGGCGGCGTCGTTTTAGGCACACATTTTGACGCCACACCACCCCCCCACGGAGAAGGATAAACCAAAAAAACAATAATTAAAAAATAATATAACAAAAATAATTAAAAGTAACTAAAATCATTACGATTCTGGAAACTCACGTGGCGGCCAGACCTGGTTATATAAGGCCGTTTCGAAGGGGCTGTGGTATCTGAAGGCGCAGGCGCCGCTATAGGGCAAGGCGCAAGTGCAGCTGCAGGCTGTGCTCGAGGCAAATCCGTAGGTAACGAAGTAACCGGCGGGCTAGGGTCAGAATTAAGAAAGGCTGGTTTGACGCGGTCGACGCTCACTACAACCTTCCTGTTTTTGATATCCAAGGTCAGTGTCTTCCCGTCCGCGGAACGCTGTAATACGGCGAAAGGACCTTTATAGGGAGGTTGCAATGGTCGCCGAACTGTGTCGTCACGAAGGAAAACGTGAGATGCGGTGGGTAAGTCCTTTGAGATGAAAACAGAAGGAGTCGAGTGGCGAGAGGCGGGAGCTGGACGAAGTGATGACATCTTTCTTCGCAGTTGGACGACGAAATCAGCGGAATCGACCAGCAGGTTTTCGCCAGAATCGGAAACCAACATTTCTCCGGGTAAACGCAGAGGTTCTCCATACGTGATTTCGGCAGCCGTAGCCTTCAAGTCTTCCTTGTAGGCGGTACGCATGCCGAGTAGGACGAGAGGAAGAGCACGTGTCCAAGAGTCAGAGTGGCACATAAGTGCGGCCTTTAACTGGCGATGGAGTCGCTCAATCATTCCGTTCGCACAAGGATGGTATGCGGTTGTCCGAATGCGCTTTGTCGCAAAAGTTTGCATAAGGCGCCGGAACAGGCGGATTCGAACTGGGTGCCCTGGTCAGTTGTTATGGTAGAAGGGACACCAAAACGAGCGACCCATCCTTGGACGAAGGTATCGGCCACCTCATCGGCAGTGATGGAGCGCATAGGCCACACCTCTGGCCACCTAGAAACCCTGTCAATAGCGGTGAGACAATAACGAAAATCGTCGCAGACGGGCAGAGGGCCAACTATGTCAATGTGGACATGGGTGAATCGACCAGATGGTTGCTCTATTGTACCTAGAGGTGCCGAAGTGTGTCTTGAAACTTTGCTGCGTTGGCACGCGAGACAAGACTGTGCCCACCTGCGACAGTCTTTCCGAATGGAAGGCCAGACATAGCGACCTACCAAGAGTCGAGTGGTGGCTCTGACGCCGGGGTGACTCAAGTTATGTAACTTGTCAAACACCGCGCGACGAAACGAAGGGGTCAGATAGGGACGAGGCTTGCCAGTAGAAACGTCACAAAGTATGAAGACCTCAGTACCAGGAACAGCAATACGAGAAAGCTGAAGGCTTGAGGCTCCTTGACGAAGGTCGACGAGTTCTGGGTCCTCTTGCTGAGATTTAGAGAGAGCCTCATAGTCCTCTTCTAAAGAAATGGCTTCAATCCGCGACATTGCATCAGCGACGACGTTATCCTCTCCTTTTATATAGCGGATGTCAGTCGTAAACTGGCCGATGAATGACAGCTGGTTTAGCTGAGACGGAGGAAGCTTTTCACGGCGCTGTACGAAAGCGTACAGCAATGGCTTGTGGTCAGTATAAATAGTAACGTGCTGAACCTCGAGAATATGACGGAAGTGCTGTACGCTTTCATACACCGCCAGTAGCTCTCGGTAGTACGCTGGCCACTGAGCCTTTTGGGGGGTCAACTTTTTGCTGAAAAAGGCAATAGGGCACCATTGGTCGTTAACAAACTGCTGAAGGCAAGATCCTAAATGGACACTAGACGCGTCCGTAAACAGGCCAAGGGGTGCGTCGTTGACCGGATGCTGCAGTAAAGTTGCGTTTGAAAGGCCAGATTTGCAGGTTTCAAAATGCACCAGGAGCTCAGGTGTCCATAAGAATGGTTTAGTACCCTTCCCATTGGTTGCGACTACTGCATCAATCAAAGGCGCCTGAGACTGAGCGGCGTGAGGCACGAAGCGGCGATAATAATTTATCATGCCGAGGAAACGGCGCACACCTTGGACAGTCTTTGGAGGCGGGAAATCTATTAAGGCTTGGATGCGATCTTGTGGAGGGCGGGTGCCTTGTGAGCTAATGTGGAAACCCAGGAACACTACTTCGGGTGCGCCTAAAACGCACTTAGAGGGATTAATCACCGCTCCATAATCGTGCAGACGCTTGAAGAGCGTTCTGAGGTGTTCCCTGTGTTGAGCCTCATCTTTCGAGAAGACGAGGATGTCATCCACGTAGGGAAATACAAAATCGAGGCCCCGTGTGACCTCATCGATAAATCTTTGAAAACTTTGTCCAGCATTTCGTAATCCAAAACTCATAAAAGGAAATTCGAAGAGGCCGAACGGGGTAACGATGGCGGTCTTGGAGATGTCATCCTCGGCCACCGGGATTTGTTGGTACGCCTTCACAAGATCGAGGGTGCTAAAAACGGTTGCTCCAGCAAGATTGTAAGCGAAGTCGTTAATGTGGCGCACGGGGTACCGGTCAGGAATAGTTCTGGCGTTCAAGGCGCGGTAGTCGCCACAGGGACGCCAGGACTGGTCCTTTTTCGTGGTCATATGTAAAGGAGACGACCAAGCACTTTCAGATGGTCGAGCTGTACCACTGCGCACCATGTCCTCAAATTCGCGCTTGGCAGCAGATAATTTCTGGGGTGCCAGGCGCCGGGGGCGGCAAGAAATAGGTGGCCCTTCAGTTGTCCTAATATGATGTACCGTGCTATGTTTAACAAACCGTGGGAAACCAGGAGGTTTGGTGATGTCTGGGAACTCAGCAAGCACCTGTGCAAATGAAGAGTTCTGAGAATCAATAGACTTGACGCTGGACTGCAAGGTAGTAGCAGTAGAAGCAATGGCCTTAACGCCGGTGCTGCCGTCAACAAGCCTCTTATGGTGACAGTCAGGTAGCAAATGGTAATGGGACAAAAAGTCTGAACCGATAATGGCTGTATTGACGTCAGCCACCACAAACTGCCAGGTAAAATTGCGCCGCAGTCCAAAATCAAGTTTAAGATTGACAGTTCCGAAGGTTTTAATTGTGCTGCCGTTGGCTGCGCTGAGTTCCCAGTCGGTGGGTGGCCTCTGCTCTCTAAGCCAGCGGTATGGGTAACAACATAAATCGGAACCTGTGTCGATCAGATATTGATGCTTGGTAACCTTGTCGGTGACAAAAAGGCGGCGGGTGTGGGGTTCGATCTGGCAGCAGTCAGAATCCGCCTTTACTGACTGCTGGTCGAGTTTTCCGCTGTCCAGTTGCATGGAGGGATGCACTTGGCTGCCTTTGTACCAAATTTCTTATGGTACCAGCACGCTTTTGCAGCATTGGTTGGAGTGCCGCTGCGCCTTGCACCCCTAGATGCGGATCGGCCACGGGATCTTCCACGCTGCTGCTTGTTGGTTAAATCAGCAACCTGCTGACCAAGCTTGTCTAGGCGTTCCATGACAGTTTTGAGGTCAGGTTGTCCGCTGGCAGCTTTACTGTCCACCTTGTAGATACTCGGAGGTCCAGGAGTAACCTCAATGATCTTGTCCGCCAGCTCTGCCAATTTGTCTAAGCTGAGATCTGACTGTGCAGTAAGTATAGCCTGCACGTGGCCAGGTAAGCGTCGCATCCACAATCGCCGCAGTATGCTATCATCTTTAGAGAAACCGGCGAGAGAACGAAGGTGCCGCAAGAAAGCAGTAGGTTTTCGGTCACCCCGCTCTTCATCACTAAGTAGGCGTTCAATGCGCTGGTCATCAGATACAGAAAGTCTTCTAATAAGCTCACGTTTTAGTGTGTCGTACTTGTGTTCCTCCGGTGGGTCCATAATTATGTCTTCGATGTCACCTATTAGACGTTGGTCAATAATACTAATGACATGACTAAATTTTGTCATGTCACTAGAAATTCCTGCCAAGTGGAATTGGGCCTCGGCTTGTGTGAACCACACTGCAGGCCTGTCCGACCAAAAAGGAGGTAACTTGACAGCTACCTTGTAGACATCTTTGGTATCGGCTGAAGATTCACAAGTTTGGGGTCGTAGTCGCGCTTGAAGAGCAGCATTCTGCACCTGCAGGGCTTCCAGCTGGGTTTGCAGCTCTTCAACAGACATTCTGGAATATATTCAGATACCACACCCAAGAAAGAAAATGTTTACGGTTAAAGAAAAGGGTTAGTTTTCAAATTTATCCTTCACCCGCAGGGAGCCAGACCCACAAAACACAAAATTTGTTAATAAGTTACACTAAAATCATAAAATGCAATATTGCATGCCTGCACACAACACAAGATAAGACGCACACCAAATATTAATTAGAAAATGCGCTCCTCAAACAATGTAGCAGACATGTGCTCAATGACAAATGCGGTTATGTCAAACAAATAAACAAAACACCATTAATTAAAATCCACATACAATTATTTAAATGCAGAAAATTCGTAGAAAAACCGAAAATTAGCAAAACTTAGTATTTAAAGTTAATTGGCATTAGTAATTAGAACAAACAGTTGAATTAACAATTGTCAACATAAAACCAAATAGTATAAACACTGTAGTTCTGTTAAATAATAGAAAAAACGCTAATAGGTACCAATAGTTGCTGTCAGTTTCTTTGCAGGATATTTTTACGGGAAAACTGAAATAGGTACAGGGCCCTATTTCACGAAAGGTACTAGTCTAGTAATACCCGTCCATGGACTAATACTTTGTACAAGTTTACAATTGTGGGTTTCAACAAGCTACAATTGTAAGTTACTAGTTACTTCTTTGTAAAATTGTAAATACTAGGATTACTAGTGTACGTTTCTCGAATCTACAAATATACGGCTTTACTAGTTAGTAGTAACTAGTTAATATGTACAAGTCTTGGTAAATCACGTTTCATTACTTTTTTTACAAGACTTGTAGCTAGTAGCGGTGCACAGACTAAAAATACTAGTTACCGAATGGCAGTTTACGCTATTATCAAGGCTGAATTAGGTACCTAAATTTTTTATTCAAAGAATCTGTCAAGTGAGAGTCGAGCACGAAAGATAAAAATAATAAATACACTTGTTAATTACAAGCCTAAACCTACCAAGGTCGGAAGCTTTGTAAAAATTACAAGTTGAATTTACTCTTGTCCAAAATATCAATTTTATTGTGAAAACTGTTGTCTTGTCGAAATCAGTTTAACAAACAAACTGATTCAATCAATCTGAATCAGATTGTTTGTTAAACTGATTTCTTGGAAGAAATACTCGACGCCGACGGATAATAACGATTTCTTCATCGCTGCTGTCGGAATCAGTCCACATTGCTTTAAAAACTTCACAATACACTTAAACTCGACAAGACACAACAATTTTCACAATAAAATCGATATTTTTGACAAGAGTAAATTCAACTTGTAATTTTTACAAAGCTTCCTACGTTGGTAGGTTTAGGCTTGTAATTAACAAGTGTATTTATTATTTTTAGCTTTCGTGAAACAAAAAGCAGTTTACCATGGTGAAATTAGCCGGTATTTACTAGTTGGCGACTAGTAACTGGTAGATTAATATTGTAATTTGTGAAACGTAATCTTACAAGCTAGTGAAAAATAATAGTCCATAGAATAGTAATACTAGTCTGATAGCTTTTGAGAAACAGGATTCCACAAGTCTAATAAGAGGTAATAGTGAAACAGGATTTACTAGAACTTGTAATTGTAACACTGGTGCCTGGTAACAAGTAAATCCGTAGACTTGTAGATTCGTGAAATAGGGCCCTGGATACGTAGATGAACTGGATAAAACCGGTTGTAGGCAAGTTTGTTCAAATGCACTTTTTCGTAACTTTTATTGCAACATACACTCACAGCACTTTGTGGAAACTGGCCTCGAACGATGCACACCAGGCTTCGATGTCGAGGGCCGCCATGAGACAAAAGTGGAACCTCCGCTATGTCCAAGGTAAACGTCCAAACTTGACGCTTATGGACGTGCACGTCGTGGTCACCAATGTAGGAAGAGAGGGCAATAGAGAGATCTCTCTCCAGGCGGGTGTTATGCCTGGGGACCGAAGTCCATTGGGATGAAGTTGGAATTGGTATATATGTCAACCGACTTCAGAAACTTCGTTAGCGCGTTGTAGGATTCTTATAGTTCCGCTGTCTGACACTGGTGGCGCTAGCGAGTTCGTTGATACAAGTTGACGTTAGATGTCGCTAGGTCGCCACATCAGCCCCCCTTTGAGACCGGAGGTTGATGGTGATGATGACGTGCAGTCTGTGCGTCGAATTGCCGCTTGCAAGTGCCAGTGGATGTCTCCAATAGTGCTCAGAGCCGCGTTGGCGAGCGTAGCAGGAGAAGAGGAGTGTGAGTGGGGTACACAGTGAGTCGTGTACCTGCTCGTGAAGTACTCGTTGTAGGACGCAGTGAGTCGCGTTGTTGAGTGAGAGCTTAGTAGTGTGCACACTGTAGACACCAGTGGCCCGTTTCACGAAGCTACAAGTTACAAATTACAAGTTCACAAGTAACAAGAGCAAAAAGTTACAATTTACAAGTACAAGTGTTTCTCGAACGCGGCCGGCATGGTAGAATAATAGGATCGTATGGTAATCTCGATTACAAGTGAATGACATCTCGATTTAACAAGTCCCTATTAAAAAAAAGTTTGTTGATGTTTTGACGTTTCTAAATGTCAAATCTTGAAATATTTATATTTATAATCTGTAAATCCGATGATGTCTCCACTCCAGTCTCGCGGAGTCTTCGGAGTTGTCTCTCGTTATCGTTAAAATTTTAAAGTAGGTACGGGAGTTATTTTAGTTAGATAAACCAACCGGAAAATTTTGAAGGCAACACTGCTAAAGAAGTGTTGCTTAAGAAAAAAGTTTTTTTTGGAGCATTTTCGGCAACCAAGACCGATGCGTGGAAAGTCATACACGCAAAGGCACAGGCTTTAGGACTTGTGCCAAATTCAAGGGATTTTTCATATACCCGTGATGTACTTCCACATTCCACAAGCTTATGAAACTTCACTTAATATTTACAAACAAAATAACAATAACAACAAACTTTAGCAGAGAATTAAACTCAACAACTAACAATAACAAAATATACAATAATAACAAACTTTTTAACAGAAAATTAAACTCAACGACGGTACGACATGAGTGACGTTTAAAAACAAACGAGGTAGGTACTATAGAATGAATGATTTGACAGCGACTCTAACAAATTACAAGTTTACTTAGCTCGGAAGCTAGGTAGTTTTTTTTACTAATTGACAAGTACAAGTTGACAATGTAACAAAATTTTCGAGAAACGTTAGTTCGATGGAAAACTTATTTTGAAAGCTTGTTTGAATGCGAAGATATTTGTCGTGAGCCAGAAAGCATGAGTAAAGATGCAAGTAGCGAAGATGAAAGTGTGATTAGTATGAGTGAAATAATGAAGGCTTTAAAAAGTATGAAAGCGGGAAAGTCAGCAGGTTGTGATAGAGTGTCGATAGAAATGCTGAGGAGAGGAGATGGCGTGGTGGGTAGTCTGTTGTACCGTCTTTTCAATGCATGTTGGAGTAGCGGCCGAGTCCCGGAAGATTGGGTCAAGGCCGTTATCGTCCCTCTGTATAAAGGAAAGGGATCACAGCAAGACTGCAAAAACTACCGCGGTATCAGCCTCCTTAGTGTTGTCGGCAAAGTATATGCGAAGATTTTAATTGAAAGGGTATTGAATGTTACGAATGACAAAATCTGGGATGTACAAGCGGGATTTCGAAAGGGAATGGGATGTACGGATCAGGTCTTTTCACTACGGTCCATCACAGAAAAGTTCTTGGCGGTGAACCAAAAGGTTTTCTGTGCTTTTGTGGACCTGGAAAAGGCCTATGATAGGGTAGATAGAAAGGAGTTGTGGACGGTGCTGTCTATGTATGGAGTGAGCAGCAACCTGGTGCAGGCTTTGAGGTCCCTTTATGAGGGTTCCAAAGCCTGTGTCAGAATCAATGGCGCATACTCGGCCTGGTTTAACATCTCTAAAGGTGTTAGACAGGGCTGTGTTGCCTCACCATGGCTGTTCAATCTATTCATGGACAGTTGTATGTGGGATTTGAAAGGGTATGATAAGGGTTTGCGTGTGCAAGAGTTGCTAATCAAATGCCTCTTATATGCCGATGATCAAGTTATACTTGCCCCATCGGTACTTGAGTTGCAGGAGATGGTGACAGTGATGAATGAGGGATTTAAGCAAAAGGGGATGAAAGTAAATGTTACCAAGACCAAGGTCATGGTGATAGAGAAGGATGAGGAGATGACTGAGTGCGTGATAAATATAAATGGTGAATTAGTAGAACAAGTGAGCGAATTTGTGTACCTGGGAAGTATGTTTACAAGAGATGGTAAGTGTGAGAAGGATATCGAGAGGAGGGTGAATGCGGGCAATCAAATTAATGGGGCCCTGTACTCCTTTGTAAGCAGACAGGGCGTTTCACAAAAAGCCCGGCTGGCTGTTCACAATGGAGTGCTGGCACCTACCCTGATGTATGGTAGTGAATGTTGGGTGTGGCAGGACAAGCATGTAAGTCGTGTAAATGCAGTTGAAATGCGCTCTTTGCGTAGTATGTGTGGTGTGAAACTGATTGATAGAGTAAGAAATGAAAAAATCAGAGAGAAATGTGGAATAAAAGAAGATGTAGTGACTAAGATTGAAAAGGGCATGCTTCGATGGTTCGGTCATTTGGAAAGGATGGATGAAAGAAGATTGACGAAAGAGATATACAGATCGAAAGTGAGTGGAAGGGTCGGAAGGGGCCGCCCTAGGCGTACTTTTTCGAATCAAATCGGAGAAATACTGGAAAAGGGCAGAATCTTAAGTACCCGAAACCGACGTGCGTGCATGACTCGATGTATGAATGTTGAAGAAGCGAAAGAAATTTGTCAAGATCGTAGCAAGTGGAAAGAAGTGGTCTCTGCCTACCCCTCTGGGAAACAGGCGTGATTTAATGTATGTATGTATGTATGTTAGTTCGATTGAAGCAATTTCTAACAATAAAATAAAAAAAATGTCTATGGTTCAAATTTTACACTTGTAACTTGAATTTTACAAGTTGTAGAAAAGTAGCTTCGTGAAACGCTTGTAGTACCTTTTTTGACCAATGTTGCCAGTTTACACTTGTAAAATTGTAACTTGTAGCTTCGTGAAACGGGCCACAGGCATTGAGATATGACAGAAGGCTAGTGGTGCACAGTGCGGGTTGGTCTGGCTTGCTGTGAAACTGCGTCATGTGCTTGAAGGTCGTCAAGGTTGCGTAATTGTCCATTGTCGAGGGTCACCAATGTAGGATGACGATCACCTCTGGGTCACCAATTTGGGGTGGTCGTACCGAGTGGTAATACCCCTTTATATACGTGTTGCGTAGCGGGGCTCGTTGCAGTGGTGAGAAGAGAAATTCCGGAGACAGATTTTACTGGATTTAATCTTGTGTTTTTACATATACAATCGTAAGAAATAATAGTGCGTCCGCGCTGAGTAGCGGCCGGTGAGCGAGCTATTTACATTTCACAATGTTGCCAACATACAATTTGGCGGCGTCGTTTTAGGCACACATTTTGACGCCACACACGCTTAAATACGCTCACCAAACTATTTTTAACTTATTTATTCTTAATTCTCATGTAAGTGAATTGTAAAATTCTTATGAGAAAATAAATTCTTTAAACCTAATAAACCAGCTATTTTTACCTATTGCTTTTATTTATTGTCAGCAAAAAACTTCCCGAACATGTCATTAAAACATTCCTATTTTGTCCTGGAAATCATTAATCAGGGCAGATGTTCCTATGAATTAATAAAACGCTACCATAATGTCACCGGTAGGATTATAGCCATTACGCCCATTACATATTAATTTTAAGTCAACAATTTTCTTGACGTCTCATTCTTGAAGTCAATGCCATCTGGTGATACGTTACTAAAACTATTAGGTAGGCTGCCAGCATCCAGTGGTGGCTCAGATACGGCATCTACTGGTGTAACTACGGGACTAAAATTGCCTACCGAATAGTCTACATTAGGACGGCACGCTTTTGCTCTATGAGATTGGGTATCTGTACTTGTATTCTGTTATCTGTGACGAAGGCAACTAATTCGTGCTTATCAACTATGAGTGCGAAAAAGTTTACCTCGTTCAATTCGAGAATGAACTTCAATCTGAATATATTTACCAATACATACAAAAAAAAAAGTTGCATACTAGCGCCACTGCTTCCACCCTGCGGTGCGAACTCAACTACTACTAACGTTATGTCAGTTCCAAAGAGTATAGTGTAATACCAAAAGGAAAAGAGTGGCTTCTCTGTGGTTAAACATGCATCTGTGGACGTAGTGCCATCTATAGTTTGTAGGGTAAAACTTTACACGCGAGGTATGTAGGTATATATATATACATACACACGCATAGATCTATATCCATATCTCGACGGTGAAGTACCAAGAACTCCTAACTGACATATTGACGATAGTTACATTTTTAAATAGATACACTTTAAAATTAATTTGGCGTCACTACTGAAGACATTAAAAAAGAAGAAATTAAATGAGTATGAAATCAGTGTCTTCAGTAATAATGCCAGATTATGTTCATAGTGTATCTAGATAAAAATGTAACTATCGTCAAAATGTCAGTTAGGAGTTCTTGGGACTTCACCGTCGATATCTAGTTAGGCAGCAAAAGCCCGTGACAAATACAGCGGCACCAAAAGATCCTCTGGTTTACTTGGATAATTTTTAATCTCATAAATTAAAAATTGTCTAGGTACGCGAGATAATCATTTTGACTTCTTGAACTCTGAGTGGCGCCGCCATTTTGACCCTGGCATGCAAATATCAAAAGATTTTTACAAAAAATAATACATCCTAATGTTTTACTTTTTTACATGATTAAAATTAAAAGCGAGGGAATGTTTGTTATAATTTTATTTACAATTAGGTATGATACTTATTACATTTTCATTTTTTAAGGGGGCTATTACTTAAGGGCTCTTCCCAGTTGTCCACACTACTAAAGTACATTAATAAAAACTAACACAGTTGAGTCAAATTAAAGAGTGTGAAATGTTCACATAATTTCGAGGGTGTGGACAACTGGGAATTTATTATTCCCAATGTGGACAAAGGGGTGTGGACAACTGGGAATAGCCCTTACTTATCAATTATCACTTTTTCTTATGTTTTAAATAATACTCCTGCGCTGATTTTTTTATAACGTCATCCCGTCATTATAGGTTATTTTACCACCAAGTATTCGGTTAACCGATCTGCACCAGCTATAAATAATAATGTTTACTGAAATGTTGCAAAAATATTTAATCAGCTTTTGTTTGTGCCTCTCACAATCCATAAAAGTGAAGTCTGTAAATAGCTCTATAAAGCTTGTAATTCGTTCTTTAATATTTTTTTCGTGGCAATCGGAGTTTAAAAAAGAAATTGTTATTTCTTGGATATCTTTAAAGCATGCTATAAAATGTTCAGAGGGGTAACACAACCACTTCTTGTTTTTATTATACTCTTTGGCTCTAATGTAATTGTGTACATTGCCTGGTGCTGCTGTTATTTTTTCGCGACAGCATCTACATGACTTCACCACATTTTGTAGGCACTTTGCCAGGGCCCACCCACAAACATAAGCTCTTTGCTCAGCCCCTGAATCTGATAGATTTGCATTATTTTGGATAAGATTCAGAGGCTGATCTAATACAATATGCTGTGACTGTGACGGAGCATCTTGAGTTTTCTCTTTTTCATTTTCTTTCAGTAAAAATAATAAGGATTGCAAAAGAGTATTTGAATCTTCTTCGCAATTCGCATTTTGTGAATGGTTCGTGTTAATATTATTTAAAAGTAGCGTTTTAAATGCTCCCTCAAAGCCGACGCAATTTGGAGCAACATTTCTCGCTCCTAAGCTTCGAATACTTCCAAAAAAGTTTTCTAGTGGGTCCTGGTTGAAGTTCCTTGTGAGCATGGCATCAAAAGAATGCTTTTCGTGCAACAATTTCCAAATGAACTTAAAATTCTCTATAGTTTTGATGAAATTATTTACAGAGGGTACAGATTTTTCCGAATAGTTATTAGTATTTCCTTTTTTTATTATATATTTTACACTTTTTAACATCTTTACAGCATCTAACCATAACTTATGATGTGGTGAATTATGTTTCACAGCAGCTTTATAAATTTTTCCATTAGGAATGGAGTAGGTTGAGGAGTTCAACGAATCAAAAACTTTGTCGATCAGGAGTACAAATGGCACCAAATCGCGACATTCTTCGGGTACATCACCCCTCGCGGCCAAGTGTTCAGTTGCTACTGCCATGGAGCGACTTAACACTTGAGCCGCCATTTTTACCCTCATTTTTTTTATTTTATTTTTGTTTACGTGTTCGTCGGTCAATCGAGGTAAAAACCGCAGCTCGCCATATGTTTTGTCTGCCTCGTAAACCCACTGAAAGTATTCCCACTTGATTTTCTTTTCAGTTCCTTCATTTAAGTATTTCATTTCTTTATTTAATATATTATTTCTTAATCCTTTCAATAAATGAGGAACATCATAAAGTGGGAATATTTCTCTATTATTTACGATTATTAAATCTTTACGCCACTCTTTCTGATTTGATAGATAGTGGCATTTTGCATCATCTATGAGGCCATTTATCACACTTACATTTGAGGAGCATTGGTCGCAGACAGTGGCAATTATATTTAAACCTGTGGCTTGTACATCTGTTATAACATTTATTAAAATATTTTTAAGTGTCAATGTCTTTAAACTTTGAGTAAAGTAGTAAGCCACAGGTTGTTTAAATTTGGCTTTAACCCCTTTGACCATAAAAACTAAAACATGATTCGCAAACCGATTGGTTTTTCGATCGCCCAAATTTTCAAAACCCACAAGATCGTCTGTGTTACTATTATAATTTATTTGTGGAGTTATAGCCATTTCGTCAAAAATTAGTGTACAAAGACGATCTTGGGGCAACATTTTCGACACAGTATCTTTAAGTTGGCTGAATATAATTTTATTTATGCCCGGAACAAGTTTAACTTTCGAGAGAAGTTGTTTTAATATTTTTTTGGAAGGTAGAGTAAAAAGTTTCGACATTAATTTATATCCTTTAGGACTCCTCTTATACAAAGATAACGCCAGAACCTTTTCATCAATTGTGAATCTTCGCCCTTTCGCCCTTTTCTTGCTCTCTGTAAACTGCATTCTTGTAAAAAGTCTTGCTGGTTCATTCATATGTTCCGTCAACTTGGTGAATTCACGAATGTTGGCAGATCTCCTTATGTGTTGTAGACGCTGTTTAAGTACCTTAGTTTTTTGCCGCAGTCTTCTTATTTCATTTTTTTGCTGTCTTGCCTCCCTTGTATATGTGTCGGGACACACTATCTTTTCATGGCGATTAAATGATGCACCTGAAACATTTTTTAATATGTTAATCTTACGGTACCTATGCCCAGCTTAGACGTCATTTGGTAATAAAATATGTTTGACGCCGTAAGTACTCACATTTTTATTTTACGTGTCTAGAATTTGCTTTGCTTTAAGTAGAATTGGGATACACCAAAACAAATTACTGCTTGCTTTTACATTTTTATGTTCTAAGAATCTAATTTGAAGCATTTCGGGATTGAAAGAGTTTTTGCTATGTACTATTACAATAATTTATTAACCCTTAGCTGCATGATTTAATATTTTCGTTTGAAAAACAGATATGTAATAGAAAAATGCATTTAGATTACGGGAAAAATAATTAAAAAATTCTTACTCATTTTTTTTTTTTTTAATTTATTTTACACATAAATGGTATCATTTTTGATACTCCATGCAAAAAGTAGTAAAAATTATCTTCTTCTCACAAAATGGAAAAACAACAATATAGTCTAAGAATACAAGGAATTAAATTATCTGAATTTTGTTAAAAAGACGAAAAAAAAGCCTTGTATCATTTTTGATACCGTATGCACCTAAGGGTTAAATGAAAGTAACATCGCCTACATACTATGACAAAATTGAGGATTTATTTATAAATACATTTTTTTATTATCCGTGATCTGTTTTCAAAGTCATAATAGAGTAACGTCATTCAAACAATGTAAACAAACAATCTGAATAAATATATTATGTATTGCTCACATTTTTTCTGACGTGTTACTCTGTACTGTATAAGTTAATTGTGGCAACTTCACTGGTCAATGTGTTATGTAAGTTTTTCTGAAAAATTTGATTTCTTTACTTGTACCGTTTGTACCCAAATAAACATTATTTCAGAGTATTGTAAATGGTTTTAATTTTTTTTTTATTCATAGTGTAGTTCTAAAATTGGTGTATCCCAATTAAGTATTTACATACAAACATACAAAAGAAACGCGGTGAGCTACAAGTTTTTTTTTAAACACAAATGTACACATTCTGCTCCAGTGATACAGAAAATTACACACATAGTTTATTTATTCATCAATGTAATATTACAATATAAATTGCATTGCATGTCAAAAAATACGAAATTACATTGAGATCGTCAAAACATACATACATACATACATACATACATACATACCTTCACGCCTGTGATCCCAGAATGGGGTAGGCAGAGCTACAAAATTACCGACAACTTTAAAAACTTGTTGATAATTCAGTAACCACATTTTGCACAAATAGGCTAAGAAGTTTAACAGTGTATATTAGTGAGAGGTTGCAAGCCCATCGCCTAACAGTACTACCAGCCTTTATTCCCTTAGCCGCCTCTTACGACATCCACGGGAAGACATGGAGTGGCACTATTCTAACCCGGCAACCACACGGGTCACGGGTTTCGTCAAAACATAAATACTAATAATCAAAAAATACAAGAATAATTAATAATTATTATTAACAACAACAATTAAATATCGAATTACGGTCACTCGTCCGATGTCAATACATACAATGATTACTAAATTTCAACACAATAATAAATTTACATGTCCAGCTTCATATATTCATCCACGGAGTATAATGGATTATCCAATAAAAGGTTTCTTAGGGTTATTATGACGGGATCGATCTAGCAAAGGATTCAGCGCAGGGCCAAAGTCAGCACGTACGAGGGGTGATCCATAAGTTTTGATAATCGGTATTAAAAATGGGAGATATGTCAATCGTTATATTTTAATTGAAATAAGCACACTTTCTATATTTGCAAACACTTGTTAACGTCATTCAATTGTTTTATTTTACCACTAAAAAAATAATTTTACTTTAGGAGGTCAAAATGGTCATATTTTGTACGTTCACTAAGTCATCATCAGCTCGTGATTTTTATGTAGTTGTTTTTTAACATTAGTGAATGAGAAGTAGTAGTCGAAAGTTAGGGCTTAATAACGGGGAGAGCGGTTCTCAGTTCTGATCTTTAGTAGATGAGCAGCACCCTTGTCAATTAGAAGGCTCTGAAGCACATTTCCTGCCGCAAATTCGTATTTTTTTTCTTGAGCTTATTTTTAATATTTTCCCATAACTATGATAGAATAATGTTATATAACTCTCCTAGATTATTAAAACACAATTGCTAAAAACGAATGTCAAAGTATTTATTTGTAGGCCTCAATAATCCTGGGCGAGGCCGAAAAAACTACCCTAAATTTTGGTGACAGAGCTGGAGATAAAAAATCCACTGCAATGATAACTTATTTATCGTTTAAATCATAATGATAAATCAAGGTTTTATTTTCAAAAACAATATTTTTTATTAGTGTACCAGAATTTTCTCCACACCGCTCCAAATTATTACAAAACTAACTCTTATTTTACCGTCTTGTAAAATTATTCATACAGATGTTTTTTGTTTAGCTATCACAGAAAAACAAATGAACAATATAGTTTTTGTTTTCTCTAATTTAAGTTTGATTAGTGCCATGGTATATTCCATATTAAAAAAATATCATTATGTGCATGGTTCATACTGATTCTCAAAACTTATGGATCACCCCTCGTATGTTATTAGAGGTCAAGCTGTACAAACAGTGACTCCAGTAAAATATTAAGCGTATTCTTACCTTTATTGTCGTAACCTTGATCTCCAACAACGACACATGTATATGATGTTGAAGCAGAAGGTTCAGGATTGTTCATCGGTACTTCTGTATGAGAAGTTGAGGGATACCGGCGCCTTTTGGACATACAATAATTGTGTTCCTCTTCAATCGACAAGTTCATGACCTGAGGCATACCTAAAAATAAAATATATATTTATTTATTTTATTTTCGCTTTGTATCAGTCGTCATGAAGGTATTTCCTTCGCTAATAGCTTTAGTCACATTTCACCTTGATCATTTATTTTATTTTATCACTTGGTCTCGGTCGTCTATACATATGTATTATTATTAGCTAAATATTTTTAGTCGCTGTATACCTCGTTCGCATATTTTAAAGTAGCATTTCGCCACAATCGTTTTATATCATAAAACTTATATATCTAAAAAATACTTTTGAAAAAGCTTAACGAGGTTAATTGCAAATTGTAATTAACGCGTTAAATAAAACAGCGTTCCAAACAAAACTCGATGGTGGTATAAAATACGACTACGGCAAAACACTACTCGGAAAATAAGACAATACAAATTAAATATACTAATGCAAACAGCCATATGCAAAATTGCTTTAATTAAAAAAGTTATTGAGATTTGGTTCAACCGAGGTGAAATGCGAACCGGTGAATCACTACAAGACATTTATGATTTTGACATATATTTCTAACAAACGTAAATAGCTACAATAGAACAGATAGACATAAGTATTTACTAACAAACTAACAGACTGCTAAAATTAAAAGAATCATAACCAGAGTTTTTGCTTAACTGTAATCAGGTAAAAATAGTTTAGAAAACCTAGCACAACAGGCGGAAAATGTGTTGTTTCTTTTGAAGTATATTATCAAGACTACTAGCATAGTTACAGGTTAATTGCTTTCAAAGTGGAAATGCAAAACTTTCTTGGTAGGTCTCAAAAAGTTACAAACAAAACATAATTTCATTTACTTTTAGTTGTTCTCTCCTAAATGACATAGAGATATAATAATAATAATAATAATATCAGGGGACGATCTCACACCAATTGACCTAGTCCCAAACTAAGCTCTAGGCTTGTACTATGGGTACTAGACAACGATATAAATACTTATATAGAGAAATAAATACTTAAATACATAGAAATCATCCATGACTCAGGAACAAATATTCGCGCTCATCACACAAATATCTATAATTTTAACAATTAAAGCTGCCACTAAATATTACAAGGTACTGTAAAATCTTGTTATTAAATCAAACTTACGCTTCAAGTTGATTGATGGTATAGCATTCCATACTAATCGATGACCACTGGTCTTCTGTTCTGCCAGGAAATGGTGATCACAAATTCGTTTGTTTGCATATATCTTAGCCGGGTCAGTCTCTTTCAACACCTCGCCAACTGCAGACACCCAAGCAACTAACCGCTCAGGCTGCTTGGTGCTATTTGGAAACCGGTGCAGTGGGACACCTTGTGCGGCTGAAATTGTAACAATTCTAATTATATTTTATTTATTTAAATACATGAGTGGCATGAATGAGTGGCAAATGCCCAACAGATACAATAAATATATCACACATCGCTCCTTCAGAACAATAGTGACATAATTCAGAATCTTTGAATTTTGAGTTAGGATTCTATCAGTCAATTTATGACTTAAAGTTTGAAAGCTGAAATTTTGAATTAGGTCACTATCGTTCTGGAGGTGCGACATATTCAAAGTGACAATTTATTAAAAGATAGCAAAAATATTAGTCCAGTCATATACTTTTTCTATAAAATTTAAATGACAATAGATTCACATTACTATAAAAAGTATTGTTTCTAAATCAAATATAATAATGATAGCAAAAACACTAATTGCACATCAAATTAACTGCTCATCTGAACCAACTCATGATTGCATATACTACTTTAACTTTAGTTAAGTGCTTAGTATAATGAAATGGTGTTTCATTTGTAAGATATGATATACCACGAGTTTAATAGGTGGTTGGGCGCTTTCGAATATAGTAGAT